>OZ023267.1:60389366-61589366 GCA_964006375.1 Tillus elongatus | reverse complement strand
CAACTAAGTCTACAGGGACATTAATAATGCACCTCCAGGGAGTATACTGTAAATCCTGTAAATCCCGTTTAAGCCGCGTATGCGAGTATATAATAAATGCGTAACATTCCGTTATAAAATCAGGCATCAGAAACCTACACTGGAATGAGATTTCCCATGCGAATGTCTACCAGCATCTGCAGACAGTTTAGGATAGCATGCAAGAAGTTTCTACTTTTCAATCTCTCTAACTTCTACAAAATATGATTTGTTTTACACATCCATTCTGATTCGCTGATCAAAGTTTTGCCATTTTCTCGTTCTTGCCGAAATTTTAGTAGTGTAGCACATTCGGTCGATATTTTCGCAGTTTTCAACAGACATTTGCAAAATAAACGATTTTATTGCCCGACTGAACAGTAAATTTGACTTTATAAAATTTACCCACGAATTGGAAATTTATAGTAAACCACCCTTTCTAGATATACTAGTTATCAAAAATTAAGACAATTACAATTTGAGGTCCATAGGAAAGAATCCACCGTTCTAAGCTACATTAAGAATGACTCACATCATAGTAACCGCACAAAAAATTACTAGTTTGAATTTTTTAGTAAATAGGTCACTACATTTTTCTTTAAGTAAATATATATTTAGGAAGTAATTAGGGTAACTGGCCGTATATAACGGATAAACTGCTTGTCTAGTGAAAAAATTTGTTAACAAACAGAAAACAAAGAAAATGAACCGCAAAACAGGGGTCGAGATTGCATTTTTAGGGAGGCTAATTAGCAGCTAACATTTTCGCCAAAAAATACTTTAAAAAACTTGCTAGGTAACCCGAAAGACAAGGAGAGTACCGCTAAAATATCGGTAATGTATGACACAAGCTGTAAAGAACATTTAGCACAACTAAGATACGGTGTTATAGATAGACTTTTCCGACATATTTGGCATAATAATCACCATGTAGATAAGGAGAATCTAAAATTAATAAAAAAATGTTAGACAACCAGGACAGCTAAACGCTTTCGAAAGTAATAATGGTGCAAAGTATTATTGTTAATAAGTGGCGAAGAGCTGGACTTTGACTAAGCATAAAATGAAGAGAGGTGAATCTTGTAAGAAGAACAAAGTATATTAATACAAAAACAATAGCGTGCTAGCAGAAACAGAAAAAAAGTTTACCCTGATCGCTTACAGATTACGAACCAACAACCGTGAGGATCAAAGTGTAACTCCCATCCAAGGCACCATCACAAACGTGGAAAATTGTAGTTTAAAATATGTGATACAGAGCAAAACTTTTTTAAATGTTGAAAATTCAGGTTGTTATAAAGAAATGAGCTCGAAATTTGGGAAGTGCTATTACAGTCTTTAATACAGGCTACTTACGTACTAAATTTATAACTTCAATTTACAGAAAACCAACATTTTTAAAGCCAGAGAATAAGTCTCTATATTTATTATTATCTCCGTATTTCTTATTTTTGATCATAATTTAATTGAAAAGTGGTTATTTAAATGTGAAGCACTTGCTACGTCTGAACTCTTACTACTGGATATATGGCCTGAAAAGAGGGACTTTTTAAAATTTATTTTCTTTAATAAAAATATATTAGACTATTAGATCTCGGTATTCAATACCGGACTAAATTTTCAATCCCGAGATTTTGGTATTCAAATAAAACGTTTCGGTATTTCGGTATAAATATAATATATGTATATATATATATATATATATATATATATATATATATATATATATATATATATATATATATATATATATATATATATATATATATATATATATATATTATATATAATCTAAAATTTCCACAATCCCGATATTTTCGGTATTGTGGAATTTAGATTATTTCTCTATTAAAAATATTGATAGATGGACTAATTTTGTTTTCATGTGGGCAAGCACAGCTTTCAGAGGTTTATCATCCTTTGAAAGAAAAAAAAAGCCGTCAGTTCAGGTTTCTTGCTAGGGAGTGATTAGAATTTTTTTTATAAATTTTGTTGTTTAGTTTTTAAAGTTGATGGTTTATTAATATCATCGTCCCGAAGATTAACCTGATGTTTACTAGCTAAGTGAACATGCAGACTCCTTGTAGACCCACCTTTTCTTTTCAAAATTGCTTTATATTTTTTGCACTGGACTGCTTTGCCATTGGTTTGCTTTAACCCTAGAATGCTTAGTGGGGTTAAGGGTCACCCCCAGACGAAATTTAAATGTTAACTACTTCTTTGTGCATGAGCTGGCAATATCGCCGTCTTCACTATGTTCATTTGAGGTTAAAGTGTGCACGTTGTTAGACACGCGTTTTTCTTGAGTGCAATTGTTTATTTGTTATATTGTGTTAGGGGTGACGGGTAACCCCAGGTAAGCATTATTTGTTGCTTTAATTTTGTTCATTAGATTAGAAATGACGTAATATTTTAAATGGCTATTCGACAGTATCATCCAAACTTTAAGGTATGACGAACTCGACAATGAACCTGGATCGGATAAGGGCGGCACTGAGTACGAGGATAATGTTGCTATCCAATCCAACAGAGAGAGCATCTACTCAGCTGATGAAAGTGAAAGGGAAAATGGGTATATGTGGAGCACTGAGGTTCCGTGTCGTACTCTTACACCTAAACGAAACATGGTCCTACGTGTGCCGGCACAAAAAGATACGGCTAAAAAAAAAGCAACTGAGGTAGATGCAGGGAAATTATTTTTTAGCACGGATATTATAGACATTATTGTCTTGCATATAACTATTGAAATAAGAAGGCAGAAGGAGAATTATGTTTGTCGGGGAGACAGATGCTGATGAGATTTTGGCCCTCATATGACTCCTTTTAATAGCAGGGTGCAGAAAAGACAACCACAGGACTACTGTAGAGATGTGGTGAAAATATGAACCAGAAGTATAATGAGTGAAACTAGATTTAGTTTTCTGATATCTTGCCTTAGATTAAACGACAAAACCACCAGAAACCGAGAAGATATATTTTCTCCAATACGTATTGTATGGGAATCATTCATATCTAACTGTACAAAATATTATACTCCTCACAGTTATTGTGGGGGATAAAAATTATAACGATGTGCGGTTCACGTAGTTATTATATGGTCACTGCCGTTCCATATATCGGCAAAGAAAACAATGGATATGGAACCTCTCGTATATTATTATGTAAAAAAGTTGACAGAACCCATTCACGGGACAGCACGCAACTTGTCCATACACAATTGGTTCCCTTTATCCCTCTGGCTGATAAAATGCTTGCTGACTGCAATTTAACCATTGTGGGTACTCTCACGAAAACTAAGAGGGAAATTCGACCATCATTTCTCCCAAACAAACAAAAAGAAGTTGTGTCAGCTCAGTGCGTATTCGACAATCAGAAAACTTTAGTGTCCTTTACACCTAAGAACTCTAAATCTGTACTACTATTGTCTACAAGCATACTGGTAGCACAGCAGATGAGAATAAAAAAGCTGAAATTATTAATTTCTATAATTCGACCAAAGGTGGTGTATATACCTTTGATCAATTGGTGCATACATATTCCGTCTCCCCGAAGACACACAGATGGCCATTATGATTCTTTTATGGTATGATGGATCAAGCAAGTACTAACTGCAATATTATTTTCCAAATCGTCAAGTGTGATAGACAGAAAATATATATTTGAATTGGGACTACAACTTGCAAGACCACATATGTACAAGCGTTTAACAAAACCACTACTTCGATAATTGAAGGAATCAATAAAGAAAATGCTGGATATGAACTCAGAAGAAACAGTTGACCCACCCCCAAAAAATTGCAGAAACAAGGTCGCTGCACCTTATATCCAAGAACAAATGACGGAAAAACAAAAACTGCAAATGGAAAGTGTTCTAAGGCTGTTTGTTAGAGGTGAAATATGTACTGAGTGTTTAATATAAATAAAGTTTCTCTGAAATAAAGTTTTTTTTTCCATATTTATGCAGCTTAAATAGGAATATATTACTGGGGTTACAGGCAACCTTGCCTAAGCAACTATAGGCGTCCTATTCACCTAAGCAATCTAGGGTTAAACATAACTCCACACTGATTTTAAACAGTGGGCCAACGACTTATGGCCCAGCCTGTGATTGTAGAAATATTTTTTTAAGATGTAGCTCAAGACACCCTATAATGAGTGTATACATTTTTTTCATATCTTGTATAATAACGGATATATTGACCTTTATTGATTTTTTACGAAAATTCGACACAAATTATATACCATTAAACGATAAACACTATAGCCACGACTACTGCCAAGGCATCAGAGAAAGGGTCTATTTGCAATGAATTTCTGAAAATCTTTTAGTGAAATAAAGGACAATGACGGTTGAAGCTAAGACTACAGGGTTTGTAAAACATTCTCCTTGAGACAGTTTTCTTTCGATAACCCGTATTACTTTCAGGTTATGTGCCTAAATGTTGCCAAATTTGACGTTTTAAATCGCGACTTTGACGTTTTGAGGACAACCCCAATTTATTTTTCTTTAAATGCTTATAACTTTTTTGTCTTTGAACCTACAGAGCTAAATTTGGGCACATAATTTACCTATAACGATATAAACCCGCGGAGCAAATTTGGTTGCCCTTACTTTGTTATTTTCGGAGATATACATTTGTTTCAAAGAAAACACAAAATTTTCGGGGAAAGCCTAGGCCGATTTTCCTGGCTAACGAATGTATCCAAGCCACTTGCACAAGAAAAGTATTCACCAAACTTAATCAAAATCGGCCCATTTTTTTTGAGACCGGTGTGATACACACACACACAAATATATATATATATATATATATATATATATATATATATATATATATATATATATATATATATATATATATATATATATATATATATATATATATATATATATATATTGAAACTGACCCCGGATATATGTTCTAGGGGGCCTAATTAGCGCTCATTTGAAGAAATGTTTTCAAACTTCAAAAGTCGGGATCTCCTCTTAAATGAATTTTTTGAAACAACATTAACTAAGAAGAACTGCCTGAAACAGGGCGTGACGAATGCCAGTAAAAGGTGACATCACCTTTGGAAAATGACCATGATAAGTAATGCTTATTGATACAAACGACCCCAGTAATATTTAGTAAAGTTCAGATGATACTACAGCAATACGTTCTATTTATCAGGAGATTACGAACTCAGCAATTAATTCTAGTAGTATTGCATTTTCGTGTGGTTTAGGCTTTCGCAGTAAATATCTATCCCTGATCGATACAGTGCAATATGGGATTTAGTGAAATACAACTGACGATAAAATGTGCCTATCTCACTTATTATACAGTCATTCATGGCTACGAAATATTTATATCAACAAAAGTCATTAATCGCATTATATCCGATTAAAAAAAGGTATAATTGATACAAAACCCAATAATACGATGCAAATTGCTTCCATGTTATATTATAAAGCCTGTTCTGCAGATCTGAATAATGATTTAGATGGTTAATTGGAATCCATAAATACCAGCTCAGGATTGTAATTCGGAGTCAACGTATCACAGATCTCTTGATTATTATATGCACAAGTGATAAATATTATTGTCAATTTTTCGTCAAATAATTTTTGACATATTTAGACAAATCTATAGTTGTTAAACCATCCAATATCACACATAACTATAAAAAATCTCTGGATACAGTCTCCACTACTACAAACATAAATTTAATCATCACATTCTAAAGACCATGTCGCATTGTCGTTGCACCCATGCTCTTTGATTGTCGTTGCTATAAAGCCGTTCCATACGAAATGCAGATGCAAAGACGGTAAGTTTACGCATTGCCGGGTAGACGATGCTATGAAAGCAACATCTGTTAGCGGGAAGATAATAGGATATTGTAAAACCAGAGGGAAAACCTCCACTTCCCTATAAAGAAGTCATTAACCCAAGACTTTTATAGGTTATTGTGTTTAAAAATTCCTTGATACACACTGGCTGCCGTTTAAAATTAACAAAGATGCAAAAATTTAAAAGTTTTGACGCAGCAAGTGTATTGTGGTAGCGAATTTTTCTATTTTTTTTACGTACAATGTTTTTTTAATTAAAAAAAATTGTCTCTCCAAATGCTCACCACACGAAATTTTATACAAATAGCAAATTTAAAAAATTATTACTATAAGAAAAACTATTTGTTCCCTAGACGCAAACATTAAAATAGGGGTTGATAAAAGTCAAAGATTTAAAAGTTTTGCCTGTTAAATAAATACAGATATCTAATACTTCTTTGACTCTCTAATTGCTTGTTCTGTGTAGCCCGCTTTGCCCTTTTACAACGTCGTTTGACGATGCCGTTGAAGGACAAAACCGGGTACAGTCAGAAAAACCGCAATTGTGAAGCCAGGGAAGAAGTCTCTACCTATGTATTTAGTATGGAGTTTCACCAGGTAAGGGCAAAAATTAATGAATGCTAAATGAAGTAAAATATTTTGTAGATCATGCTCACTGTTTATTTTAATTTTATGTTTTCCATTTAATTGCATACCTTTTTTATTGTTAAACAATACAGTGCGTTCCAGAAGTAAGGAAAAAACTGATTGTCTCTACTATAAATATTTTAAGAGAAGTGCTAAAATGGGCCACTTTAGATTTTTTAAACGTCTTCTTTAATTAAATTAAAATTATTTCAACTCACCACAATCCCCTTTGAAGAATAACTTCCCTCACAAAATTACAAGCGGAAATTGGGGTGATACCTCTTTCTAGAGGAAAACTCATTCGTTCTTCACCACCATAAACATTTTTCAATTATGCCCAATGGTGCTCGAAAAACTAATGATATTTAAAAAGCAAAGAACAAAATTTTTCTTCGTTAATATTGCATTCAAGAAAAAATTTCGTAGCACTTTGAAAATATCCATTTATTATCTAAATCATAAGTCCTCATTCTTTTTATCAGACGTAAACAGTTGAAATATATATTAATTGTTTTCAGACAGATAAAATTCTGCCCCTGGCACCCATACACCCAGACCAAGGACAACCTCATCTCCCACCTAACGACCTTTTTTTCCAGCGGGACGGATCACTTCCACGCTACACAGGTCCCGTCCGGATTTAGTTTAGATATCTAAAATACAAAGTTTACAAAAAGGTTTCTTGCAATTTAGACCACCCAATCACAAGTCATTTTTAATCTGCTTCTTGTTGACCGATTTGGATGTTGTCAGAAACATAATGCACCTCGTTTTAAGCATATGATTTAGAATTCTTTAAATCAACTGAACAAAATTATTTGCCATTGAATTTAAATACAGATGTAGACTTTTTTTCTTTTTTTTTTCTTTGCGATTCGCATATTATTTCTTTTTTCGTGTACCATTGAGCACAATAAAAAAATATAGTGCTAAATAGATAACTAAATTTAATTTAAAAAGAAGTATCACACAGCCATACTTTACATTTAGATTTTTGTTAGGGTAGTTACCCTTTAACGAAGATTTGGGTAGGCAGAAAGATCTTCAATTAAATAATTATCAAAAACAGAGGAAAAGAATTTATTCCTTACTTTTGGAACCCACTGTATATTGGTTATTTGTATATAATTAAATAATACAGGGTGAGTCAATGGGGCATCTCAAAAAAAGTTTGATTTTTTTTTGTAAAATGTTGGTAAAGTAATAGGGTGACGGAGGGACATATTTAAAGATATCTGTGACCCCTCTCTATTTTGAGTGGCAGGGGTAACTTTGGATTTTTAAATGGGGTGATATAGCTACGTAAAAAACTAGGTACGTGTCCAAAATAAATTTTGATTTGCTCTTTAGGTTATGGAATTATCATTTATTAGGTTAAAATACAAAAAAAAAATAGTAATTTTAGACCATTAATACAATGTGTTATTATGAACGTTAATGTTGATTCTTATTTTCTTCCTTGGAAACTCGTCATTTTTACTTAGTCAAATGAGAATTTTGCCATTTTGCCGATTATTTCACAGTTTAGTGCTTATTTGAACATAGAAAATAATAATTGTAATGTGCAAGTTTATATATTGTTAACCTTGGGGGAGTGCAAAAAACCTGCGTAAAAGCTGTGTGGGCAGAGAGGTTCTCTAATGATCTCAGATGGCATTTCGCTGGAAATGAGGGGCCGTGCTACTACGTGCAGTTTAAAATCAAAACTACGAGTTGGGAAGAGAACTTAACCTGACGAAAATAATGCAGTTGAAGTTTGGGGAGCAGCAGCTGTTGGGCTACATGTAGGTACCATCCAAATTGCTAAAGATGCTGGAATGAGTCAAAAATCAATTGCGGACATATGGCACTGGTACAAATTTTATCCATATCACGTTATACTACACCAAGAGCTATACGGACAAGATTATGAAAATCGCGCTATATTTTTCAATTGAGTCACCAGAAATAACAGGTTTCTAAACAATGTAATTTTTTTATGACAAAGTTATTTGTAGAAATTTTATTTTTTTAAGGTAAATAGACACAATATGCACTATTGGGCGGCGAAAAATCCCCACTGGGTAGGAATTCTGCCAAATCAACGTCCATGGTCAATAATAACCTCTGGTGTGGTATCATCAGGACTAAAGTTATTGGTCTGCATATCTTTGAAGGGCATTAAAATGGAGAAGTGTACACAATTTTTTTAAGAAACCAATTACCTCAATTATTCAATCATAACATAAACTCAGCCATACAGTTTCAACAGGATGGAGCTCCACCCCATTACGCAATACAGACCCAATATTTGAAAACATGAGGATTGGTGAGCAGGTCTGGTTAACTGGCCTGCTAAATCTGTGGATTTGACCCCGCTTGATTACTTCTTTTGTGGTTTCATAACCGACAAGATAATTGCGATTGCACCTACAATTTTAGATGCTATGACAAACAGAATCCGCTTTACCGGCTCATTAGTGACACCTGAATATTGCAGTATGTAGGTACGGGATTCGTCTAGAAAAAGAGTGAGAAAGTGTTTGAAAATTTAACTGTTAAAACTTTTTGGTATTTTAACCTAATGAATCACAATTCCGTAACCGAAAAAGCAAATCAAAAATTTGTTGTACCCATACCTAGTTTTTTACCTACATTCGAATTTTATAAAAAAGAACATTAAAAATTGAAAGTTACCCCTCGTCCCCCAAAATAGAGAGAGAGTGAATGTCAAAAATAAGTTTAAATATGTCTCACCATCTCCCTATTATTATTAAAAAAAAACCGTTTTTGAGATCACTAAGTGAACATTGGAACCTGCGATGAGTATCGATAAGTACACTTAGATAACCCAAATCACCACAACACATCTTTTTAAAGACCTGCCGATCGTTTCACTAGCAAAGTTAGCGTTATCAGAGGATGAAGAATGTTTCATACTCTGATGACGCTAACTTCGTTAGTAAAAGGAAATTTGCTAAAAATAATATGTACATGCGTAGAGACCTGTCATATAATCTATCAACCAATAGCCACTGCCGCTGTGTTTAGACAGTAGCCTCTGTCAGTTGGAAGAAATTTGTTGTTTGGGGCTATTTACTTCTTTCACAATTGCAAGAGATTTTTCGTTATAAGCTAATAATATAACACCTCCATATCGTGCCTTAGATATTCAAACAAACTTATTCCATATATTTTGCTAATATATGAGAGATAATAATAGTCATTATTTACGTAGGTATATATGATGAAGGCGTCTTCTCTTACGATGAAATATATGTAAAACGAGATTCACTGTCTTTATCGTTGAGCAAAATATTTCTGACTGAAACAAAATATCAGATAAAAACCTAGTGACAAAAGATACATTTATTTCAGTTTTGCTTTTGGAGCTGAATATTTAGAATGTGTTCATTATCACAGCTTAGGCGAAATAGACCACTATGCAGTGAAGAAAATTTCATTAGCGAACACATGTATATTGGTAGAGGGTAAACTGTCGGATATAGCAGGGAGGTAGTCAGTTAGCAGCGAAAGTATTCTGTTATTAGTTTTGTGACGCCATTACATGGACTTGGTCACAGGAGAAATTGGCTGAAATTATACCAGCCCCGACCGGTGGACGGAAATGTCACCACAAACATAGTTGCCATGTTTACTAAACAACTGGTCGGTTTTGACCGACCAGGAAACTATTGCAATATCGGAAACACTTCTATAAGTATGTGCTACCTCAGGTGATTCCAATAGGAAGAAGTTAGGTTCATTTAATATCAGACAATTACTGGAAACAAATGTTCGGGATAAAGCATTCTGCACACAACCACAAATTGTCCGGTTTTAGTGCAATAAGCGAGTTTGACGAGTGCGGAATTCAAATGACGATTCGATGTGGTAGAAGGTAGAAGTTACAGATATACACGTAAGGTGGTTTTATTAACTTATCTATGTGATTTGGGGTATGCTGGCTTCAATTTACGTCGTGCGCCAATGTTTTTAAAGAAAGTAATTTTCTTAAAACTTTAGACATAAAACCTGCAGGTGAAAAAATGACGATTAACCAAAAATCACAAAGTTTCGATGTAGCAAACTTGCTCCTCTTCAGTCAGAAAATATTTTGTCACAGTCTGGATACAGGAAGTGTGTATGGTGGCAAATTTTCATAAAAATCTATCAATCACAAAAGAGCCCCAAATATAATAGAGTTGGTTTGATAAAATTTGGTGCACACGTTTACTTTATAATGATTACGTTACATGCCAAACCCTAATTTGATAAGTTGTGAGCAAACTGGGTTATTAAAGTAAAAATAAATATTGACATGCCCTACTATAATGCACTTTACGCGCCCAAACTTTTACTGCTGGTTATATATGTCAATTTACGATTTATTGACTATCACAGACATATACCCCCAACAGCAGCCCCTCTTAAGAATAAAGGAACGTTCAACGGTTCACCATATCGCTCGAACACATATCATTAGATTGATATGGATTATCTTATACGTGTGCTATTGACATACTTTGAAAATCGACAAAATGCTATTGATTGTTTCTATATAGTGATTTTCAAAAAGATCCGAGCACCCAGCAAGAGCTAATCAATTTTAATAAAATTTATATATAGGGTGTGTTTAATGAAACTTAAAAGACTACCACATTTTTAAAACTAAAGTATAAAAAAATTAAGTTACTGTTGCATATTGCTCGACGTGCAATCAATCAAGTCATTCATCATAAGTTTAAATTAACAAATATAATTTACATACATACTTGGAAACTACTTATCTGGCGTCATTGTTGGGTTTCGTTTCTATAGGTGAAGGGCGTAGCCAGCGCGTAAGCTAACTAGGGCAAGAGGCTCTTATGAATTCAAGATGTGCTCAGATGATAGCATCCTCAGAGAATACTGTCAAGCAGCGAAACTAGTCACAGAAACGTTGAAGAACATCCGAGAACATCTAGAATTCAGAAGGGCCTCTTGCTCCAGTTAGCTTACGCGCTGGCTACGCCTTTCACATGTAGAAACGAAACCCATCAGCCAGATATGTAGTCTCCAAGTCTGTATGTAGTATGCACCAGTTTCACCAAATAAGGGCAACAACAATCAATGAAACATAATTTATTTACGGTCCTTCGAAGTCATACGTAACATTTTTGTCCTATTAAGTCGGATACAGTAATACGTTACAGTTATATAAAAATAAGTGGCTCCGCCGCGGTTTCTTGCATGCGATAACTCTTGGAGGCATGCTTAAAATTAAATGATTTGTGGTATCTGAGGAATGTCTCCTCAGGCTTCTTGAATTCGGTGACGAAAGTCAACTAGGTTATTTGATGGTTGGGGTCAAAACCCACTCGATTATCAATCAGATTCCATACATGCTCGATTGATGACACGTCTGGGTTGTATTAACCCTTGTAGGTATGGCAGTGCATCAGGATTCAGTACGTCCAGTATGCTCGCGAATCTCATCCATTTCGTATGCAATAAGAACACTAACCCAAAGATGTAGTACCTTCTACTGTATCGTCACTGTATTATGTGAGTTTCTACTCACAACTAAAGTTTAGTATTATCCACGGGGTAAGCCATTGAAACAAATAGAATTTTTAGGCAACAGAAACAAGTAATGATGATCATATTCATTAATAGACACTTGGAGAAACACTTTTAAGGAATACTCCCCAGCATCTACATCTTGGAAGTGGTAACTCATGTTTTTCAAAACAAGACCAAATACACACGCAATGCAGTTGAACGTGGATATACCCCAAGAGGTAAAAAGAACCTGCAAACTGACAAACATAGCACAGCTCTGTACCAAACGTCACTGTTCTGCAGTGGCTGTAAGTTGTTTAATGAGTTGCCAGAAAATGTACGAAATGTAGACACTTTACCAGCTTTCAAGAAGAGTGTGAGAGTAATTCTCTTAAATAAGACGTGCTGCTCTCTGGAGGATTTTTGCATGTAAACTACTACTAAATTATCTTTTATTTTTATTTTTTAGTAATATGCACTTCTAAATATAGTTACCATGGTATCAATATTGTGAACCTGGTGTTTCTAAAACATATGTATCTGTATCTGTATTCTGCAACTTCTCTTTTGAATATTCTTGTGTCTTTTATAATTTTTTTGGCTTTTGTTTGTTATTTAAGAAAAAAATTCTTAATTGTTATATGATTCTATGTGTTCTGTTATTTTCATTGTTAACATGTAGACGTACAAGAACATCCATGTGTCATTTAGGTGACATTGGCCTGCTTCGTCATTATACATCATACATTATATAATCATTTATATTCAAATTTCTGTCAATAAAACTAGGGGTGACCTACTACCGTATACCGATGCAACCCATACCATTAGCCCACGTACAGTTGCTGTATGCCGTTTCGCAGCAAATTAAAAATTTCCACGTTCTCCAAGTAATCGTCATTCTTCTACGACCATCGTGGACCCAAAGACAGAGTCGGGACCCGTGAGAGAACACAACACGATTTCAGTCACCATCCAAATTCGGTCTGCCGTTTCACTACTCAAGCCTATATACCATGATGTCGAGGTGGCAGTGGAAGCCATAGAAGTGGTCTATACGAGCGAAACCCCAAACGCGCAATTTGCAATATATCATTGCCATAGAGACTCTTTGTTGTAAAACTCCCAACCAAACATTTCCAATAGACCGTGTTGTGGAAACTCTCTCTTGTAAAGCCGCATTCCTCAAATGACTATCTTCCCGTGCTGGTGTTCCTCGAGGTCGTCCAGATCCATGACGACAGTTATGGATTCCTTCTTTAGACCCCCTGGACCAAACTGCAAACTTAAAGAGATAGTATTTTAATAAAACAACATTAAGAAAGTGTACACCTGTTAACATTTCTTGTCCATAGTTGTATCATTTCTTATCAGATGCAGAGTTGTATAGAAAATTTCATTGCAACTGGCCAAGTCTTACTAGGTGTTCGAATTTTTTAGGAAGTCAGTATATTTTCTAGACAACTTTGGTCCTCGGCTTAACAATAATATTTTCGTTTTGGGTCTGCTAACAGTTTTAGTTTGACAACAAAGTTAAATTATTAAGAAAATTCGTTACTACAACGCACTTATTGCGTAAGAAACTTTGGCATACTTTTAACTAGTCCCGAGCTGAGTCCTGATTTAAATTAGGCAAATATTTTACATGCAGTAACTTTTACACATAATATATAAATCAACGAAAAGAAGTATAATTTGATCAGAATATTGGTTTTGCAGGCATGTCGTCATATTTTGAGGATACAGTTTTTTTAAAAGCTTTAAAATGCCTTTAACATACT
The DNA here is from genome assembly GCA_964006375.1 of Tillus elongatus. Taxonomy (NCBI): domain Eukaryota; kingdom Metazoa; phylum Arthropoda; class Insecta; order Coleoptera; family Cleridae; genus Tillus; species Tillus elongatus. Next base: position 61,575,581 of record OZ023267.1, on the reverse strand, counting down.
TTGACCCAATTTTTCATTTGAATCCAATCCAAAAGTGGACAAACGACTGTGGCTTCATTCACGCTTCACCTGTCCTAATGCAGGCTCTAAACCATGCACCCCTTTGATTCGTAAGCTAGCGTACATGATGACAAAATATTAGTGTTCAGTGTCCGGCATGTCACTATCAAAATGAGTTACGGCCCCAGTGTCATAATTCGTTTATATGTTAGTCGCTGTCGTATTCACGCCTGCGAATTTATGACCTTTTCTAATGCTCTGTAGCATGGCCGCTTCAAAAATGATTTCGAATTGCGAGTTTACCAAATAAGTCAACAAAACGCATAAAATTCGTTTATTCCGAATGGGCTGAATCTCCGATGGATGAACTAGATTAAACAAAATCGATATCGATGGCTTAAACTAGTTTGTCGTTAATAAACAAAACACAATTGCGACATTTAAGTTAATTATATAGCTTTTCCTAAAGTAACGAACATATTTTTAGCCCGCGCTTTCACTTAAAGGATAATATAATTACACTTCTCCATGTATTTTGAAAACTTTAATTAGGCAAATTGAGGAAATAGGATAAGCTAATTATACTGGGGGGGGGGGGGAGATGTAATGGGGTAGCTCTTTCGTATGTATTGTACCCTTTCACCTGGTAAATAGAGGGTTCGAAAACAATGAGTCTCTATTTACGATCCTTAAAATAACTCTGTCGCTAATGACCACAGTTATCGAAGCGATTCACTAAATAAATAAAAAATCTTGAGATCAAGATGGTAAATTTAGACCTTTTTTCTAAGGTGTGGAACAGACAAACGAAATAAACTCAGTATCTCAATTATTGTGCATATTTATAAAAAATGCCGAAACACGTGAATTTTAGATTAAAATATGACATCCTACAACGTGAATCATTCACCCCTCCATTGAACCCCCTTCGAATGGCAGTTGTAACCATTATTTATAACGACGAAACACCCTGCAATAAAAAGTAAAAATTCCCATTTGCATCTGCATAAATAAATCCAAATTATTCGAAGAACTACTATAGAAATCAAACTTACCTCATATATCCCGGGGTTTTAAAGAATAAATGAAAATTGATTGTTTTGTGGTGAATTACTTAATCCCACAAAAGTGGTATTGCACAGTTTCTTTGGTCAGAACACTATACAAATATTGAAAATGTTGTCTTAAATCCAGCTGCTTGCTGTAAGTAACTTTACAACGTTTATTAGCCAAATTCTCACATTGACCACTAGCTTTGAAGTGAATATTTGAAACTACATTCAGGATTTTTTAACAGAAAAAAGTGGAAGTAAAAGAAAAGAAATACAATTTATAAATATAAGATTAATAGGAAATGGAAATTGTGAAGGTTTCAGAAGTTAGCAAAGTCACAATTCTGTGCATGGGTGGGAGGTAGATGACATTACATAAAGAGATACAACATTTTCTGAGGCTGGATACCTTAGCCGAATACTGTAAGTATATTCTGACTGTAATTAGTATGGGTAACCGGGTATGCCTTTCTAATTATGGTCAGAATGCATCCAGCCTTACATATTGTTATTTACCAATCCTAACCTGACTTTAAATCTGACGTTACCAGAATGTAATGTTACCATTATAAGAATACTCCCCTCCCCCTTTTCGAGTATTTTCTGGCCAAGCTTCTCTGCAATGTATTTGCTTCAGAAATGAACCGTCACAAAGTGCCTTAGGTCACATCTCTTGGCGTCAAATTATTAAGCACCAAAATACACATCTTTCCCCTAATTCAATCGACCTTGTATCTCGTATAGACTCACCTGTATGTACTATTTTATGTATAATACCCCTTAAGCGGAACTTGTGGATATATAAAGACATAAATAAAATATATATTTCTATTCATTGCAATGCAAACAGCAGAATGCCCCCTCAAAAAAACTGCTAGCTAAATTAATTTTGTTACAAATCTTGAGGTAGATTTTACTCAATTACAAAATAAGTTTACGATGATAACGTAACAGAGCGTTAACGCAGTTTTACCCAAACAAAGCAGTGTTACAATTTGTATGCGGCATTTTTAACCCTGAATACACAATATTTCACTGTCACTGTGATCACTCCGTCACTTTGTTTATGATGTACTGTTTGTCTTGGATAATTATATGATCGTATCAGTGCAAACATTTTGATCTGTCTTAGTAAAACAAGGTAATGAATAATATATCTGTTGCATAAGCCAGGAAACTGTAGGCCGCCTACGCTCTATATAAAATACCTTTCACCAAGGATATCAATCAAGTGGGCTTTATTGTAGCTGTGTTTACAGAAAGGTTTTAAGAACAAGATAGATTTGTCAGAGATATATACAGGACGGAGATACAATACCTGCAATAATTTAAAACGCCCCCTCACTTCACCTTAACGTGCTAAGTTACTTTCTTCGTATATAAATTCCTTGGCATTTTAAGAGCCAGCAGCTATTGACATCTATAGTTTATACATACAATTTGGAGAAGCCAATTCATCACAATACAATTTTTAGTCCTGACGATCATTTCGCTAATAATGTTAGCATCAGAGGGATGAAAAAACTGAGCGAGAAAAACTAGAACTGCTATTTATATGTCAGTTGTCAAGCAGTTGCGAATAGCGTGTAAGAAGGTATACAGACAGACCCCCACTGTTGAGTCTTACATCCCTGTAATTAAAATTGCATATCTGCTTTTGTAAAACTGTTCGTCATTATCCAGTATTCCTTCCTACACTGATTATTAAGATACAAGTTTGAACAATGTCCTACACAGAACCGGACCTACTCTGTTCATCGAAACATTTTTTGTTCAAATCTTTAACGATATATATATATATATATATATATATATATATATATATATATATATATATATATATATATATATATATATATATATACTTTCGTAAGCATCTAACTGTCGGGACTGCCTGATACTTTGAGATATTCTGTATCCACATGATGACTGTTATCCCAAATATGCTGAGCAATACATGATTTATCAACAGTGCCGTATCTCACGTATGCAATTTAAATTACAGGGATTTAAGACTCAACAGTGGGGTCCTGTCTGTATATCTTTGTAGAGAACTTCGCAACTGCTTGACAACTAACATATAAATAGAAGTTCTAGTTTTGATTCGCTTTACGCTAACATTGTTAGCGAAACGATCGGCAGGTCTAGAAACTGTATTGTGATGAATTGGGTTCTCGAAATTGTACTTATCAGTGCTCAACACACGTTCCAATCTTCATCTATCAATAGTTTACATAAACGGTATTTTTGAAACAAATAAATGTAAGATGTACACTATACAGTGTGCGCTCAAAGTATGGAATGAATTAAGTTTATCACGATGTCGCCTTGCTATCACACCCATGATTCTCTATCTTCAGCTATTTTCATTTCATTTTAACACCCACACTTCATCAGTTGTGCGGTATTGTCCAGAAGTCTTCTTCTTGGTCTAGCTCTTCCCCTTTTCCACAGGTACGTGTCTTTAAAATAATGTTGTCAGAAAGTTATTATGTCTTATGTTATGACATTCACCATCATCCGTGATAATGCTTCCAAGGTACGGAAATAATTCGGCTTGTTTAAGATGTTGGCCTTTTCGCTTTACATCTGTTGTTGCAGCCCTATTATCTAACATCATCATTATTCTTGTTTCTATATTTAATTTTTTTTTCTTGGTCTTGATCTTCAATTTGATACGTCCCAAGACATCACCACCTTTGTAATTTTTTCCGTATCTCCTATCAGCTCTATGAAACATCCGTATCTTATGAAATTAAATTGCTGTCCATTTATTTTGGTTTCTGCTGTCTTTTAAATAAATTGAAGAAATATGGCGATACTGTGCATCTTTGTCATACACCATTTCTTATTTCAGCTTCAGTTTCATATCCGTTAATATCTATTATGGTACTTTGATGTTTATGTAGATTGCGAATTATACGCCGATCCTTCCATTTTAATCTACCTCTGGTCATTATACGTAATAATATTTTTTAACCCACATTATCGAATGCTTTGCTAGCTCTAGTAAAGCAATACATGTATCCTCCAACTCTCCTTTCTCCTACAGTCTTAAGTGTGTTCTTCTCTAGTTGCTCGTCCAAGTCTACATCCGAATTGGTCGTCATCCAAGCAACTTTCATTTTTGTCTCTGATTCTATTTTTTATTACGATTTGCAGAATCTTTTCCATACTAGTCTATATATAGGGTGTGTCAATTAAAACTTCACACCTGGCAAATATCGGAAGTAAAAGAAAGAGAAAAAAAAAAGCCGAGACACGTCGATTTTGTTTTCAAGGGGAGACATGATGGCGTAAGTTTTGGTGTCTTGAAGCCTGTCCCTTAGGTAAGCGCGTAAAATACCCTTAGATTTTAAATGGCACCCATGGTTGAGTGGCACCGCATTTTAAAGCTTTCTCAATTCTGCTCACGACAAGATATGACTTTTTAAATTTTGGTTTGGATATGGCAATAAAATTATCAATTCAACAATAAGACAAAATATCAATGAATAAAATAACGTTATTTAATTAAATGTTCAAATAGTTTCCTCTTCACTTCCATGCAATAATAAAATCCTTGTCCCACTTCCGAACGGACATTTCAAAGCATTTTGTCAAAACCTGTAGTTTTTCTTATCTAGGTCCTTAAGGGTCTTCCTCACATTCTTCTCTTAAAACAGGCAAGCCTAGATCTGAGTTTGTCTTTTCGATTTCCTCCATATGCTCTTCTTTAAAAATAATTTCCTCTCGTGAAATAACTCTTCTAGATAGTCTTTCCAGTGATTAGCACTCCTTCATCTTCTAGTAATAAATTTCCATCTTTGTGATTTATGACTTTACTTTTTATTCTTAGTTTATATTGTAGTTTTCTTACCTTTTGGTAAGCTTCATAGACCGTCCCTTTTTCATTACTATTTCTTTGATTTTTCTCTGCATCCATGCTTCTTTTACTTACTTACTTTTTTGTTTGATCATATTTTTAATTTGCTTATATCTTTTGTATGCTTTTTCGTTCTCAACCTTTCGCCAGCTATTACGCTCTTGTATTAAATTAAGTGTTTCTGATGGCATCCACGGTTTCTTTGATTCTAGTTTCTTCTTGCTCAGTATTATTTCGCTGCTGTCTTTAAATCGTTTTTTCTGTTTGTCTACGCCGATATTACCTCACTGAAAATTACCTAATTGGTTTCATCCTTAAACCCTTCCCCCAGTTCATATGCGTCTTTTATTTCGATTTTAATTTAGAGCGAAACATTTTTTTTTCACGAACACGTTGACTGTATTTAATAAAAACACACATTTTAATATGTAAGATGATTCTCCACCATTATTTGTTTTAAAATAATGACGTCATAAACTTTTTTAACAGCCTCGGTGGTTCAGTGATAAGGACGTGTACCTTTGAACCGAGGGGTACCGGGTTGGATTCCCAGGGTTTGCCTTTCACTTTCTCAGTAAATACTGCACAATTAACATCAAATGAGGTTGTGGCATTGTATTTGAGCAAGTTGAATGTCTGCACGTTCCGCCTTTTGGAGGCTCCGTAAAGCCGCCGGTCCGCTGTCTACGCGATGTTGAACACGTTAAAGATCCCTACCCTCCTTACAGAAAGGCAGGGGTTCCGCAAAATTTCCAGGAGGTGAAAATGCTCCCTGGCGTCGGTGATTGGCCATAGTCGCGGAAATAGACCGACGTTAAAGGAAAAAAAAACGTTTTTTTAAACAACAAGCGTCTATTCTTTTCGTGATTTGGAGAGACCTTTTTATTGTCGAACCGACGGTCTATTTCCGCGACTATGACCAGTTACCGACCCCAGATAGCAGTTTCTTTCTGCAAGCATGGTAGGATTTTTAACGTGCCTAACATCACATGATACACGGGACAGACTGCCCCCTTAGAAGGGCAGAACTCTCAGACATTCAACTTACTCAAACACAATGCCAGAGCCTCGGTTGAAGTTAATTTTACAGTACGCACTGAAAAAGTGAAAGGAGAACCCTTTAACCCAGTACCCTTGGGTCTTAAGGCACTGGGCCACCGAGGTTGTGAGATGTAAGTAAAACCACTATAAATACAAATTCACGATATAGCTTACAGTATGTACTAGGTAATAATTTGAAGTTTCTACTGGGAATTAAACTTGGGATCCAGAGGTACCCAGAGGGTACACACAATGACAACTGAACGTGCGAATTCCTAAATTTTATTATTTAGACGAAATAAACGGAAATTCGTCAACCAAGCAAATGCCGGGTTCGGCAAAATGTTTACCCATATAATCTCATTAGTAACACAAAAACGATTCTTGTTTTGAATGAAAATAATTTTATCTAGAAAAGTATGCTTTGGAATGTTGTTATAATTCTTGACAGTTGTCAAAATGGAGCGTTGGTGTACACAACAACTCTTATGTTGAGAAATTGATTCAACTCAATTAACTAATAGCCTTTTAATGTTCGTCGCTGCCCCCAACGTAAGGCTATTTTGGCTTGGAGAAATAAATGGAGACAACTGGGATCTGTTACATAGAAAAGTCAAGTGGAAGACCAAGAAGTGCCTGCAATGAACATAACAAAGAAAGGGTAAGGAATGCAGTTACTGCCAGTCCGAAAAAAACCGCTGTTAAACATGCTTCAGTCTTTGGTTTGAGTGATCGAAGCTTGAGAAGAATGTTAAAAAGCATGTATTTTCATTCATATAAGATCGCAATAAGTCACGAAATAAACGAGCAAGATAAGATTAACAGACATTAATTTTGTCCTCTGATTCAAAGAAAATGAAGGAAAGGGATAAAATGGAACGAGCAAATGCACGAAAATTAAAGGCTGAATTGCAAGTGAGTTCCAAAAAGTACAAAGCCGAGGAAAGAGAAAGAAAGCCCCAAAAAGTAAAAAAAAAATCAGTGAATCAAGTAGCAGCGACAATGAAGAAGAATGGGAAGAATCAGGTGACAGTTTAGATGACATAAGCCTGCCAGATCAAGAGTTTTTGGGGGCAGAAGAAAAGGAGGAAGATCAAATTTATAAAGACAATGATTTTATCTTGGTTAATTTTCCTGGAAAGAAAAAGTGTTTCATATATGTATGCATCATTCAAACAGTTTTTGAAGATGGAGAATTTGAAGTGGTTGCACTGAGGGCGGTGTCAAATGACAAAAACAAATTTCAAGTGAATGACCAAAATGTTAGTGTTATATCTGCTCCACAGATTATCAAAGTCCTGCCAGTACCACAACTATATGATTCAGGTGAACCATTGAAATATGGATTTGAAAGTCCTCTTAATGATTCTAATAGCGCTCGATTATGTATATGGTCACAATATAATGCCTTATCAAGTACTCAAACATTACTGTGTCAACTACTAGATATTTTGAATTTTGTTTGATGTCAACTACTCACTCATTTGACTGAATGACTTTTAATTTTTTTTATGTTTGTCTAGTGGTTTAGTTTTATTGTGGAGGTACAGACTTATTGCAGTCCTTTAAATAATAAATTGACAGCTCAAAATTTCTGAATTTATTCCCTAAACTGTCAACTACAGGTGCCCTTACCTTATATATATATATATATATATATATATATATATATATATATATATATATATATATATATATATATATATATATATATATATATATATATATATATATATATATATATATATATATATATATATATCTATCTATTTATACACACAAAAGTTGTCACAATATTATTTTCATGAAAATTCGCTACAAATAATATTTTCAACGAGCATTCGTTAATTAACTTTACACTGCGGTTCGAACCTGTAGTCAAAAAACAATTTCATATGTATAGGTTTATTTAAAACTTCAAGTTGCTCAGTACTTGCCTACTGAACTCAACTTTCTCAACAGGATTTTGTGCCGACTGAAATTTGAAGAGCCTGTATAATATATATTTACACACAACTTGACACAACAATTTTTTCACGAAAATTTGCTACAAATATTTTCAACGAGAATTCGCTAATTAACACTGCGGTTCGAACCTGTAGCCAAACACCAATTTCATATGTATAGGTTTATTTAAAACTTCAATTTCCTCAGTACTTGTCGACTGAACTCGACTTTCTCAACACAATTTTAGCAAAAGAAAATAATTTTAGTGCACCTAACTCCCAGAATATTTAACTAACGTAAATAAAGTCAACAGCCGCCTGTGCAGCTCATTAAGGTATCTCGCTACGTTTGTGAGATGAGTAAGTTTTCTTTCAAATGAAGTTCTCATAATTTGCGCTCCAATTAGGCCTCTAACGAGATACACATCTAAGCTGTTAAAATGCTGCCATCCACGAAATTATATATCTCAAATGAAAATAATTTGAAACTAGACCATTTCATTTTGAACGCTGTCATATGTATATAAATAATTTAATACAGTTTAAGTGTTATTTTGAGATAGTTACTCTGCTTCCAAAATATATTGTACTCATTCTCATCGCTATTGGGCCATTGTTTTAATAAAATATTAAGTGAACGTTCAACTACATATAGTGGGTCCATTTTAAAACTTTCCGCCATTACTATTTCTGCTTTGTTAGAATTATATAACGTAATAGTATTAAGTGAAACTCCAGGAGATATGTCGATTTTATTATTGAGTGGGGTAGTTTTTATGGAGTACAAAATTCTATTAAAGATTATATTGGCCAACGCCCATTCTGGTGCCAAGGATTTTTCAACTGTTTCTGGGTAATTTTTGGGTGCAGAATTTAAAACAGCCATTATATTTTGTCTAGTAGATCTAATTTTTGAGATAGGCTATATTTATCATTTTATTTTCTAACTTACGTACTTTTCACTGTTCCTATTGGCTCCGACTGCCAGTTGAAAAAAAAAAAAGGAGTTAAGTATTTATTTCAAAAAATAGTTATATAATACATTCATTACTTATCACTTAAAAATCTTCTTTTGTACGACTTTACAGCATGACGTCTACTTGAACAGTCTGGCTGAAGACTCCAACAGCAGTCGGCCATCATGTGTCTATCCAATCGCCCTTGATATCGATGTTCGATAGTTTAAATGTTCTGATCGAATGGTTCTCCCTGTTTTTCACTACAGTCACCTAGGTTTTTTGGAAACCGATGTAGGTGGTTGTGGAGGTAGTAAACTGTTATGCTTATTGTACAACTGTTAAGTATTTATTTCAAAAAATAGTTATATAATACATTCATTACTTATCAGTTGAAAATCTTCTTTTGTACGACTTTATAGCATGACGTCTACTTGAACAGTCTGGCTGAAGACTCCAACAGTAGTCGGCCATCATGTGTCTATCCAATCGCCCTTGATATCGATGTTCCATAGTTCAAATGTTCTGATCGAATTGTTCTCCCTGTTTTTCACTACAGTCACCTAGGTTTTTTGGAAAGCGATGTAGGTGGTTGTGGAGGTAGTAAACTGTTATGCTTATTGTACATCAAAAACAAAGTCCTCTTAAGCTCCAACGGCGGCAAACCCTTCTGGACTCTTGCTAAATCTATTGGGAATAATTTACGCAAAAGCACGTTCCCACCTCTTGTCTCATGGGATGAAATTGTTTCTACCGCCCTGAGCAAGGTTAAACTTTTTGCTTCGTTGTTCTCCGGCAATTATACTCTCAACCCACCTCCAAATGTTCAACCACCAACAGTCCCCAATGTCGCGCATAAAATGACGGATATCATTTTCAAAACTAAAAAGGTACGAAAGATGCTCTCTTCTCTTAATACCAGGAAAGCCTCTAGCCTTGACGAGATCCCAGCAATTGTTCTCAAAAAATGCGCACCAGAGCTTGATCCTGTCCTGACTCGTCTGTTTCAGATATTTTATAATAAAGGCATATTCCCTAGTAACTGGAAAACTGCTCGAGTACAACCCATCCCCAAGAAAGGATCCAAAGCGCTTCCTAGCAACTACCGGCCTATTTCTCTCCTTTCAGTCGTCTCTAAAGTGATGGAAAAGTATATAAACACCGAATTACTAAAATTTCTTGAAAAACAGAGTCTAATCCACGACAGGCAGTATGGATCTTGTCAGCGCAGATCGACTGCCGACCTCCTTTCCTTTGTCACCTATTCTTGGAACAAGTCTATGGAACAACACGGTGAATCCCAGATTGTTGCTCTAGACATATCAAAAGCATTCGACCAGGTCTGGCACGCAGCGCTGCTTAATAAACTTCCGGCCTATGGCCTACAACCAAAACTTTGTACCTGGACAGCAAATTTCCTCTCCAACGGGAGCATATCTGTTGTTGTGGATGGCCATTCCTCTAAACTGTATCCAATTAACGCAGGAGTTCCTCAATGTTCAGCTTTAGCCCCTACTTTGTTTCTTCTCCACATCAATGACCTCCTCGCTAGCACATCCAATCCAGTTCACAGCTACGCGGACGACAGCACCCTCCATTCAAATATACAATATTCTAAGCCTGTCTCTTTAGCCCAATTAGATAAGGATCGCAGACTCATGGAGGGTTCTGTCTCCGTGGATCTCCAAAAAATATTTGACTGGGGAAGTAGAAATCTTGTACAATTCAACCCCACCAAAACTTGTCTTGCTTTCTTTCTCACAAGAGATACACCAGCCCTAGACCCATCACAATGAACAACCAAGTTATTCAAAGTAATGAGTCCTTTTCTCTTGTTGGCATTTCTGTGGATCGAAATCTTAATCACCAACATGTCACATCAATTGCAGAAGCGGCTGCTAAGAAATTAGGTTTTCTCTTCCGGGCTCGCAAATACTTTTCACCAGCTAATCTATATACCTTATATACTTCACAAATAAGGTGAAACCTCGAATACTGCTCCCACATCTGGGGTGCCGCTGCCGCTTCGACACTAGCTATCCTGGACTCCATTCAAAAGAGAGCGTTACGTCTCATCGGTGACCCTACCCTCACCCAAAGGCTGCCATTCCTTGCCCACCGACGTTCCGTTGGTGACCTCTCTCTCTTTTATAGATATCTGCACGGGCACTGCTCAGAGGAGCTTTCCTCCATAGTTCCCCCACCTGCTGCCCCCAACAGATCTACCAGGGGAACAGAGAGAATGCACCCTTTTACTGTCCAGGTCACCAGACTTAGAACATCTTGTTATGCCCGCTCTTTTGTCCCGAGGACTTCCAAGTTGTGGAATTCCTTGCCGGCACATGTTTTTCCTTCTCCTCCGAACATACAAACCTTCAAGTCCAGAATTAACAAGCTGCCTCTTTCCTTCTTGTCAACACCCACGGTACGATAGTATTTACGCTATAAGCCCTCGTGGTGTGTTGTTGAAATTAAAAAAAAAAATTATAGCTTGAACGCATAGTTTACACTAACTATGTAATTCTCTGCTTTATGATTTCCAAAAGTTTTTGTAATACTTGCACAAATGAACACCAAGCGTTAGATTCAATCTCGTTAATTGATGCGGTGAATTGGGGATCTTTGATAAGCCGCATTGTTAGAGGACCATCAATATGCGAGCTTTTAGTTTTTCCGTACTAATCCCACGAAATTTACCTGTCAAATAATCAAAACAAAGTCTATATCGATTTAAAGCTTTTAGAAATTGCTTCATGAGCTCCAATTTAATACGCAAGGTGGAAGTAATATTTTTTCTCTCGGAACCAAATGTTCCTTGATTGCGTTTGATGTTTTCCTTGAATCATGACATTCCTTAAAAGCCAAGTTCTGCTAACTCAGTACTGATTCTTAGCTCTGCTATACCAAAGACATAAAAACAAGGATATTATGTATTTCCTCTTTGCTGTTCCAGGAAGAAGTTAACCATTTTTAAATCAACACAAATTGCCCACTGATATTCTTCATACTTAGTTTGTTTCATGACTAGTGCTATTGTTTCATATTCTTCATGGTGGTGGAATGACCAATGGGAATTAAGCCATATTTGTTACCGTTGTGTGAAAGGACAGATTTTAAACTACGTTTTGAACTGGCAATAAAAAGACGCCATTTGTCTGGAGTATATTCCTACAAGTCAATTTTTTAAGGGGCTATCTATATCGTTACAAAATACCAGGTTATTTTTCTGAGAGAAAAAGGGCAGCAAATCCTTATCTCATTTACGTTAAAATGTAATATTGGTACCTGGATGAAGTAGATTTTTGCCGTTTAATCTGGAAGCAAGTAATTCGGCAGACTCCTTTGAGATGTTCCGGTCTCATGTGAGATCATTCAGTTCTTGCTGCTTTAAACATTGAGGAATTGTTAAATCTGCGTCAAAGTTACTGTTGTTTTCTTCATCGGACCTTGATGTTTCTGTATCATCTTCCGGCAGCGCAGGAATACTGCTGAAGGATGGAATGAGTATTTCTTCGAAATGAGGTATATGTCTTGTTAGCGAATCTAGATTGAGATATGTCCAGTTGTGTCTATTGTTCCTATTAGTACCTTTATTATTTACATACCAGACAAAAATAGCAGTCATTGTGATAGTTTAGTGGTTCGCTCCAAATTATTAGTACGTCAAACTTTACGTACTGTCTCTTTCCCATGGTTCACTGTCACAAATATTCAACACATGCTTTACATACGAAATGTGGAGCTCAAGTCCTTTTCACAAAGTCAGAAATAGGTTTTATACTTTCTTTCAAACTGCGTACATACATACCAAAAAAACATTTGGATAATTTACATAGCTACGTCTGCTTGTGGATGCTATGGTTTTAGTTCACTGTTTTAGTACAAAACAACTCCAAAAATCTACAAAACAGCTTTACAACCTTACAGACGAAAACTTGGTAACCTACTGAGTCGGGAGAGGCAGAGGTATACAGAAGGAATAGGGGCCCGTGGGGGATTAAGCAGGTATAAGAAAGTCGGTACAATCATGGGCAATTCCAGGTATATGTGGATAATTGGGTTTTAATTGTAGGTATACAATTTATATTTTAACCGGACTTTTTTATTTCTTTACTTATCCCTTTTATCAGAACTAAATTTAATTAGCCTGTATCTCAAAAACTGGAGCTGATACACGAAATCTGATGGCATTTTTGGAAGCAGCACATTAAATGTATCCTAAATCAGTTCTTTGTTTTCCGGCATCAAACAAAAATTTCTTTTCTTGGTCTGTATTATTTATCTAATAAAACACAACAAGCTAAGAGATTAAACATAGTGAAGAAATAATCGTGAAATGTTGGGTGCCTCAGGATATTGTGTTGGAATTAATATTATTTATTATTTACCTAAATGATTTGTTCTCTGTAGAAACCTGTGGCGACGAGGTGAGTTTTGCGAAATTTTTTGATGAAGATAAAAATGATGCATACCAAAACGTAAATTTAATAATGATTTTAATTATACAGTCCAATTTTTTCAAGACTGATTACCGATAGTAAATTTTTCTAAGCATTGCTACGTTCCGTTTACTTAACTAAAGTCAAATATACTTCCACATAGTGTTGCAGATATATGAGGAGACTTGAATGTAGATATAGCTGATACACCAAATAGAAGATAATTGGGCATCTATATTGATTCGCATTTAAGATGGGACCAGTAGATTACATACATGACAAAAAAAAATGAGGTCACTCTTTGCTCGTTTGAAACGCCCTGTAGAAATCGTTAACAAGCAACAACTGCGAATTTTTATCATGCCTTGATTGTACTCTAGTTGAGCTACGACAAATAATTTAAACCGCCTACAAGTACTCTAGAGATGAGTTCTAAAAATTAGTTATAAGAAACCATATACTAAGCCTACAATCTTGCTTTGTATCGAAGCTGCATTTTACAACCTATTACTACGACAACATCTCCACCAAGCAGAACTTTAAAAACTTGTTACGTCTATAATGTTAGGAAGAGCCTGCAGCACTATTCTTTGAAGCAAAAAAAAACTATGACCTAAAGAAGTTATTACTATCCGAGTCCAAAATTTAAAAAATGATATCTGTGCGCAACACTAAAACCTTTAAACCTAAAATTCAACAGTAGGATGAGGTCAAAGACGCCAAATGAAGTGGGGGGTTTAATTGAGATTAAAGATATGAGATAGATAAATACATGACATCTAAATAGGCGCTGAAATCATGATTTTATAGGTTATGGTTGTTGTAGCTTCTACTTGGTCCTTTCTTAGAGTGAAAATTAGAGGCGGGTGTCTTGAACTTTGCAGAGGTTTAAAATCACATGTACTAGGTATATTAATAGACAATGGATTTGATGAAGATGCAGAAGTTAACCTGAGGATATTAAAAGACAACGGATTTGCAGGACTTAATAGCTTCCTTAGAACGAAGAACATCTCGCACACGAAAAAGCTTTGAGAATATAAAACCACGACAAGACCAACACTGACATATGAATGTGAAACCTGGACAATGAGCAAAAGGCTAGAATATAGAATAACGATATGCGAAACAAAGATACTGCGCAGAATTTTCGGAGGCCAAAAACATATGGCATTTGGGAAAGGCGCACAAATACGGAAATGCATGAAATGTATCGAGAACCACCTATGCCTCAGATAATTAAAGCACTGCGAAAACAATGGTTGGGCTATATAGAACGAATAAGCGAGTAGATAATGATTAAAAAAAAGTGTCTTTCGTCAAATCCAGACCATAAAAGGAAGAAGGACAGACCAAGAAAAAGGTGGCTTGACACGGTTCACCAAGACTTGCAAGAAAAAGGAGGTCACAACTAGAAGGTCATTGCAAGAGATCGGAAGCAGTGGAAATATACCACAAAACCATGGGCCCAAATGGCCTGTCAGTGCTTATATCTAAGACCTTTGTATAAAGGCGCAATCGTTTTTTTTTTCTTTAATTTTCAAATAATCTGTAAACCAAAATACAGTAACGTACAAGGTATTTTTATTTATAGTTGTGATATATTCCTATCAACACTGTCAATCTTCTTTTGCCTAAGAATTCCGTAAAAGGCCTAAACCGGTAAGATAGAAGATGACATGGTGCTGTGAAGCCAGGGAAAAGTCTCGACGGCTGTATTTAGTATGGAACGGTTTCACCAAGTTAGGGCAACATTATCCATAACTTAATTAAACATCGCCTTATGACAATGCAATTTCTTTATTTGCAGACAACTTCACACGCAGTTTCACTTTACTTTTTTATGATTCCAGATTTCCTCTTAAGAGCTATTTGTAAAGATGCGCTGTGTCATAGTTTTGGCCAATATTGTTTTAAAGTTTTCAAGTTCCCCCATGTAGCGCAAGTTTTGTTATGTATGCAAATTAATTATAATTTTGCACCACACTGACTGCTAGAATATTCAAATTGTGTCTTTCTAAGTTTGAGTCAGCGTTTTGAGGCGAGATGATAATTACCTCCGCATGTTTCATTTTCTGGATTTCACAAGTGGTGCCCTCTGATTAAAAACAACACGCCTTCCGCATAATTCTGCTTTTACAAAAGGAATTCCCGGTATAAGAGAATTAAAATAATTAGCCGACTCCCAGCCAATCTCAGGTACAATGTGTTACAATGTCACAATCTGAAGGAATTAATTACTAAAGTAAAGAATATGTGTTCGTCTAAAGTTTCAGCTTTAATATCTTCAATATTAGTTTCTAGAGAGCGAAGCAGGCGTATCTTATTTTACCTGATGCGACCTTGGTTTAACTAGTTATTAAAAAACCTCTCAACTACTCACATTTCATTATCTCACGCAACCACCCACATACAAAATCTTTGAGATTTTATCCCTAGAATTTTACGATGTTGTTATGAAATGTATCCTGTACAAAATGTGCCTCTACATCACCATTCAATTTCCTATCTACCTACATTTTTTAAATAAATGTTTGTCAATTATATCTCCAAATAATGTAACTATATTAACTGTACTAATAATAAACGATGGGAGTTCCATTCGACGTTGCCGAATGCTGCCCCTTTTGAGCTGATGTATAGCTATTGTGGTCTAAAACCACACTTATATTTTGGTTACTTTTTTAATGCCTCTATAGAGAGAGGCTTTTAATTCGCCCAAGTCCATTTGAGGAAATATTCCAAAAATTGGAATTTCGTCAACTTTTAAATTGCAACTTTTTTAAATAAAAATTCTGCAAAAGAGACAATGTGGTATCACATTATTCACTTATTTCATTATTTATGAATATATTTACAAATCATTGATTGTTGTTGCCCTTACTTCGTGAAACTGGTCCATACTACATACAGACTTGAAGACTACTTTTATGTCTTCACTTGGGTTTCGTTTCTGTAAGTGAAGGACGTAGCCAGCGCGTAAGCTAACTGGAGCAAGTGTCCCTTCTGAATTCTAGATGTTCCAGGATGTTCTTCAACTTTTCTGCAACCGATTTCGCTGCTTGACAGCATACTCAGATAGATAAAAATTGAATGAATACTAAACCATGACAACTACAAATAAATATATGTTCCTATGTTATGATGTTTTAATCAAAAATTTTTATAAAGTTGAAAATAAAATGAAACACAAATTAAGGATGAGGCCTTCAAAATGTCTACGTGATGTTTGTCAATATTTAAGACAAAGATAGAACTAACCTATAACAGTAATAAATATAATAACAGTTACAACAATAAAATAACGAAACAATAACAGTAAGAAAGCAGACTCTATACAATGAAAATATCGGCGTACATCATCATTATCTTACTACAACTTTTTTGAAAAAATAGATAGATTTGCTTGTGTGATTTGTTTAAATAGGAATAAGAGTATCAAAGCAAGCGGAATTCATTAGATCAGTTTGCTCATTTAAAACAAGCTGGCTATGGTCGTGTGTGTGCTTTTTGACTTCTAAATCTTCAAAAATTCTAGCTTACGCTTGTCATTACAAAAATGTTGTGATTTTATGCGCTTATTTACTGTATTTCTATGTTTGGTATCAATAACATGTTTTGCAAATGTAGATTTGTCAACGTAGTTATTTCTAATTGCAGAAATATGTTCTTTGTATAGGGTGTTAAAATTTCTAGAAGTTTTACCTATGTAGATTGCGTTACAATGTGTAAAATCTAATTTATAAACTCAAGCTTTTGTCAAGAAACAAGATTTTTCTTTCGCGTTAAATAACAAATCACGCGTCGTGTTGTAAGATTTAAAAGCTACCTTTGTATTTGTATCGGTATTTAAAATTTTTGAAAAGTTCTCTGAAACGGATCCAAAGAAATTATCGAAACATATCTGTTGTCTTTTTTCTCTCTAATATTTGGATAATTAATAATTATCCAAATAATAATAAAATTAATCGCTAATTTGTATTCTTTTCCCTGTATCATTTTATCTATTATTTTAACAGGGTAGACATTATTAAATGATATTTCCCTAATTAGTCAAATTTCTTTTTCAAAATTATTTTGGGACATAGGTACTAAAAACGTACGATGTATTATGGAATGATAGGCTGACAGCTTTTGTGAAAAAGGGTGACATGAATCGTATGGTGTGGTTGTGTCAGTGAAGTTGGTTTCCTATATATTGAAAAGTCAAATGAATTATTTTCTAACTTTCTAATCGTTGAGTCTAAAAAATTTATGCAACTATTAGCTTCTTCTTCTTCTAAAGTAATCTTAATATTTGTGTGAAGGTTATTAATAAAAGTTAAAAATTCATTTAATTCTGTGTGGCCGCCTTGAAAACATGCTAAAATATCATCTACGTATCTGTACCAAAAGACAATATTATGCGAAAGGTCTAATGTTAAAATTTGGTTTTATAAGTTTTCCATAAACATGTTGGCTAATAAAGGAGATAACGGACTACCCATAGGTAGGCCTTCAGTTTTTTGCATATCAATGTTATCATTAAATTTAAAATAGTTTTGTTTTATACATTCGTTATTATTTCTTGTCTTTTTATTACATTTACGTTATTTTCTATTAAAACGTTTTGCAATACAGGTAAACATTCTCTAGGAGATATCTTAGAATACATGCTACAAACATCAGACTGACTAATTTACTATTTGTATGAATAATTAAGTTATTTAATTTTTGTGTTAGTTCATAAGAGTTCTTAACTGAATATTTTGGAATGCAATTGTATTATGTAATAAGTGAAACCAGTTTGCTTGCTATCTTATGATTAGGTGACATAGCTGACTACTGGTCTCATCGGAATATTTGTCTTGTGAATTTTCAGGTAGCCATACATAATTGGCCATTGTGGGCTTTTATATAAAATATATTTATTTTCTTGTTGATGAACAGAGTTGTATTTTGAAGATAATTTCTTAGGTTTGTCTCAAATGAATTTCTTGAGTCTCTCCTGATTTCTGTTAAATTTTCGGTAGTACTAAAATCATTAGTTTTAATGTTATATGCGGTCCCTATTTACAGCGACAGTTGTGTTTCCTTTATCCGCTTTAGTAAAAACTAAATCATTTCCTGATATTTTATGCTGAATGGATTTTTTATTTTGATTAATTTGACGCTTGTCATATTTTGCAGTTAAATGTCTTAAAAATACACATCTTTTAGTCTTTGGTAATACCTTGTAGATCTGAAAGCAATTTTGTATACAGATGTTAATGTCTCTTTAATTTTGTTTGTAAATTTAAATTTTGGGCAGTATTTATATCCTCGATTTACAAAAAAATATATTCTTAAGTTGTAAAAATAGAGTCGGCTTTATTACTGTTATTGTTTAGTTATTTTGTTGTTGTAACTGTTATTATAGTTATTACTGTTATAGGTTAGTTCTATCTTTATGCTAAATATTGACATAAATCACGTAGACATTCTGAAGGCCTCATCCGTCATTTTATTTTCAATTTTAAAGAATTTTTTAATCAAAATCTCATAAATAACATAGCAACATACCTTTATTTGTAGTTGTTACGATTTCGCAATTATTCAATTTTTATCTGTGTGAGGATGCTGTCAAGCAGCGAAACCGATTACAGAAACGTTGAGAAACATCTCAGAACATCTAGAATTCAGAAGAGCCACGTGCTCCAGTTAGCTTACGCGCTGGCTACGTTCTTCACTTATAGAAACGAAACTCAACAGTGGAGCCAGATAAGTAAGCTTCAAGTCTGTATGTAATAGATTTCCAGTTCAAAACAAATTCATTTTAGGAAGTTTTCTTTCAACCAACGCTGTAGATATTTACTCATATGAGCCCCATAAATAAATTAATGAACCGTAATATAAGTTAATGCAAAGTCTAAAATAAAACGTGTATTACGCCATCGACAAAGCCATAACCTTGTTTTACTTCAGAACCTCCGTTAGAAGTAGCTTTTCACAAATTCGGTAATAGTGTGTGATGGAATTAACAGTTCCGAACGTGTAAAATAACTGTTTTCCAGCAGTACGGAAACAGAATGTGTCGTAAAGATCAATCGTTTTCTTTAAGACAGTACACTAAGTGGTTAATATTTGAGAAGCAATAAATCGTTTAATTTTAATTGTTGAAAATAGTGTTACAACCAATTTTATGGATTACCATCTGGCAATGGTTTTTTAAAGTTATATTTATTATATACCAATAAATGTGAATTTTCATTAGGAAAAATTCTCTAATAGAGAGGTCACGAGCTTTTGGAAAAATTTCTTCAGATGAGCGTGAGTTTGGATCCTTATAACCCAAAACCAAGGTCCGCTAAAATTTATATACATACATACACACACACACACACACACACACACACACACACACACACACACACACATATATATATATATATATATATATATATATATATATATATATATATATATATATATATATATGTTTGTGTGTGTGTGTATCCGAGCGATAACTGAAAAAAGACTACACTGATTTCAATCAAACTTGTCAAAAATCTTGCTTGGGCGAAAACCGAGGTCGAGTTCGTTAATCAGATTTGATGCTCAAGTTTTTCCGGTGAAAAATCGCGGAAAACTTTTTTAAAATGCTATATTTTTTTAATTATTAAGGTGAGTGGAATGGAATTTTTCACATATATAGAGCATTCAAAGACCTTCCTGTTTGTTAATTTTGAGGCATTTTTCTCAACACAAATTTGAGTTATCCTGAATTAAAGAAGTTTGGAAGCTACGACACGCTCTTAAATTTTTTTAAGGCGTTGTGTAATGTGCGTGGGAGACTTTGACATAACAGATGTCTTAGCTTGTTTTCTTTGAATGTTGGAAAGGTAAAAAATCTGCGTGATTAATTGAGACAGCCAGAGTCAGTTTCAAGAGTTTATTCCACAAACTTGGAAACTTTCCCTCGCTAGGAAAATTAGCTGTAATTCTTATTTCTAGAATTGATTTGTTATTCAAAAAAGCTTTATGGTAAAACCGGCAGATAAAGAGTTTAATTATGATTTTAAGTTGTGATCCGAACAAGAACTAAATAAAAACCTTATAACTTGAATAAACTTTTACAATTATAACATTTTTTATGAATTTAGTCTAGGGAATTTATCTTTAGATTTGGCATTCTGAAATGACCAACGAGACGATTTTTGGTCACCTGGTCAGACATTAAATTTCTATTGGTTTATTGTCATGTTGCATTCTTATAGCAAAATGGCGCGGTTTGTTCATGCAGCATCATATGTCATATCAATTTAATACCACAAAAGGAAAATTGGTTGTTTTCGATTAATAATTCTCAAATCTACTCATGAATATGTCCGCAACGAATGGGGAGAGTTGTTTGCCCATTGCCGTACCTTCAGTGTGTTCTTTCCTAATTTCATTATATTCATTGCTAAAGTTTCTATTAACACTAAAGTAGGTCAAAAAGTTAAAAATTTTGCTAAACAAAAATGGTTGGATATAGAAATGCAATATCTGTGCACAAAACGTAATATGTTAGAAATATAGGCATATAGTTTGTTTAAAAAGTTTATTTTAGGTTGGGTAACTTAGAGTATGATGACTGGTGCAATTTTCAGAGGAATATGTTTGTAGTCATTAACGCAAAGTTAATTAAGAAAATTAATATACAGAATAAAAAATTAAAGGAACTTGTGAAGTATCAAATTAAAAACTTTTACATAACCCGTATTTGTTTCAGGTTCTCCGTCTAAAAGCTGCAAATTGTGATGTTTCAAATCGTGACTTTGACATTTTAAGAAAAACTATAACATTTTCAAAGTAACTTTTCTGTTATTTCTTTACCTTTTTGCTTCAAGGAAACTTAATCTTTGTCTGTCATATACAATATATCTTGTTATCCACACAAAACATTTTGGTCATCAGGGGCACCCAACATTTTTTTAAATGGCAATTTTTTTTTCCTTTCAACATAGAGGTCTGAATTTTTGGCGCGTAGGGTAAATTTAATAGTCTTACCCCGAATACCAAATTTGATAGTCATAGTTTTGTTATTTTCGGAGAAACAAAAATGTTCCGAAAGAAAACCCAAAATTGTCCAGGGAAAACTGGTCTGATTTTCTGGCCAACGAACTTATCCAAGCCACTTACCAAAGGAAGGTACCTACAAAATTTTATCCAAATCGTTCCATTACTTTTTGTGTTATCGGTACTATATATATATATATATATATATATATATATATATATATATATATATATATATATATATATATATATATATATATATATATATATATATATATATATATATATATATATATATATATATATATATATATATAAACACATCTCCGGACTTGTGTTTTTTTTTTACGAAAATCCACTAAAAGCTGGTGATTTAATAGCACCCTAACTATGTGTTTTATACACCATATGTAGATAAAAATGTTTCTAAGGAGCTAGTGTGAGAACGTTAAGGTGACTTTACAGGTGTCTTGCGCAAGAACAAAAATTACTAACACCATAGTCACTCGTCTGGAATACCAGAGGCGTGAGTTGGAAGTATAAACAGGAAAAGTCTGATTTACTCACTTTGGTGGCTATGACGGTCGCGCTGTTGGGTTGCTTCTTTAGTAAGAGAATGTTAATTGCTACAGATACATTAATCGCAGGTCTCTGAAAGATAAATTTGGATATGCAAAGATGTGTCAGCTGTGGTGTACAGCAATAGGAGCGCAGGTGAACATCCGTTATTTTAGAACATACCCTGAAAGCGATTGGTCCCTATTTGATTTACATGACATTGCTGTCTTGCTCATGATCATACAAAGAGTATGTAACTTCCCCGCGTAGGTCACATCTTCTAAATGAATCAAACGCCCAACGAGCATCGTTGATGGGTTCTCGAACAGTTCTGTTTATGACAACGTCTTCCTAACTAGGTAATTTTTCTATAAAAAAAAGGGGGTGCTATTTATCTTTGTTAATAGAACTTGATAACATCACTAGACGATGAATCTGGACAACTGTCCAGTGAGTTTTTAAAGAGTAAAAGTACCACTATTGCAAAAACTATAAATGCGCGAAACCAGTACAGTACATTAAGTGTACAGTCATGTAGTTAAGGTTTTGCTACCCGTAGAAAAAATAGAATAAGAAGCAGAATTTGTAGTTGACTGAAGCCTGAACGTAGATCAGTTCAGATTTACAACAGAGACAGGAAATAGATAAGTAGTACTGACACTTAAGACAATAGCAGAAAGGAGGTGTGAAAACCCAGAGGAACATTTATTGCTTTTGCAAGCCTGGAAAAACATTTAAAAGTGTAGACTGAAAAAGACTGTTTTATGTTATGAAAAGGACTGGATTCGATTGGATTGGGTTGAGGAGATGGGCGCATCTCATGTACACAAAAATTAAAGTACCATAATTAATATTAAATGTAAATTGAGGTAAGCATGTGACAGAGCTGATACAAGAAGCCAGAAAATGAACGTAAATGACGTTAAGTGTTGTGGATGGTGTGCTAAGAAAAACTAAGTGAAAGCTTAATATGATGAAGCCAAAAATAAACATTTCGGGATGCAGCAAGTGTATTATGGTAGCGAATAACTAGATTTTCTATAAATCTAGAAAGTTGAATTTTGGTACGTGGTAAGGTCTTTACCAGCGCAACATATCTATCAAGTTTCACCCAGGTAACTTTGTTATTTTTTGGGAAACAATTTGTTTTTCGGAAAAATCAGTTTTCTTTTTAGAAAAACTTATCCGATCGGGCTGGCTGACGAATTCATTCAAAAAGTCGAACGGACCATGGTTTCGGGTACTATGGGCCCAAATTCGCGCTCATGTGAAAAAATGTTTGCAAATTCTCACCACGATACCTCTCTATTAGCGAATTTGCTTTAATAAAAATTCGCTAGTAAAGATAAGTTTGGAAAAGACTTCCAAAATTGATGGAGTGCTACGGTCAGCGACAACAAGTAGAAGTGTTTCCCCACCTTCCAATTACTCTTATTAATATATTCATCGTCCATACAAGGACATAGCGAAGGAAGATGTCTGACGACAAATAACATAATAAACATGTTCTATGGCATTCGTATGCAGGAAATTGGAATGTGTCCCGATATAATATAACATTTTGGCATACACAGTCTAGTTATATAGGCATATGCTTAGCAAGGCTTACCAAACAAGGTCGCTGGCTAAGTTATGAATAAGAAAGAAGCCCATAACTTTAGAAAAGTTATAGTTGTAAACCTGGAGCATCTAGGAATAGTACAAAGTATCCCAAATTTGATAATTTTATATGGAAGGTATTTTAGTAGTCGGTGGCTCCAGATGATAATGTTTTAGTCATGGACCTAATTTGTTTCTAGTTATTTATCATGGCATATCACCAGCAACTTAAGCAAGTAGAAAAGATCATGTACCTGAGAAGTATTATTACAGATAATGGTAAATGTAGCTAAGAACTGAGGTGAAGGATCAGGATGGCAAAGCAAACATACGGTAGACAAAATATATTTCTCATTACTAATATTATATTGATTGTTGTTGCCCTTACTTGGTAAAACCGTACCATATCAAATACAGACGTAGAAACCACGTTTATGTAATCACATCTCGCCGCTTTACAACAAAACCAGTCAAAGAGAAAGCAACGAACAATTGTGAAGCCAGAGAGGTTGTCTTTACGCCTTTACTTACGAAAATTTTAACTTGAACTTGAGGAAAAGGGTTAGGTCATCTGGACTTCACATAAGCGAGCCATATAGAGAATACAGGCCTGAAGGTACAGAAGCTTACAAATATTAGGCATGCCGACAGAAATACCAATGAAACTATGTTAGAAGAGGTGGGATAAGAAAGATGCTTGCTGGAAGAAACTAAGAAGAGGAACGCACAGTTTATTGGACATATTATGAGATGTAATATTTTTTTGACAACATTAAAGGATACGTGCTTCTAAAAAATGGAAAGAAGCAGACCAGGAGACAGAGTCCTGGAAAATCCAAACCACTTAACGAAGTGTACAAGCTACAATAAAATAGATGGAATTGCTGAAAATAGGTAACCATGGTTGAAATGACAAGGCGACATTCCTTGAGAGTGTTATGATGATAATGATCAAATTTAAAGTAGATACCTTTAAAGGTTTTGGTGTACCGGGACAGACATGCTCATATCCATCGACTGCAAATTAAGGTGTAAGACATTAAAAGTATGTATATTTAGATAGCGTTGTATTATGCATAATAAATAAATACTACTTAATAATCCAAGACACCAATAATTATTCATAAAGGCAGCGTAGAACCTGGTTATTATTCATGTTATGCCGGTAATAAGAAACATAAATCGTTGATTGCTGCTTCTGCATTACGATTTAGTTAGTTACACATTTACTGTACAAGATTAAATGCCCTCTCAATCGAAAACACTTATAATGTTTGTTTACATCAGCAACACCAACGCAACCGAGCATTTTACCATTTCATTGTTTTATTTTTAGCGACCCTCTAGCACTATATAATTTCAAGGATTGTGCCGCCTACTATGAAAACCGCATCGAGTTCCTTTATTTTGTAATCATTCGTTGAACAGCCCACATGCTTTGTAGAAGGCAACGTACTCGGCGTTCTATTATGTTGATCATAATAATGGATGTGTATAAAATATGTTAATTGACTTCTTGACCCTGAGAGGAGATACATATATTATTAGAATCTCCCGAGTCATCAGACTGTCTCTCCCTCTACAAAAATAAAGTTTAATGCATATATAAACACACCACGAAAACATTGAGGCATCGATTTTTATGTTACTTTTTTGGATTCTCCTCCTAGTTTTGACGTACTAGTATTTAATGTCTAATTATTATACAGGGTGTTTGCTAATTACGTGCAGCTAATTCAGTGGGATGTTGTATAACTAATTTCAAGAAGAAATGTTCAAAGCACACTTGGAGTACCCAGATCACCACAACACATTAAAAAAACCTGACGATCGTTTGACTAACCAAGTTAGCGTCATCAGTGGATGAATAATTCTAAATATCTTATACCCACAACTCTATTTATATTCTTCTGCAGGTAGTCGGTCAATACAAAATTAACATATTTCGTTTGGCGGAAATATCTGTATTCTTTTATTATTCAGGACGTGCTTCTGCCGGTATTTATTTTGTAAAGTAATCTATCAGGAGACTATCCATAGGCGGCGGAGCGAGATTCATACACTTTTTATTATTACTATATTTAACAATATATATATATATATATATATATATATATATATATAATATATATATATATATATATATATATATATATATATATATATATACACACACACATATATATATATATATATATATATATATATATATATATATATATATATATATATATATATATATATATATATATATATATATACTTCCGAAGGCGTTTAGTTGTCCTGCTTGTCTAACATTTTTGATTAATTTTAGATTCTGCTCGTTAACGTGGTGTTTATTATCCCAAGTATGTCGGACGACGGAAGGTCTATCTGTAGTACCGTATCTCAATTGTGCTAAATGTTATTGGAATCTAACTACAATAGATCTTTGTGTTTGTCCGACGTATTTCAGATCACAATATTTAAAATTTATTTCATAAATTCTCGACAATTTGACCGTACTATCCTTGTCTTTTGGGTTACCTAGCAAGTTCTTTGAATTATTCTTGTCGAAAATGTGGCAAATTGGCTTTTTATAAAAATGCTATCTAGACCACTCGTGGTTCAAATGGTAATAATACTGCTAAAAGAGAGGTTTAAATAGAGTTCTGGATACAAGATATTTAGAATTATTCATCCTCAGATGACGCGAACTTGGGTAGTGAAACCATGATCAGGTTTTTTAATGTATTGTGGTGATTTGGCTTATCGGTGCTCATCACCGGTTCCAATCTTCACTTACTTCATAGTTCATGTGAAGTATATAAGGTATAGAGATTAGCTGGTGAAAAGTATTTGCGAGTTCGGAAGAGGAAACATAGTTTCTTAGCAGCCGCTTCTGCAATTGATGTGACATGTTGGTGCCAATTGAGATTTCGATCCACAGAAATTTCAACAAGTGAAAAGGACTCATTACTTTGAATAACTTGGTTGTTCATTGTGATTGGTCTAGGGCTGGTGTATCTCTTATGAGATAGAAAGCAAGACTGAGATTTGGTGGTGTTGAATTGTACAAGATTTCTACTTCCCCAGTCCAATATTTTTTGGAGATCCACAGAGACAGAACCCTTCATGAGTCTGCGATCCTCATCTAATTGGGCTAAAGAGACATGCTTAGAATATTGTATATTTAAGTGGAGGGGCTGTCGCCGCGTAACTGTGAACTGGGTTGTATGTGCTAGAGAGGAGGTCATTGATGTGCAGAAGAAACAAAGTAGGGGCTAAAGCTGAACCTTGAGGGACTCCTGCATTAATTGGATACAGTTTAGAGGAATGGCCATCCATGACAACAGATATACTCTGATTGGAGAGAAGATTTGCTGTCCAGGTACAGAGTTTTGGTGGTAGTCCATAGGCTGGAAGTTTATTAAGCAGCGCTGCGTGCCAGACCTGGTCGAATGCTTTGGATATGTCTACAGCAACAATCTGTTATTCACCGTGTAGTGCCATAGACTTGTTCCAAAAATGGGTGACAAAGAAAAGGAGGTCGGCAGTTGATCTGTGCTGACGGAGTCCATACTGCCTGTCGTGGATTAGACTGTGTTTTTCAAGAAATTTTAGTAATTCGGTGTTTATATACTTTTCCATCACTTTAAAGACGACTGAAAGGAGAGAAATATGTGTGTAGTTGCTGCGAAGCACTTTGGATTCTTTCTTGGAGACGGGTTTTACTCGAGCAGTTTTCCAGCTACTAGGGAATACGCCTCTATTGTAAGATGTCTGAAACAGACGAGTCAGTACAGGAGCAAGTTCTGGTGCGCGTTTTTTTTTTAGAACAATTGCTGGGATCTCGTCAAGGCCAGAGGCTTTTCTGGTATTAAGAGAAAAGAGCATATTTCGTACCTTTTTAGTTTTGAAAATCATATCTGTCATTTTATGCGCGACATTGGGGACTGTTGGTGGTTGAACATTTGGAGGCGGGTTGAAAGTAAAATTGCCGACGAGCAACGAAGAAAAAGGTTCAGCTTTTTCCAGGGCGGTAGAAACAATTTCATCCCCTGAAAGAAGAGGTGTACACGTGCTCTTGCAGTAATTATTCCCAATAGAGTAAGCAAGAGTTCAGAAGGGTGTGATACCGTTGTAGCTTAAGAGGACTTTGTTTTTGATGCGGGTATTAAACGAGTTTTTTTACCTCAGAAAGAATGCGGACATAGCGGTTTCATGCGTCGTTAAATGCTTGACGGTTTTCTTGACTGGGATTGTATAGAAGCGTTTTGTGAGCTTTGACTTTTTCAAGTCTGGCCTTTTCACAGGATTTAGAGAACCAGGGCTTTTGAGTGGCTGAAGAGGTTTTCTGTGTACATGGAATAAATAATTTCCTGCCAGTTTGGATAATTTCGGTGACGTTTTGTGAGACATCAGAGGGGTCAGGATGACAGAAGCAGACAGACGCCTATGGAAATGAGGAAAACTAATCCCGCATTTCTTCCAAGTTCGCGGAGTTGTACTGCCAAACGATATGTGGGTGTGATGATTGTGTAACATCGGGTTGCATTGCGCAGGAAGCAGTGACCACACCGTGGTCTGAGCGACCAATTTTCTGCAAGAACTTTATTCAAATATTGCCGCCCGCGTGTCCCAAAAGACTGGGAACCGAACTTCGTTAGCTGCCCCACTGCAATAACAGCGGCTATGACTTCTAGTATTAATAAATTAAGATATTTTTCAGATGTTAGATTTCCGCCAATTAAGAACGGACCAATAATACTGCTAAAAGACTGAGGTTGGACACTGTGGCTGGAAACTAAAACAAAAAGCAGAAGCACAAAAAAAATCCACAAAAATATAATAAGAGTTTTGCGCTTTTCATTACGTTTTTTGCGTATTTCGACAACGAAGTTGTCTTCATCAGTAGCTGTCGCTAAACTATATCTGGCGCAAACCTCTTTGTTATGATTTTTGTGTTTTTTTTGTGATTCTGCTTCTTATTTCCATAATACTGCTATCTAGCATGCACACTGGCTCATACATTAATTTTTGTAGTCGCTGGGTTTGAGCCTCCAGTATCCAATGTGGATCTTGCTGAGACCTATCGGTATAATTTTGTTTATTAGCAAATCCATGCAGTGTAAAATTAGTAGCTTCATCTCAGGAAAGCATATTTCTACCAAAGTCCGGATTAAATTTGCCTACCATAATATTATAAAATTCAATACGCCTCTCAAAATCGCAATCTACAAGTAATTTTACCAGCTGTGCGTTGCACGGGTAAAATTTACCATAGATTTTTGTGAAACTTTGTGTAATGTAGCAACTTCATTTGTAGACAAATTAGGGGTTTCTTAAAAAAAAACAATAATACATCTAATGCCTTATTACTGGCAATCGCCATTTTTAGCGAATTATTATTTTTTTAAAAATTCGCTAATAGGGAGGTATGGATGGTGAGATTTTGCTTTTTTTTAATGAGTGCGAATTTGGGCCCCCAGTACCGAAAAGCAAGGTCCGAGTGAATTTTTATATGTTATATATATATATATATATATATATATATATATATATATATATATATATATATATATATATATATATGTATCCAACCGATAACTCAAATGTTATTAACCGATCTTGATGAAACTCGGCAATAATCTTTATTTTATTAATAGCTTGAACGAGTTCGTTAGCCAGCCCTATCGGACCATTTTTCCGGAAAAAAAATTGTATACACAAAAATAACACAGTTATTTTGATGAAATGTGGTTCATATATTGCCCCCGTAAATGCCTTACTACGTATCAAAATTCAACTTTCTAGGTTTAGAGAAAATTGAGCTATACAAATTTGGAGCATTTAATAAAAATTCGCCACCACAGCGCACTTGCTGCGTCCTGAAATGTAATTAATTTTTTGTCTTGATATTCTTAGTTTATCTTTGACACTAGCAGTTTCGTTGAATTTTTTCAAACATTTGGAAACCTACCCTAATTAATTTTTGACCGATGTGATACACTGCATACAAAAGCATGCACACTTGTATAACTCCTTCTCTTGTCACCGTAGTGCACCACCATTTATATTTCAAATATTAGCTTTTCTCTGAATTCTGCCATAACAACAATCATTATTAAATTGTAAAAGTTCTCAATTGCCTGATGTGAAACTTTCTAAAGTATTACCAACTGCAGATAGCTGACAACAAACAATGATTGCGGTTGACAGCTACAAATACTGTCACATTTTATAATGGGTAAGTTGATGAGAAATTGAATAATGAGGTCCTACTGAAGAAGGTAATTTTTAAGAAAGTTAATTTGAAGTTTTATATTGCCCTACCAAGAAAAAGACGTTCTTTCCGAAAATGCAAAAACAAATTATATATTTGCATAAAAAGAATTATTGCCCTGGCAAGGAAGCTTTTTACGTTAGGAAAAATTGAATATCGCCAATTTGTGACAAAAATATGTCGAACAGCTTTTTATCTAGAAGCTCTAGTTCGCGCTCATTAAAAAAAATGGAAAATTCGAAAGTCGTTACTTATCTACAAGCAAAATTGGCGTAATAAAAATTCGCTAAAAATAGACTGATTCAGTATACACAACATTCGTCAGTATTTGAGTTAGAGTGTAAGAAATTACATTCGATTTTTCTCGGTTAATTAAAAGCTTCTGCGATTTACTAAACATAGCAAATATGCATTTGAGATTATTTTCAGGATTTAAGTTACGTTTATGTAGGTGTGACCCAGTCTTAAAACTGCAGATCTCAAGGAAAACGTCAACCGAGGTGAAGCATATGTAAATTATTGCTTTCAAAGCCATATTGGAGTATGGAAATAAATTATGTATCTTCTATAGCAAGCCCGCCCTTAATCCTAAAGTGACATGTTGGGTAGACGGAGGACGGGCAACCCATTTTATTCCCTGATGATCTTCATTTTATGGCAAGTGTGATTTCATGTCGTTGTGAACGTGTATTTGACAGAAGGAAAGATGGATCACCGAGTGAACGATAAACTAACGTCAGTTTACCGATAATGAGAATGTATAAACGCCGTTCTATCCCGTGTGATGATCCGACAGCCCAAAGCTCGCGCAACCGTGACGTATTATCAAGCGAGACATTATTAAATTAATTTCCGAGGTTTTAAGCTCGGTTATTACTGAAAGCGCTTAGGCAGGAATGAGATTTACTTGATAACTTCTAAGAAAAAAACTCTGTCATAAAAATTGTATTTTTATTTAGCAAGAATTTCCAGTAGAGTTTGGTCTGCATTTTCGCACTGATTACTTTATTCGCAAACTTTGTTTAACGTTTTAAAATCTTGTTAATAATCAGGTCGCAGCACTCATCGAAGTTGGGGAAAATTAAATCTTCAACAATTTGGTTATAAAGCGCTTTGAGTTCGGAAATTAGTGGAAAATATAACTAGAAATCGCTCAGCTCACAAGTATCTGATTTTAGGTTAATCACGGACTTGCTGGGTTATTTAATATGCTGCATTTTTGAGAAGAAAAATATCATTATAACCTTCTTGTCGCACAATAGACTTAAGTGTGAACTATTTTCTTCCACTAACGCTGGTACTTTATCTATACAAAAATTTACATAGTCTAGATTGAAATTTATTTTATGATCTGTTTAATTTACTCACAAATGACGAAATTATTTTAATCACATGCTTTCTTAATTGCTGTTGCTCTCACTTCGTGAAACCATTCCATATTCAATACAGATGTGGAAACTTTTTCTCTGACCCTATATGTACTTATTTTCCTCTATGCAACCGGTTTCGCCTCTTACAGCATCGTAGATAATATATCATGAATTTATGAATTCAAAGTAACGGTCATACTACATAGAATACACCGCATCTCGTCCAACCACTGAGATCAAGCAACGTCGCCCACGGCAAATATTCTGGGTATAGTATGTGCACAGCTTCACGAAAACACCGAAAAGACAGTCATCACTATCACTCTAACGGTTGAGGTTGGAAACTACAAAATTGGAAGTTGGATATGTGTCTGTGGTGCGTTTTATGCGTCTTTCATGATATGCCTCCGAGCTCATGAAACGTCTCACTTTCTTTTTTATGCTTCTAACCGAAAAGTTTTTCCAGATTATTCAGCTTTCAGCTCTTGAAGAACAACCAAAATAGGTGCAAATTATAGAGCATATATTAGCAAAGAACTTGCCCTATTCCTTGCTCACATTTTAGAGGTCGAAATCCTTTATTGAGATTCTAAGTTTTGGTAACTCAGATTATGACCGTTATTTCTCCTATATACGTATATATATATATATATATATATATATATATATATATATATATATATATATATATATATATATATATATATATATATATATATACATACATACATATACACAGTCCTGGACAAAAAAACTTGGACACCTAAAATTCACACAAGGCACAAACCATCGAGATAATAATTTTGCTAACTAAAATGCTTCACGAGACCGCCGAGCTACATTATCTGTTATTTGCCGTTGATTGGAAATTGTATGTGGTGTAAGAGTATCAGAACGAACCTTCGCGGTATAGAAATGAACAAGGATTGATGTCAAGGAGACCAGCCGCTTGTGGAGAATTACAGAGACTGGAATGACGAAGATTGGGGATGACTGTTATTGAATGAATCGCGTTTTTGTCTACATTCTCCAGGGACACCTTTCAAGGGCGGTAGTGTCATAATGCACGCTAAAATTTCAGCACAAGCTCATACAGATCTCGTCTTGATTGAAAATGGCGCATTCACTGCTGGCCGCTATATCCGAGAATGGTTAGCAGACCATGTCATTTCTTTTGCTTCATTTGTTGGTAAAATTTCGTGTTAGTGCACGATAATGCAAGACCTTATGTAGCAAGAAGTATCAATGATTTCCTCGATTAAATAGACATCCAACCATTAGATTCGCCAGCACGTAGCCCTGATATGAACCCGATCGAGCATGTGTGGGACATGTCAAGGAGGCTTATTCTCAATCGCAGAAAAGAAACCATTGCGGATCTTAGCATGGCGCTTCGTGTAGAATGGGAAAAATTCATCAAAGGGCAATTGCCAATTGTGTTGAAAGCTTGCCACGACGCATGAGAGCGGTGATCAGAGCACGAGCAGGAAATACAGGATATAAGTTAATTAGGTTTATTTGCCCACGTACAGGCCAGGGTTGGCTTCTATAGCAAAATTGTATGCCTTTGTTTAAAATATTGTAATCTCCTTGATAATAAAGATGCCGATATGATGAACGAAATGATAAGGAAAGAAAAGACTTCAATACCCAAGATACAATATCACATGCCTATATTTTTCTACAGGATGTTAGGAAATTTAGGGTATAAATCTATAGTCTCTTTTATCTCTTTGCAATCTTATTAACTGTTAAGAAAGAAGGACACTGCGGCTACATTTTGTTAAAACACAAGCGTCGAATTCGGTGCAAGTAAAGAATAATGTAAGGTTAAATTGAGGCAAAATTTTAGGGGTTCAAAGTTTTTTGTCCAGGAGTATATATATATATATATATATATATATATATATATATATATATATATATATATATATATATATTCATATGTATGTGTGTACAACATGGTTAGGAAGCCTTTGCGCCATCTATAGACCTCCGGTTGGTTTCATTACACTGGAACTTCGTTTGGGATGCTAAGTTCGCTGGCCAGTTGGGAGAGGCAACTTGCTCGATGAAAAATTACAAATTTTCTTTCCAAAATCCTATATCTTTGAAACTCGTTAATCTATTTTTACGAAATATTATATATATATATATATATATATATATATATATATATATATATATATATATATATATATATATATATATCTTGTTAATAAACTACAGATGCAATGTGCCAAAGATCAGTTTTCTTGAATAATCGTAATACAAGTTTTTCCCGGATAAAATTTAACAAAATTTGAAAAATGCACGAATGATATTCGTTGATAGATTTTGTCGTTGTCAGTGTTTATAACCTAGGGAATGTCATTCGGTTAGAGCGACTTTTCCTATTAAATTAATAGAAAAATGTAGATGACTTGGGGAGAATTGTTTATAACAATGAACCAGTTGAATTTATCATCAAAAGGTTTAAACAGGTTTAATGATATGCTAAAAGGGGAAGCGTAAGTTGCGTTAAGTAAGACACTTTATACAAATTCGCTACTATAACGAACTTGCTGCATCCCGAATTATTTGAACACGGCGCGACTTGCATTTTTAGTATTTTTAGTGGTTGTTTAAGTAATCTCAAATGTGTATTTACTATTTTTATATGAGATCTAAAAGATGTAGAGACGTCTTCTCTGGCTCACAAGTGCCGGTTTTTGTTTGCAACCAGCTTCGCCATTTACGGAATCGTCAGAGAGGAGAAACTTTAATTTATTCACACACATTTGAAAATTCTTTAAAGATAACTTAAAATGACAGATGACGTCTTTAAAATGTCTATGTAATATATGCCAATATTTACCGTGTAAATGAAATAAACTTATAACAGTAATAACCATAACAACAATTATAATAATAAAATAACAAATTAATAATGACAGTAACAGAAGCGGGTTTCATGGTTTCATGTATCGAAAATATCGATATATATATATATATATATATATATATATATATATATATATATATATATATATATATATATATATATATATATATATATATATATATATATATATATATATGTTCAGAAAGATTTCCGCGGTCTTTAATGTGAGACATGCTTGGTTCTCGGGTTAAACCGCGTCCAGAATGTATAGAAACTCGACGTTTCGGCTCCCGTTTTGGAGCCATTTTCAAGAGGTAAAGGAAATATGTAAGGACACTCTAAGGCCTCAATCTGCCTACTCCTTAGAGTGATGGACAAAGGTGGGTACATATTTCCTTTACCCACCTTTGTCCATCACTCTAAGGAGTAGGCAGATTGAGGCCTTAGAGTGTCCTTACATATTTCCTTTACCTCTTGAAAATGGCTCCAAAACGGGAGCCGAAACGTCGAGTTTCCATAAATTCTGGACGCGGTTTAACCCGAGAACCAAGCATGTCTCATATATATATATATATATATATATATATATATATATATATATATATATATATATATATATATATATATATATATATATATATATATATAAGATTATTACAACTAATTTTGATACAACATACAGACTTGGAGACTACTTCTCTGGCTTCACTGAAGCAGCCTCCAAGTCTGTATGTAGTAGGGACCAGTTTCACCAAGTAAGGTCAACAACAATCAATGCATTTAATTTTAATGCAGTTAGACGTACTCTGTTCAATATATTTATCTATCGTACAAGAAAGACATTCCAAGACAGTAGAATCCATAAAATCAGTTTGTTCGTTTAAAGATAAATATTGTTGTCGTTTATGTACTTTTTTATGTTTAGAGTTTTAGTAAACCCAAGTTTGCGCTTCTGGTTACAAAAAGTAGTGGCTCTATGCGGTTACTGACAAAGGCTGGAATTTATAAATTAGCTTCTACACATTGTAACGCAGTCTACATCGGTCAAATTTCTAAAAACTGCAACACCAGCGAGATGGTAAATATTTCTACATTTTCAAATAGCCACGTTGACAAACCTACATTTGCAAAACTTATAATCGAAACTCACCATAGACCCACAATAAATAACCACATAAAGCCACTAAAATTCTGTAACGACAAGCGCAAACTGAATTTTTTTTAAACTTTATAGTTAAAATAGTACATTCACGACAACTGCTTTGTTTTAAATGAGAAGACTGATTTGATGAATTTTGATTTCTTGGCAGCTCTACTCTAATTAAATATATAAAAAGAATAAATCGAACTATATTAAGCATAGTTATAATAATATAATATAAGTGATGAAAACCGATAATTTTGTTATATAAAACCCACTACTACTGTTACTGTTAACTGATTATTTTATTATTATGATTATGGTTCTTATTGTTATCAGCTCATTTATTTTGATGTAAAATATTGGCATATATCACATATGCGTTTTAAACACCTCATATGCACATTTTAGTTTATTTTGTAAGGATTTTTTAAATCAAAATACGATCACGTAGCAACGGATTTTTATTTATAGCTGTCATAAATGGGTATAAAGACATCCACTGACTCTTGCCTGACGATGCCGTAAAAGGCGAAACCGGTTACAGAGAAGAACATATGCTTTTGTGAAACCAGAGAAAAAGTTTCTACGCCTTTAATAAGTAAAGCTCCTACTTGCTTTATAATGTGGGACGTAGGTTGGGTAAACTGTAATACAAAGAATACAAAACACAGATGTAGATACCTCTTCTCTGGTTTTACAACTGCTTGTTTGCTTTTCTGAAACCAGTTTGGCCGTCTACAGCATCGTAAGGCAGAAAAAATATCTCCCCCAACAATGGAGCGAAAGGCCAAATCAGGTACAGCGAAGAAAAAAAGCACTTGCGAAGCTACAGAAGACGTATCTACACCTGTATTTAGTAAGAAACGGTTTCATCAAGTAAGGGCAACAAATGATCAATAGTAGATTTTTTTACTGACATTGATTTGCTTTTAATCTTCCTAGGAAAACAAATATTTATTATTAAAATCAAGTAGAAAATTTAAAACACAGCTGCGTGGCCTTCACTGATACACATTTTAGTTATTTCAGTTTTGTTGTATGATTCAACAACCACTACCCAGTTCCCAGAGCGTATTATTAGCTAACCCGTGGCATAGTGGTACCTATAATGCTTATCAGCAAAACGAATGGGTACGCCCCTAATTCGTTCCCCAACTGTTGTGTGTTATTATAAGGGTAGAATAATTAACTTTATGCTTCACGTATTCCCTGCACCTGTGATATTTTTTAGGCACACATAATAAAAATTGATTACGCTCTAGATCAATTTCGTAGATATTGAAGGGTTTAACACTTTTTTTTTTGTTCGTGACCGAACGCCATATGCGAAGGGCACATGACAGCCTGCGCTTATAGAATGTTAGATAAATTAAAATTAGTGCTGCTAAAATTTCTGACGTCTTAACAATGCATACAGCGTGGTCAGAAAATAATGGTACACAGAGTAGCTAAATATAACGATTTAGCCAAACTTACTTGAGTATAAAAGTGAAAGTTAACCAGGTGCCAAAGTAAGAAATGTAATTTTGATGTTTATTAATATACCGGCCGATTCACGGAACCCACTAGTTAAAAGTTTTCGTACTTCTAGCTGAGAGTTTTTTCTGAAAATTTGGATCTAACCATTAAGCCCGGAGACCTATCCAAATGAAATAGTTTCGAAATGACTGCTCTTCCAGTTATACCGGTAGTTGCCATCAACTCTGTTATTCTAAATGGAACATTCTATATGTTATGATATTTTTAAATGTATGTGAAACATCATAGCTAAAAAGCCTGGACGCAGCAAGTGCGTTATGGTGATAAATTTTCTTAAAATGTTTTGAATAGCAATTATGTGTTTTTTTTAAACAAAGCAGGTATCAAATTTGGTTACCAGTATGACCTATATAGTAGAAACAATGTACCATATATCATCAAAATAACTTTATTGTTTGAAAATGCACAAACATTTTTCGAAAATAAACTTTAAATGTTCCCGAAAAAACTAGTTTCCTTGCCAGCGAACCTTATAGGTTAATAGCAAATTGAGCTTTTCAAATTTGAAGCATTTAGTAAAAACTCGCTATCATAATGCACTTGCTGTGTCCCGGATTTCTTTTCTGACAAACATGCATTATAATTTCCTGGTCGAAATTCGATACATTAAAGGGCAGCTTAGAACTGGCACGGACCGGGGGAATTCGACTAATTATTTTTTATTATATTATTATTAATTAAAACAAAGCATTGTTAAATCTATTTGAACTAAGCAGATTTAAATAAAAATCCGCTCCCATAACACACTTGCTGCGTCCCGAAATTAATTTCTTACAAACATGTCTATTAATTAGGTGGTCGAAATTCGATACATTAAAGGTCAGCTCAGAACTGGACGGACCTGGGGAATCCGACTATCTAATTAAAACAAAGCATTGTTTAATCTATTTGAACTGAGCATATTTTAATAAAAATTCGCTACCCTGACACATTCGCTGCGTCCCGAATTTCTTTTCTTACACACACATGCATTATAATTGCGTGGTCGAAATTTGATTCATTAAAAGTCAGGTCAGAACTGGCACGGACCGCGTGAATCCGATTATCTAATTCAAACAAACCATTGCTTAATCTACTTGAACTGAGCAGATTTTCCTGGATAACGAACTTATCCACGCCACTTGCAAAAAGAAGGTATTCACTAAATTTGATCGTTATCGGCGTATTATTTTTTGAGTTGTCGGTGACACATAAATATATATATATATATATATATATATATATATATATATATATATATATATATATATATATATATATATATATATATATATATATATATATATATATATATATTATAAACATATAAAGTCTGAAACCTACCTCGGATTTGGGTTCCAGGGGTCCTAGATAGCGCTTATTTGTAATTTTTTTTTTCAAAATTCAAAACTCGCGATCTCCTAATTAATGATTTTTTTTAAAGAAAATTCACTAATGGTTTTTGCGTTGTTCAATTTTCTTGAAAAATTTTTACAGATGAGATTAATTAAAAAAACTTTGTCTCGGCCGTTTAACAACAAACCATTGCACAGATTGGTACATATAATCCGATAACGGTGTTCCTTTGAGACATCAAATCAAAATTTGACATCTTAACAAAGACCTTGGCAAATTGTACAGTGTTTTTCAAAACATGAAACCAGAAATTTTTTAAATGAAACACCCTGAATGTTAGAACCTGTTCCTATAATATACTATACCTATCTCCACTAGTTTTAACGACATTTAAAAATGCAGCCATTTTTGAGTTTTTCAAGTTTTTTCGGTAGACTAAATCAATAAAAAATACAAAACATTATCTCAGTGATTTATTAACAAACCACTATACACATTTATACATGCAAACAACTATGCTGTTCCTTCCAAGATGGTAAATGGGAATTACCTAGTATAGTCTAGGATATAGCTCATTTATCCCAAAAGTCAATTGCACTCACAAATCCTTAACAAATTAAATAATAAAAACATTTAACCAACTTATAAATAACAACACAATGTTCATACATGTTCTATGTGACATCCTGGCTGCTCCAGGCATTGAATGATTCTTAAAGGAACTTTATTGGCTGATGCGTTTCTAACCTGGCTTTGATCTAGGTCGGCAAAAGCAGTTATTGCTCTTTCCAAGAGTCCTTCTCTGGTGTGGAATGCAGTAGAATACACTTTACTTTAATATAACCGCCACAAGTAAAAGTAAGTGGGATGAGGTCCGGTGATCGTTTGTGCCACGGCCATGGACCATTAGGTCCAATCCAATGATACTCGCACATGCAAGTTAATTTGCAATAAAAATCTCGAGAAAGAGTGTGCTGGCACACTATTCATTTGATGCCAGCAATTACGATAGACATTTAAACGTAACTCGTCCAAAAAATCAGTTACAACCTCTCTTATAATCTGAGTGTGTCACTCGATGTTAAGTTTTAATTATACACCGCATAAAGTAATCGATAATACATCACAATAGCAAACATGTTAAAACTAAAGCCGTCTTAACAGTTGACTTCTCGTTTCCAGTGTGGGTTTTCTGCAGCCCAGTAGCGCCAATTTTTTTCTAACAATGATGGCTTCTCAGGAAAATGTAGACTCGTTCCAAATAGTCTTTTGTGGAAAATGCGGATCTTCTCAGGAAAATGTAGACTCGTTCCAAATAGTCTTTTGTGGAAAATGTGGATCCTCTTGGTTCTGGACCAAAAATCTTTCACAGTACTCAATCCGTCTCATATCATTTCTACATACAGACTTGGAGACTACTTCCCTGGCTTTACTGTTGGGTTTAGTTTCTGTAGTTGAAGGACGTAGCCAGCACGTAAGCTAACTGGAGCAAGCGGCTCATCTGAATTCTAGATGCTCCAGGATGTTCTTCAACGTTTCTGTGACTAGTTTATCCGCTTGACAGCATCTTCAGACAGATAAAATTTATATATATATATATATATATATATATATATATATATATATATATATATATATATATATATATATATATATATATATATATATATATATATATATATATATATATATATATACTATAACTTTAGCCAGTTTTTCAACAAAGTTGTAATAAGATAATAAGTTGAGGTATGTCGATACTGTCATTGTATGGAGTCTGCTTTATTACTGTTATTGTTTAGTTAATTTATGGTTGTAACTGTTATTATAGTTATTACTGTTATAGGCTACCTCTATTTTTATATTAAATATTGACATACATCACGTAGACATTTCGAAAGTCTCATCCGTCATCTGTCTTTCATTTTATTTTCAATTTTGATGAATTTTTTTATCAAATAATCATAACATACCAACATATATTTATTTGTAGTTGTTATGATTTCGTATTAATTCAATTTTTATTTTGCTGAGCATGCTGTCAAGCAGCGAAACTAGTCACAGAAACGTTGAAGAACATCCTGGAGCATCTAGAGTTCAGATGAGCCGCTTGCTCCAGTTAGCTTACGCGCTGGCTACGTCCTTCACCCACAAAAACCAAACCCAACAGTGAAGAAGAGAAGTAGTCTTCAAGTCTGTATGTAGTATGGACCATTTTAAGTAAGGGCAACAATAATCAATAAATCATATCATTTCATTATCGAAGTGCATGAACTGCTGTAAAGGAGTTGTTATGCATTTTATGATTCTGTAAAATTATTTCTACTGATGAAAGAGACAGCCCTAGGTCTTGCGAAGCAGATCTTATTAAACTAGGAGAATAAGCATTATAATAGACCAGTACACTTACTTCATTATCTTCTGTACCTGTAATTGGTTTATAGTGTATACAATTTGTTTATATTCTATTAAAACTTATTACGTTCATTCGTGGAAAATAAGGATATCTTTCTTTTTGTTATCTTGCCACACTCTTCATGCAAATAAAACCAGTTAAAAAATATCAGTATTTAAATAGTTTCCATAGTTTTTCACGATGCTCAGAATTCAGTTGAAGAGTACTAGGTATGTTATTTATTTTACAACAATGCATAACCGACAAGAATAATAAAAACCCCTAGCTTGTTTGCTCTTATAAGAATTCTAGGGGATAATAATGTCAGCAGCGTCCTTTCCATAGGCTACTAAGCAAAACAGTAAAAATATTTAGGTGAACTTAATTTCAGCTAAAATCTAAAATATTATCAAAACTAGAAAAGATAGGTATAGGGACCCTATACACCACTGGAAGGAAATTGTAATCCAAAAGACAATAAGGTCATAATATACAGGGTGTTTTATTTGGAATTTTCGACTTAATGTGGTGTCGAGTTTTCAAAATTAGTGTAAAATTTGCAAATAGCCAGTGTCAAGAAATTCATTTTTGATGTGATTACTCAAAAGACCACTACTATCTCTTTGTATGTACCAATTTGTGTAATGGTTTGTTGCTAAATGGCCGAAATGCAGATTTTTTTAAATTGACCTCATCAGTCATATTTTCTGGAAAAACTACTGTTTTCCCCCTATAATATCCCACATGAATTTAGACAAGAACTTTATATGCGATTCAAAAATGGAATAATGAACAGGGTGTTTCATTTAAAGTAAGATACTTGATGGGAACTTCCGATATAACCGGAAGAGCAGCCACTTTAAAAATATTGTGTTTGGATCGGTCTCCAGCCATAATTGCTAGATCCAAATTTAATGGGTTGCGTAAGCCACTCTGTATACAAAAGTATTTAACCATCCGAGGCTCTTCAAGACTTAAAAATACTCGCACTTTTCGTAACGGTCGCTAGGAAACCTTTGACCAGAAAATAGTATCCTCTTGTATTTTCTTTATAACAAAGAAGCAATCAGAAATCAACCGTTTTAACTAGTGATGGGCAAAACGGTTATTTTCTATCAACAGTTGAACCCGTTAACGTTATTTAATAATGACCGTTGAAAATAACAGGTTCAGTTATTTATCGGTTATTTTGAACTGGATAGTCGATCGATAATATGCTACAAACCTGTGAGAGAGAGCGAGCACACTAGTAGAAATAACGTGTTAAGTGTTAAGTAATATGTTATGAAGTAAAGTCCGCTCTATACTATATACCCATACCCATACATATTTAGCATTCCCAGTCTTATGTCCATTTATCCCGTTAAATTTAACGGTTGTCGATGAAAACCGATGTTTATTCATCGAAGCTAGTTGCAGTGGACGAGAAACAGATACGAGTCCGAATTCTAGTTCAGTGTAAAGCGTTATTTTGTACCTGTTATTTTTATATATCCATAACAGGTGGTGACCGTTGCGGCTCGGCAACCGTTAAAAAATTACAGACTGTTACATAAAGACACATCACTAGTTTTAACAATATTTGCGATCTAGATGTAGCTGCTGTAAAAGGTAACAAGTTGTAGCAACGTTGGAGTGCTTAACACTGGTTGAAAAATGACAGAGATTAAAAATATGGACAAAACACATTTTCAAACTTGGTGGATGATAACACATCAAATCTAAATGACATTTAAAATACTCACTAAAATTGTTAATTTTTGAATTGTAAAGGAAAAGACAGACGGATTAAATGAATCATTTTGATGCAACAAATGTAATAAATAATACAGCGTTGCCACTTTGAAACTAATTTCACCTTCCCCGAATTTTCCCCGACGGCCTCGATTTAAAATTTAAATTTTCCATGAAGAAAGAAACTGTTTTTCTTGCTTTATTCAAATAACACAAATATCTGTTGAGAAATAAATCAATAGACTTTGTTGTATTAAAGCGTTCACAGTTTACTGTTCATAAGGAAGCAAAATTGCAAACAAGAAAACGTAAATATAAACAAACTTACAGTGAAACTTTTAAGTTATTGTCATACTTTGTACAAACGGCATGTATAATGGCCTTTAAGTTGTGTATTTGATTTAAAAATGTTAAAATTTAACAGATGCGACCTTAAAACTGTTTTTTGCCAACTTGTGGCATTGAGATTTCCTACAAATGTTTAGGACGGGAACTATTACTAAACAAATATATGAGGATATTTGTGTAAAATCATGTATTAAATTCGAAAATGTGTTTTAAGTACTTGATCTATTATTATCACACTGCTTAAAGCACTGGCATTTCGCAAATTGATACATTAATGTTGAAACTGTGTGTATATTAATTCGTAATTTTACAATGCCACATATAAATGTTTCAAGAACATATGTACGCATATTAAAGAGGATTTTCAATTATATAGTTAAATCTTGGTATTGTTATAGTATACGGTCTAATTTAAATGTATTTAAAAATAATACTGTGTAAAGTATGGTTTTTTTCAACTCAACAGAAAATACTTTAACACACTCAGTTGCACTTTTGCATTCTTTGTACGACAAAAGAATATACTTTAGTTTTCGTACTTGCAGCAGTTAACATTACGAACTAAAAATGTCTAAAATCCATTACACTTGCCTTTGTAAT
Source organism: Tillus elongatus (assembly GCA_964006375.1). Classification (NCBI taxonomy): domain Eukaryota; kingdom Metazoa; phylum Arthropoda; class Insecta; order Coleoptera; family Cleridae; genus Tillus; species Tillus elongatus. The sequence continues at coordinate 61,532,492 of OZ023267.1, read as the reverse complement.
TCCATAATTTTTATATCTTACTGAATCTTTGTTTATGCCGATTTTTCATCTGAATTCTGCTTTTTACTATCAATCAATTTGACTTTATGTTATAACTTTGACGGGTTGTTTTTCTGGAAAAAATATTTTCGGCACAACTTCTTTCCAAAGCTAATATATAGCCTCAATATTGACGAAAGAGTAAGATTCATTTCTCCATTAAAATCCCCGGGATTCGATGGAACAATGCCCATCATTCTCCAACAGGGTATAGACATACTGGCGCCGGCGCTTACCCTCGTTATGAGACACAGCCTGGCTCTGGGGTATATTCCGAGGGCATGGAGACTGGCCAGGGTAATATCTATTCCCAAACCTGGGCGTCCAGCAGACCAGGCAAAGTCCCTGAGGCCAATAAGTCTCATGTCCTACTTACTAAAAACAATAGAAAAACTGATCGACCGGCACATTAGGGGCGGTGTACTGGAAGGGTATCCCCTACACTGCGGACAATATGCATACAGAGCAGGAGTCTCAACAGAAACAGCACTACACTAACTGGTGCTGAAACTGGAGAATACGCTGGAGAACAGGGAGGTGGCGCTGGGGGCCTTCCTAGACATAAAGGGGGCCTTCAGCAACACCTCATTCGGATCAGTACCGGCAGCTGTCAGGGAGCGGGAAGAGAGGAGACCTGCTGCAGTTGGATCGGTTCCATGCTCAGGCACAGGGCGGTGTTCACCTCACTCGCGGGAGGAAATCTACTGGCGGGGGTCGCGGCGGAGTGTCCGCAGGGGACCCTTATGTCTTCCCTGCTCTGGTGCCTAGTTGTGGACGGCCTGCTAGGGAGGCTCTCGGGAGGGGTGTACAAGGTACAGGGCTATGCGGACGACATTGTCATCATAGTCCGAGGAAAGGTGGGAGCGCATTCAGGCAGCACCGAAAGTGGTGGAAAGGTGGACGGTTGGCCAAGGGTTAAGGGTGAGCCCCGAGAAAGCAACCGTCATACCGTTTACAAGAAGGCGGAAGTGGGAGAGCCACAGAACTCTCACTCTATATGGCAGAAACATCCCAATGGCCAGAGAGGGAAAATATCTTGGGATCGTATTGGACTCTAAGCTAACTTGGAATGGTAACGTTGAAAAAATACTCCGTAAGGCAGTTATGACCCCAGCCGTCACTAGGGTTAGGTAGTATATTTGGTGGCAATTCATGCTGACCAAAGATATGATATCTGATTATCCCGCTTCTGATATTATTCTCAAATTTAATTAAGAAAAATTACTACTACGACTGTGTATTAAATAACATTGAAGACTATTACAAAGAATGTGTTGCAGTTCCTTTAAAATTGCAAACAATTGTAAAACGCTTAACTTTAGCGTCATTCATTACAAGATAATACTATTTTCAAATCAAGAGTTTTCTAGCGACGATAACACAACAGTGTGAAAATTTTTAAGATTTGAAGGGCATTTCAAGTAGCGCCCCCTATAAGCTGGAGAAAAATTGGGAATGAATAATTTTTTATCACTATTAAAACCTTCTCTCTGCTAATTTTTAAGACAATAAGTATAATTCAAATAATAATTTTAACACACTGTATCGTTTTTAATTTTGACTTTTGGACAGAGGTATGTTTAGCTAAATCATAATCTTTTGACGCCAAAAATCGAATGTTGCTCTATGTACCATTACCTTGGATTACGCTGTATACGTTCTTAGCAGGTCAACACAAATTTTAGTTTCTCTAACATTCTATAAACGCAGGCCGTCATCATGTTAATCCATTTAATATTTGTTGTTTAAAATTAATTGTTTTTATATTATTACAATGGTCTGAGAACACAGGTGGTTATTAGAGTTAACATCTTAGGAGAAACGCTAGATGTATTCTTACCATAATTAGCAACGCAGAACGGTTTTGCTCTAATTAGAGCTCGTCAGTGAGCTATACCAATTACAGCGAGAACACACCTATAAAGTAATACGGCCTAAGGTAGCCAGCCTCCTAGAACATTGACAGATGTAGGATAGGTTCGCCACCTCGGTGCGGAACTAGGAAGTATGTTGTCCCGACAGCTCCAATTAATACAAAATGTTATAAACAGAGACTGTATAGAGACAACCCACAATTTTGAAAACTGTCAGCCCTGGCCCATTTTCTACTCTAATACCGGGACAATATATGTGAGACTGGATGTATTCTCACCATAATTAGAAACGCAGGCAGGTTTCGTTCTAACTAGAGCTGGTCAGTGCGCTATACCAATTACAGCGAGGACACACTTAAAAGGTAATAAGGCTAAAGGTAACCAACTTCCTAAAACATTTCGGGATGTACTACATGGTCGCCATCGTGGTGCGGAACCAAGTAGTATGTTGTCACGACGCTCCAGTTAACTCAAAATGTTATAAATGGAGACTCAACAATTTTAAAAACTGTCAGCCCTGGCCTATTTTCTTCCCTAATTTCTTCCCAAAGTATGTAAGGCTGGATGTATTTTCACTATAATTAGAAACGCAGACCAGTTTCGCTCTAATTAGAGCTCGTCAGTGTAGAGTAATAGGGCTTAAGGTAGCCAACCAACGAGAACATTATGAGATGTACGACAGGGTATTAGGCGAACTTCATCGACATGCATATGCTTTGATATATTTTTATGCTATTTAACGACATGTTATTTTATGTATAATTAAAATTATTAAAACAATTGTAAAAAATATATAAAATCAAGAAAAAAGTTAGTCAAAAAATTCACTGAAAACATTTTCGGTTTATGGGGTTCAGTTATAACAAATTAATTTTTTTTCTGCCCATAGACGCCGTAGCAGGCGAAACCAGTTACATAGAGTTTTTACATCTGCCTTTATTACGGAACAGTTCAACTAAGTAAAGGCAACAACAACGAATGAATTCAAATTGAAATGTTTATTACTAATTTTGCCAACCTAATGTTTTGTTTGGACAACGCGTTTTTCAGTTCATAGCCACACGCACCACCGTGTGTACTAATAATCCAAACGCACATACAGATTTGTGCTTCTTTAAGATGTTGATCATTTAGCGGTATGCCTATTTCTCAAGTCTTATCATGACATACTTATTGTCTTTGTTGTTGTCATATAAAAACGACATTTAACAATATATTGAACCGGCTAAACCTATGGTTATAGGTAACCTGTCATACGAGATTTCCAAATCTACCCAATACACAATACCAGATTAAATGACTTCTAAATAATTTAACACTAACCTAAAAATAAACAACTGTTATCTTTTTCTCGTGTTCATTTATTCTGCTGATCACTTTCACTCTAGTTAAAGACATGCATTGATCATTTATTTATTTTACAAAATTTTTGTATGACCAGTTAACCATTTTTTAATAATAACAATTTTTGAGAATGTCTGTTCCATAACGCACTCGCTGCGTCAGGATTCTATATAAGCAGTGTTGATCTTAGTCCACTAAGATCTGAGGACCTTACAATTCTCACTACAGATTCGGTCATCAACATATTGAACGGTAAGTATGTCAATACCCCCCATTGATGCTTCATAATTACTAAAATAATTTATATGAGCCCCGCTGAAGGCTACTAGACTAATATTTCTTGAACAGGCCGCTGCTAATAGCGGCGAAAGAATGGAGAGATACAATTATAATAATAACAATTTCATATAAGAATTATTTTCTTTTACCTTAACATTGGTATATTACTACGAATATGACTAATCACCGACGTCAGGGAGCAGTGTCACCTCACTATTCTCGAAATTTAGCTGAACCCCTTACTTTCTGTAAGGAGGGCAAGGAAACATATTTTTCGTTTTGTGTTAGAGACCAGTAAGAGTTAAAAGGCTGTTGCCTTCCTGATTGCGATATTTGTTTTGCACAATTAAATTTACATTTCTATAAATAATCTTCCTTATTTTATATTCTTCTTGCCATTACAAATTTTACAAAATTATTAGCATATTCTTCACCAGACTGAAATTTTTTTTCGTACATGAAATTTCCATTCAGTACAATTCAGTTATGCTTTCGCGATTTTTGTTGGCACTTTTTTATTTCGTCCTGTGTTTGGTCTTCTAGTTTCTCTCATGCTTGGTCTTCTACTTCCCCCTGTGCTTCCTTCTGCGTTTCAATTACTACAATATGTTGCTCTTTAAATTGGTTTTGTATTGTCAGATTCAGGTCATCAATATAATTCATTCTTCCTAAATCGTCAATAATTTTAATAGTTTCGACATTTTGTGGTGTTGAAATTTCTTCAATAATAAAATTGTCTTGACAAGAACCGACTCAATTTTTGACGCAATTTTCTGTTTACATTACATACATAATGCTGAATCCATTGCTAAGAAACCACTCAATTAAAAAGCAGAAAAATCAACAGGTCAACTCAACTTACCTATTAGTGAATTTTCTTAGAAAAAATTCACTAATGAGGAGATCTCGACTTTTGAATTTTGAAAAAATTTCTTCAAATGAGCGCGATCTAGGACCCCTAGAACCCATATCCGGGGTCAGTTTCAATTTTTATATGTTTATATATATATATATATTTATATATATATATATATATATATATATATATATATATATATATATATATATATATATATATATATATATATATATATATATATATATATATATATATATATATATGTATCACACCGATAACTCAAAAAATAATGGGCCGATTTTGATAAAATTTGGCATGTACGTTTATTTTGTAAATGGCTTGGATAAGTTCGTTAGTCAGGAAAATCGGACAAGGTTTTCCGGGAAAATTTTGAGTTTTCATTCGAAAAAAATTCTTATCTCAAAATGTAATAATCCGATTTCAATAAAATTTGGCATGTACCTTCCCTTTGTAAATAGCTTTGACATGTTTGTTAGTCAGGAAAATCTGACAAGGTTTTCCGGGAAAATTTTGAGTTTTCATTCGAAATAAATTTTTATTTCAAAGAATAATAGGGCGATTTTGATAAAATTTGGCATGTAGCTTCCTTTTGTAAATGGCTTTGACAAGTTCGTTAATCAGAAAAATCGGACAAGGTTTTCCGGAAAAATTTTGAGTTTTCATTTGAAAAAAATTTTTATCTTAAAAAATAAAAAATCTATGATAACCAAATTTGGTAGATAGGTTTACGATATAAAAAGTAAACTATACACCAAAATTAAGATTTCTATGTTACAATAAAAAAAAGTTATAATAAAATATTTTGTGCCAGATCATTTCTATGAAAATTCACTACCATAACGCACTTGCTGCGTCCAGGCTTTTTTTAATATTTTGGAAGTTCGTAATCGTGATTCCATAATTAATGTATTTTTACTACTAAACCAACGCATTATTTAAAACTTTATTAACTGTTTTTAGTAAATTTTCTTTAAAAACTTCATTAATGAGGAGATCCCGGCTTTTAATTTTGTAAAAAATTCCTCAAATCAGCGCTAACTAGGACCCCTAAAACCCATATCCAGGGCAGTTTCAATGTTTATATGTTATATATATATATATATATATATATATATATATATATATATATATATATATATATATATATATATATATATATATAATCGCGTTTTAAGCCAAGCAGATAAAGCTCTGCATTAGTCGTATTTCTGATATTAAGACACAGATGGCGCTAGTATTATTAAAATAAGTTAAATTTAAGCAGATAGAACTCTGAAAAGTAAAACCCAACAATTTTTACAGGTCTATTACTAGTTCTACTACTTTTACTAGTTTTAACGTGAAGGAAAAAATATATTCAATAGCCTTGTATATTAAAGCAGCTTCCATTTAGTGAAGCTGAATAAGAAAAGAGCCCACATTTTGTTGGAAAATAAACGCTGTACCCAAAACTTTTTTTCTGACTCCTTTTTTAAAGCATTTGCTGATTTTACCAACTCTGATCAAATTAAATTACAGAGCAGGATAACATCAGTTTGTTGCGAAAGGAACTAATGAAAAAAAAAAGTGTGATCATAAATTGCAAAGAACTAGGAGAGACGTAAACACAAATAAAAATTATTCTAAGTATGCTTGGATGGTGTGACGGTCCGGTCAACTGACACAAATTAGAGTCGGACATACAGGCTTCATGCGTATGGTGATGGAAACCATATTTGATATGGATTTAGACTACATCATCGACCAATAACCCCGCAACTCCGCCCCTCGCTCCGCTATAATCTAACTACAACAACTGAACCTACCCTTATCTACCGCTCTAAGGAACAGGCAGATTAAGACCGTAGAGTTAATTTCCTTTCATATTTTCTTAGCCTCCGAAAAATGGCTCCAAAACAAGAGCTGAAACGCCGAGTTGTAAAAAATTTAGACGCGAAGAATTCCATTCCAGTAAACCTATATGATATTGAGAACTTAAACAAGCATTTTATTGACTCCATGCCAAAGTTTGACAACGCACTGGCGAGCCAGACTGCTAATCAATACAGGGATACAACAAAATGTAATTTTGATTTCCCTTTTAAATTTAGTGAGGTGTCAGAAATAGAGGTCCTGGGTTATTTAGATTCGATTAAATCAAAAGCTGTTGAATCTGATGGTATTTCCTGTACATTTATCTTGCTCTGATGTTCGTTTATTCTTCTATATATTACGCATGTGATGAATGCTTGTATAAGAACACCCTGGTTTCCCACTGAGTGGAAGAAGTCTAAGGTGATACCGACTTCAAAGTCAGCACGTGTTAAAGAGTTTTGTGATCTTAGAGCTGTAAGCATTTTCCCAGTTTATTTTAGAAAAAATAGAGAACGAGCAGCTGAAGTCCCATATACATGAATACAATATACTACCTCAAAGAAAGTCTGGTGTTCGAGTAGGGTAGGAGGGTAGTAGTATGATATTGTGGATCATCTACTTTCAGCAAGTGAAAGGGTTGATGACAAAACTTCTGCTACTGGATTATAGCAAGGCCTTTGACATGGTGAAACATGCAGTCTTCTTTCCGTTTTAAAATTTATAGGACTGGGTAAATCTGCATTGAAAATGGTGGGAACTTACTTAAGTGATCGTTCGCAGAGGGGTTTTTTGAGAGGAAATCTTTCGGACGATATACCTTTAAAGGCGTATCGCAGGGATATATCCTAAGTCCCCTATTGTATGCTGTTTAAACCTATAACCTATTCAGCCACATCAAGTATTCACAAATTCACTCATACGCAGATGACACCCAGGTGTACTACTCATTTATGCCTTCGAATATGGCTGAAGCTTGTCGGCGGATAACAGAGGATTTGAATACTATTTATCAAGTGTCAGCAGCATATAATTTGAAATTGAAATCCACTTTACTTCTATTTGGTAGGAAGGTTGACAGACTCGACTATTTCCAACTTGTGGATGTAGAAATAAATGGCTTACGATTGCCACTTCAAGAGAGTGTTAAAAGTCTGGGATTGCTGCTGGATATGAAATTTGAAAGTCATGTATCAAGATGCATTACGATAGCATTTTCAAGGCTTAAGAAAGTATATTCCTGCAGGCATTATTTAAATGGTATAAGTAGACTCTTGTTGTGTGATTCACTGGTGCTGTCGGTTTTTAATCATTGTCTATCTGTCTACGGTCCCTGTTTACGTTCCTGTGATGTTTCAAGAATTCAGAAGATTCAAAACTCTTGTATTAGGCTAACGTATGCGATAAGAAAGTATCACAGTATATCAGCTGCTTCTGGGTTTCGTGGATGGTTGAATATAACTGGAAGAGTTTGTTATCCTTGAGGATGTCTTTTTTATCAGGTCATTAAAACACGTAAACCTCCGTATCTCTACAAAAAATAACTTTTAGAACAGACGTGCCCACCCTGAATTTGAGACATAGGCTTACGGTGACCCCACCGTTACATTAAACGGCGCTGTTTGAAGAATCGTTCACGTTGGTGTACCGATATTATACAGTAGGCCTCCTGTTGAGGCCAGCAATCTTTCTATGAACAGATTCCGTTGCTGGCTCCGTCGCCAGTTGTCTTGTCAACGGGCTACTTAAGAATGCCCTGGTGTAGTACCTTGGGTGTTGGCGTTGCAATGCCAGTCGAAATTTGAGAATAAGACTAGGCATTCACTATCATGCAGTGATAAGATTGGTTGGCTTGGGTTGCGTTTATTTTTAAATGGGTTTAGTATGGGGTGGTTTCTAGTATGTTTGTGATATTATAGGAAAAAAAATTTGTTCAAAAGATTTGGATATATGTGTTTTCTAATGTATTTTTAACTGTAGTAGCGGTGGAAGACCAGTAACAACGTCTGAGTGATCACTGCTAGCGCACTGAACCCTATGCTATTCCAGATATATAAGTGGAAGAGTAGTGTGTTGCTGTGTGCATTTGCATCAATTTGTGTAACTTATGTATCATAAATGGAATAAAGGTTATTATTATTATTCAATTCGAGAAACAAGTATTTCTGATATATATATATATATATATATATATATATATATATATATATATATATATAATGTGTCCATGTGGGATTTTCTAAAAACCCTAAAACACGTCGACTTTGGTTGCGAGGGGAACACTTTTTTTTAACCCTAACAGAACTTGTAGCACTCAGCCACCAGCGACGGCGAGTTTCACCTTATCAATTTAAATAGAAAATGTAGGTCGAGTGCCACCTTTTTGGCGAGTTCTTTTAATCCTCTATTCAAGGTTCCATTTAAAAATCTACCGATTAGAATTCTACTAAAATAACTTTGTTGTTTTCAAAGATATAAACGTATAGGAAATGTAAATTTTTCCAGAAAACTGACTTGATCGGGCTACCTAACAAACTTCTCTAAGATATTATTAACAGTATGGACGCAGCAAGTGCGTTATGGTAGTAAATTTTCGTAGAAATGGTCTGGCAGTAAAATATTCTTTTCAAATGTTTATAACTTTTTTTCTTGTAACATGGAGATCTAAATTTGAGAACATAGTTTAGATTTTACCTCGTTAACCTACGTACCTCATTTGGTTACCATAGATTTTTTTTATTTTAAGAGGTAAATCTTATTCCGAAAGAAAACAAAAAATTCTCCCGGTTAACCTCGTCCGATTTTCCTGGCTAACGAACTCATACAAGCCACTTACAATGAGCTATCGATGTGATACATACATACATATAATATATATATATATATATATATATATATATATATATATATATATATATATATATATATGTATGTATAATTATATAGAAATAGAAACTGACCCCAAATAGGGGTTCTGGGGCTCCTGGTTCGCGCTCATTAGAAGACATTTTTTAAAATTCAAGTGGAGATACTTTCAATGGTGAATTTTTTCTACGAAAATTCACTAAAAGGAAGGTATCTGCCCATTATAAAATTTTATATGCGTTAATCCCTTGGATGAGTTCGTTGGCCAACCTATCAAACCGTTTTGTCCACAAAAAATGCCTCTTTAAAATACGTTGGTTCTCGGGTCGAACCGCGTCCAGAATTTATTAAAACTCAACCCGAGATCCAAGTATGTCTCACATTAAAGACCGCGGAAATTTTTCGTAACACACACACACACACACACACACACACACACACACACACACACACACACACACACACACACACACACACACACACACACACACACACACACACACACACACACACACACACACACACACACACACACACACACACACACACACACACACACACACACACACACACACACACACACACACACACACACACACACACACACACACACACACACACACACACACACACACACACACACACACACACACACACACACATATATATATATATATATATATATATATATATATATATATATATATATATATATATATATATATATATATATATATATACTATATGAGTATGAACTCTTTTTTTTATATTATTGGCTGCGGCATCTCAGGCCATTAGCACATTCATTTCCCATAATTCAATATTTTTACAAATTTCCAGACAAAGTCAACTCGCCCAGGAATCGAACCCGGGACCTCTCGCTTAGCAGGCTGGCACCTAGCAACCTGCACCACGAGGGCGTCAACCATTTATTAGTGGTAAAATTATACATTATGCCTTACTTTCTTTATTCCAGTAACACTTCCATAGCCGGTACAGAAATTAATCGTTACTTTCGTCTTAATGTGTTAATTTATTACAACCAAACATTCTTAAAAATAAACATAATTCTTTAGTACAAAAATGTTTACATTTTACATGACATATAAACAAAGCTAATTTGAAACGTTTTTGTAAAATTCCCATACCATACCCATTTGCTGGCGTCTAGACTTTTTGCACGCATTAAAATGTTTTTTATTTATCTTGACACAATTATTTGTTGCAGCTTCACTTATGAATGTTATCGTTAACGTATCCGAACAAAAAGAGAAGTAACAGAGAAACAATGCACGCCTACTACAGTCTATAATCCATTGCCATACCTCTTATATGTAAATTTACAATTTAATCCCTCTGTAAAAATAAGCACCTAAAAGCATCATGAATCATAAAGTTTATTGTACGGGTATGCATCATATAAATGAGTACCATAGTTTTAATCGGACATCTTGAAGTTGCTCGAGTCCAGCTTGAATTCAACTTAGGTTAAACAGTCGTAATTTCAACACATCAGTATAAACCACTATTCTTTTATCCAGTTGTATTAAAGCTAGTTCCATATAAGTAAAGAAAGCGTCCAGTCTGCTTTTTATTGCCTCTCCTTAATCTCTTATGGGCTTTTAAAGTCCACATTAAGAACTAGCTTCACATATTACTTCTTATGTAGGCGTGGAGACCATTATGTGAGAGCTCCAGCGTTCTGTGTCTGACAGATTTGTTTAGCATTCTTTTTCTCTTAGTTACATGATTAATGGATCCTTTTTTTCGGTTTGTTCTGTATTTCATCTCTTTAAATAGTGATCTCCTAAAATTAACTGTAATATCGTTTTTAATATTACTTATTTTATGGGATGATTGAATTGGCCTCTTCACCAATGGTACATTAATGCAGTACAACACGAACAACAACGTGTACGCGACGGCTCTTCTTTTTAATAAAGAACCGTATAAATTGCTTTAACAAAACCACAGTATACGAGGACACATGTTGTGACATAACTATATACAGAGGTTAACAAAAGGATCCAATAAATATAAAAAGTTATATATATATATATATATATATATATATATATATATATATATATATATATATATATATATATATGTATATATATATATATATATATATATATATATATATATATATATATATATATATATATATATATATATATATATATATAAGCTGTCGGTTAAGCAGTTATATCAGGTCATATATTAAAAGTTGTCTTTATTTTTATTTGTAACAAATTTTCGTCGAAAAAATTCACTTATTACAAGATTACGACTTTGAGATTTTAAAAAAATGTCTTCAAATGAGCGCCAACTAGAGCCACTAGAAGCATTCATGATCAGTTTCAAGTTGTATATACTGTGTGGTTTTTTTCGTAGTAATAGCCCAACTAGCACAATTGGTCGCTGGAACGTGGCAGCAACTATCTTGATGACTTCTAAGTATTTTGCCGCGTGTCAGTGATCAGTTATAGAAACATTCCTCCCCCTTCTTCTTCTTCTTCTTACAGTGCCGTCTTCAAACGAAGTTTGGCGGCGACCACCATGACTTCTTATTCACAGCTGCTCTAAATAACTGGTGTAATGTACAGTTAAACAATTATCTCCAGTTTCGCAGCCACGATATCCTTCGTCGTTCTACACTCCTTTTTCCCTCTATATTTCTCTGCATAATCAATTTAAAAAGCCCTTTTCTAATCTGCGCGCTTGTATCATAGATATTAATTTTCTTTCCGTCGACATTAAGGATAAGACCATTTGTGACTCTTTCTATCCATAATATTCGTCATATTCTTCTTAATATCCACATTTCGAAGGCTTCCAGCTTTTTATTATTGTTTTATATAGGATAGATGCCTCTATTCTATATAGGAGGATCGAATATATGTAGCACTTTATCATACTAACTTTCAATTTGTTATTTAGGCTTTTACAGCAGATGAAGTTTTTCATTTGATAAAATGCATTGCGAGCCAATTCGAATCTGTTTTTTTTCAGTGTTGTTATTTCTTGAGTTAATCCAAGTCCCTAGATATTTGTATCTCTGTACTTTTGCAATATATATCGTCAGTATACATTATGTTCTTATTAGGCACTCCATTTACTCGAATACCCACTTCTTCGTCTTTGAGTGCCTCTTGGACGACTACTTCCGAGTACATGTTGAAAAGCGTTGGTGATAGTAAACACCCATGTCTTGCTCCTTGTTTTATGTGTATCTCTTATGTGTAGTCTTCTTCTACACTAACTTTAGCTGTATGTTTGTGATAAAGTGTTTCTGTTATTTTCAAGCCTCTGTTATATATTTGTTTTTCTTTCAAAACCTCTATTAGTTTTCCATGTCTTACCTTATCAAAAGCCTTCTCGTAATAAATAAAGCAAGCCTGGACCTCTCTATTCACGTCAAGGCAGCACTGAATCAGTACACTAAAACTGAAAAGGGAATTTCAAGTACCAAGCCCATTTCTAAAACCAGCTTGAGTCTTGCTTATGCCCTCAGCTAATTTCCGATTGATTCTAATGTGTATTACTTTTAGAAAACCCTTGAATGTGTGACTCATCATGATTATAATTCGATGTGCTTCACATTTTCGGGCATTCGCTTTCTTAGGGACTGTAACGAAGATGGACCTTAACCGTTCTTACGGAATAATGCCTGTTCTGTAAATAGCATTAAAAATATTCGTTAATAGCTGTAATTGATCTCTTTCAAACAGCTTGAGTAGTTCTGCTGGCAAAATGTTCCTATCACGGAGCAACCACCAAAATAATACATAATTTCACCGTTAAGGCGTTGTATCTGAAAAGTATCCGGCTATGTTCCAAGACCATAGCCTTCAAGTACGACGACGTGGCGAAACAGTAACAGCCAGTAACACTGGCTTATCACTACCTACTCTATCTTGCACTTGCTTTCCTTGTCTTGAAAATTATGCCACAGAACAAATCTCTCTAGTGGCTGAAACTTTGATGTATCATTTCAGTAGCATAAGATAGTTTCGGCCACTGTCGTTTGCTACCTTTAAGTTCCCGGAAGTGTTGAGTCGGTCAATGAGTAAAGACGATGTTCCTAATACCTTGAAAGTAACTAAGAAGTAGCGTAATTCAAGAGTGGTTATAAGTGGTGATTAGTACCAAATTTTCACTATTAATGTGTAATATAAAGTTATTTTCACCACCTCAGGATTGGTAGCGATTACTTAATAACCACTCTTTTCAAGTTACAATCTCAGTTGCCATCACTTTCGTGATAGTTAGGAATCTCTTTATTTTCGGTTAAGCACATTTTGGTCGACAGATTTTGCTTTTGACAAGATCATACATTTGAGACCTTAGAAAAATACGAGGGCAAACCAGGACCCTTAGAACCTATTTACAGGGTCAGTTTGAAGTGGCGAATGGTTATTTTACATTGGGTTCTGGCATGATCACTTTTTTATGGGCCACGAATAAAACTAACTTGCTTTGATAGTATCTCATAAAACATATGTAATAGAGTTAAAAACAGATTCCATCGGAGCCGAGGCAGATTCATTAGGAGAGCGACACTCATATCTCGGTACCTGTGGCCACTAGAGCTTGAGGAAAAAAGCTATTTTAAAAGCTATTTCAAGTATGATTCAGAATTTTTTTATATTCTTATTCTTGCCATCAGATGGCGCATTTGCGGATTAAACTTTTTGAAGGCCGTTATCTCAAAATATTCCTATTACAATGTTATCATCTTTTAACTTTTCCTAAAATCCCTAATCTCGTTCTATATTTTTTGTCTAAGTGACTACGTTCTTATACAGGATGTGCACGGCAATCGTTTACAATTATTATGTCCGTTATTATTCGAGCTAAAATGAGGTTAAAATGGAGAAAGGTGTTTAAATGTTCACAAGCATGTCGACTCTGGCGTCAAAAACCCAATTGTGCATCGAATTGCTAATACTGACACATCAAGCTCATTTTTCTAAATAAAACGCTAGGTACTTCCTCTTCTAGTTCAACTGCAAATTCGATTGTTCATCTTTTGAAGCCAGCAAGTTTTTGTCGATTCTGGATAATTCCAGAGATATCTAGATCTGGATATGCTTGCTCCCGGGAATCGTTTACAATAGCCATCTCCGTTGTTATTGCAAGAAGAGTCTTAGAATTAAAATAGTTCCCAGAATCTAGAAAGCTGTATATAGTCTATAAGCACCGAAGTGCATTTCCTTACTCCTATTTTATCTGGAAAAATTGTTAATCTTCGGACCAAGATGTTAAAATTCCAATGAATTTTTAATCAGCGTCGGCAGGGCACTCACCTGAAACAAAATGAAGTGTATTAAATACTGCATTTTTCACTGAACATTTTATGAATAAAGATTTCGTCAAAATTGACATATATTGTAAATTTACAAATCGATATTCTTTGGGTTGTTTACACTTTTGCGACCTTTTTCAAGTCACCTATAGCTTTACAAGCTTCTCCAAAATAGATGCGCCCAGTTTGAATTTATCTAACAAACGATTTTTTAACTTTATTTTATTATAAACGCAAGCATTACCTTGTTTGTATATTTCGAGGTTTAAATGAGTGAAGGTTGGAACCTGTGATGGACACTGATAAATATAATTGGCAGAACCGAATTCATCACAATATAGTTTTTAGACATGACGATCGTTTCGCTAACAAAGTCAGTTTCGTCAGAGGGATGAAACTGGAGTTTATCTATTCCTCTGATAACGCTAACTTTCTTAGCGAAATCATCATGAGGTCAGAAAACTGTATTGTGCTGAATTGGGGTCTCCTAATTGTACTTATAGGGTTTAAATAACAAAAAGTGTAACCCAAAATATAATTTGTACAATATTTGCGACCTTTAAAATATAGCCTGACATGTTTCTAGACAAATATATTAAGTGAGTTTTTTAAGTATAAGCATGAATAGAATTTGTACCAATTCTTTGCGACATTTAAAATGACCTAACCTGACTTTCCCTGGCCTGAAATGTTGCTGTGTGTTCACAAAACCCTTGGAAATGAAAATTAAGATTAAGCTGCCTATTTTCTGGCGCTTATGTTAATTTAAAATCACTTCAATTTTAACCGTCATGACATCACCGTTTAATTTTAAATTGAACACCTGTATACATTAAGAAAGGCAAATGAAAATAATATTTGATAAAACCATTCTACATATATTTATTATGGAGATAGCTTGAAATATTTACAAATATGAATTTAGAGGTTAAGAATTTTATTTAAACAAAAACAGTTTAACAGTTTCAACAAAAGTTTGAACTGTAGCTCTTCTAAATATTTCTAACCCACACACTAAAGCCAGATGAGTGCTACCTGATGATCTAGGTGGTCGTTCTATATATCCTCTCCTCCAAACCATCTTTTTGGAAAATTTATCCATGTTCCACATTGCTTTGACACCATCTGCTAGAGGTATTTTTATTTATTTCCAGCATGGGTAAAGCTAATGTTTGGGAAAGCGGAAATGTAAGGTCTATTATGTAGCAGATGTGTTGATCCTTTAGCGTTAGTAAGATATTTGTAATATTATTCGTTATTAGCACTTGTACACTTTGTCGCAGTACAGGATGCCTGGTCTATATATGACGTATATTATAGTGATCCGTTAATACTGTTCTATCCCAGTATATAGTTATTGTTTCTATTTGCATTAAATTAGAAAGGGGGGTATTGAAAGTATGGTACTTCTGTATTCTGAGGCTTTATAACGTGTGCTAGGTGTTGATGGATGACCTTTGCGACATTGTTATGTCTCCTGGTTTACATATCAGCCGCCAGTACTTGACATCTCGCTAATGAGATGTCGGTTGTCCGATTCTTTTCGCAGGCTCATTGATTTTATTCTGACTTTAACCGGAAGGGATTTTATACTCTCTCAAAAAGGGAACATTCACTCATCTTATGTCAGAGACACCAAAGAAATTGAGTTAAGATGGACCCTTTTCCAAGTTATCTGGCCCTGAAGAACAACGCGACACATCCTCACTTCCCAGAAATCCCTCACGTTGGGGGCAGTTGCAAGTATTCCGCCCTCTGCATGACCCTATTAAGGCGCTCTCTGTTGGAGAAACATAATTGGCACGCCCCTGTCTCTTTACTTTAATTCGGTTGCACTAACCTTTAAGTTTCTACCTGGAATTAGTTATCTCTGGATTTCACAATCCTTTCCAATTTGCTGGTAATCTTTATCCTCCAGCCGTCTGTATCGCATTAGGCCTACGCATGAACAGTGGCATACAAATAATACTTATATACCGGTAGGTCCATTATTGTAAATAGCTTTAGCTGTCCAGTGGGTTTGCTTTACTAGGAATAATGCTTCTAACTAGTTGGCCAATTATGTTATGTCAACTACGTCACCTAGCGTTACGCGAAAGCTCGATAAAAGCAAGCCTTTCGCGAGGTACAAGTCAGTTTTACTACATATATCATCTTCTTAGCTCCTTGGAACCTTGAGTTCCTAATCTTCCACTTAAACATCGCTCGTGTGTTTAAGTCAGTTCAATTCTACAGTGCCGTTCTGCAACGAATCTCATCTTCATCGCTTTTTGGGACTTCTAAGATCCCAATCTTCTACTTGAACATCGCTAGTGTGATTAAGCCAGTTCAGTTCAAGCTCCAATCTTCCCACAGAAATTCCGTTCGTACAGTGATACAGTAAAAAGTCAGGTTTTCTTCTAATATAGAAAGTATACGCGCAGTTAAATGCAATAGCAAGTAGCTAATAAGATTGTGAAATCTCCTGAGTAACCCATTAAATCAGGTATAAAACCGCAAATTGTAAATAAATGTTAAGTTCAGGGTGTATATAGTAACAATACAACATATATAAATATAAAAAAGTGTATTATTGAAATCTTCTGGAATCCAGTGCACCTAGAGTTATAAATACAGTCCACATCTTCAACATATTCTTCTTCCAACGCTAATTAGCAAAGCCGACTAGTTAGCGAGGGTGGGATCAATCCACCTGCAAAACATTGGGGAAAGAAAACAAGCTCTTTCTCCCCCACTGTCAAAGGCCCAGTCTCTTAATGTTTTCTAGAATATTCTTAAGAACTACACCAGTTTATGTCTGTTTCTTATCTAACATATCGAGGCCTCTGTACTTAATGATTTTCTCGTTGTACTTTATATCTGAACTATTGGTATTCAGAATGGCCACATCATCACTGCGAGACTTATCCACAATAATTATTATATCTGGCCATATTATTATTACTAACGTTGATACTTCGTATTGTTTACAATAATTTTGTTTTCGGTATATTTAAGAAAACTTAACAGGGTGTTAGATTCCTTATGTAATTGAATAAACATCTTTAGTAAGTATATACGTAGATAAAAACCTCTTCTTTCACTTCACAAGTGCTTGTTTGCTTTTCTGTAATCAGTGTTTATTGTTTAATTTGGTTATTTATTTATGTAATGCCCAACAGTAGCAATTTTCTTTTACAGAACATTAAAAATAGTAGATATTATCAGAATACAATACATAATAACTAAGCATAAATAACAAAAAATACAAAAACTTCGCTTTTATACAAAAGATGATTATTCGTAAAAATCCTATGCAAATGTAAGTGAAACAAATGCCAAGATGTGACTTAAAGAGTCCGCCTTTATGTCACAGTTTTGGCAGATCCTATTATCCTATTAAAGTTTGTTAAAATGAAATACAGGGAGAACCCTATCATTAAATTGGACCTAGCCCGAGGACAGTAAAATAAACAAGAGAAACAAGCATTTTGCCAAGGTACCAGGAAGTTAATCTGGGATAAAATGTTTGGAGAATGTACCCTGTTATGTAGCAGACCGTAAAAAACTTTAGTGACAACGCTACTCTGCGATTAAATAGTAACGCCTCATCAAAATACACTAGCAAGTTTTGTTACTCGACACCTCTAGGCGGGTAGGAACCATTAGTTTTAAAATAGAGGTCCTTGCGAAACTTTCGTTAAACTGTCTCCAGGCAGGATACATAACGGTTATAATATTGGCTCGACAACAGTACTCAAGGTTTGACCTAATGTGAGCATAGTATAGTGTTTTTAGAGACTGAAAATTGACAAAGTTCCTGAAATTCCTTATCATAAAGCCGAGCATGCTTAGAGCTGATAAAACTGTCTGCAAAACATTGTAACTAAAGGAAAGCTGTGGGTCGAATACAACTCCCAAATCATTCACGGTGACGCTGCAACGTCGAATAATGACATCCGAGTACGTAGAGGCAAAAAAGGTGGGATTTTTTTTCTCCTAGAAAAACTCATTACCTTGCACTTAGATATGCTCATGCTTAGAAGATTCCGATGGCACCACGCATGCACCCTATCAACATCTGCCTGAAGGGCACAGCAGTCTTGAGCAGAACCAATGCGTGCATAAAATTTGAGGTCATCCGCAAATATTAGAAACAGAAGAGGCCCCAGATTTGACCACTGGGGTACACGCAAGGTGGCAGTATACTCCTCGGAACGATGTTCTCCATACACAACATACTGCTTTCTGTTCGACAGATATGACCCAAAAAGTTGAAGCAGTGGAGAGGAACAGTCCAGCACATCCAACTTAGACAAAATGATATTATGGCTGGTCGTATGAAAAGCCTTTGAGAAATCGGTATAAATCACATCCACTTGACCATTTTTGTCAAGAACATCCGAGATGTATTGCGTGATCTCCAGAAAGTTGGTACATGTGGAGCGCTTTGGCATGAAGTCATGCTGATCAGGTGAGATGTAACAACTAAGAAAAGAATAAAGCAATCTGTATAATGACACGTCGAAGTTGGACAATACTGATATGGACCTATAATTAGTTATCTCTGATTTGCTCTCATGCTTATACACGGGTGTGATTCTAGTGATCTTCCACACATCAGGAAAAATACAAGACTTCATTGATAAATTAAAAATATAGGATAGAGGTCGAACAAAAATATAACGACAGTCATTTACTAGAAAACTTGATCATCAGCAGACGTAAAACTGTTTTTACGTTTTTTTATTGAAAGAAATATCTTCATCAGAAATGCTATCAGCTGTTATCTTTCATAGCATCCTCAGATAAGAGAAAATTGAATTTTTTTATCTGCACTTATGACAACTACAAATAAAAAATATGTAACTAATTTGGGGTATTTTAACCAAAACGTTATTTATAAATAAAACAAGAATGACAGATAACGTATTTAAAATTTCAATGATGTATGTAAATATTTAACATGAAACTAAACTTATCATACTAATAATAACCAAACAACGATCATAATAATAAAATAACTAGTTAAGTATCAGAGCAACATAATCTAAAATAACGACACACAGAAAAAACAGGCACTTTTGAAGCCAGAGAAGAGGTCTCTACACCTGTATATAGGATCAAAAACATTTAACAGCCGATCCTGCATAACGCAAATGTTGGGAATAGTTGATTGAACAAATTTTTGTTGTACAACACTTAAAAAACTGTCACTGATTGACGACAATAAAAAATAAACACTTACTTTCAAAATCTAAACAGGCTTATATCTACTTTACACGTCGCTTTGAAAAGAAAAGGATCGATAAAGTTAAACTGTTCAAATAATTTGTTCGTGAAAGACACGTATTCATTATTTTAAAAGAAAAAGTTTCCTGCCAGTGTTTTTATCGACCTAGTATAAAGCGACGTTACTTTCGTCAGAGTTCATTCCAGTCCGTACGTAATTCCGACATGAACTGGTAGGCAAGAAAATTAAAAAAGAGGAACACAAGAATAATTTGAAGTATTTAATTTAAAATTTGTTCAAGTCGTCCATTAAAAGTGTAACACAGGGCAGGGCGCACGGTAGAGCTCGATGGCGCAGACGATGTGTAAGTTTTGCCATTCATAACGTATGATTAATGATAATTGCCGGGAGTCGGTATGGAGTTATAAATTACAGTAGGGGGAGCTCCGAAATCTATAGATTTATAAGAGCACTGTTTTTGTTTACGACGACGGGGTGAGAATTCGGCGAGTCAGCCAAGTTCATGCATCTACTCATAAAACGGGGAGGAAATACGCTTTAATGACGAGGAAAACATTGTTAGAAGGAGGAGACGTGGAGATCATGTGGTGCGATGTGTGTGGTTCAAGATTCCCAGTGACGGCTGAATGTCGTACTAATTGCCCGCGTTCCCGGCTCCTATGAGTTATTGTAGGACTGCTAGAAAAATACTTAGTTAATTTAGAACATTCCTTCTTAATGGCGGAAGTTCTGTTTTGATTTCGCAGCTGGAATGGGAGTACGCTTGTATTGATATTGCTTGCGAGGGACGGCTGTCTCAATTTAGCACACTCTATTGCAATTATTTGTGCAGAAAAACATATTTAAGATAAACGACTATGACTTTCTTTGTTTCTACTCTCTGACAATAAAGAGGTGTTACATTTCTACTAAACGAACATAGTGGTTTGAGAGAACGCTATTTATAGTTATGGAGGTTACGTTTGTCATAAATTATACGTAACAAAATGGGGAAAACCTGAAAAGAAAAAACAAACCAGTTGTACATCACGGAGCGTAGTGCCTACAAAACATATTATCACGTTAAAAATATTCTAAGTGCCCCCGTATAACAGAATCAATTAGAATAGTTACAAAAAATTAAAAAAATATACAGAGAGGTCTGTAAAAAAAGTCAATTAAACAAATCTTTGCATATAACAATACATTTAATTTAACCCTTTCTTTACGCAGCCTATTCGGCATTGCAATGTCATCATACCTAGCCTTTTTTTTATTTGCTTTGAGCACCACTGACATGTATGTCTGGCATGTCTTGAAATAAAAAAAGAAATTCAAAAAATATTTTTAATTGAATAAGACAACACAATATTTATATATCAGTACATTTATAACACCCATTGCATCTTCATCTTGAACATCGCGTTCAATATCGCTAAATTTTATCCGCAAATAATTTCACGGACAACTCCATCCTCACTATTTGCCCCAGGGTCCTACGAACTAGGGATGGGCACATTTCTTAAAACATCGATGTTAACATCGATGTTTAACATCGAAACCTACTATCGATGGTAGGAAAAACATCGGCTGGAAAACATCGATGTTGGGAAACATCGATGTTTTCAAAATAATTGTGAATTTACCACTTCTATAATTCTATGTTCTTTCGAGAAAAAAAAATAGTTTGTAGTTTTGTAGGCATTAGAAAATGGAAACATATTCCGATGCAGATTATGGCAGGTGCAAGTAATTAAAAAAAATATGTGGTAACAAAAATAGAAAAACTTAACTTCTAATGACTTTAATAATAAAAAGTAAACTTCAAATTTAATTCTAAACTGTTAATAACCTTGTTTATATATATATATATATATATATATATATATATATATATATATATATATATATATATATATATATATATATATATATATATATATTCACCAATATTAGTGATAATACTGATAATCTCACCATACAGTTTTATATACTCCAGTAATCTCTGTAAATGGACTGAAGGAATCATATTTTGCCCAAGTGTTCTCCAGTTAAACGGTTTCTTTCTTGCGTGGCTGTCTATTCAGCTTTGGAAAAAAAAAATCTGCCGGTGCAGAACTCGCCACTATGGACAAGAATTTTTTCGCGACAGGGTATAAATCGGGACATACATTTTTATTATCTGACCACCATTTCAGTGGTTTCTCGTTAAGCTTAATTAGAGGATTCTTTAAATACAAAGACATTTCGCTTAATTGTTCTTTCTCTTGTGAAGCACTCTTTTGAACTAACTGAGAATGATGCGCCCATATACTGCCCTTTGGAGTAACTATAATTATGTTAAAATTTTTACCAAACATCATTGTGACAATCTAGCCTACTTACCCGTGTCCTGTTTATTATTTGTCGTTTCACTTTCTATTATTTTGCGATTGTGGTCATCATCTCCTTGCGTTTCTGCTAACAGTGATAACTGTTGTATTAGATTAACTGCTGCTGCAACATTATGAGGACTCTTAAAATAAATCTTTTTGAACCTCGGATCCAGCAAGATTGCCACGGCTAATTGTTGGACTTGCTCAACAGCAGAAAATCGTTTCCTACATTCTTGGAGAAGTGCTTCTTTTAGTGAAATACCTAAGGTGTCGTTTACATTCCATTCAATGTGCGAAACTTCTTTTTCCAAATTATACGTGAGAGGGATTACAAGACTCGAACTAATATACTTTTGAACACAAATTTCTGTTGTTACTGCTTCTAACGTCTTTAGAAGTTCAATGATTTTATTCAGTTCAAAAACTTTCTTGGCTGTAACCATTGTGGGGGCAGAAGGATGTCTGTTCACTATGGTATTTATGTATTCCCGCAGTTCAAGAAAACGATTAATCATGTAATATGTGGAATTCCAGCGGGTGGACACTTCTTGTATAAATTTTTTTTCAGGTTTATGGTCGCTTGTTTGTCCCTTCCGTAATTCATCAGCAGCTACTACTGAATGCCTAAACCACGTTACAATTGTTTTAATTTAGATATAACTGATCACAATTCCGAAATAGATTTTATAGCTCTGTCAGCAACTAAATTTATTTGATGAGCGAAGCAATGAATGTGCCTTTTTTTGAAAAACGTTTCCTCAATAGCTTTTGTCATATTGGCCGCTTCATCCGTAACAACAGTAGTAACTTTAGTTTCTAGGATACCCCATTCCTCACATATACGTTTTAACACTCCTGAAATGTATTCGGCTGTATGCCGTTCATCTAAAAGATATAAACCTAAGTCAACAGAATTTATGGAATTGTTATCTTTAAAGTGCATAGTAACACCAATAAAACTTCTACATTGCATATCTGTCCATATATCTGTCGTCAAACAATAGCAAGACAATTTTTTTTAATTTGCAAACGATATGCATTTGCAACAGGATTTGTGGGATACGTAACGATGTTTCGATGATTACAAGTAACATCGATGTTAAAAATATAACATCGAAATTACAACATCGATGTTTTAAACATCGATGTTCAATGGAAAACATCGATATTCCAAAAACATCGATGTTAGGTGCCCATCCCTACTACGAACTAGATTGGTACTTACTGCCACTATCAACGAAAAGCTCTCCGTCTGGATCTAAACATGCGACAACAACTTATATTCTTCCCTAGTAAGACCACAATATATCACCTTCCCTGTGTTCTCTTTTTTTTTCGAAGTTCCTGGATTTGACAGCATTTTGGTATAATTTATACTACCGACGCTCACTAGTTTAGCACTGATATGATACTGTCTGTTATTTAGCAGATCAAAAGACACCGTTGGCTGCAACTAAGACCCGATTTGTGGCGAAATTTTCCGATGTGCCGTATTTATACGGTAGTGCCGTATAAATGCGGCAGTGGTTCCATTTGCACGTTTTATCATAATAAAAAGGCTCTAAGGCACCGTGGTGCGGGAAAAGGTGCAAAAATAAATTAATTGCGCATATATAGCTAAGCGCCAGCTGGTTTAAGACAATTTCAAGGTTAAATATATATATATATATATATATATATATATATATATATATATATATATATATATATATATATATATATATATATATATATATATATATACGGCGGTGGGAGTGAGAGACACTTTATGTCATGACGTATGTATACGGTATTGGGACCAAAAGGGTGAATAATACGGTTTTTTGAGCAGACCTAAAGTTCTTTGTTTAGTAACATGCTTCCTTATTTATTGCAGACCTTTTCACTAGTATATCAGACTGCAAGAGAAAATATTGGGCAATGAACGTCGGAACAGTCAATTGACATATACTCTGGTAGCCAAGTAGCCATTATGTCACTAGGTTCAATGGAGATCTATTCAGAGATAATATGGGACTATTTGACAACCATAATAGAGCTATAAAGTCATAACTAAGTGACACTGGCATGTATTCTAGCACACAGAGGTCAAGGAAGAACAAACACATAGGGCAGAGAAGGATCGCACAGGCTTCTGATAGCTACGGAACTTTTTGCCGCCCTGACAGACCGAGCATATTCATCAATAAAACCAAAAAACTTAAACTAAATTTCAAAAGAAACCTACTAGGAAGGTGCAGAAATTCCATTTCAATAACAGTATATCTTTCAACAGGTCACTGTAGACTCAATAAGCACATCAGCCGAATAACCCA
The DNA here is from genome assembly GCA_964006375.1 of Tillus elongatus. Taxonomy (NCBI): domain Eukaryota; kingdom Metazoa; phylum Arthropoda; class Insecta; order Coleoptera; family Cleridae; genus Tillus; species Tillus elongatus. The sequence goes on along the minus strand of OZ023267.1, from coordinate 61,508,147 downwards.
GAGAGACAAAGTACTGCGCATATTTTGCCAAGAAGACAAAACCTTGCTCCATATACTGTACCAATGCGAGGTTGACGTCGCAGTCATTTAGAAATAATAAAGGGTAAAAGCTACACCACGGAACTTTTTTCTAGGCTGTGGACTCTGATAAAGATAAAATTGAAAAGAGAGCTTTAGATGTTTACATCGTAGCATGAGAATAGATCTTAAAAGTCACTGTCTCAAATGCCGTCGAATGGTAAGTCCGTTTCTTCTAAATAATAGACATTATTTCTAATATATATTTTATCAAGCAGCCATCAGTGTTCAACAGATCCTGGCAAGTACATATTAGACAATAGCCTCCTTTCCCAAGTATACAGAGTGTTTCAAAACATGTGTCGGAAAATGTAGGATACGGTTCCTTGTCTTTATAAGAAATAAAGTTCCTATCAACATGGAATCGCAAACGCGACGTTTTCTAGATGCAAGTGTCAAAAAACATTAAGTAACTGTAACTGCCAATATTTTACAGTCACATAATCCATTAAATTGCAAAGAATTTATCAACGGATTGTGCCGGGCGATGCCGAATGAAGCCGAGGTGATCGTTCTCGCCAGAGCGACAGTAGATGACGCGATGAAAACCAAATGTTTTATCATCAACAAAACATAATAATTATTTCCATGTTTGTTACAATAAAATGCATTTTTTATCGAACGGTTCATGTTGGAGCATTTGACCTACAGTACATTCTTTATGTAGAAAAAATTGATGATTTAGAGTGGGCTTTTAAAACGGTAATTCCTTAGGCCGTAGAAATTAAGGGCAAAAATCCTCACGCATCCCAAAAATCTCCGCTACTGGCACATGTAAACAATTGAACTGGCACTTGGAAAGCATGTAATATTACGAATAAGCTGTGCACAAAGTCTGAATTCTGTGTCTAAAACTGTTTCTGAGATATCGCCCAAAAACAAAAAAATATTTTTGACACCCTGTATCTCGAAAACGGTGCGTTCGCGGAGTCATGTTAATCGAAACTTTTTTTCTTAGAAATATACAAGGAACCCCACCTTTTATTTTCCGACATATGTTTTGGAACAGCCTGTATATAACGTGAAAGTTGCCTCTCTTGAGAAACCATATATGTACATTGCGAATGAAACATCACTTCAAGATAAAAAAAATATACATGGTACTCCATTTGAAACAACAGGTTTTTTTGAATTTCAACGTTTACGGGCTTTTAGTGAATTTTCTTTTAAAAAAAAAGCACTAATGAAGAGATCCCGACTTTTGAATTTTGAAAAAAATTTCTTCAAATGAACGCTAATTAGACCCCTAGAACACATATCCGAATTTTTATATGTTTATAAGACACAAATATATATATATATATATATATATATATATATATATATATATATATATATATATATATATATATATATATATATATATATCACACCGATAACTCAAAAAATCTTCCTTTTGCAAGTGGCTTGGACAAGTTCGTTAGCCAGGAAAACCGGCGCAGGCTTTTCCGGAAACTTGTGTTTTCTTTCGGAAAAAAATATATCTCCGGAAATCACAAAGTAGGGCAACCACGTATTTCTATTAAAAGGAGTGAACCATACAGCAAAATTTAGGTCTGTAGGATAAAAGACAAAAAAGTTATGGGCAGTTAAAAAAAATTTTTGGAGTTTTCCTCAAAACGTCAAAGTCGGGATTTGAAACGTCAAAATTAGCAACATTTAGGCATAGCACTTGAAACAAATAATGATTATGTAAAGAAATGGTCACAAGAAGAGTGTTTTGCAAACCCTTAAGTTTTAGATTCAACCGTCATTGTCCATTTTACTAAAATATTTACAGAAAATTCATTTCAAATAGACCCTTTCTCTAATGCTTTGACCGCAGGTTTAGTTAAGTTGATGCTTTGGCTGTACGTTTAGTTAAGTCTATGGTTGAACGCATGTTATGTACAAATAACGAGATATATGATAATGACACTGCCTATTTTTAGAACTGTCACGGGATGGCGTCATGTGGTGAGTCCAATGTAACAATAATATGCTGTAGTACAGTGGAGTTTGACGTTTCATTACAACCTCTTAACAAATTACGTATTTTACTTACATTTATGTGCATAGAGTTGGAAGTTTTTTTTAAGACCAGAATACTATACTGTGACATGATGATCAAATCAAGTTTATGAATGTTAACGACCTCTATATATCTGCGAACGTCTTCTCTACTTTTTAAGTTAGTATATCCCCAATGCTAATTCAGGGCACCCCTTAATTATTATACTTGTCTTGTGCGTATATATATATATATATATATATATATATATATATATATATATATATATATATATATATATATATATATATATATATATATATATAATTTATCAACGGATTGTGCCGGGCGATGCCGAATGAAGCCGAGGTGATCGTTCTCGCCAGAGCGACAGTAGATGACGCGATGAAAACCAAATGTTTTATCATCAACAAAACATAATAATTATTTCCATGTTTGTTACAATAAAATGCATTTTTTATCGAACGGTTCATGTTGGAGCATTTGACCTACAGTACATTCTTTATGTAGAAAAAATTGATGATTTAGAGTGGGCTTTTAAAACGGTAATTCCTTAGGCCGTAGAAATTAAGGGCAAAAATCCTCACGCATCCCAAAAATCTCCGCTACTGGCACATGTAAACAATTGAACTGGCACTTGGAAAGCATGTAATATTACGAATAAGCTGTGCACAAAGTCTGAATTCTGTGTCTAAAACTGTTTCTGAGATATCGCCCAAAAACAAAAAAATATTTTTGACACCCTGTATCTCGAAAACGGTGCGTTCGCGGAGTCATGTTAATCGAAACTTTTTTTCTTAGAAATATACAAGGAACCCCACCTTTTATTTTCCGACATATGTTTTGGAACAGCCTGTATATAACGTGAAAGTTGCCTCTCTTGAGAAACCATATATGTACATTGCGAATGAAACATCACTTCAAGATAAAAAAAATATACATGGTACTCCATTTGAAACAACAGGTTTTTTTGAATTTCAACGTTTACGGGCTTTTAGTGAATTTTCTTTTAAAAAAAAGCACTAATGAAGAGATCCCGACTTTTGAATTTTGAAAAAAATTTCTTCAAATGAACGCTAATTAGACCCCTAGAACACATATCCGAATTTTTATATGTTTATAAGACACAAATATATATATATATATATATATATATATATATATATATATATATATATATATATATATATATATATATATATATATATATATATATATATATATATATATATATATATATATATATATATATCACACCGATAACTCAAAAAATCTTCCTTTTGCAAGTGGCTTGAACAAGTTCGTTAGCCAGGAAAACCGGCGCAGGCTTTTCCGGAAACTTGTGTTTTCTTTCGGAAAAAAATATATCTCCAGAAATCACAAAGTAGGGTAACCACGTATTTCTATTAAAAGGAGTGAACCATACAGCAAAATTTGGGTCTGCAGGATAAAAGACAAAAAAGTTATGGGCAGTTAAAAAAAAATTTTTGGAGTTTTCCTCAAAACGTCAAAGTCGGGATTTGAAACGTCAAAATTAGCAACATTTAGGCATAGAACCTGAAACAAATAATGATTATGTAAAGAAATGGTCACAAGAAGAGTGTTTTGCAAACCCTTATTTTCAGCTTCAAGCGTCATTGTCCATTTTACTAAAATATTTACAGAAAATTCATTTCAAATAGGGTCTATTCTCTGATGCTTTGACTGTAGGTTTAGTTAAGTTGATGCTTTGGCTGTAGGTTTAGTTAAGTCTTTGGGTTAACGCATGTTACGTACAAATAACGAGATATATGGTAATGACACTGTCTATTTTTAGAACTGTCACGGGCATGGCGTCATGTGGTGAGTCCAATGCAACAATAATATGCTGTCTTACAGTGAGGTTTGACGTTTCATCACAACCTCTTAACAAATTATGTATTTTAGTAACATTTAAGTGCATACAGTTGGAGGTTTTTTTTAAGATCAGAATACTATACTGTGATTATGTGATATGATGATCAAATCAAGTTTATGAATGCTAACGCCCTCTATATATATGCGAACGTCTTCTCTACTTTTTAAGTTTGTATATCCCCAATGCTAATTCAGGGCTCCCCTTAATTATTATACTTGTCTTGTGCGTATATGTATATAAATGAACCCAAACTAGCCCCCCTAAAATCCATATCCGGATTTACTTTAAGTTTTTATCTGTTTACATATATACAGGCTCACTGATTTATACGGTAAAGCTCAATATAATTGTTATTATACAAGCTACCAGAAAAAATTGTATACGTTAATTCTAGGGTGTCTTAAGCTGCATCTAATAAAAATATTTTGACAATCACAGGCTGGTCCGTAAGTCGTTGGTGATCCCTACAATTGTTTTTCTCGAACACCCTTATATTATTGCATTTTTGCATTTTGTTTTATCGAAATATGCTGCAAGATTGTAGGGAAAAAATCAAGACGCAGTACGTACGTTTTGGTAGTGAATTTTCATTAAATCCTTCAAATTTCAATAACTCAATTTGCTTTTAACCTAAGGTTTGTTGGCTAAGTTTATTTTCGCAAAATTTTTGTACATTTTCAAACAATAAGTAATTTTGATAAAATATGGTACATGGTTTCTACTATATAGGCTATACCGGCAAGCAGATTGATGCCTGCTTGCATTAGAGAGACATATTTGCTATTAAAACATTTTGATGAAAATCCACTTCCATAACGCACTTGCTGCGTCTAGACTTTTTTATATTGACAGTTTAAATTTTATGGTCAAACCACTCCTCAACCGTCATCAGTCCCTCATAATCTTTAGTAGAAACTGTACCATTTTATATTTTGTATGATACTTAATGACACTGCTAACGAGAGGTTCTATCAACACCTAGTATTTATTTATTTATTTGTGTAAATTATACAGTACGATAATACAATAAGTCAAAGACTTGTGCTGTACAGTAACGTAATTTAATATATAATATTATATCCAAATTGCTTGTCAGTAAGAATCCAAATTTCGCATTTCAAATTTTGACATACCAAATAAAATTTGTTTTTGCTTCCAATTTTTTCCATCTGATGCCTCAACCATTGCCTTCATTTACAACAAATCTTCATCTCTTTATTCTACTTTTCCATTTACAATTCATTCTAACATATCCATATTTTTGCCAAGATAATCAATTTTATTTAAGACCAAAAATGACACTAGAGTTTGACGTTTATATGTTTATTTGTGTATAGATAGTAGATTGTAGTAAAGCTGACGTAATGTATTGTAATTGAAGACATGCGAATACAGTTGCTTTAGTCTCATATTTAAAGAATATTTAGGATGTTAAAGATCCCCTGACTTAAATGGGGCATTATTGTAGACAAGGTTGAACTGGACACTCACAGTGGTTTTTCTTTTATTGCACAGGTTTAGAAACTACAAGCACGCCCTTCTCTCCTGTCAGCTGAAGCGGTGAGTATGTCGATTAATATGTGTCTGCTTTTACTTGAAAAATAACAAAATAAGTCATATTCTGACCGTCATCTATGTGTGACTTGTCGTGTGTTAAAATAATATATACATTTTATTTAAAAAGTTCATCCATAACGACAGACTCACTTTATTCAATCGTTTACTCACCATGTACAGGTAAACTAATAAATAAATTTTAATAAACACAATTTGCGGATCCGTTTATGAAGACCGCCGTCTATGTATCTCGTTTGACGGTCGCGTGTAAATAAATACCGTTAATTGGCAAACAACAGTGAGTGCTTTGAATGAAGCATAAGCTGGATATAAAACTTTAAAGTATTGTGAAAACATAATGAAAGAGAAATATTAAGTTGTCTGGCGGTTATTAAGTTTGTTGGTGATTTAGTGCTGTACTCGGTAAGTACAGTGGTTGAGTGTTTGTGTTTGCAAACGGTCGTGTTAAGAATGTTAATTTTAAGCTTGGCAAGATTTAATTAATAATCATTGGCACACCATTTATTAACACAAATTACTTGAGTCTAATTGGATGTCGCGCATCGCGCAATCTCGTGGTTTCCATTAGTCATTCCCGCCATTGGCATTCGCTTTCGCACGCACTCTCTCCAATAGCAATAATTCACGAGATACTGACAATCGACCAGCTGACAGCCCAAATGCAGACTTGCTTGCTGAATTTACGACGCTCAACTCTTTATCTCCACAGGCGCTAGCTGGTTAGGAAAATATACAGCGGATATTTTATATTTTGGAAACAGGCAATGTGGAAGTTTATTACAGTGCCAGGAGAGAAAACTCGATACTGGTTTTCGGTGAAACTAGGACAGGGCCAATGGATATTAATCGAGCAGTCCATAGAAAATAGGCTGCAATAAGCCATTGAGCTTTTAATAAACTTTTCACATATTAATGCAGCAGCATGAAATATTAATTTGCGGGATGTTGGTTTGTAACAATACACTTTTTTCAGCAATCCATAATAATAATAGCTAATATAATATTCATACAGTGTTAAGTACTAGCAGGTATGACACATAATTCATAGCTTTGTTTAATTCAGAATTTTATGAAAACCCCAAAATATGTCAAGTTTCTGAAAAAAAATCTGGACGCAGCAAGTGCCTTATGGTAGTGAATTTCCATAAAAATGTTTTAATAGCAAATGTTCTTTTAATGAAGGCGGGCATCTAATTCAATTACCACTATAACCTCTATAGTAGGAACAATATACCGCATTTCAAATCAAATTAATTTTATTGTTTGAAAATATACAAAAATTTGCCGAAAATAAACCAAAAATGTTCCAAAAAAACTGGTCCGATTCTCCTAGTTAAAGAACCTCTTCAAGCTATTTACCCGGCTGCCAAGATATAATTATTCACAAAAAGATTTTCGACGCAAGTTAAAAAAAATTGCATGAAAATCTGGCAACAATTTTCCCACGAAAATCCGAAATAATTTCTTTTACAATAACTTATTAAACATTTATTATTAGTTACCAAAATTTCATCAAAATCTTACAAAAAATCATTTCTACGCAAACAAACAAAAATTCTGCGATAACTGAGAAAATATTTTTTACACAAAAATTTGCTAAAAAAATACATAAAATTAAAATTACATACCTCCCTAATCTGTAATTTAAATTGAAAAAAAAAAGAATGTTTTTTTTAACTTTTCACGGAAATGTGAACCAGTGGAAGTAGAGAAAACTATAAGAGAAAGTACTCATATTTTCATGTCACAAGTTGCCAGTAATAAGAACGTTATTAAGTCCGTCACTTTGAAGTTTCATTTGACATTTGTGAAAACAATTCAGCAACTACTTCTCTATTATGAAAATATAAACATAGATAATCCTATCAAATTCATTATTTCTATTTCTATTTTTATACCAAAGTTAATTTAAATATTTGTGCATTTTTCTTCAAAAACTCTCAGAGATTGGCTACCTTAGTGCCATTACCCAGATATATTTTGAGTATTTATTGGTGAGACGCACTGATGAGCTCTAATAAGAGCGAAACTAGTATTGTAGTAGACATTTCTGATCTTCTGGTCGTTGTTAGAAAGTTGGTTGTAGGGCGGCATCTAGGAATTAAACTTGTACTGGTGCCGCCAGTGAGCAAACTTCTTGTTTGCGCTTGGATCCAACTCACGGTCTTCTCAGAGGACTATCTTAGTGCCATTATCGGAAAATATTCTAATTATTAATATATTTATGCAGACATACCGACTCCCTAAACGTGACATACGCACTGTACGCAGACGACACTACCATCCTCTGCAGCGTCCCGCAGCCGAGGATAATAACCCAATGCCTACAAACAGCCCCAGAAGAGCTACAAAACTGGTATAGAAAATAATGTCTAGCCATAGACCTCGACAAATGCTCAGCAGTCCTATTCTCCAAGAGACACACACCTTGTGATAACATACCATTTGACAACCCTCAAATTCCCTGGCAAGACTCCGCCAAATACCTCGGGGTTTTCCCTGACAGACGCCTAAGATGGCGCCCTCATATCCAACATGCCCAACGGAAAGCTTCATGTTCATCTCGAAGTTCTTTCCACTTCTTAACAGAATTTGAAAATTGTCCAGGAACAACAAACTGCTTATGTAAAAAGTGATAATCCAGTCAGCCTTGACCTATATCACCTTGCATGGGCCACTGCGGCCGGCACACACATCAGGGCCATTTAAGGCATCCAGAATAAAATTATGAGAATGGTTACCGGAGCGCCATGGTTTGTCAAAAACAGTCGGATACACTTTGATCAGAAAATGCCCTCAATACTCAACTATCCACCACTCAGTTCGCAAAAGTCGCTTTACATCCAAATGCTCTTCTCCGTAGTGCCACCGACCGCGAAGGGCAACTTCCACAGTGTCCAAAGCTTATCCTGATCTGAAAAGCCCCCGCGGCAAACAGAATTTGTGAAATCAATCCGACGGAGGTATTAGGAAAGTCGTTAGTTGGTTGTAGGGCGGCATCAACTTGTACTGGTGCCGCCAGACAGCAACGTTCCTGTCTGCGCCACTAGATGTCACCGAGGTATACACCTCACGGTCCTCTCAGAGACTGGCTACCTTACTGCCGTTACTCTGATTTATTTTCATTATCCTTACAAGATTCAGCTCGTGCGGGAATTCAAGCCGCTTGCCCATGGAGTGCGTCATACATTCGATGAATGGGATGAAAACGATATTGCTGTTGATCCTCATTTTCACCACAAAATTTCGTTGTGTGATGAGGCTCATTTTTGGTTGGATGGCAACCTCAATAAACAAACTTGCCGAATTTGACGTGAAGAAAATCCTTGAGCCATTATCGATACATCTTTACACCTACAAAAGATCACTGTTTGGTGAGCTTTATGGGCTGGTGCAATCATTGGTTCATATTTCTTCAAAAATAATGTTGGACAAAACCTTACAGTCAATGTAGAGGCCCACAGATCCATGATTACTGACTTTTTTGCTCCTAGATTGAATTGCATTAACGCGAAACAGCTTTAGTGTCAACCAGACGGTGTAACATACCACACAGCTCACGCCACAATCAATTTCTTTCCAAAAACGTTTCATAAACACGTAATTTTGCGTAACGGACCTGAGAATTGCCCTGCAAATTGCCCTGCAAGGTATTGCGATCTAACGTCGCTGGATTATTTTCTGTGATAGTCGCTAGTCTACGTCTATTATACACGGACAATGGACGACTTGGAAGCCAATATTCGCCATATTATTGCCGATATACGGCCCCAGATACTAGAAAAAGTTGTTGAAAGTTGGACTTCCAGATTGCGCTTTGCTCGAGACAGCCCATACGCCGAAAATCATATTTAAACAATAATGACATAAAATTATCTGTCCAATAAAGCCAATACCATGGGTATTACCACGATTTATATGTCTTTAATTTAATTTTACAATTCCATACCTTTCAAGAAAGACACGTTGCAAAACATTTAAATCTACTCAAAAATAACTATTTTATTTGATTTATGTTTAAGAGTACAAGAAGGTACATAATAAAGGCAAGTAGGTATAGATGGGGAATTCTGGAACCACCACCGCCACTCCGCCACCGGTGGTGGCGGTGGTGGAACTGACCAGACCCGACGACACCCGAGCTAACCCGAGCACAAGGTGGTGGACCCGACGACCTCCGACCAGACCGGTGGTGGACCCGACGGCCCCCCGACCAGACCCGAGCACCTCCACCACCTGACTTCGGATTTAACCCGAACAAGTAGCGAACTAACCTGAGATGACGTAATCAAAAGCCAACTAACCTGTATTAGGTAAACGAGGAACCGCCATTTAAACATGGCGGCTAACGCATGCGGACAAGTAATTTGTTATTTATACATTAAAGTCCTACGTGTTTGGTGTCATATCACTCGTCTAGGTAAGCAGAATCCAAAGTTAACATATGTACATGTGTACAATAAAAAATTTATATTCTTAAGTCTTATTGGAATCGGTTTGATTTAAAGAATCTGTTGAAAGTAGAGCTGGCAACAATACCTCTAGTGGTAACAGCGATATCGCTTCCAACTATGACTATATTTAGCATTTCCCGAAATTAACCTTGTTAGCCAACATAGTTTCCTTGCAGCTGTTGAAATAACCTTGTGAGCAGTTCATATTTCCTGTTTGTGGTTTTATTTCCGTTGAATGACCTTAAAGTCATATGAAATAGATAAAACTCCAGAATTTTTTTGTATAAAAGGTTGATAATTTTAAATCAAAGGTGGGGATATAATTATAAAAACACCGAGTGACATGTAAGCACATCAGTCTACAATTTGCTCACAGTAGTTATTCTTAGTAGTTATAGTAGTGTTCTGTTCAACATGTATGGTATCGATGTTAACGATGGACCTGAGTCCTCCAGATCTGCTAATAACAGTGTTTGTGAAAATTGTTATTGGGGTCAAGTTGATGCAGCTATGCGCCAGAATATTATTGAGATTAAGCAAGAAAGTAGAATGCTGTTGGAAACAAGGTATACTGTTAACCCCTCTCTAAGTGTTGCAATTGGTATATCAAACGCTGCTGGATTGATTCCAATAATTAAGATTGTAAATAATAGTCCGTATCCGCCAAATCCAAATATAACAATCTCATCTGGCTCCTGGGAGTGGGACTATTTTATTTCAACACTAACAAAAGCAGCTAAAGAATACTTTACCAAAGGTAATACGATTGAACCTGAAAATATTGGAGTATGTACTGTCAAACCTATTAAAATTTTAGACAGTAAAGGTATATCAATCTCAGATGATTCTACTACTTTTTATTTAACCGAAGATGCGGTTCAACAACTACTAGATCTGGTTGAAATCATCAACGAAAAGGTGAAGTTTCTAACTAATTTTAACTTTGATATTCGACTTAGCGACTTCCTCTATTGTGTCGCTGATGTTCTCAAATGTGTTAATAAGAAGGAGCTACCGTGTGACAATGAAATGGTAAAGCTTATAAATATTATGTTGAAAGATCAGGAACCATCATTCCGAGTTTGCATGTTAGAGTGTTTACACTTTGCAGAGAAACAAATACTTAATCGTTTTAAAGAAATACACACGATATACAATGGGCCATTTTAAAGCAAGTTTTATCATCCTGACAGCACTATGTCAAAATGTATTTTATATCTACAAACCACCAAATGTGAAAGAAGTACGAATCTGTTTCGACAGCGACGGCTGCATGAAATGGTCTGGACTTTCAAGAACACATCTACACAACGATGAGGTGATTGAAGTTTCAACATATAACATGTCCAAAATTAAGAGTGATATGGTGCGCTATAAACTTATGTTCTTGTTTGATAATGGTACCCGTGATGAGACATCTGATTGGAGAACTCTCATATTAACCGATTCTTATCTGTTCCCTTCAAATTATATTTCTATGTTTATGTCAACTGGTTTTCTTATATGTCTTGCTATATTTATGCTGATGTACTTTTGTTTTAAATATAACACTATACTTAAAGGTATCTATCGTAAACATTTTTGTTAATAAAGATATATAAGCTGAAGATTTGTGTTTTTATTCATTAGTTAAGCACCTATAGTTAAGATGAGATACTGTGAATCGTGCTCGTTACAAGTGAAAAAGAGTGCTTTCTCTGGGCATTTACGTAGTGAAATTCATAAATCAAAAGTATGTGAACCATGGCAAGTTGAACAAGTGCAGATGTTAACTCAAGCTTTTAAAAACAGAATGGCTACCTATCGTATATACGAAAAAGGTATTGATATTAAACAGTTTATGGAAACAATAAGACATAAAGTGTTTCATCTGATGGAAGCTGCTTTAGCTAAGCATAATGAAATTAAAATGAATTTAGAATTGTTTGGTTTGTATGTACTCCAAAGTCGAAATAAAAAAGAAATGAAGTCATTTAATACTAAAAATAAAAATGTTACAGTGTCAACTAATTTTGAAAGTATATATCAAGAATTCGTCGACGAAATTTACACAAAAGCTTTGGAGTTTGCAGAAGCTGAAAGCGGATGGATGTTGGAACAGCTAATGTGGTTGGAAATAAATATTAATAAATACAGCTTCAAACGATAGTGGTATCAACATCTATAAATTGTTCACTACACACTGTTAAACTCATTCAAAATTTAGTTATCGTAGAGGTAAGACGTGCTTCAGTTAACTCTAACGTATCCAAGTGCTCAGTAGTGTGTTTAAAATGGCTACATTAAGTGATGTGTGTTACCAGCAAATCAAAGATAACTTCTGGTATGGTTTATTTGGAGACTTTCAACTAATTATCGATAAGAACACTGGTTATTTTAATGCGACTAAGCTGTGTAAAAATGGTGAGAAAAGATTCAGACATTGGCTGGAAAAATAAGAAAACTAAAGAGTTGATTGTCTATTACAACGGTCGGCTAAAGAAACAGTTAGGTAGCCGGAATACCGATACCCTAAATATTTCAACCAAAGGAGCCCACTTAGACTCATCTCCAGGGAGCCGGAATACTGGCCCCCTAGAAGTGTCGGAAGCAACATCTCAACTAACACCTACAACCGCTACATACTTGGTGGACTTTGGTGGAAGACAAGCTGAAAACAACTTGATATCTGGTACATATGTCTGTAAAGATTTAATATTAAATTTGGCTTGTTGGATATCCAATAGTTTCTATGAAAAGTGCAACCAAATTATTTTTGATTTTTTCGTAAGTGAATTTAATCAAAAATACAAGGATAACCTCAAAGAAATTGAAGTGAAATTAATGGAGATAGATGATGAAGTGCAGCGTATGCGAGAAACAAATGCTAAAATCACAGAACATTTAGAAGATATATCTCCAAAACCAAGCAACCCTGGAAAACTTTGTGTTTTTGGTTTGCTTTCAAGAAATGAGAAGGATGCTACCTATCCATATCATGCTGTAAGGACTCAGAAGAAAAGTTTTAAAAGAGCTGTCAAGAACTTTAAAAATAAACACCCTGATTCCGAAGTAGTTTTAAACATGTTGTATGATCCAAATTCTGTAAATCTCTTTAACAGAATAAAGACCGAAGTCGAATACCTCAAGGCGAAGAGAAACGATCTACAGATAGCAGATGTACCGCAGGAGAAGTTTATTCAGGATATTATTGATTTACGACATAAATTGTAATTGTTCACTTAGCTTAATTGTATGTAACCAGATGAAAAAATAAAATTATATTATTTTAATAAAGACTTTTATTTTATTCTAAGTACATTAATACAATAAATATATAAGCTTATTTAACATCATCTGAATTTATCCAAGAATTCTGAGATTTATCAAAACCCAGCCATTTTACATAGAGCTGCTTGCCTTTCTTCCTCAAGATGCGTTCAACCAGATAGATGTCTGTTTGTTTAGTCGTTTGTAGTTCTTCCTCGTAAAACCCTCCACTGATTGGTTTCCCCTGCATATCTTCAAGAAAGTATGTTACTGGATTTGTGAAATGAATACTAACAATCTTGAATAATTCTGTTGACCAGCGAGGTGTATACCCCTTTTCAAATTGAGCTTTTGCTTTACTTATACGTACAACATCACCCACTTTAAATTTATTTTTGTTAAACACTTTCAGATTTGAGTAAACTTGTTTCAGAATAGCTTTTTCATTTTTCTTGTTAACATCTTGAGGTTTTATACCAGTTGTTCGATGAACAGTAGCGTTGTAAGTAGCAGTGACATCAGGTAGTGTATTAACCCACTTGTAGGAGCCAATCAAGTTGAAATTTTTATATATCTTCTCTTTCAAGGTACGTATGACTCTTTCCACCATTGCAGCCTTCTTCACACTATAAGTGCTGTAGTGATTGATGTTATATTTTTTCATTAAGGCGTTAAATTTTGAGTTATAGAACTCGCGACCAAGATCAGACTGGATGTTAGAGGGCGTTGTACTAGTAGATAAAATATCAGCCATAGCTTTAGTCACCTCTTCAGCAGTTTTAGATTTAAGAGGGCGAGTCCACACATACTTTGAAAAACAATTAATAACCACTAAAATATACTTGTAACCAGAGTTTGCTTTGTAGTAGTCTGTAAATTCTGCTAAATCAATCTGCCATAAATCATTTAAGCTTTTGATTATTGTACGTCTACGTTTAAAATTGATTCTTGCTGGTTTATATAACTCATCAATAATTTGTTTTTTAGCATCAGATGGTGCAACAGTTTTGCGTCTCATGGCGATGTTGGATTTAAAAGTATCCACTTATCATGTAAATCTTTTAGTTTGCTGTCTATTTCTCCCAGCTTATTCTTTAGCTTCTTATTCTTTAACACATCAATATCTTTTAAAACTTGAGTAGTTATGTTCTTAGCTAAAATTTTCAATTTATTTTCAAATTCGTTTTTTAAATCTTCCAACTCAGGTTTGTGTACAGCTTCAAGTAGTATGGCAATGATTCTTTGTTTTACCTCATCTTTGTTCTTCTGATAGTCGTCTATCCATACATCAACAAATTTTTTATTTACACCATCTGTTGCATCGACTGGATCAGCGATGTTACACAATCTATGGCTTTGCAAATCAAAATCACCACTATCAGTTCTTGGGAAAATCTCTCTTTCAATAATTTTAAACTTAGAACCTTTATTGGATTGGGAACGTCCGAACTTATCGATAGACATTTTTATACTAAGCACTAAGGTAGGTATATCTGTGATATATGTAGGTATATTAGGCGATAACACCAACCTCCTTCAGTTCTTCAATGATTGACTGAATTTCATTGTTATGAGCATTATTACCAGCAGCTTGGGAAGCTACTAAAAGTCTAAGTCTATCAACCATCTCATTTATGTCATCCCAATAGACATATTCTATTTGTTTGTTATTTTGTAGCATATAGTTGTTAGTGTTGCTGCTTACATTCTGAGCTCTAGGTTCAGTTTTTTGTTCTGCGTTATGATGTGTGTCGTAACCAAAACCTTGAGGAGTTGAGGATCTTCGTCCTCTTGGGTTTATAACTGGTTTTATTAGAGTCAGATACTTTTCCGAGGAACAACCCTTGGTTCGTGCGTTGGGATCGTAGTTCATTTTATGAACACTAGTTGCTTCTAGAATATCTCTATAGTGTTGAAGATCGTCATAGGTATACCCTCTAGGTGTTTTCATAAATATCAATTCTAGCAGACCTTGTGTTTGCGGATATCTCCTTTGACCTAGTCGAATGTCATTATCAGTAAAGTCCAAGTGTTTATTGCCAAGACTCCAACTACCAGTATCTTTAGCGTAGCGAGCACCATACGTTTGATCAATAGTAGCAAGCCTCGGTGGTTCAGTAAAATACTTGTCTACATAATATCGAACTCGTTCAGGATATTGCTCCAAAAATTCTTGATATGCTGGGTTGTTTGTGACAGTTTGTAGATCTGCCTCAAGCTCTTCAAATGTTGGGATATCCTCATCAAAACTTGTCTCTACTTCTGGTTCGGCTTCAAAAACTTCATGGTCTTTAAGGAACTCAACTTTGGGTTTCTTTTCTGGTACCGCTTCTTCTTTGATTTGTTCAGCTGGTGACTGCAGTTTAAGCGTTGATGTATTTTTAGATATTTCACTCAGTGGGTCAACAAGTGGTTTATATAAACGCTGCAGGGCTTCATCATTCTCAGCTCTACCAAGCTTAAGCATTAAATGTTTTTTTCGAATGTTTTCAGCAAGTTGTAAAATCTTTTTCTTAATTTTTCTCTCTTGGTTACTCATCACCTCCATCTTGCTAAAGTTATTTGTTTCGTCTTAAGAGATGCAAACAGTTCGGTGGTTTAAGGTGTACTAGCTTTGAATTGGTTGTATGTCTGCCTATCTAGTGTTAGGTATCTAACACAACAGGTAGACCCGGTTGTTAGACAGGTTGTTAGACAGGTTGTTTTAGACAGGTTGTTTTAGACAGGTTGTTTTAGACAAGTTGTTTTAGACAAGTTGTTTTAGACAGGTTGTTTTAGACAAGTTGTTTTAGACAAGTTGTTTTAGACAGGTTGTTTTAGACAGGTTGTTTTAGACAGGTTGTCTGTCTTGTTAGCTGGTTGGTTGTCCTGCTAGACATCTCTTTGTTGTTGTTGGTTGTAGACCATTAGATTAATATGTAGCTATCGAATCCTTTTCTATATCTCCCTCTGTGGACTTCGTTTTCTTTTACAATCACCAACACACCATACTTATTACCATTCCAGCATTGACAACATATATTTTTAAATTGTTTAAAGTCCATATCAGTGGTCACATGATCGTCATAGATGTGTTTTAAGTTCGTTTCATCTTGTTTAAAGAGAATCAAAACGTTAGCGTTATCACGTATCAGATGTTTGGGTATTCGAGTATATGTTTGACAGAGATAGAATGAATCAATATTCTTATGTCTCCCCATACTAAAGTATGCTCTCATTTTATCTTGTTTGTCACAAGCCACATCATCGAATATAAACACCGAGTTGCCCTGGGCTTCTGCTGGATCTAATATTTCATCGTTTTCACTATATGGATAATAACCAACACTTTTTGTAGCATCCAACACCCTTTGTAACATCTTATATTTAGGTTGATACAGAGACTTTGAATACACATACACGTTATCAAACTTTAAACCGTTCGGTTCAAACAATAAACTTAACATAACATTTGTTTTACCACACCCACTAGGACCACATATGATACCTCTAACTGTGCTTGGGAAGAGAGGACCATGCCTTAGTTGTTGTTCTGCTGTATCAACAACATCGTCTATATTTGTAATAGGTAAGACAGAAGCGTGTTTGATGGTGTGCATCTTGACTGGAACTAAACTATATTTTTCGAGTATGTATATAAATATAGACATGTAAGCGGATCACACAGTTAGTATCAATGTTGGTGTCACAGGGTGAAGGTCTTGTAAACACAGCCATTAACAAACTACCTGTTGAGCTGCACGTTCCTGGTTATCAATTTTGTGGCCCGGGCACTAAACTTAAAGAACGTCTTGCTAGAGGTGATCAAGGTATCAATCCTTTAGATCGTGCTTGTCGAGATCACGACATCGCTTACTCTCAATCAAAAGAGTTAAGTGATAGGCATCGAGCCGACGAAGTGTTGGAGAATCGAGCTTGGGAGAGAGTCAAGTCAAAGGACGCGAGTTTTGGTGAAAAGTTAGCCGCTTGGAGTGTTACAAACACCATGAAAGTTAAAAGAAAGCTCGGTATGGGTCTTGATGTAATCAACTCAAAACCGAGGAAAAAAGTTCCCTTTAAAAACATTCTTAGTCTGATTGGAGAAGTTATAAAAGACAGAAATCTTATTCCATCAGAGAATGCCGTGTTTGATATCGCTCACGCAATTGTTAAACAGATTGGTGGGCGTAAGAATGTGCTGAAACCGCGAGTTATTCCAATACCTAAAAGCGGAGGCTTCCTTCCACTACTACCTTTAATTTTTGGTGGCCTGTCAGCGCTAGGTGCTCTGGGTGGCGGTGCTGCAGGCATTGCTAAAGCAGTTAACGATGCCAAATCAGCTAAACAAAAACTAGAAGAAGAAGAACGGCATAACAAAACGATGGAGGCTATTGCTATGGGTAAGAGAGGTAATGGTTTGAAATTAAAACCAAAGTATAAGAGACTAGGTAAAGGATTATATCTGAAGAAGCAGCGTAGCGGTTATGGGTTGTATTTGCAGAAACCAAAAAACGAGTAAGATGTTTACCAGCAAGACCTCTAACAAATGAAGACCTTATGAAATTTGCTGGTAAAATGAAAATTCCATATTTTAGAGGTGTATACATGCGAGATACTTTGCCATCGAATGGGCCACGCAAGAATGAATCACTTATCATGAATTTGCAAACAAACAAGGAACCTGGCAGTCATTGGGTTGCAGTTAAGAAACGTGGTGACACAGCCGTGTACTTTGACTCATATGGAAACTTGAAGCCACCAGTTGAGCTGCAGCGTTACCTTAAAGACTCTACTCTAATGTACAATCACGATGTGTATCAGAAATATAATACTTATAATTGTGGTCATTTATGTTTAAAATTTTTAAATAAAAGCCTTAAACGGTAGTATCTGTGTTTCAGTCATGTCGCAAACCTTCACGTTGAAAGATCGAAGTTGTCATCTGTCAACAGACTACGATCCTCCAATTGAATTGGATCCAGGTGGTAGTTATGCAGTTGCTTTGATAGGTTTTCACACATACAACAACATACCTAACATATATAAAGGTAAAAATAAATTTTATGTAAAAGAAGGAGCTGCTTGGAGAATCATCACGATACCTACTGGTGCATATGAAATAACACATTTGGAAAACTTGCTTCAAAATGAACTTGTTGGTGCTACAGCAACACGTGAACAAAAGCAGCTAGCTTTGATTCTAAGACCTAATCCCAACACCATTAGATGTGAAATAAAGTGTTTCACAAGTATCAGTTTTGAATCTGATGATTCGATTGGGCGAATGCTGGGATTTTCAAAGCAAGTTCTTCAACCAGGTGTCTTCCATGAATCTGATTTACCTGTTGAAATAGTGGATGTTAAACAGATTCGTATAGAAACTAATATTGTGTCTGGTTCTTACTATAATGGAAAACCTTCACATACGTTATATGAGTTTGCACCGATGGTCGATCCTGGTTATGCAATCGATATAGAACCTAAGAATCTAATTTATTTACCAGTAAACAAACGAGAGATTTCAAATATAAGCATCGACATCGTGGATCAAGATTCAGTTCCTGTAAACTTTCAAGGTGAAGAGGTGTCTGTTCGCTTAGAGCTTAAAAAGATTGCCTAGAATGCTAGTCTTTACAGATATAAAAGCAAGCGAATCTACCAAAACAAATTTAGTACAATCAGCTCCTTTGAAGCATACACTTCGTTCCGATAATATTGAATTCCTTAAAAGTCTTGGTTATCATGTCATCAAAACTAGAAATATTCAAAGACCCCAAGTTTGACGACTCCATTGATCGAGAAGAACTTAGGTCTTACTATTCATCAACTAAATCGTTTGGTAACAGCGATGAAGTTGAAATAAACATCAATCAGCAAGATGCATTCGTATGTCTAGCAGAGTCAGCTCTAATAATCGAAGGTGCTCTGGAACCTCTAGCAGTACAAAATGCTACTGGTGTCTGCCACATGTCAAATAACGGAGGAGTAGCTCTGTTTGAATCAATGATCTATGAATTAAATAACAAGGAAGTGGAGCGAGTACGAGATCCATACACCACAACAAACATCAAAACTCTGCTTTCGTTTAGTAAGAATGAAGCAAAATCTCTTAGCAATGCTGGGTTAAATGTATCATCAGATCACATCACCTTAAACGATAACAAGTTTCACTTGCTCCTACCTCTTTGGTTCCTCTTCAGTTTCTTTCATCACTTTAAAGGAGTTCTCTGTGGCAAACATACTTTCCGATTTACAAGAGCTCGAAATGATTCCAACTGCTATTACAGCACAGGTACAGCAAGATCTAAGATAACTGTAACCAACATGTTTTTAAAAGCAAAACATGTATTTCCAAACGATCAAATGAAGCTGGAACTGATGGATAAAATAGCAAAAGACACATCTATATTTCTCGCATATCGGAAATGGGATATATATGAGCTACCATCACTCAGAGATATAAACAGAGATGTGTGGGCTGTTAAAACTGCAACCAACTTGGAAAGACCTAGATATGTGATTATAGCGTTTCAAACAGATCGGAAAGATAACATAGGCAAAAAAGGTGACTTCTTCGATAACATCGGTATGGTAGATCTACGAGTGTTCCTAAATTCAGAATGCTACCCTTATGAAGCTATGAATATGGATTTCGAAAAATCAAAATACGTTGAAGCCTACCAGATGTATACAGATTTTCAAAAAAGTTTTTACTATAAAAACATGTCGGAGCCTCTTTTAAATTATGATGAGTTTAAAGATCGAGCTCTATTTGTAATCGATTGCCAACACCAGAATGAATCAATCAAGTCTTCAACAGTCGACATCAAAGTGGAGTTTATGAGTAAAGACAATTTTGCTCCGAGAACTAGGGCCTACTGTTTAATTATTCATGATTGTGTATTTGAATATAAACCTCTAACTGGTATTGTAAGAGCCATTATGTAATATTTTGTATGTAAATCTTATTACTCCTAATAAATTAATTGTATTCCAATCGAGTGTTTTATTTCTAACCTTAAACCGTTGTCTAAGAAACAAATTTGGTGGGTTTACGATATAAAAAACATGTATTTCAATTTTCTAATAAAATAATTTACACCAAATAACTTATATAAAAATTCGCTACCGATTCTCTATTTAAACTAAAGCCGTCATATGATCTGGGAAGCGAAATAAAACGTTATGATTTTAGTGTAAACGCAATATGACATCAGCTGATTAACCGTTATCAAGAGTGTTTCCTGTTTGTTGAGCGACCAGCTAATAACCTCAGTTTAAATCACCAGCCGGGCGCGCTCATGACAATTATGTGTTTAATAATTTTTGGAATCTTACCTAAAAGACATCAGATGTTTAAGTGTATTACTGTTTGTTTACATTTAAATAAAACAGGGTTATTTTTTAATAGCTGGAGAGGCTATATGTCTTACATAACGAATTGCCTTTTTGTAAATCTGTTTACAGGTGCTATTAATATGGAACTAGTTTTTTTGTAAAGCGTGAAAATTGGTGTTGGTGTTTTAAAAATTAAGTGATAGTGTGACCCTATGTCTGAAGGCGATGATTATCTGGTGAGTTGCTGAACAATTTTTTACATAAATAAGCTGAACGCAGCAAGTGTGTTATGGTAGCGAATTTTCATATACTTGTCAGGTTTGATAAGTGGTTTATATTTTATTGCTAATAATTAACTTCTTATTACGCATGTTATTTTAAATGGCGGTTCCTCGTTTGCTGAATACAGGTTAGTTGGCTTTTGATTACGTCATCTCAGGTTAGTTCGCTACTTGTTCGGGTTAAATACGAAGTCAGGTGGTGGAGGTGCTCACGTCATCTCAGGTTAGTTCGCTACTTGTTCGGGTTAAATACGAAGTCAGGTGGTGGAGGTGCTCGGGTCTGGTCGGGGGACCGTCGGGTCCACCATCTTGTGCTCGGGGTAGGTCGGGTGTCGTCGGGTCTGGTCAGTTCCACCACCACCACCACCGGTGGTGTGTGGTGTGTGGTGGTTCCAGAATTCCCCATCTATACCTACTAAGGCACCAGTCACCTAATTTGCTAAAAAGCTAATCCTCAAGTCACATACAAAATATCAAACTAAAACCTAGGCTATCGCATCTGCAAATTAATAAATAGTCACAGCTCTAAACAGCTCAAGCTTGCGGCTAGTCAAGTCGATTTTATTACCGTGTATTCGCAAGTGGAAAAGAAGACATCATTATTAAAGATAATAATTTATAATCGCTCATTTCACTTGCAGAGACGAATTGAATGTCGCTTCCAAAGTTATAGCAAAAAGTTCGAGTTTGTATTATTTTTTGTCGTAGTAAAGTTTATTAATGTATTTTAGTTAGAAGTGAATTTGATTAGCAACTTTAATTTGGCTCAAGGCGTCTGAAGACAATTATAATGCGAAGTTTTCAAGCGTGATCCTATTATACTCTCTTAATAAAGGATTCGAAGACAAAGCTGGTGATCAATAGAGGAAGGCCTTAATGAATATCGAGAATTCTCGCTTTATTAAACCCTGAGTACGACAACAATTAAAAATTGCGATACCTTGCACCGCAATGGTGCTATTCAACCGTAAAGTATTTATGCTTAAGGCGTGTTCTATGCAAATTTTTAATGACGTGCTTATTGTTTCAAATATACAATGAACTATTTTATTGCTTATTTGATAATATTATCAATCATGTGTCTTAATATAACGAGTGCAAATTTTTTGACACGCTGTGGTTAAAAGCCTTAGTCACAAATCTTGAGTAATAATAGTATACAGAGTTTCATGAATGTTTCTAATTCTTTAATAATGTAAGAATTAGAAAAAAAGTATTATTAAGTTTAACAATGGTTAGATAAACTGTAGTAAAAAAGTCTAAACTCAGAAAACGCGCTATGGTAGCGAATATTCATAGATAGAGAGATAGATTAGATAGAATATAGGTAGATAATCTTTATTAGGCATAAAAAGCCTGGACGCAGCAAGTCAGCAAGTACGTTATGGTAGTGATTTTACATAGAAATGATCTGGCACAAAATATTTTATTACAACTTTTTTTTCTTGTAAGATAGAAATCTAAATTTTGGCGTTCAGTTTACTTTTTATATCGTAAACCTACCTACCAAATTTGGTTATCATACCTTTTTTTATTTTTTGAGATATAATTTTTTTCCAATGAAAACTCAAAATTTTCCCGGAAAACCTCGCCATTTATAAAGGGAAGGTACATGCCAAAGTTTATCAAAATCAGCCCATTATTTTCTGAGTTAATTGAAACTGACCCCGGATATGAGTTCTAGGGGTCCTAGTTCGCGCTCATTTGCATTGTTTTTTTAAATTCAAAAGTCGGGATCTCCCAATTAGTGAATGTTTTCTACGAAAATTCACTAAAAGCGACAAGTCCTCGTCATGAACTATAAACAAACTGTGAACAGATTTCAATTCCTCGACACAAAAAAACCCACAACCCCAAAATTTTGTATGGATATTAGCATTTCTTAAGAAATCAATGAAAAAAAATTTAGACGCAGCAAGGGCGTTATAGTAGTGAATTTTCATAAGAGTACACTATTGGTACGGCATATTCCTAAAAGTAATACTTTAAACTCACACAGACCTTGAAGATCGGTTTTAGAGGTCCTAATAAGCGCTCATTTAAAGACTGTTTTCGAAAGTGTTGCCATCGAGATCTCTCTCTTATCAACAATTTTTGAGTTCTAGCTACTAATACAAAAAACATCGATTTTTCTTGCGAGAGTTACACTTAATCCCTAACAGAGTTTTTAGCATTCAGCCCTTAATTTGAATAGGGAAGGTAGGGCGAGTGGCACCTTTTTAGTGAATTTTCGTAGAAAAAATTCACTAATGGGGAGATCCCGACTTTTCAATTTTGCAAATGAGCGCGAACTAGGACCCCTAGAACCCGTATCTGGGGTGAGTTTCAATTTATATATATATATATATATATATATATATATATATATATATATATATATATATATATATATATTTATATATATATATATATATATATATATATATATATATATATATATATATATATATATATATATATATATATATCACACCGATAACTCAAAAAATAATGGGCCGATTTTGATACAATTTCGCGTGTACCTTCCTTTTGTAAATGGCTTGGATAGGTTCGTTAGTCTGGAAAATTGGACATAGTTTTCAGAAAAAATTTTGAGTTTTCATTCGAAAAAAATTTTCATCTCAAAAAATAATGAGCCGATTTTGACAAAATTTGGCACATACCTTTCTTTTGTAAATGGCTTATATAACTTCGATAATCAGGAAAATCGGACGAGGGTTTCCGGGAAAATTTTGAGTTTTCATTCGAAAAAAAATTTTATCTCAAAAAATAAAAAAGCTATGATGACCAAATTTGGTAGGTAGGTTTACGATATAAAAGGTAAACTATACACCAAAATTTAGATTTCTATGTTACAAGAAAAAAAGTTATAATAAAATATTTTGTGCCAGATCATTTCTATGAAAATTCACTATCATAACGCACTTGCTGCGGCCAGACTTTTTTGAAAACGCTTTTGATTGTCTATTTAAAGCTACAGTTTTAAAATCGACCAATTAGTTTTTTAGATATTTGCTTTCATAACTTCAAAATAAAAAATATAAAATAGTAGTATTTATTTCGTGTTTAAGCTGTTGATTAGTTTTTAAACATTTTAAAATCGTTGGTGGTCAGTGGATATTGGTAAAACCTTTTTTAATCTTGTTTTTTTTTGATAAGGTGTAAGAATTGGTAGAAAGAAGTAAAAATGATGATAATCTGTAGGTAGGTTTTTGATAATTTTTTGTCATGTTTTCTTTTACTTTAACTTCCAGTGTGGATTGTTTCAGTACTTTTTTTCTACTAAATTCGTTTTAAAGTGTTGTTCATTTGAAATTTATTCAACACCGCAATGACCTACACTATTCCAGAACGCGTTTAAATGTTTAGAGAAAATTGAGAAAATTCAAAAGAAACTGGTTTGGTTTCTTGGTTTCCGATAAGAAACACGGACGAGGACGAAGTGTAAGTGACGAAGCAACGGATGTAATATGACAACTTGAGCAAAATAAAAATAAAAATCCTCATTAATTACTGCAGCAACGGGTATTATCCGACCCAGTACCCACAAAATATTGCAAAACCTATATAATACCATCCCTACAATATTAAGTTGCTACAGGAGTTGAATGAAGATGATAACGACAAAATAATCCATATTTGTGGAGACATGAGTGGAAGAATGTTAAATAATCCGGAGCTATTCTAACATTTGTTTTTGTTCCTAATGTAAGTTTTTATGAAACGAAACCATCAAGAGACATAACTGCTGCTGTTGGAGTGACACAAATCATCACGTGTGCAGGGAATGCGATACCCAAAATCCCGCAAAATTAAACGTTTGGGTAAGGGTTAATAGTAAATCGAATTGCTGGTCCCATTTTAATTTATATTTACTTGACTGGAGAGATGTACCTTAATTTCCTGGGGAACGAAATAGATGTTTTGATAACAGAAATGTTTGAAAATGACGAGTATCGTAACATCAATCACCTACATTTTCAGCAAATGGTGCGCTCTTCTCATTATCTAGCTGCAATAATTTCAGATAATCATTACTTAGGTAAGTTGTTATTTGATTTTAACATAAAGTCTCATTTAAAGGAGATGCTAAGTTGAAAACTTACTAAGCATATTCCAACATTAAGCTACTTTGTAATTTAGGTTTGTCCAGCTTTTAAAATCAGATCAGTGAAAAGATTGAATAGCCAGCTATATCTCCAGACCTGAATCGTCGAGACTGATTTCTATGGGGATATCTTAAAAACAAGGTTTCTTAAGCCCCACCACAAGATCTGCAGGAACCGAGGGAGTTAATTACTACTGTATTGTAACGCTGGTCATTTGGAGCAATTATTAAATTAGAAAAACAATTGCCGATTTCATTTTTTTCGAAACATACAAATCTCTTTTTACATAGTAAGTAACAACTGTATTTCCAATACTAGTTGAGCCACACGTCTTAAAAGGAGCTGTAGTTACGAATTACAACGAATTAATTGTTATTTAAGCCTTAAATACAAAATTAGTACTATTGCTTTAGACGTTTTACTTGTAGCTTTAAAACAAAATATCTAAGAAACTACTCAGTAGATTTTAAATTTGCTTCTTAAGCTTCGAAAGCCTGTCTAAACAACTGATTAGTTGATTTCAAAGTTACAGCATTAAATAGAGAATGAAAAGAGCTCTCCAGAAAGGTGCCATTCGATATACCTTCTCAATTCTACTTATGGGGGTGAAAGTCACACACGCTAGGGTTATATGCAACAAATTATGTTAGGGTTCCTAAAAGTGTCCCCTCGCAAGCAAATGAAAAGTGACAGAGCAAACCCGTTTGACAGTTGGATTTTTAGATCTGGTTTAAAATTATTAAGTTTTTTATTTAATAAATAGTGTATGTGAAAGTTTAGGTATAACCAAACAACATTATAATATATCTTCACCCTTCTGTCAGTACATTTTCGCTTTAAAACAGTATTTTCTCATAAAAATTGTCACCTAGATAGTGGTATTACAAAGTTTCCATAAGTCTGTCATCCCTGTAACAAAGTTATACACTTTATGCAAGGATAGGTGATAAATTTGGTCTAACTCGGAGACCTGAGAATTTAATTTGGTCATTTGCTCCAAACTGTGACTATAAAACCAAATGTAGCTTGTTACTAGGTCAGAATCCGAGTCAGAAATCACACATCTGTGATATTATTAATAAGTCGCGGTGTGGGGACAATTTTAATAAAGTTCTCCTACAACATCGGATGAAATTCGAAGTCGGGCTTTATTAATACACTGGGCGAACCAACAATTAAGACTAGCAATATGTGACGTCATTAAGGTCCCATTAAGATGGCGGGAGCGAATGATAACTGCAGAAAAGGCAGGGTGCCGAGCGCTGCTGGAACGCTAATGTGCTTCAGGTTAATTGTTGCCGTCAGTTTACGTCTGCTTTATGACTGCGAGACCCTATTCGCTAGGGTTAAAACTCCTAAACACAGACTTGCACCGTTCCAAACGAGGAAATTGCATTCAAATTAAAAATATCTTGAACCAAATTGGGTTGTCTACATCGCTAGGCTCCTTTCTTAGAACTACAAAGTGTTCACTTGCTTGTCAGCTTGAGAAACGTAAACTGATATCTAAAGCAATTGACGGGAGAAATGATACATTAAAACAACAATTAAAGTTCCCGCTGGTATCCCGCCGCCGAGGGAAATTACAACCTTCTTTTCAAAAGGTGACATATTTATAAGCAGTGTTATCTAACTCTTGATTAACTTTTTGCAAAGACTGTAATTAGATTTTGCCAAAAAACAAAGAGCTTTCACTTTATTTTCGTGAAGAAACAGTAAAAAACTTCGATATACTAATTTAATTATAATATACTTGGGGCTCTAAAGCAAAATAAAACCTCGTACTGAAATTTCGACCTATTTTAAAAGTGTATCTGCTAGCACTGACAAATTTTCTTGACAGACTTAAAAAGTTTGGAGGCAGCGAGTGCGTTATGGTAGCGAATTTTCATACAAATCCTTGAAATCACGAAGAATCACAGCAGATTTTTAGAAGAACCGTCTTTTCTACAGTAATAAAGCTGGTTTGATGAACTATTGACAGACTTAAAAAGTTTGGAGGCAGGAAGTGCGTTACGGAAGCGCATTTTCATACAAATCTTGAAATCACGAAGAATCACAGCAGATTTTTAGAACAACTGTCTTTTCTAAAGCAACAAAGCTGGTTTAATGAAATAAAGCGTGTAACCTTTACCATATAGCTTCATTAATTAGAAAATATTGCAAAATTCATGTATTGAAAACACTTCGTGAACCAACATGTAAGGCCGTTAATTTTGATTCAATAAACAATAATGCACGCAGAAACTCGAAAGTGTGTTATCTTTGATCGCTTGTTTGCTTGATATTGATACACTTTTTACACTGGTGTGTTCAAATTATATGTGCCACTTTTTTCAAAAAAAAAAAAACAACCATCTTTTTTTTCCCTCAATTTGGCTTCTAGTACTAGCTCATCCAGCCACTCACCAGATATCCAATTTTATTTTTTAATCCTTGTCGTTTATATAAGTATTATACTCCAATAAGGAAAGAATATGTGGAAGTTTTTTGTATATATCCAAGAAGATCAACAATCAGGTGTATCACTCACCTCCTGGGGTGATATTAATACTGGTAGCTCCAACTACCTAGGTCTAACTAAAATCCAAAGAATTAAAAAATAAATTAAAACAATGGGAAAGAGACAGGGACGACACACTTTACACAATGGTGAATTTGAGATAAAGAAGGTTGGCCACTAAGACACGGGACTAAACACAAGGATTTTGCAAGATGCTTACTTCTATATTTAACTAACCTCTTATGTGCTGATAAGCACACATGGAGAGCCCAAATCGCCACAACACATTTAAAAAACCTAATGATCGTTTCACTAACCAAGTTAGCGTCATCAGAGGATAAATAATCCTAAATACCTAATATTCACAACTCTATTAATAAATTTTCGTAAAACTAATTCACTAATGGGGAGATCCCGACTTTTGAATGTTGAAAAATTTTTTGCAAATGAGCGCGAACTAGGACCCCTAGAACCCATATCCGGGGTCAGTCTCAATTTTTATATGTTTATATGTTTATATATATATATAAATATATATATCAAAAAACATTTGGCATATGCCTTCCTTTTGTAAATGACTTGGATAAGTTCGTTAGTCAGGAAAATCGGACGAGGTTTTCCGGAAAAATTTTGAGTTTTCATTAGAAAAAAATTTTTATCTCAAAAAATAATGGGCCGATTTTGATAAAATTTGGCGTATACCTTCCTTTTGTAAATGGCTTGGATAAGTTCGTTAATCAGGAAAATCGGACGAGGTTTTCCGGAAAAATTCTGAGTTTTCATTAGAAAAAAGTTTTTATCTCAAAAAATAATATGCCGATTTTGATAAAATTTGGCATGTACCTTCCCATTGTAAATGGCTTGGACAAGTTAGTTAATCAGGAAAATCGGACCAGGTTTTCCGGGAAAATGTTGAGTTTTCATTAGAAACAAATTTTTATCTCAAAAAATAAAAAAGCTATGATAACGAAATTTAGAAGGTAGGTTTACGATATAAAAAGTAAACTATACACCAAAATTTAGATTTCTATGTTACAAGAAAAAAAGTTATAATAAAATATTTTGTGCCAGATAATTTCTATGAAAATTCACTACCATTCTGCAGGTAGTCGTACATTAACAATTTAGGGAGGTTCGACGACACCAAAATTAACATATTTAGTTTGACGGAAATATCAGAATTCTTTTATTGTCTATCGGACGTGCTACTGCCGGTATTTTTTTGTAAAGTAATCTATCAGCAGGCTACCCATAGGCGGCAGATCCAGGTTCATACAGTTTTTATTATTAGTATATATATATATATATATATATATATATATATATATATATATATATATATATATATATATATATATATATATATATATATATATATTTCTAAATATAGTAATAATAAAAAAGTCTATGAACCTGGCAGCGCCACATATGGGTAGTCTACTGATAGATTACTTTACAAACAATTCCAACAGAAGTACGTCCGATAGATAATAAAAGAATTCAGATATTTCCGCCAAAGAATATAAATAGATTTGTGAATGTTAAATATTTAGAATTAGTGAAACGATCCTCCGGTTTTCTTAAATGTGTTGTGGTGATTTGGGTTCTCCAAGTGTGCCTAACCGGTTGCCTTTTAATTTTTTATTAGAGTCGAAATTCGTTGGGGCGTAGTATAATTCATGCGTAAACGAATCTTATATTCCCTGAAGTTCCCTAAACCGAGCTCCACCATTGATTTATAGCCCTTTGTTTGCACTATGTCTTTAATATATAAACGGAAGTTCAAAAACATCGTCCGGCAATTAAAATACAATACACAGAAAATTTGCCTGTAATTTCGTCCCTCTCTTTATCGGTCTTACCTAAGAGGTGGCATAAAAGGTGATATTTAGTTCTAAGTAGTTTAGAATTTTTCATCCTCTGATGACGCTAACTTGGTTAGTGAAACGATCGTCAAGTTTTTTAAATGTGTTGTGGTGATTTGGGTTCTCCAAGTGTGCTTATCAGTGCTCATCACAGGTTCCAATCTTCACTTAGTGTCTTGTGTACTAATTTGGATCTAAATATATTTATTAAGGTTAGAATTCCTAGTAAAATCTATAAAAGATGACATAACCATTTTATTATTGTACGCTTTCTGCATAAAGGTTATAACGTTATGCGAAAGTGGTAGCTTTTCCTCCAACTCTGGTTTTCAAGAAACACATTTTTGCATAAAATTTACGTTTCTCCCACTCTTGCTTTTCAAACATGACATCATCGACATTTTTTTTTAATGACAACCCCCTCTTTATATTTTGATACTCTGGGTTACACTTATATGTGCCATACCTAATTAACTTTCAAAAGAGATTTATGTTATTAACAATAGCGTTCACTTGACAATGACGTACACCTGATTCTACCGTATTATTGATTAGTACCTACATGTGGATACCATTTTGAAGATTTTATTAATAGGAAATAATCTTATACAAGTCTTTATTTAAATGACTTTTTGTCGAAAATTGAACAATGTGAGGTACCAAAATTTTGATCGTGCCGTTTAGGCAATTCAATGATCAATCAAAATAAAAATAAATAAAAACGAGGGTTGTCATAAAAAAAAATGTCGATGGCGTCATATTTAAAAAGCCGGAGCGGGATAAATGTTTTTATGCAGAAATGTGTGTTTTTTTTTGAAAACTAGGGTTGACGTGCACTTCGTCAAAACACAAGTCGCGCAAATTTTAATGAATATATCACATAATATTGCCGCTCGCTGTATATATATATATATGTATATATATATATATATATATATATATATATATATATATATATATATATATATAACAAAAACAATATAAAATAGAACAATTAAGCTAAGTAGCCAATTAAAAAATTAACAGGTGTAAAAAAAAGTAAAAAGATAAATTTGAAGGACGATAAAACCTTGAATTAGTTATGTCGCTTAGAGTGCGCGTACTAATATTGCTAACCAATCCAAACAATAAAAAACTGTGGCTAATGGATCTAACAATGCGAGGCTGAAAACATCAACGTCAATGGTATCCTTATAATGATTATATTAAATTTGGAATGTGGTTACAGTTTTATTTAAGTACGGCTTCCTAATATAGTAATTTTTTCCCTAACCAAATACCCTGTGCAGACTATGATTTACCACAAAAATGTTTACATTTACCGAAATCTCCTTTACTTATTTCCGCTTCAGATGTTGACTACTAATTAAAAGACTAACAATTAGGGGAAAGAAAACCAAGAATTTCTAGACTATCGGTTTTTCCTATTTACAGATCAGACCAGTTATTCTTGTTTACGTTTAATTACCTTCAGGTTCAGTTTACTTCAACTTTTGCGTCCAATTGTAAAGCTCTTTAATGGGAAGATCCAAGACACTGATGATCTGCAAATAACAGTTATTTGGATTCTCATTTATTTTGAATTTAAAATGTAGATTGTTTATATAATACTTGACAACATACAATGTAATGTCCAATGCTCTAATCCTGACCTACATAATGTAATACTAGGAACAATAAATTAGGTAGATTAATTTTTCAACATAATTCTTCCTAACTGCATTAAATGACTTGTGATCTGGTGCATTGTCTCGATGAAATAGAATCACTTTTCTCAACATTCGGCAAAGTTTCCCTTTCATGGACTCACGTAATTTAATTATTGAATTGGTATAGCACTGACCCGCCACTGATCAGCCAAAATATCATCACGATTCCAGCAAAGGCCTGCACCCAAAACATGAAGGAAGCGGGGTGCCACAATATATTCA
The DNA here is from genome assembly GCA_964006375.1 of Tillus elongatus. Taxonomy (NCBI): domain Eukaryota; kingdom Metazoa; phylum Arthropoda; class Insecta; order Coleoptera; family Cleridae; genus Tillus; species Tillus elongatus. The sequence goes on along the minus strand of OZ023267.1, from coordinate 61,476,874 downwards.
TTTCGTACTCTGGTATTCAGAACCTCGGTGGTTCAGGGGTAAGAACTTGTGCCTCTGAACCGAAGGGTACTGGGTTCGATCCCAGGGTACTCCTTTCACTTTTTCAGTACAAACTGTAACATTAACATTAACCGAGGTTCTGGCATTGTACTTGAGCAAGTTTAATGTCTGCATGTTCCGCCCTCCTTACAGAAAGGCTGGGATTTGGCAAAATTTCCGGGATAGTGAGGTGAAACTGCTCCCTGGCGTCGGTGATTGACCATAGTCTCGGAAATAGGCCGACGTTAAAGAAACAAAACACACACACATACACTCTGGTATTCAGTCTCAGAACCATAATAATTGACCTCAGATACACTAACAGTTACAAAGCGGACCAGAAAGTTACCCCGTCTTCTTCTCTTTTTATGATAACAATTTGACTGGTACATTCATCTAACTTTACTTCACAGACTATTTATAATTGTACATTAAATTGTTACTAAGACTATCGGATTGCCAACGAGTTGACATCAGTATATTTTTACATATGAGGTTAAATAAAAAAATGAAGTATATTCCACACTTCCCACGACAAAAGAGGATTACCACGAAGATGTTGCCTTTCAGTCCTTACCACCGAGTACTAACAGAGACAGTGCTTCACTGATATAGAAAGTGTTTTGGCGTTAATGGTGCTACAGTTAAACTCTAAATCTAGTTTTTTTCCATTGTAGGTATTTTCTTCCTTTTATGGTTTATAGGCATACCAGGTGAAACAGCTATTCAACTCATATAACTTAACAATTACAGATTGTGTTTCTAACTAGACTAACTACTAAGTTACTTTGACAACTCTATGATATTTTTTTTACAATTTAATCTCATGGCTAACTTATTAATTGCAGAAATCTTAGAAAATAGTAATTTTCCAAAAAAATCGTCAGTAACATAAAAACTGCCACATTTAGGTATAGGGATGCAAACACAAACTTGACTTCTTTTAGCCGGGCAGTGCAACGAAATTACAAAAAAATGGCTGTTTCTAGTTAAAAAAATAAAAATATTTTATATTTTGGGGGCTTTTAGGGGTTTGAAACTGCATTGTTTTCATAGAATTATGAATATCTAGAAAACCGTAATACCTAGGCCTATGGTATGTTGCATAAAGCCACATTCAAATTTCTTAGCAATCGATCGTAATGATTAGAAAGTGGGTATTGCATTTGAAATGACGAATATTGTAGCAACTTCCGGTTTAACCGGAAGTGGCAGAACTGTCAGAATATTTTGCTTAAATAGAATGCCTTCTGTTTGTTACACGTGCAAAGTTTCAGACAAAAACCTTGAGTAATTCCTGAAATGTGTATCGTATTACTTTCCGGCTGGACACCTATATATATATATATATATATATATATATATATATATATATATATATATATATATATATATATATATATATATATATATATATATATATATATGTATATATATATATATATATATATATATATATATATATATATATACAGGATAGGGCACATCCAGCGTGCACTTAGAAGAATACCTAAAACTAAGACAATTTGAGTTTTGAAAATTCTCACTCATGTTTCCGACAAAGCTCAGTTAGTGTGAGAATTTTCAGAACTCAAATCGCCTTAGTTTTACGTAATCTTCTAACGCACACTCGATGTTCCCTACCCTGTATAAATAGCGTGGTAACTATAGAGTTATAGAGTAGCTACAAATAAGCAAGGGGCAGAGCATAATGATTCGCCCTCGTTAGTGACAGCACTAATAAGACCACTAGCACTAACTTCTGCACATAATGCCTTACAATGTGTTTCACAGTTACAAAGTACACGAACTTTTATGGTAATGCTTGATTCATAACAACTCCTCAGAGCCCCGGTGGTCCAGTGGTGAATACGTGTGAGCTTGGATCCAGGGGTGCTGGGTTCGATTCCTAGGGTTCCCCTTCCACTTTTTCAGTACATACTGTAAAATTAACATCAACCAAAGTTGTGCCATTGTGTTTAAACAAGTTGAATGTTTGCACGTTCCGGACCTTCGGAGGGGCATAATGCCATCGGTTCCGTGTACCATGCAATGTTGGGCACGTTAAAGATCCCTACCCTCTTTACAGAAAGGCGGGGGTTTGGTAAAATTTCCAGGATAGTGAGGTGAAACTGCTCCCTGGCGTCGGTGATTGGCCATAGTCGCGGATATAGACGGACAATAAAGAAGGAAACAAAAGTTCTAACACACTAAGGATGTTTAAATAAAATAATTATTAATACTTTAATAACACGACTCGAATAAAGTAGTGATAAATTTCTACAAATAAATAGCCACAATTTCCGATACAAAAATGTTTAACGAGAAGCAATTATCTGTTACTATTGACTCTTAACCTTTATTGCTTTTATCATCCTTTGTTACTTGTTTGATGCTGCTGGCTATTTGAAACTATAAAGCTTTAAACCCAATAATTTTAAAGTTGAGCTTTTACTAATAACATTAGAGTATTCAGTGAGTGGATGTTGGATGATTGGATTAAGAGTCATGTTACAAACAGAACGGAATTTAATATTATTCTGCATTACAGAAATTCTGCTCTATTTGAAACATGGTCAGATTTGGTCGAACTATTTACATTTACGTAGAAATAATATAAAAGCTAATTCAGGTTAAGATTAAGTAGTAATGTACAAGCTGGCCCAAAAATAATGGTACAATGTGGTCCAAAAATAATGGTACACATGGCAGCAGTACTATTTTAGCATCAAAATTCTATAATTTGGCCAATCTTATCTCAGTACAAATGTGAAAATTAAACGAGATACAGGGCGTTAAAGTAAAAAATTAATTTAGATTTCTATTAAAATCTAGAATAGTATTTGATGAAGGTTTAGCCATTGGCTGGATTGATATATGATACAAGTTTATTGTAAATGGATTCTGGACTTATCAAAATTATCTAGTGAATCTGTCGAATGTTCTTCATGATTAATTATGATACATAATCCATCTAAACTATGTAGGTAGAATATAGAAGCACAAGTATGCAACTTATTTGTATCTACACATTGTATGATGTCCTGCTAATAGAGCCTCGGTGGTTCAGTGGCAAGAAAGCCTCTGAACCGAAGGGTACTGGGCTCGATCCCAGGGTTCTCCTTTCACTTTTTCAGTACAAACTATAACATTAACATCAACCGCGGTTCTGGCATTGTATTTGAGCAAGTTGAATGTCTGCACGTTCCGCCCTTCGGAGGGAGCGTAAAGCCGTCGCTCCCGTGTCCATGCGATGTTGGACACGTTAAAGATCCCTACCCTCCTTACAGAAAGGCAGGGGTTCGGCAAAATTTCCAGGATAGTGAGGTGTAACTGCTCCCTGGCGTCGGTGATTGGCCATAGTCGCGGAAATAGGCCGACGTTAAAGAAACAAAACACACAAAACACATGTGATGCTGATAAATCAATAAATAAATAATTGTCTTGAAAATTTGATGATTTTTTTCAAAGTGAAACAAATAATTAATTTCCATGTTAGCTGCAGTGGATAAACTGCGTCGCCTGCTGTATCGTTAAAATCTTAAAATACACCCACACTTTTTTGTTGGTGTCTAAGAAATCTAAGAAACATCCGACTAGAAAATAGTATTCGATTTTATTTTGTTAACAAAGAAGTTATACTTCTTGAGTGACGCTAAAATCAACTGTTTTTTAAATACTTGCGACTTTAAAAGTGGCTGCAGCACGTTTTTGTTATTATGATTATTATTATTTATTTTTTTACCAGCATGGACCGGTGTCAACATTCACAGATATCTTAGGAGGATATCAGGTTAATCAGAACTTTCTGAACGTGTGTTCATTTAGAAAATGGCTTAGATAAGTTTGGTAGCCAAGAGAATCAAACCAGTTTTTTTGGTTTTTTATTTGGTAAGTTATTTTAGTAAAACGCAAGTTTCTCATATATAAATCATACCACATGCCAAAATTCAGCTCCCTAGGTTGAAAGAAAAATCATTATAAGGATTAAAAAAAACGTTGGTCGCACTGGATGTCACAGGAGGACACAAAACCAAAATATAATTTGTGTTTTACTAAACGTTTTAAATATTACAGACAACGAATAAGTTAGGAGTACCAACAAAAATACTTTAAAAAAAGTGACGAATTAAGAGGTAAAAATTGGTGACATTTAAACTAATATTCTGAAACGTATACGAATTATAGCCAATTGCAAGAAGTGTGTTTAGCAAGGATTTATATTTTGATTTTAACAGCCATTGTTGATAATTTTCTTCATTCGCCTTAAATATTTGTAGAATTGTTTTAATACATCCTTTTCCGATATTTTGGCAGCAGCTTAAATTATAGAGTTTCTCGTATATAGATCATACCACATGCCAAAATTCAGCTCCCTAGGTTGAAAGAAAAATAATTATAAGGATAAAAAAAAAACGTTTGTCGCACTGGATGTCAAAGGAGGACACAAAACCAAAATATAATCTGTGTTTTACTAAACCTGTTAAATATTACAGGCAACGAATGGAGTATCAACAAAAATACTTTAAAGATTTGTAGTTCTTTTTTGTCAAAACGTCAAAGTGACGAATTGAGACGTAAAAATTGGTGACATTTAAACTAATATTCTGAAACGTATACGAATTATAGCCAATTGCAAGAAGTGTTTTTAGCAAGGATTTCTATTTCTATTTTAACAGCCATTGTTGATAATTTTCTTCATTCGCCTAAAATATTTGTAGAATTTTTTTAATACATCCTTTTCCGATGTTTTGGCAGCAGCTTAAATTATAGAGTTTGTGATTTAAAAGTGTTATATTTTTTACTTAATGTCATAAAATTTGAAAAATTCCTATTTTGATAAACGGACAAACCATATTTTACCAGTAGTGAAAGTTCAAACGTAGCAAGTGCGTTATGACGACGTATTTTTTACAAATTTTTTTCAAGACATAATACATATATTTTCTGTCTACCTGGAAAAATCAGTTGTGACATGCAACAAAATATTTATAAAAGCAAGATGCGCACCAAGTTTCATTAAAGCAACTTTCATTAAGGGAAGATTGCAACCTGTGATGAGCACTGATAAGTACACTTGGAGAACCCAAATCACCACAACACATATTTTTAAAGACCTGGCGATCATTTAACTAACTAAACTAAGTTAGAGTCATCAGAGTATGAGAAATTCTATTTATAATCTAGAATTTTCCATTATCAAGTATTTAAAAAGTTTTATTGTGGTGGTTTGGGTTCTCCAAGTGTACTTATTAAAGCAACTTTAATATTCTCGGAGATAGATTTTTTTCTATTTTCCCGTGATTAAAAGGTGTTTATGCAAATTCCCCGCCATAACACACTTGCTAACTGCATACTTTTGATAACTTTCTACGTCATATAACTGTTATTAAGTTACTTATAAAACACAGAGAAAATTAGATACGTTTTCTCCAAGGTAATAAATTAAGTAAATTAAAGGAAGCTCCACCCATGGTTACGGTAAATGAGGCAGAACGTATCGGTTACGGGACAGAGGATCGGTATAAAAGGACTGACTGGTGGGTTCGTAGACGAAAAACTAAAGTAAAGGAACGGCCGGATGGCCACTAATGCTGTGCCGTGCTCTCGTGTGCACGCCTGACCTGACCGAACAATAACTTGGAGTTACAAAATGATTGCTCCTGTCAGATTTGTTATTAGGCGACACGCAACTGTTACTACATTCGACTTTGTAATCAACTGCATAGCATGCAAAGTCACTTGTCACTCAAGTGCTATTTTATTGCTTTCTCCTGGCACATGTCGACGTTTTCGATAATACGGAGGATTAAAATTTTTGACCACTTTTATGGAAACGTGTTTCCTTGCAGGGAATAAATTGTGTTCAAAAACATACAAACTCTTACGGTAATTTCGTATACCAGAAGAATAATAGATTGCTTTTGAAAATAGTGTCAAAAAATGGGATAAATCTTGTCAAGATTTAAAACAAAATTATACTTTTGCAACATCAACCAATACCAGTACAGAAAAAACAATTGGGAAATCATTTCTTTTAGTGCAAAAATGTTGAAAGTTGAACTATAAATAGTATCACAAAATAGTACAGAGTGACGAGCTCTATATTACATAACATGTTCCTAAGAAGAGTATTATGGATCAAGAATCACCCCTAGTTATTAGAGCAGCTACGCTATTAGAGAAAGAAAAAAGCTAAATTAGCGACTGTCAATGAATAACCATCGTGGTCTGGTAAAAGTTTGTATGCATATTCTAAATTGCGCCGCTGTCACAAGCACAAGCATAAATATTAAAAAACTCTAGACGCAGCAAGTGCGTTATGGAAGTGAATTTTCATAAAAATGTTTTAATTACAAATATATCGCTCTAATGCGAGCAGGCATCAATTTGGTTACCGGTATAACCTATATAGTAGGAACAATGTACCATATTTTATCAAAATAATTATTTGAAAATGTACAAAAATGTTCCTAAAATAAACTTTGAATGTTTCTGAGAAAACTGGTCTCCTTGCCAATGACCCTTAGGTTAATAGCAATTTGAGTTATTCAAATTTGAAACATTTAATGAAAATTCGCTACCAAAACGCCCTTGCCGCGTTTATACAGAAATTTTCCGAAAATAAAGTTAAATGTTGGTTTCCTAACCAACAAAACTTATGTTAATAACAAATTGAGTTATTGAAATTTGAAGGATTTAATGAAAATTCGCTACCAAAACGCACTTACTGCGTCCAGATTTATTTCTTACGAACATGCATCATATTTTGATAAAAAATGCGAAAATGCAGTAACGAATTTGTTCTACGAAAATTAGCTAAAAATTATAGACCGTTAAACCATAACCTTAACTAAACCTACAGCGAAAGCATAAACTTAACTAAACCGACAGCCAAAGCATCAGCGCAAGGGTCTATTTGAAGTGAATTTTCTGTAAATATTTTAGTAAAATGAAAGTCAATGACGGTTGAATCTGAAACTTAAGGGATCGGAGAACACTCTTCTTGCAACATTTTCTTTTCACAATCCGTATTCGTTTCACGTTCTTTGCCTAAACATTGCCAATTTTGACGTTTGAAATTGCGAGTTTGACGTTTTGAGGGAAACTCCAAAATTTGTTTCTTTAGCTGCACGTAACTTTTTGTCCTTAAACTCAGAGACCTAAATTTTGGTACATGGTTTACTCTTTACAATACAAATACGCGTACCAAATTTGGTTGCCCCCACTTTGTTATTTCCGGAGATATACATTTTTTTAGAAAGAAAACACAAAATTTTCCACGAAAACCTGGTTTGATTTTCCTGGCCAACGAACTTATCCAAGCCACTTGCAAAAGCAAGGTACTCACCAAATTTGATCAAGATCGGTCCATTATTTTTTGAGTTATCGGTACTATATATATATATATATATATATATATATATATATATATATATATATATATATATATATATATATATATATATATATATATATATATATATATATATATATATATATATATACTTTATACTTTATTGGCTGAAATTACACAATACGTCTATACAGTAAGTCCATTTTGACTTGTGTTGTAATAATATATATATATATATATATATATATATATATATATATATATATATATATATATATATATATATATATATATATATATATAAACACGGATCTCCCTATTACTGAATTTTTTAAAGAAAATTCACTAAAAAAGAAAACTTGAATCACCAACGACTTATGGGCCACTCTGTAATTGTAGAAATATTTTTTTAAGATGTAGCTCAAGACACCCCATAATTAATGTATACAATTTTTTTTTCGTATCGTGCATAATAACGGATATATTGAACTTTAAAGATTTTTTACGAAAATTCGACAAAAATGATATACCATTAACCGATAAACTCTATAGCCAACACTACTGCCAAATCATCAGAGACCCTATTTGAAATGAATTTTCTGGGAATATTTTAGTAAAATGAAGGACAATGACGATTGAAACTAAGACTTCAGGCTTTTAAAACATTCTTCTTGAGACATTTTTCTTCCATAGCTCATATTAGTTTCAGGTTCATTGCCTAAATATTACCAATTTTGACGTTTAAAATCGCGACTTTGGCGTTTTGAGGAAACCCCAATTTTTTTTTAATGCCTGTAACTTTTTGTCCTTTAACCTACAGAGCTAAATTTTGGTAGGTAACTTACATATAATGATGTAAACGCGCGTATGAAATTTGGTTACCCTTACTTTGTTAATTCCGGAGATATAATTTTTTTTCGATTTTTTTCGAAAGAAAACACAAAATTTCCCGGGAAAACCTCGGCGGATTTTCCTGGATAACGAACTTATCCCAGTCACTTGCGAAAGGAAGGTACTCACCAAGTTTTATCAAAATCGGTCCTCTATTTTTTTAGTTATAGGTGTGACACACACACACATATATATATATATATATATATATATATATATATATATATATATATATATATATATATATATATATATATATATATATATATATAAACATATGAAGTCTGAAACCGATCTCGGATTTGGGTTCCAGGGGTCCTAAATAGCGTTCATTTGAAGAAATTTTTTCCTAATTCAAACGTCTGGACGGGGCAAATGCGTTATAGTAGTGAATTTTCATAAACATGTTTTTAATAGCAAATATGTATTTTTTTTAATGAAGGCAGGTATAAATTCTGGTTACCGGTGTAATCTATATAGTAAAAATAATGTACCATATTTCATAAAAATAACTTTATTGTTTGAAAAAGTATAAAAAATTTCCGTAAATAAACTTAAGATGTTTCCCAAAAAACGGGTCCGATTTCTCTGGCCAACGAACCTGTTCAAGCTATTTACCCACCTAGCAAGATATAACTATTCACAAAAAGTTTTCCGACGGAATTCTTAAAAAAATATTACATGAAAGTTTGCAAACAATTTTTTCACGAAAATCCGAAAATAATTTTTTTACAGTAACTTATTAAACATTTATTATTAAAATGTCACAAAAATCTTACAAATAATGATTGTTACGGAAACTAAAATTGTTCTGCGAAAATTGTCTAACTATTTTTTTTTACCAAAAATTTGCCTGAAGAATACATAAAATTAAAATTATATAACTAATATGTAACTAAGTTTAAAAAATAGGAAAATGCAAAAAATATTTCCGTAAGTATAGGGAGCTGTTCAATTTAAAAAAATTGAGTAGGGCAGTCACAATTTGAGAGCACTCTGTATACGGCATCTCGATTTTTTCGATAAATAATATTAAACGAAAACCCCTCTACATGCGTCACTTTCATGAGACTCTCCTATCTATTGGTAAATATAATTGAAAACCTCCCTAAATGCGTCATTTTCATGGGACTTCGGTTTCCATAGGTAAGAACGCAAAATCACAATTTTTGATATGTTCCAAAATGTAAAAAGTTGAAAAGCAATTAAAATAACTCGAAAACGATGGGCGATATAAATGTTTCCTTCTTAGAAGCATGCATTAAAATTCGATGGAAAATGCAATTATGCTACAATAAATGGGGTGTTCCATTAAACAAAAGAAACTTGTATTACCAACGACTTGGTGTCACCTTGTGATTGTCAGCATAATTTCATAAGATGCAGCTCAAAACGCCCTATAAATAACTTTTATAATATTTTCCCGTACCTTGTATAATAACCGATATATTGAGCTTTACAGTAAAATGCACCACCCTGTATATATCTAAATATGTAAAAACTGAAATTGACCATGGAGGCGCCTATCACACTCCTTTGGAGAAATACTTTGAAAATTGAAAGTCGCGGTCTTCTCAATAACGATTTTTTCCTACGAAAATTCGCGAAAAAGTATAGACTATTAAACCACATACTCTATAAGTGAAACTACTGCCAAATCGTCTATCTGAAATGAATTATCTGCAAACATTTTAGTAAAATGAAGGACAATGGTGGTCGAAGCTATAACTTAAAGCTTTGTAAAACACATTTATTAAGATATTTGCTTTATATCGCCCGTATTTGTTTCTGGTTCTTCGTGTAAAAATTGCAAATTATGACGTTTCAAATCGCGACTTTGACATTTTAAGAAGAAAAACTCTAAAATATTCAAAGTAATTTTTCTTTTATTTCTTGACCGTTTTGCGTCAGGAAAGCTTAATATTTGTCTGTAATATACAATAGATCTTGTTATCCACACAAAATGTTTTGGTTTTATGCATTTCTCTGGTCATCAGTGGCACCCAATTATTTTCTCAAATGTCTATAATTTTTGTTCCTTTCAACTTAGAGATCTGAATTTTGGCAGGTAGGGTAACTTAATAATATAAACCTGTGTACCAAATTTAGTTGCCATAGCTTTGTTATTTTCGGAGATACAAAACTTTTCCGAAAAAAAAAACAACAAATTTTCCAGGAAAGCTGGTCCGATTTTCCTGGCTAACAAACTTATCTAAGACACTTGCATAAGGACGGTACCCAAGAAATTTTATCACAATCGGTCTCTTATTTATGGGGTAATTCCTTAGTTGGTCCTTTTTTTAACTATGTACAGAAGTCAATAAAATAAACAGCAATATATATATATATATATATATATATATATATATATATATATATATATATATATATATATATATATATATATACATTTTTTGAAATAAAATTTACTTGATGACTTTAAAAATGTTTTTCAAATGGAGAGCACAAAATTAAAAAATGTTGTATGATGAATCAATTTATTCAATTTCATTGACAAAAGAAAGGATATATTAAAGTACCTAAATGTACAAAAAAAAAATGAATAAAATGTAATTTAGCACAAAAAAGGAACACGAGAAGTTAAGTCGTAATATATTTTATAATTTTTCACAGCAAAGTTTTTATTTTTTTCAAGTTTTATTAGGTAATTATTTAACTACATCATCAATACGTGTGAAAGTATGGCATCGGCGGCAAAAATTTTTGTTTTGCCTAAAAGTCGTAAAAAGTGTCAAAACATATAGAAAACATGATTTGGAAACGAACATTTTTGGGCCTGTCAGTCTGTGTGTCTGTCTGTTTGTGGCCACGATAACTTTAGAACGAATTGAGATATATTTTCAAATTTAACGTACAGATGGCACCCGACAAACTAACAGTTTGAATTGTTTTTGAGTAAAATGGTTGCAGGGGGTACGTCACTACCCAGTGAAGCGATTTTACACATGTGGGATGATTTAGTAAAAATTGATATTTTTTCGGTAAAACTTGAGTAATATAACGTTTTAAGGTTAGTTTATTAGAAAACTTTCAATTTCATCAAACAAGTGGTAGTTTGTGCTGAAATTAAAATAGAGGTTAATTGTGTGGGGGTGAAATATCGGTGACAGAAATTTCGAAGTTTTTTTTTTTGTTGCTAAAACGGAGTAAATAATGCTGCATATTGAATTATAACTTCCACATAGCTGTGATAATCTATTCTCTTCAGAAAGACTTTCTGATGGAATGAATTTAGGGCCCACGACTTCACAAAGTTTATTGAAGAACTGTCAATTTTCACCAAATCACCCCTTATTTATCCCCTACCCCCTGAAGCGATCTTACCCAAAAACAATTATAAGCGTTCCTTTGTCGAGTGCTAACTGGATACCAAACTTGACGATGATATCTCAATTTGTTCAAAAGTTATTGCGCCTATTAGCAGAGAGACGTACATGCGGACAGACAAAAAAAATTCGTTCCAGAATTAGCTTTCCTCAATGTTCTGGGACTTTTTACGCCGTTTTAGCAAAAAAAATGTTGTCAACAATATTCCACCCCCACACATTCAACCCCTAATTTAATTTCAGCACAGAAATCCAGATGTCTGATAAAAGTAAAACTTTTATAAAATAAACCGTAAAACATTATATTACTCAACGAAAGAATGTCAATTTTCACCAAATCACCCTTCATTCATCCCTGCCGCCTAAAACTGTTTTACCCAAAAACAATCGGAACCATTCATTTGTCGAATGATAATTAACTGTATACCAAATTTGAAGACGATATCTCAATTCGTTCTAAAATTATCGTGACTGCAAACAGACATACCGACAGACAGAAAAAAATTCGTTCCGAAATCATGTTTTATATATGTTTTGATACTTTTTACGACGTTTAAGCGAAAAAAAAAATTCGGACTTTTTGTCACCAATGTGATTCTTCCGCACGCTGTGCCGAGGTGAAAGTAAAAGTCTCAAAACATATGTAAAATTTGACAGTGGAACAATTTTTTTTGTCTGTTGGTCGCTTTGTCTGTCGGCCTGTACGTGTTTCTAAATAGGTGCAATAACTTTCGAACGAATTGAGATAATATCTTTAAATTTGGCATCCCGTTAGCACCCGACAAAGGAACGCCTCGAATTGTTTTTCAGTAAAATCGCCTTAGGGTGTAGGGGATAAATGAGGGGTGAGTTGGTGAAAATTATTTTTTTATGTGTTAAAACTCGAGTAATATAACGTTTCAGAAATTTATGGGTACAGGAATACGAATATTTTCTTTGTGGTCAAGTAATAGACCCTAAATTCATTTCATGAGAAGGTCTTTTTGAGGAGAGCAGATTATCACAGCTACGTGGCTACCATGACGCATTTGCTGTGTCCGTTCTTTCTTTCTCACCATGTCAACACTTTGATTTGGTCAATTTTTGCAGACAGAAAATTACTATTTATAAATTTGAAAAAAATCAAGTATTGAAATTGATAAGTGTATGAGAATTCGTTACCATAACGCACTTGCTGCGTCTGAACTTTTTAAAGTACACTGAAGTCTGGATTTCAGATAAATTGCTAAACACACTTTAGTAGCAACCATCTAATGTACGTCTTTACCTAAAGTAAATAGCTCACCTGAGCATTCCCATCTTCGCTGTCAAATTATAATAAATTAAACAAGATACCCAGTAAGCTTCGGCTTAAAGTTCAGGGTGTCCAACGGTCCAGTTCGTTTAGACGTCAGATGAGCTTAGAATGAAACAAGATGGATGACGGTTGGCATGAGCGATGGCAAATGCCACCTGCTAAAGTTCTCTATCGGTCATCCATTCTATGGCTAACTTCGATGACGGTGAGTCTACTTTATTCGTCATTTCCCCATTCATTAATAACACCATTCATATGCCTGTTACGTCAATATGTCGCATTGGGTCGTAATGTATAGCGTACCGTTTTACTTTTATGGATGAAAAAGCGAAAATATGAACTCCGGCGTTTCAGGACTGATTGGATTAAAGGCGATCTTATTTTTAACGCTTCAATAATTGAGGCAAATGGTTCTATTTTCAATTTAAGTAAATTGAGCTTCTCTCTAATACAATTTATGCTGTATATAAAAGCACGTGGGTGTGAATATATCATTATTATGAATCACTGAAATCCCTCGTGTAAAATAAATGTTCTAACTTCAAATAAACACGTCAGAAATAACAGCTTTTTAGTGACCTAAAAACAGTTTTAGGTTCAAGCTCACCTACTGTTACAGTAAACTTGTTTACTTCTCTTACATACTGTATTGATAAAAGCTCTAACACAGAAGGTGAGGTACAATAAATGATCAGCACTAAAATAATACAATGTATCATGCAAATTAGCACAGGCTTGTGGTTGAACAAGAACACTTTAGAATACAATATAAAATTCAAAAACGAATACAGATGTAGAGACCTCTTCTCTGGCTTCACAAGTGTTGGTTTTCTCCACTGTAATTAGTTTTGCTGAGAAGTACTATATACGGTAGTACTCTCCAAGACAAAATGTGGTAAAACAGCACAATTCTACTAGAACGACAGCCCTAGTGTGCTCGACCTAGATATGTTGGTGAGTTTGAATGAGACTGCACATGTTCTTTGCCTGGCACGTGAAGTATGGAGGCAGGACATACTTTATTAAAATAATTATTATTTTAGTTGCGTACAACAGGCAGAGTCAGCGGCGTGATCAGTACTTTTCACTTACTTGTTAGTTATCAGAACTCATCTTATTAACGGCTATAGACGTCTTGAAAAATGGAAAAGAAAATCATGCAAGTTCTTTGTTAAAACATGCTCTATATTTTGCGCGACTACTTAAACGCTTCTTTAGCCGATAGTTGAACCATGAAAACACTGATTCAGATTGACAAAGATGTTCTGTCTTTGCCCTTCAGGCTATCCAGTTACATGTTTTTTGGTAATATAAAGTAGTACTTAGGTCCTTTTTGGTGCATCTGTATACTGACAAGTGGGCAGATAAAGCACATTTTTGCCAAAAAAGTCCTTCCTTTTACAATATTTAGATGAAAAGACAACAACCTAATAGGAGTAGATGGACTGCCCGTATTTCACTGTTGTGGCTTTTTTGTGCTCTTTTACACACTCCTGGTATCTTGTTCATTGTCTAAAAAAGAGGATAACTGTAGAGACTCGTTAAAACTGCGTCCTTTATTTCTAAATCATAATGATGTTTTTTTAACTTGTTTTGGCAAAACTTTTTCAGCCACTAACGATGTTTTTATAATTTGACGATATAATCACAGAGGTGTCTTGTTTTGTGTTTGTGTATCTTTTAGGTGTAAAATATTTCACTTGATGAGATGCCACATAGTGTTGTTTTTGTTTTTAACCTGACAGTTTTTTGACGGTTCAGCTTTCGATTCCTCAACAAGCGTCAAAGTAGATGCAAAATATAGAACATGTTTTAGCAAAGACCTTGCATGGTTTTCGTTTGCGATTTTAGTGAATTTTTTTAAATAAAATTGAAAAAAAATTTCAAAATTCAAAAGTCGGGATCTCCTCATAAGTGAATTTTTTTAAATAAATCGGGATCTCCTCATAAGTGAATTTTTTTAAATAAAATTCACTAATGAGGAGATCCCGACTTTTGAATTTTGAAATTTTTTTTCAAATGAGCGCTAATTAGGTCCCTCAGAACACATATCTGGGGTCAGTTTCAATTTTTATATGTTTATATATATATATATATATATATATATATATATATATATATATATATATATATATATATATATATATATATATATATATATATATATATATATATATATATATATATATATTTGTGTGTGTGTGTGTGTGTGTATCACACCGATAACTCAAAAAATAATGGGCCGATTTTGATTAAATTTGGTGAATAAATTTCTTTTGGCTTGGATAAGTTCGTTAGCCAGGAAAATCTGCCCAGGTTTTCCCGGAAAATTTTAGGTTTTCTTTCGAAAAAAAATTATATCTCCGAAATTAACAAAGTAAGGGCAACCAAATTTGGTACGTGGGTTTACATCCTTATAGGTATGTTACCTATATACAAAATTTAGCTATGTAGGTCAAAAGAAAAAAAAGTTATAGGCATTTAAAGAAAAATAAATTGGGGTTTTCCTCAAAACGTCAAAGTCGCGATTTAAAACGTCAAAATCGGCAACATTTAGGCAAATAACTTGAATATAATACGGGTTATGGAAATCAAATGTCTCAAGAAGGATGTTTTACAAACCCTGAAGTCTTAGTTTCAACCGTCATTGTCCTTCATTTTGCTAAAATGTTTCCAGAAAATTCATTTCAAATAGACCCTTTTTCTGATGTTTAGCAGTAGTGTTGGCTATAGAGTTTCTTGTTTAATGGTATATAATTTTTGTCGAATTTTCGTAAAAAATCAATAAAGCTCAATATATCCGTTATTATACAAGATATGAAAAAAATCTTTATACATTAATTATAGGGTGTCTTGAGCTACATCTTAAAAAAATATTTCTACAATCACAGGGTGGCCCATAAGTCGTTAGTGATACAAATTTTCTTTTTTTTTAATCAAACACGCCTTATGTTATTGCATTTTTGCGAAATATAATACACGTTTGTAAGAAAAGAAATTCTGGATGCAGCAAGTGCGTTATGGTAGCGAATTTTGATCAAATACTTCATATTTGAATAGCCCAATTTGCTATTAACCTATAAGGTTGACCAAGAAATGAGTTTTTCCGGGAATACTTTAAGTTTACTTTTGGAAATTTTTGTACATTTTCACACAATAAAGTTATTTTTGTGAAACATGGCACATTGTTTTTACTATATAGAATATACTGGTAACCAAAATTGATGCCTGCTTTCTTAAATAAAAAGAAAATACACATATTTACAATAAAAACATTTTTATGAAAATTCACTACCATAACGCACTTGCTGCCTCCAGAGTTTTTTAAGAGATTAGTAGCCCCTAATAATAATAATTAACGCGTAAAAAGAATATTCCTCAGAGTATGGCAACCAGATGGTGCTGCCATAGTTACGTTTAATGTAACACCGATTTTAAACTGACTGAATAGAACCCGACGTTTCATAAAAAATACATATAAATTTCTGTACTTTAGAATATTACAAAAAGTAACTAAAATATTCTTCTGATGCTCAACTGTTTCAACTACTCGAATGCGTCATTTGCCGTTGTTCGAAACGACGGCGGTCGTTAAATATGCACAGGTGTACTAGCGAATCAACTAATATGTCACGATCGTGGAACGTTAGCTTTACTTGTGGGCCTTAACGACAGTGCTTCATGAAACGCGGAACTCATCCTCGGATCTTTATGTTCCGCAATTCCAATAGACACACAAATATAAAATTGTCACGTTCTTTCATGCACTACTGGCTCTCATAATTTTTCACAGTCTTTTTCTTTTTCCTGCACGATATTTTTTAGCAAGCGGATGTATTTAATTGCATTCGTACCTTGAAGTCTTTATATATTTATAAAAGTAAATCGATCTATTTCTGGAATACTTGTCTATAAACGTGATTTCTATGCAGGCTGGTTGAAAATCAATGGTGCACAAAGCAGCATCAAAATATTACGACGTTGCCAAACTTACCTCACACCAAGAGTTAAAGGATGTTTTCAAGAGATACAGGATGTTAGGAAAGTGATCTAATTTCTGAAAAACTAATTCTCTATTTTTCTTGATACCTATGTACCAATTTTCAAGACAACGCTATGAAGAAATTTCTTCAAACCGATAAAAAAAAAATTCCCAATTTGGCAGTAGTGTCTAGAGGGGGCTATTTGCGATACATTTCAAGTTTTAAAGATACTTGCAGTGCTTATGAGGGTCGCTAGGAACTTTTTGCTAGAAAATACAGTAAATTTGCAGATTATCTGACGCACAGCTTTCCAAACATTTTTTCCAGAATCATGCTCGGGACCATCCCCCTACGCATAAGCCACAAGAAAAATCTTGTGGAATCAACCCCAAAGAAAGTTACGAGACCTAAAGTGAATATAGCTGCTGGGCGGAGAATAAGGTTAAATGGGAATATAAACGCAAAATGTGGCAAAAACAGCTGACTTAGGCAATAAGCTTATTTTTTCAAACTTTGCAGCTGTACTTCCCTTTCGCTTTGTTTGCCAAACACAGCACCCCTATTCACCCCGGATCCCGTGACTTTCATAAAGGTTGCAAGCACAAAACTTCTCTCGTGGTTCACACATGCAGAGGTGGTTCCCAGTATGCGTTTGAAACCATTTCTTTAATCAGAAATAAAGACTTCCGGTACACCCAGAAAGGGTAGGCGATGGGAAAACCACATCATAAGTACCCTAGAATTGTTCTGCTAATAAGAAAAGATAGGGGAAACGAGATGATCATATCTCACAGAGAATAGTGTCAAACGATAAAAAAAGTCAAGACGCAGCAAGTGTGTTAAAGTAGTGAATTTTCATAAGTTCTGTAATAGCTACATAACGTAACTGACCTTATGCTAGGCATATTATTAGACCTGATTTGACGTATTGATGTTAAATTTAGTTTGTGGATAGCGGATAACCTTCCAATGTAAGCTGTTTATTTGCATACACACATACAATGTTAAATTGAAGTCGCTGATTTTTTCCCTCAAACTAATAAAATAACTCATGTGACATTCTCTGCCTAGAAACAATACTTATAATCTGTTAGGCACTCACGGAGTTTGGCTGTACAATTAACGGAATATTTGACGAGAGAGAGAGCCAGAGGGGGGGGGGGGGGGAGATATATATATATATATATATATATATATATATATATATATATATATATATATATATATATATATATATATATATTTATATAAAAATACGCGTACTCAACTTTTTTCACGTCCGTTTTATGGAACAAAATTTGGCTTTCATTAAAGACGTCAATAAAATTTACAGACATAAATTGCAAGAAAAGCCAAAAGTTAGACGAAAACGGTAGGTAGACACAAGACCTGAAGTAATGAAAAACATTACTTAGTTATGCTTGACCTAAAAAATTGTATAATAACGCTTATCCATAATATGAGCCTTCAATTCTCAGAAGTTTTACCCTCTGGTGATGATATACTAGATAGTAGAACTTATCCGTTGACCCAAGCACGAAACCTTAACTTAAGTTTTGGTAGGTGACGAACCAAAACGGTTCTTAAATTATTTTTCCGCTATTTTTCGACATATGACATTAGGGTCCTTTTTTTGTGTTGAAATTCCGCCTTTGCCTGTTGAAAGGCTCAAGATCGCGTCCTTTTCCTTCTACGTCTGGCAGTAGCGCGCAGAATTCCGTCTTGTGATTGTCCTAAACCAATCTTCCGGCTAGCACCCTTAACGACCTTTCATCGAAGCAGTGACTTTCAGTCTATTGGTTGTGGTTCTTGCTAGTGGACAAAAGGATTTATTTGTAAATGACTTAACATTGGTATTTATTCTAAAAGTAAATTTTATACGTTTAAACGTCGCAAAAATGTCGCACAGTTCTCTCTAAAAGACTTATTTGTACCAGGTAACACAAAGGATCTAAAATCTGCTGCATATAAAAAGAAATTTGCCTTGCTAAACATTTTTTGTAATTTAACCCTAATAATGTGATTTGTTTTATTACTCTTTTTTAAATATCTGCTCATTAAATTTTCAATTAAAAAAGCAAGCGTTACAGCATCTAAACTGACTATAATTTTGTGTCGCCTCTTTTGTCCTATAATATTGGGGCATTTCCTGAAAATAAACTCGAGTTTAGCCGGCCCCTAAAAATGAATAAAAGTCCCATGTGGGGAACCATCGTGTAGTCTCCATTATACCAGTTTTATCTCAAGTTATGGAAAAAAAAAACAATATAAAGCATTAGAAATACCTCAGAATCTCACACATGCAGAGTGATTGCCAATATGACTTTCGTCAAAACCGATTTATTGAACTCTCTTATTTTTGGAGGTCTGCTCTCAAAAAATGTTTACAAGGTCAAGCAATTTAATTGGATAATTCTCAAGCATTCTAGCGAAGCTGACATGCAGCACTCAATAATAAACTTTTATTATACCAACTGGCTTAGAAACTATGATACCTTTTTTTCTGAAAAAGCGTTCCCTTAATATTGTTGTCACTGTTGTTTGATCAAATAAATTAAAAATAAATACGGGTGTCCCACGGGGTTTCATTTTGACTTCCAATACTTTTTTGCATACACATTCATATGCTACAATCGAACGCTATGGTTATAATTTCATTTATAACCAAGAATCCGATCCACAAATTTGCTGATAATGCACTTTTTACAATGTGTTCTCATAAACACAATACCTGCTTCTAACTCCTTACCAATGGACGTCGAAGTAACCAACTAACGAAATAAGGACCGATATAATACTTAATATCTCAAAAACACAAAATTTAATGATATTTAGGAAATGTGAGTTACAAAGGCCCAAACATTCAGATGGCTGGCATAATCTGCCAAAAAAAGCCACACTTTTTAGATCAGGTATGACTGTTGAAGAGGATATTTGCTTGTATTTACTCCTGCTCTGTACGTCCACAGCTGTAATACTGGTCTCACGTGTAGGGTGCTATCCAAAAAAAAAAAACATTTTTCCTCCCCGGTTCTGTTCGCAAACAAACTGTTTGTCTAAGAGGTGATTCATATATCATAATCAATCTGACTTGTTTAAAAGGTTGGAGATTTCTGACTCTCCTTTCGATATCATCAACATTGC
Organism: Tillus elongatus; assembly: GCA_964006375.1. Taxonomy (NCBI): domain Eukaryota; kingdom Metazoa; phylum Arthropoda; class Insecta; order Coleoptera; family Cleridae; genus Tillus; species Tillus elongatus. Next base: position 61,456,816 of record OZ023267.1, on the reverse strand, counting down.
TCCTTAGAAATTGTTTCGCAAATAGCTCCGCTTTCAACGCTTAATCAGCGAATCTGTCTCAGTCAAAAATCGCACACTTTCAGTGTCATCTTACCTATTTCTTCTCTTTTAGAACGTCTAAGCTTTGGTATGCCCTCCTGGTAGACATATAATCACCAATTGTTTAAGAACCCAGTAACACTCATCTTACGGCACAACACTCAGGTTCCTGATCTTTTCAAAATACATGCTTGGCCTTCATAAACTATTTTTATTTAAAAAAAAGAATAAAACAACTCATTTAATATAATTACATATCTACATTCGTTGACAGTGTACTTTTTCTAATTGCTACAGAGAAACCAGAGATGGTAATCTGGATTGCTTGTCAGTCTAAATTATAGTCCATTTCAAAATTAATATAATGATCGTGGGAGTGTTTCTAATGTTGTCTCTTAACTACCTACTATAAAACAAAATCTCTGGAAAACCTAATAATAGTAATTAAACAATTACATTAACGGCGACACATTTATTTGTAGCAAACAATAATGTCAAGTTTAATTAGCACTGAAAGTTAGTGGGAAGTGAAGCTGAACGAAAAAGCACAGGAGATATAAAAGACGTCTAAGAAACTACAGAGTTCTGGTCATCCATGCCAAACTTACTTCTTACACAACTAAAAAGTGCTGAGTAATGTTGGCAGTCCAACAGGGACAACTTGAAAATTACAGCTTGTGTGTTTATTTTCAGGGTATGAACCAATTAGGGAGTTCCCAACAATCGCATGGTCTGCAGGCAATAATTCCCAGGAGGTATAATCTGAGGTAAAATCTTATAGAGAAGGATAATGTGTTAACAGCAACCGGTTAACTCTATACAAGTACTGCTTTATGTGTACTTAACATGATTCCTATATATATATATATATATATATATATATATATATATATATATATATATATATATATATATATATATATATATATATATATATATATATTACATTAAGTCGCGGATATTTACGTATTTGGTTAATCGACACAATGAGTAAGAAACATTGTTAGTCTGAATGAATATTTTAAATAGCTCAATATCAATCAACTTAATTATTGATATTTGGTGTTGAAATTGATATTGATCTATCTGCCCTTTGCTACAACAGTAGATGAGAGAAGTCAAAGTATGAATTCTATAAATATTAATACAGTCCTACAAATAAAGTGTTAAAAAAATCGGGGGGCAGCAAGTGTGGCGGCACGTGCTTCGTGTCTTACAACTCACTTATTATTGGAAGGCTGGCTACCATAGTCATTTACTTTATAGGTGTATTTTCGCTGCAATTAGTATGCCGTACAGACGAGCTCTAATTAAGCAAAACCGGTCTACGGTTCTAATTGTGGTGAGAATGCATCTAACCTTACATACTTTGTCCCCCATAAATTTTTGAAACGTTTTATTACTAGAGAAAAATGTCGTTCCCAAATCATGTTTTCTATATGTGTTAATACTGTTTACGACGTTTAAGCATAAAAATATTTTTGAAAATTTTTGTCATCGATGCGATACTTCCACACATTGTGACGATGTGAAAGTAAAATAATAATAATTATATATATATATATATATATATATATATATATATATATATATATATATATATATATATATATATATATATATATATATATATATAACTATTTTAAACTGACATCGGATATGGCTTCTAGGGGTCGCAAAATCGCGAATATATGTTTCTATGAAAATAAAAAGAAAACGTCCAGAGAAATGCATAAAAATTTTCTTTACAGGAATTCGCTGATCAAAAGCTTATATAAAAAATTGTATAAAATATTATATCCTATAGATATAATACAATAAAACAACTCTCCACAAAAATGAAGAAAAAAACTTTTTTTTACGAATTTAAAAATGCTCCATAAAATTTTCGCCAAAACTTTTTTAAAGAAAATATTCGCTATTACAAGAACATTTTGCATATAGAAATTCGCTGATAACATAAATTAAAAATAATGCAATCTGATCTAAATAGACAAGTAGATATTTTCTGTGGTTTTTACAGAGAAAATGTTCTTCTGATGATGCCGTAAAACTTGAAGCTAGCTGAAACGAACACTGAAGCAACCGAAAAGGTATGTATTAAGTATGCAATGGTTTCACCCAGTTAGGGCAACAACAAACGATCTAATTTGCTATTTGAAATTTAACTAAAATTATAACAAATCCTCATCTCGCCAGCGGTGAATTAAATTTTTACGAAAATTCGCTAAAAATTTATTAAAATTACATAATAATCTGATTAGATACTATTATGATTAATAATTAATCTGGTTAAAATGGGATAAAACACATAAATAGTTAAACAAAATCAAGTCGCCACTAAGATTTGAAGCCGCATAAAAAATAATTATTTTCTGATATACTAGTCGCTTTTACCAGTCAGACACATAGAATGTGCGAAGTGTAACATAGTTAGAAGTATATGTCCTGACCATAATCACATAAGCTCATATGTGAATTTTCTACGGTAATTTATTTTTATAAAGTAATTTGTAAATATTTTAAACCAATCAAGAAAAGTAGTAGTTGAAAAATAAACCCGCGACCTTGCTAAATACATCTAATGCTATATTTACCACGCATACGTTCAGAATCCGCATTACCGATCTCCCTCGCTTTCGAGGTGAACGGTCATAGCGAGTGATATTCCTGTTCTTAGTGAGTGAATAAGCTTAATAATAAGTGAAAAAATATGAATAAAGAATATAAAAGAGTCCCGCCGGACAAGGGAGGCACCCTTGACTGGATCATGGAGTTGGATAACGAAGAGGTAACGGAAAAACAAAAAAATACACAGCAGGTAAACACAAATCTTAATATAGGCGAAAGTTCAGCCTCAATCTTAAAAAATACAGTTACAAACACCTTACAAATGACGAGCAAGGAAGAATTGGTAAGTAATAAAACTAATAATTCTAATTTAAATTTACAAACAAATAATAATCAAAAACATTTTAACGCAGGTGAAAATGTATACGGGTCATTATCTCTTGAACAGACGATTGATAAATCACATACAGGAAAAACAATCGAGAACCGAGAAATAAACAAAACGAAATATCTTTATTCTGACAGAGATACTGGCCCGTATATAATATATATACAAAGTAAAACAGGTAATATTGGAAGAATGAATAGAATTGGTGTAGCTAGGATGATCAAAAGTTGCGTGCAGGACTTAGGTGACTCGATTAGCTATATAACTAGCGTAGGCGTAAATAGGTTAAAAATTGAATTACGCACAGTTAAAAGCGCAAATAAATTAATTTTATCGGAATTATTAGCTAACAAAAATTATGAAGTATATATTCCTCAATTTCTCGTGAGGAGACAAGGAATAATAAGAGGGATAGACTTAGATATAACTGAAAAAGAATTAGAATCTCTTATACAAACTATAAATTCCATACCCATACTAAACGTTCGCCGTATGAACCGTAAAATAATAAAAGATGGAATTCCAGAATATGTACCTACATCTACTATATTAGTATCATTTAAAACTAAATATTTACCATCGCACGTTTTTATTGAAAAGCTGCGTTTTGAAGTTGAGCCTTACATACAAAGGGTAATTCAATGTAATAAATGCTTTAAGTACGGTCATATAAGAGCTCAATGTAAAGGAAGAGATCGATGCAAAAAATGCGGGGGCGATCATCCGGTCTTGGAATGCATATCGCAGGAACCACCTCGGTGTATTTCTTGTGGTGGTGATCATGAGGCGACAGACAGAAAACAATGTCCAGAATTTAATAAACAAAAAAATATTAAAATTATTATGGGCACAGAAAATATTTCATACAAAGACGCTGCAAACAAATTTCAAAATAGCTACGCCAATGCAACAAAAAATAATCAAAATAGTGAACCAAGGTATAACCAGAGCAGTTCTAGAAACAGTAGTTACATAACTGTCAGCACTACTAAACGGAAACGACCTGATAACACTGTAGTTGGAGATAATCCAACATTGTTAGCTCATAATCAAATTTTATCAACTCCAAACATCTTATCGCGTCCTGTAGTAAATCCATACCCTCCCCTATATCATTACAATTTCCGGGAAGGTAATCATACAGAAAAAATTTGCAATTCTTTATTAGAATTAATTAAAAACCTAATAAGTGGGGCAGTAAAAATTACGGGGGACGAATTAAAAGACAAAGTATCGTTAATTCTTAAACAACAAAATTCGAGTTTAATGTGATGCAGTGGAATGCTAGATCAATTTATTCAAATAAAGGGGAATTTGAAAAATTTATATTTGATCATAAGATAAATATAGCATTAATAAGTGAAACATGGTTAAGATCCACTTATAATTTTACAGTAAATGGTTATAATACGATCCGCGGCGACAGGAATGATGGCCGTGGTGGTGTTGCAATAATATTAAAACATAATATATTTTTCTCAGAAATACCAGTCGACCATCAGCCGACTGACGTGATGTGTGTGGGTGTCAAGGTTATTATAAACAGACAAAAATGTATATATCTTTATTCTATTTATGTTAAACCATCCACAAGAGTATCGATTATTGCCTGGGTACAATTTTTTAGCAATCTTAAAAGACCGTTTGTTATTGGCGGCGACTATAACAGTCACTCTATGGCCTGGGGTTGTGGATGGAACGATACTGCAGGTCAAAATTTGTTACTTGCTTTAGAAGAATGCCGTTTAGTTATACTTAATACGGGATGCGAAACTTTGATTCGCAAACCAGGCTCCATCAATGGTTCAGCGGTTGATCTGACAATCTGCACAGCAGATTTAGCTTCACTTTTTACATGGCAAACCCATGATGATGCTCTCGGATCAGATCACTATGCTATAACCTTTACATGTTTAAATGACCCAACAGACGGTAATAATGAAACGTATGTAGATAGTAGAATTAGGTGGAAATTAAATGAGGCAAATTGGCAACTCTTTACTTCTCTGGTTGACGATTACTGTCTAAATAATCAGCAAAATTTTGATTATGAGAAATTTTTAAATAATATATTGTTGGCGAGTTATGAGTCGATACCAGAGAAGGCAAGAGTGAAAGTAAATAAATTCAGGAAATTATGGTGGAATCAAGAATGTAAGTTAGCTATTCAAGAAAAGAAAGAAGCATTTCAAAGATATAAACGAAACCCTTCAGCGCAAAATTTCATAGAATTTAAAAAACGTTCTGCAGTTGTAAAACGAATAGTCTTAGTTAGTAAAAGAAGAAGTTGGAGAGAGTTTTGTGAAAAATTGAACAGAAGTACAAAAATATCGGACATCTGGACCCAAATAAAGAAAATTAACAGTGTACCAGTTTGTCGTGCGCTTCCCAATGATCCGGAATGGGCAGAAGAAATCTTAGACAAGCTAGCACCACCATTTGTCTTAAACCACACGAACAAAAATAGTTTTATTTCTAATGTACCGCACCCTCTGAGCAAGGCCTTTAGTATTGGGGAACTCAATTATAGTCTGAAAAGCAGTAATAACTCTGCACCAGGGCTTGATAATGTACATTATGCTATGTTAGCTAATCTTTCACAAAGTGCTAAAGATAAGTTGCTAGAAATCTTCAACTATATATATATACTAGTAATTATATACCACGATCATGGAAAATATATTTAGTACTTAATTTCCTCAAAAATGTAAAACCACCAGACAGCGTAAACTCATATAGAGGAATTTCATTAGCATCATGCGTTCTAAAAACATTTGAACGTATGATTAAATTTCGCTTGGAAAAATGGCTGGAAAGCAATCAAATTTTGTCAGAAACACAGTTTGGGTTCAGAAAGGGTTACTCAACAACAGAGAGCATCGCCCATTTGGTCACTGATATTGAACTGTCCTTTACTAATGGAAATGTGGTAGTCGCTGCCTTTCTTGACATCGAGAGTGCATACGATAGTGTTATTTTGGATATTCTGTACGCAAAATTGTGCGATATAGGGGTTCCCAAGTCAATAGCGGCCAAAATCGTATCATTGTATGAAGACAGGGAGATATATCTTAGTGTCAATAATGAACTTAAGGGGCCACGAACTACAAGTATGGGGTTGCCACAAGGTAGTATATTAAGCCCAATTCTGTATCTCATATACACCCACGATCTTCACAAAACAATAGATCTGCAAACAAGGATATTACAATTCGCTGATGACTTATGTTTATATGTCGACAATTGCAAAGAAGAACAGGGATTAAAATCGCTAGAAAAATCTTTAGCAAATGTCAATCGATATTTGACTGCAGTTGGGTTAAATATTTCAACTTCAAAAAGCCATATATGTGTCTTTAATAGGAAGCACCAAAGCCCAAAGTCACCAGTAATATTGAACGAGGTCCAATACAATATCGAATCTACAGTGACCTTTCTGGGTATCAAGTTGGACAGAAAACTGTTGTGGAGAGACCATATCAATAAAATAATTAGTAGATGTGAAAAGGGTATAAACATCTTAAGAGCAACAACACATGTTTCGTGGGGAGCCGATACGCATATATCACTTATGATTTATAAATCGTTTATAAGATCTACAATGGATTATGGGTGTACTTTTTATGATCATGCTGCTAAAACTCACCTGAACAGATTAAGTGTCCTGCAAAACAGGTGCCTACGTTTATGTACAGGTGCACTGAAAAGCACTCCGATATCAAATCTTTTATGTGAATGCGTCGAAGTTCCCATTGAAATTAGACGAAAAATTTTAACATCTCGATTTCTATTAAAACTACAGTCCAAAAATAGTTTGCTTCTTTCCAAAATACATATACTATTGATATGTGATTTAACAAGCCCTTATTGGGTCAATAAAAAAAGTCGTCTGTCAGTGGAATGTTATACAGAACAGGTTATACCCATAAGGGACGAAATTCAAATGAATTACATCAACCCGATATACCAAATAAACTTAGATCAAGAAAAAATAAATACAAGATATCTTCCAGACTATTCTAATTTTCCCCTTAAAATTAGAAACAGTATATTTGAATGTGACATGAAAGACCATTTTCCAAATGCCTACCAGTTGTATACAGACGGTTCCAAATCAGAACACAATACAGCAATGGCAATTTTTGACCCACAAATCGATGTTGCAGTAAAAGGCAAATTAAAGCCATATTTTAGTATTGCGTCAGCTGAAATAATTGCAATATGTGAAGCATTAGATCTAATTAAAAACATTAACCATAATAAATTCGTTATACTCTCGGATAGTAGAAGTACAGTTGCCAAGATTGCCAACTTTAACCACAAAACAAAAACAAATCACCTTTTTGTTAAACTTTTAGAAATTTTAAAAGAACTTTGTAATCAGGGTAAAACAGTAACAGTTGCTTGGATAAAAGCCCACTGTGGAATAGTGGGAAATGAGCGGGTGGACGAGTTGGCGAAGGATGCTCTGGTACATGGTGAAGTGCTAGATTATAAATATCCCTATGAGGATTTATATCCGTTTATAAATAGATCCTACAAACACAAATGGTTAGCACAATATAAAAGTGATCCTAAGGGAATCTTCTATAAGACAATACAACCTAATATCCCTGTTAAACCTTGGTTTACGAAGCTAACAGTAGATAAAACTTTTGTTAAGCTAATTTGTAGATTGCGATTTAACCACTCCTTGGTACCGGAGCATCTTTTCCGGCTGAATCTCCGCAGCAGTCCTTTGTGTGATTGTGGCGAGTTGGGCGACAGCCAACATATACTTCTAAATTGCGAACTGCAAAAAGAAAAGGTTGCTCTTTTTACAGAAAAAATTTGTAGATTGAATATAACTCTTCCCTTTAATTTACCACAACTATTACAATCCCAAAACCATAAGATATACCAAGCAATTGTGGACCATGTTAAATCTCTGAACATTAGATTATAATGCGAATGTTGACAAATATATGTGTATATATGTAAACAATATCTATCATTGGTATTGCCCTTTAGTTATTTAAGTAATTTAAACTATTTTATAGGTTGTAATTTATTGCTGTATTAGAATTAGGAATTACCTACTGTCTTTCCTTGTGTATAATACCATTCCGTTAGTGGCCCTCTTGTGTGTAGTCAAGTTGTCTTGATAGGCCCCAAGACATGAAGATATGTGTCCCCGTACCTTCCCAATAAATTAAAATAATAATAATAGTAATAATCATAAAAAGGAAAAAAAAATTATGTGCGTATATATGTTTATATTAAATGAATAAGGTATTATGTTTACTTATAAATTAGAAACCATTATGTAAGTGTAGTGATCTGACGAACTAACTAATGAATCATCATTTGAACATAGATGGAGATTAAAAAAAATATTAGAAAATGAGCGGATGGCCAGAGTAGCCGCAGCCAAGACATGACCGCACACACACACACGTTCAGAATCCTTGTTTACAAATTACCAGTTTCGACGTCTCAAAGCGTTACTTTGACATTTTCAGAAGAAACATTTTAAAATCTTCAAAGTAATTTTTCTTTCATTCTCTTATGCGCCAATAAACGTTAATGACAGCTTACAAAGATTATTTCAGGGATAATAATATAAAAAAAGTTTAGAGACCAGGCCTATGACCAATTAATCACATGGCGTTTAGTTGTGAACAATTTTCTTTTTTTCCTGTAACAGACCGCACAGATCCTGAAAAAGAATCCAAGTAAAAGATACACCTAATAACATATCAACAATACTAAAAAAAATTGAGGATAATGAAAATACACAGAAAGAAAATCAACCAAACCGACCATCACCCAAAGTTTCTTTTGAATCTCTTCAGTAGTCAAGTCTGTATCATTAATCTTCAACCCGAGTAAATTTATATCAGTATTATTTAGCAAGGGAAAACACACCTTAAAAGAGATCAGACCTTATTCTAAAGCCAAGTCATGAGTTAAAACAGTGAACTCAAGGCGAGGAAAATCTCCAGTATACATAGAATAAAAGACCTTACGATAACCAAAAAAAAAAAAACTAGACACAAACAATAAAACATGTGAAAAGAACTTACGATAACCAAAAAAAAAACTAGACACAAACAATAAAACATGTGAAAATAAATTAAAATTAATTAGCAGTAGTTCTAAAGAAGACAGCTAAATCAATTTCAGTTTGCCGCATGCTGTGGGAGATATTAGTCACAAAGAATTTCCCCAATTATGCTACGATGAAGTTTTAAATTTAAATGAAATTACACTACGTTGAATGCCCTTTGAGAATCATTGACTAATATGAAACAGAAGTCAACCTTCTACGTCAAATAGAAAATGCGTTTGTATTTCCGTTAAATCCAGATGGGAGTCTGGTAAGCAGAGATGACTTAGTAATGAAATAACCACATCATATTTCTTTGGAACCTACAGCTTGTCAGTCAGGTCATTTCATTTCCCGTCAATTTTAATGTCAACAGTTTTTTTCTGAATAAATATAGTTTTCTGGCATTATTTCGTTTGCTATGTAATAATTGCTTATGCGCATTATTGTGCCCTAACGATGCATTAAACTGCCCCACAGATAAAAGTGTTTGATACGTATGTACATGTTTCAAAAATAATATAACTCGCTGCTAAAGTGGCCTGGTAAGACCATGTATATTTTTTGTCTTGTAACAAAATATCCACTGAATAATATGACAGCATTAGATTTAGAAAAATATATAATCTGAATTTCTAAACAAATCTTGAACAAAAACTTCATCCATGTGTCTCTCTCCCCTACATACACTGTGTCTATAAAGTAACGCATAATTTAATAAAATTGAAAGTGATCATTATTAAGATAAATTAAAAAAACAAGTCGATTTTTATCGCCAAAAACTAACTTTTTCATATAAAAATCTCACCCCTATCGTCATGCATCTTCAGAGGGTAGCTATCTCTTTCAAATTTTGAAATTGGATGGTGGGTAGTGTGACACCTCTTATTGGTTAAATGTTTTTAATCCAATTCTTTATTCACTAACAACATTTTGTTTTTGTAGGAATAAAATAAAATGAGTAATAGCATTTTTATTATAAGTAACACCTAAAACAAGTGAAGCCTGTAAATAATTACATAGTCCAGTTTTATGATACTTATTATATGATACTTCAGTATCTCAAAATCTGTAAACAATATTCAAAATGTTGGGCTTTTCTTGTACGAAAAGAACTCTAGAGATTTTGTTGTATATTATGTGGTATCTGTAACAATCGACTGATGATAACAATTATCTGCTATGTGACATGTGTCATAAAAACTAATCAAGCATAAGTTTTATAATTTTTTGCGATACAATCTATAGACAGTAGTAGTAAATTTACGTTTTTGTTGCCCTGCAAAGTGAATACGTATAATTTTCAACTTTGGCTTTTTAATTTAGTTATTAAATTGTTAGTAAAATGCGTTTATCAAAAGCTCAAATAATTGAAGTTCTAATGATGATTGGTTATGGTGACAGGATTTGAACTCAGGTGGAGGTGTGTATCCTGTTTAATACTAAATATCCGAATGTGTCTATTAATCAGTCAACAGTGAGTCGAATAGATAAGAAACTTAGAGACGTTTAGCGTGGAAGATTTGCCAAAAACAGATCGCTGGTCTATAAGTGAAGAAGTGAAATTAAACATCTTATTGGCAGTGGAAGAGAATCCCCACAGTTGTGTTCAGCAGATTGGCTGACACAATGGAATTCCAAATCAGTCGGCACATAAAGTATTAAAACTTGAAAAGCTTCAACATTTTGCAATACAGCTTTGCAGGAGTTATCCGTTGACAATCCAGACCGAAGGATGCAGTTTTGTGCAAAATTAATGATGTATAAATGTAATCTTCGCAAGTACCGAATACGCTGTTTGGGACGAATTTACTTTTACACTAGATGGAGAAGTTAACCGTCAAAACTGCAGATATTGGTTAAGGGAAAATCACAGATGGATGCGACACAATATCCACAAAAGGTAAATGTTTGTTCCAGGATTGTTAGGAGTACGGATATTGGTCCTGACTTTGTTGATGGAATTATAAATAACAATGTTTACGGCAATATCTCATTCCCACGTTATTAAACTTATTTCCTGATAGACACAATGCTGTTATGGTAAATCGTAACTTGTGGTATCAACAAAATGGTGCTCCAGCGCATTATGACGTTAATGTTCGACAGTATCTGGATCAATAATTTCCCAACAGATGAATTGGCAGTCGTGGTGCAATCGAGTAGCCAGCAAGACCATCTGACCTAACTGCCTTAGATTTTTTCTGTGGGGTCATTTGAAGAATGTGGTATTTAAAAGTAAACCAGATACTATCACGAATTAAAAACAAGAATTAGAACAGAATGTACCAACATTTATCCAGAGATTATAAATAGTAGAACTGAATGTACCAACGTTTCTCCAGAGTCTATAAATAGAGTCCAACAAGAATTTTTTGACCGTTTGGGATATTGTCACGCACAAAGCGGGCATTTCAAACATTTGATTAGATAAGACTGAACTATGTAATTCTTTACAGGCTTCACTTATGTTAGGTGTTACTGATAAGAAAAATATTATTACTCACTTTATTTTATTTCTACAAAAAAAATGGTGTTACTGAATAGATAATTGGATAGGTTTAAAAATATGTTGGAACTATATGACTATATCTGTGGGTGTATACTAAGCGATGTGTATGGTTTAATCCTCGATTTTTGGTTAGTATTGTTTCTTCCTTTCTTTCCTTACCTCTCGTCTATCTAATACAATAGTTTGTGGCTATTGGACCTAGTTTCCGAGGCCATCAGGATACAACACACACACACACACACACACACACACACACAAAGGTGTATCACACTAGCCACCATCTAATTAAGAAATTTCGAAGGGTAGCTACCTCTTGAAGAAATATAACGATAGTGGTAGATTTTTGTACTTAGTTTTATACAAAAACTTAGTCTTTGAAAATAAAAATCGACCTGTTTTTGAATTTTCCTCAATAATGGTCACTTTCAATTTTATTGAATTTATGCGTTACTTTATAAACACATACACAGTGTATATGCTTTGCCTTTTACGAACCATCTTATAAAAGAAAATAAATAACACATTCATATCTATAAGTTTATATAAGTGTACTTATAATGTCCATTGGGAAAACCATACAGCTTCGCTGAGCTTTTAAGGGTGGAGTTTCAAATAGTGATAAGCTCATAACTAGGAACATCGACTGATAGTCAATTCTGAATGAAGAAACCTAATGATGAAACCTTACAATCTGAATGTTGCAATGCGTTAATTTACTATAGGACAACGAAACAGATCTGTAAGAAAGACATAACGAAAATAGGTCAGGTGAAATGTGTATTTACTACAAAACGTTAAAAGGACACTCTTGCAGTAATACTGCTATAGCATGAATGCAAATGGATGAGAATCTTTCTACATTATTACATTATGCATAAAACCAGACCTTTAGTTGTAAGAATCAGAGAATCATGTATGTACCTAAGGGGTCGAAGCCTCTTCTGGTTCCGCAGTCAGAGCTAAAGTATCAGGTAGTCACGCGATATTGTCACGAGCGCATACATCTGGGCGTCCGGTTGTCAGCGGCTCCCTACCCCTCACAAATACTTGACGTTATCGCTTATCTGTTTGACTATTTTAGTAACAATTTATTCCCTGGCGCACGGCTTGTATCTGGTTTGAGGTGTTTTATTACGACCCACCTCATTTTCCAACCCCTCGCTTTGTCCTACATTGATTGCTATGATTACAGGACACTGTTTATTTTGCCTATTCATTAATTTTCGCTTGACTCTTATAAATTACTAAGCCACCCTTAGTTGTTTAATATACTATTCGATATTAATAGCTGTTTCGTTCCGTACTGTATAATTAAGACACTGTAACTAGGTGTAGTATTGCTTTTTGTTGGCTGCTTATTTATTTAGGTATTTTAATCAATAGTCAGCATATATCTTTACGAACATACGAATTTAATATAAGCGAATCAATATTAACCCAATAGCGTCAATTAAATTCTGATGTGCTTTTATCTAAATATCAAAGTAATAACAATAATATTAATATTATGGCTTCATCGATTATTGCCGTTGTTTGTTGAAACCGTTCCATACTAAATACGTACAGGATAGTCCGTAATGAAAGGGCCAAAGAGTAACTGTAGTACTTGGAGAACCCAAATGACTAACACATTTGTTAAGGGCCTGACGATTGTTTCACTAACAAAGCTGGCGTCATCAGGTGATGAAAGGTTCTTAGAATTAGTAGAATTTTTCATCCTCCGATGATGCTAACTTTGTTAGTGAAACCATCGTCAGGTTTTTAAAAGGCAATGTTGTGGTGATTGGGATTCTCATAGTGTACTTATCAGTGCTCATCACATGTTCCGTCAAATATGCCTAGTATCCAATCAATGAGTGCTCAAAAGAATGGTGTAGAGTGCATGGATTATGAGATAATTTTCGACTTCAGGACTTTGCTAGGAATAGTTAGGAGGTAAACATATGAAAATCCCGGCCTCTGGGAGGTGAGGTAAAGGCGAGAGGGGTGTAGAAAGGTCACATTTTTTGTTTTTTTGCTTATATATCCAAAACAGTGCACTGTAGAAAAATATTTTCTAAATAAAAATCAAAGGTAATGAAATTTTCTGTACAATTGCTTTTAAACATATCTGTCAAATTCCCACCGGTTTTCGAGATACACGTTATTGAAAATCGATAATTCACAAAAAAAATAGCATCTTTACTTCAGTATTTTGTCAAACATTTGCTTCTAGTGCCTCCCATGATCGACTCACAAGATGTGTGGACATCAATATCAGTTTCTAAAGTGAAATTAAAGTCAAACCAGTGGATTTCAATTCGAACTTTCATAATAAGAGTCAGCTCCAAAACCTGCTGATGATGCAGCTCCAGAAAAATGGGATAAATACGCTGCAATCTTCAGGTGATGCTGACGTTGATATTTTGAAGACAGCTATCCACAAGTCGCAAAATTCCTCGGTTGCTATTATTGGAGAGGACGTCGACTTGACTGTTCTCGTGGTAGTCAAAACCCCAACTGATCGCGACATTCTGGTGGTAAAATCTGGAAGAGGAAAGGTCAAGATGACTGGCTCTTCCTCACAACAGCTGCAGCAGGAGTTGAAAATGAAGGAAAATGCCAATTTGTGATTCTTACATGCATCCACAGGCTGTGACACAACATTCGGAGCGTATCGCAAGAGTAAAGTAGGTTTTGTCAAAATGTTCCAAAAGTCCAAAATCGTGTATTTGAGGTACTTGCCAGAGGTTTTTTACTCTGAGTCCATTTGGACAGCTGGGGTTATCAGTACTCTTTCATGGTATGGAGCTCTAGCCACAAAAAAATCCCGCAACGAGTGTGGCTACAAAACATTTATCAAAGCAAGACTGATCTCTCAACGCTTCCTCCAACTGAAGGAGCTGTTAAGAAGCATGCATTACGAACGTACCACCAAGTACAACTGTGGTTAGGCGTGGATGGTGGGGCACCGAACTGGAGTGGAGGAGTAATGACCAACTAGTTCCTAGATTCTCAGAGTTGGATGCTGCCCCTATCAGTGGTATCGTTAAACTGCTGTTTCACATGCCCGAATTGCAAGGGACAATGCAATAACGGAGTCGCAATGTCAATTCAGGAAGAACATGACGACGACAACATCGGTATACTCCACCAAACTTATGTACGACATCTCCACCACTGACGAAGACTAATAGGCCTCGGCCCTTCCGTTAAAAAAACAAAATGTTGTGAATGAATTTTTTTTTTTTCATTTTTGAATTACTATCAGTCTACGTAAATACTTTCATTATTTGATTCATAATAACATAAAAACAGCTATATTTATTAAAAAGTGATGTGTTTCGATTGGAATTACCTTATTGTTGAAGTGTTGTTATTCATCATGCTGGCAAACGATAGCAGTTGAACGCAACATGCTCTAAACATGCTCATTTCTAAAGGAACATCGAAATTGAGCATACCTACATGTTACAAATTCTATAGCATTTTATTGGTTGAAGATTAAGTGCCAGAAGTTAGGCTGAAAAAAATGTAATGCTCTACAAATTTGCTTCCGATAACTTTTCTAAGAAACGATCGTGGGAGGCACTAGAAGCATATGTTTGACAAAACGAGTGTCGTAACAATGATTTTCTTGAAAATTATCCATTTTAAATAACGTATATCTCGAAAACCGTTGAGAATTAGACAAATATGTTTCAAAACAGTTGCATAGGTAATTAAATTATCTTTTATTTTTATTTGAAAAATATGTTTCTACAGTGCACCGTTTCTTAGATATAAGCAAAAAAAAGGGTCTTTTCACCTGCTTTTACCTCACCAGAGTACTTATAGTATTTTTACCTCCTTATTATTCCTAATAAACTCCTGAAGTCGAAAATTCTTGCATATTTCATGCACTCTACAATGCATTCATTGACTGGACTATAGGAAAATGTTGCTTGTTTAAGAGATACAGGGTGTTAAATACTAATTTTAAGTTTGAGATTTATTTCATAATTTGGACAGTTTTTAAGAAAATGTCCTGAGAACATGAGGAGTTCTGGATGGTGGGAAATTAGAATATAAACTTAGTATTTAGGTTCGTTGTAGTCGGCACTAGCTACACACTGTGTGTTTATAACTGTAACTTTTTTTGCAAAACACTATCATTATTTTGAATGAAAATGCAGATAAACTGGTTATTCTTAAGGAACAAAGGTTTGATATCGATAAAACACGCCAGTGTCGAGATATTGGCTCTTTAATCATTCAATGCACGTGAACTTTCTGATCACTGGCAATATTATTTCCTTACTAGCCAAGAGGCGTTGACCATTTAAAGAGAACAATACTATTACACATAAATTTTAATCAACAAGCAAGAAATTTGAAACAACACTACCATGGTTCTGAATTAAAATGCAGACAGATATTCGCACGTTCATTCACTGCACGTGAACTTTTTGATCACTGCCAATATTATTCCTTACTAACCCAAAAAGGCGTACACCATTATAAAAAAGCAATATTATTACAAATTAATTTTAATTAACAAAGAATATATTTGCAACACTCGAATAATATTATCAATAACAACTATCTACTAACTAATAAATGTGAGAAATGGCCACCATTAACCTCAATACATGTTCTTATTGGCCTATTCAATAACGTCTTGCTTCACATCAAACTCCTTCTTTGTTACGAATGACATAAACTCCTTCATGAATCCTTTGTAGAAGATCATCACGTGATACATTTTCTTCCTTCTGAATTAAGTCCTTCAAATGGCATCGAAAATAAAAATTTAAGGGATTAAGGTCGGGGCCACCAGCAGGTCAAGGAAATTCATAACCATCTGTGTGGAAAACTTTCGTTCAAAAAGTTTCGAACTATTAGAGTGTAATGTTCGGGTGGGCCATTGTGCATCTACCACATGATTTGCACAATATCTAGTGGAACGTCATCTAACTCACCTAAACAAATTGTTTTGCAAAAACTACAAATAATCTTCACCATTTCACCACACACTTCACGTTCGCAATTGATACCGGCCAACTAGAAAATTATCGATATTTCCACACCAAATATGCATAGTAAGTTCATGCTGTAAATGACTTCCTCTAATTAGGTGCAGGGCTCCTTGTTCTAAAGCGTGATTACTTCTTCAATTGAAAACACCACGCCTCGCAAAGGTGGCTTCGTCCGTAAACAGAACCTTGTTGAAGAATGCAGCTCATTACATTGTTCTTCTATTAAAGAGTTACAAAAGTTTAATCTTGCAGGTAGGTTATTAGGCAACAAATTATGAACAGGGGAAAAATGGTACGGATAAGGTACTTTATCGTGAAGAATTTTTGGTTACCATCTTTGCACGGCCAATCCTGTGCTTATGAGGAAATTTATTCGTTTCCCCCAATCGGATAAAAAGTTTTTGAAAAAGATAATAATCTGGCTGCCTGAGGTTAGGGTACAGTTCGAAATATCTTTTGGCTGCGGAACGGCCATTATAATTGACTTTATAGATATTAAACAAGTATATTTTTGTTCCTTCAAATAAAGCATTTTCATTCAAAATCGTGATCGAGTTTCGCATGAGAAAGTTATGATAAGCAATTTGTATTCGACAGGGTGTAACTAGCGTGCTCTACAACCAACGCAAAAACTAACCTTTTATTACGATTTTCTACCATCTAGAACCCTCCATTCCAAGTTTTCGCGATATTAAAAAAACTGTAGAAATGATGGAATAAATCTCAATATTTAACACCATGTATCTTTTAAACGAGCAATACTTTTGCATATTTGGCGGAATCGTATTATTTTCAAGCCTAGAATATACAGTTACTGTATGGCCAATTCATTGCGAACTACACTGTATAAAGCGAGTTCTTCTTTAGCTTCATAAGTGCTTCTTTTCTTCTCTGTAGGAGATTTTTTTCCATAGAGTCAAAACCTTATGACACGGGTGGTGCAAATTTTTTTAATTTTACAGTTTCTTCCATTAAACCCAAATATTCTAAATACACAGGAATATTAAATTATTATGTATAGAAACAAAAAGGTACATTAACAACATTTGTTTAAATAGTTAACGCAATAGCGATATAAATTTGACAGCTTAATCTGTAATCCTTCTCGCTCAATACAAACAGTCGTCGTTCACAAAACGTCTTAAAACATTATTAAAGCATTTAGCTGAAATTGTTTCACAACATTGACGACTCTATCTGCTGTATCCTAATATTACTAGACCAGTAAACACATATATTATTGTATAATATACGCTGTGTCTAAGCTAACAAATGAAACTAAATTTCTGCGAAAAGCTCAATATGTTTCTTTTACTCTAAATTTGTCTGGTAGCAGATGGAGAATTACAAAGTAGATTAGCCATTTATATTGGGGTGCCTTGGACTTTGTGTGTATATGGAGTCACCACTCTCCACTCTAGCCAACCTTTTATGAAGAATTCTGAAACACTTTCATTTTACACATCTTCTGACCTTAAGCCGACCTGCTGGCTTAAATACATCAACGATGTTTTTAATATCTGGCCCCACAGCTCTCGATACATTTCTTTCTTACCTCAACAGCATCATCCCCAAATCCAGTGTACAATGGAAATGAATATTGATTCTTTAGCCTCTCTGGATGTATCTATCGAAAACCCCATCCAAGGATTTTCCAGCATTATTGATCAAGAGCCAACTTACCAATCCTTCTCTTAACGCCAAGTCATATAATCTCCAGTAAATGAATTATCTTGTCTGCACCTCGGTAACACGTTCCCTATGACTACTTGACGAAAGCAATGAACTAACACAACTTGAGCTTTTAAAGCAGACACAACAAAAAACCTATAGTATGCAACATACGAGATACCTAGAAATTAGCCCCTGCATTACAGCAGTAAAAAGCCTGGACGCAGCAAGTGCGTTATGGTAGTGAATTTTCATAGAAATGATCTGGCACAAAATATTTTATTATTACTTTTTTTTCTTGTAACATAGAAATCTAAATTTTGGTGTATAGTTTACTTTTTATATCGTAAACCTACCTACCAAATTTGGTTATCACAGATATTATATTTTTTAAGATAAAAAAAATTTTCAAATGAAAACTCAAAATTTTCCCAGAAAACCTCGTCCGATTTTCTTGACTAACAAACATATCAAAGCCATTTACAAAAGGAAGGTATGTGCCAAATTTTATTAAAATCGGCTTATTACTTTTTGAGATATGAATTTTTTTCAAATGAAAACTCAAAATTTTCCCGGAAAACCTCGTCCGATTTTCTTGACTAACAAACATATCAAAGCCATTTACAAAAGGAAGGTATGTGCCAAATTTTATTAAAATCGGCTTATTACTTTTTGAGATATGAATTTTTTTCGAATGGAAACTCAAAATTTTCCCGGAAAACCTCGTCCGATTTTCCTGACTAACGAACTTATCCAAGCTATTAACAAAAGAAAGGTACGTGCCAAATTTTATCAAAATCGGCCCATTATTTTTTGAGTTATCGGTGTGATACATATATATATATATAAATATATATATATATATATATATATATATAAATATATATATATATAAACATATAAAAATTGAAACTGACCTCGGATATGGGTTCTAGGGGTCCTAGATCGCGCTCATTTGAAGAAATTTTTTCAAAATTCAAAAGTCGAGATCTCCTCATTAGTGAATTTTTTCTAAGAAAATTCACTAAAAATGGTTTTACACAAGTGTAACAGTGTCTTTCTTCTAAATGTTTGGGGGGTCTGGAGCACCAGTAACGTAGCCTGTCACGTCCTATGTAGATGATATTCTCATAACAGTAACGAGCAAGCATGACGATGTAATATCCAGCCTACTGTAAACAGCATAAATAAAGCACTAGCATGGGAAAAATGGCTTAATGTTAGTCCTCATAAGACAGTTCTTGTCCCTTCACAACTAGGAGGAAACTAAATTTAAAAGCTTCCACTCTGAATGGAACACAGATATACTTTTCCATTAAAGCTAAATATCTAGGGATCTTCCTAGACCAAAAACTTAACTGGAACACACACTTGAAAAAACTCTTTCGAGAGCCACAACGGCAATCTGGACTTACCGTGGACTCGCAAGAAAAACATGGTGACTGAATCCCAGGATGGTATATTAGATATACCAAACTGTGGTTAACCCTATGGTCACCTAAGCATCTATAGCATCGTGGCCAAAGACGAAACAATCCCAAAACAAAGTAAATTCAAAAAATTGCAGAGGCTGATCTGTCTTAGACTAACGGGAGTTATGGCATAATGTCCTGCAGCTGAAATATAGGAGATGGTAAATCTTACTCCACTGCAGATATACGTGGAGGGGGGAAGCAGCACCAAGTGCGCCAAAACTATTTCAAGCGCACAAATTTAAACCTGGAGATTTTGTCGGCCCGTTGAAGATCCTGGAAATTATTCTATTGGAGTCATACACCATGTTTATTTTCATTTTTTAATATATCTATTATTTAGAAAATATGTATGTATTTAAGCGTATACACTTAGAGCCTCGGGGGTTCAGAGGTAATAACGTGTGCCTCTGAACCGAAGGGTACTGGGTTCCATCCCAGGGTTCTCCTTTCACTTTTTCATTACAAACTGTAACATTAACATCAACCGAGTTTCTGGCATTGTATTTGAACAAGTAGAATATCTGCACGTTCCGCCCTTAGGAGGGGGCGTAAAGCCGTCGGTCCCGTGTTCATACGATCTTGGGCACGCTAAAGATACCTACCGTTCTTACAGGAAGACAGGGGTTGGGCAAAATTTCCAGGATAGTGAGGTGAAACTGCTCCCTGGCGTCGGCGATTGGCCATAGTCGCGGAAATAGGCCGACGTTAAAGAAAGAAAACACACTCACAAGCGTATACACTCATATCTATTAAACATTCTTTCGAACTTATAAACTACTAAAAATGCGTTAGTCATTAGCGCATCTAATCAGTTCAGAGTAATTTATATAATATAAATAGAATTCGTAACCCCATTACATAGAGTAAATGGAATTATCAATAAATAATTTAGAATAGATCAATCGCAATAAATTAAATAATAATTTTGTAAACTAGCATTACATTTCATTTCTAAAATTATACTGCTAACATTGCACTAAATCTGAATAACATGTCTATTAGTTCAGGTCGGTACCGCCGATTTCGAGCTGTGAAATCATTTTAATCAGAAATAAAACACGTGGTCTTTTACTTGAAGTTTTTTTCATGTAGGAAGTGGTACCTACAAAGGTTATATTGCATCTACTAAAAAAAGATTATCCATTCGCAGCAATGAAGCAGTTGTGCTTAAAAAATATACAGAAAAAGAAAGATTACTTGTTTTCTCTTTGTAACGTAAATTAATAGCATTGATAAGCATTTAAAATTATATATATATATATATATATATATATATATATATATATATATATATATATATATATATATATATATATATATATATATATATGTATATATATAATTTTTTTTCTGTTGCATAGTATACTTTGAAAGCAAGCAAAAGAAATTGCTGTCTGAAGCAGTACTGCATATTATCTCTTTAGTTAGTTACTTCAGATGATTGAAACATTTTGTTTTCTTTTATTAAATTTTCATGAATTAAAATTTCTTAAAGGAGAGATCACGATAGTGAGTTTTTAGAAAATGTTTTCAAATGAGAGCCAACTAGAGACCCAGAACCCAGATTATGGACCCGTTAAAATTGCACCATATATATTTATATACGAGTATGATAACCAGCCTCCTTGGACCAGTTTCTCGCAAAAAAAATATATTTTCAAAAAACAGCTCTTGGCGGAATTTGGTCCACATGTGGCCTTAATAGAAACTTATGTACAAACCAAAAACGAAATTTCTGTAATGGTGGAAACATTAAGTTATTAGAACTTTAAACAAATTCGCTACCATAATATTTTGCACTATCAAAACGATAATGAATTAAATTCCTTAAAATATTTGGCGACTCGAAAGGTCTTGACCAATCACAAGGTAAGAAGCGAATATGGTTAATTTGTCAAAGTTGACGATTTATAGACAAAGATTATGGGGCAGATGGATGTTTTACAAAGTATTCTGTTTCAAAAGTTGCCTTTCTTCACTTAATTAAAATGTTTACAAAAAAATATTTAAAATAAACCTTTTTTGGCGGTTTGGATATGTAACTTGGGGATAATCAATTACTATTCTTGGATGGGTGCCGGTACGTTATCTCAGATTCAATTCTAAACGAAGATTCTGAAACAAATACGGCTTCGGGTGAACAAAACATTACGTGACATTAAGTGAAGATTGGAACCTATGATAAGCACCGACAAGTACACTTGGAGAACCAAAATCACCACCACATATTTTTAAATACTTGCCAATCGTTTCACTAACAAAGTTAGCGTCATCACGTCTCCGAGTGTACCTAACACGTGGCATGTGTTTGATAGCTCTTAAATTTATGTTTAATTTCTAAGCTCATTTTAGTCGTCTAAAATGTTTGCAAACAATACATGTAAGGTAATACAGTTTTTGTCAGTCTCATATGGAAAGCTGTAGTACTTTGATAATTTCAAAAAATTCTGGCCCCAGGAGATACGTTTACAAGCAACATTTAAAGTCAAATTAACGTAAAATCTCCCTAACAATAGGTCGGCGACCAAACCACCAAAGGTCATTTTCAACTAAAATTTAGTGTATTTTACCAATGTGGGGAATAAACGAACAGTAATAGCGAAGTCGATAATAGGTCCAACAGGGCATTTCGACCAACGCGTTTTAATTATACTAAGGGCATTTTCATTCTTCATTGGGCCAATAGACGTAATTTATTGGTGAATATCTGCAAGGTTTTACTTGAATCCGACATCCGGGCGCAATTGGCGTGACGTTCTTAACAACGAACTGCGCATGTGATATTATTCTGTAGGATCTGGGGTTATGTATGTAGTAACAAACAGTAGATCTTAGCAGCTAGGTATGTCCATCTTTGTTAAAAAGTGACAACATGTTGAATGATCAAAGAAAATACTTTAAATATTTGGATCAATGATACAGCTAATTCATACTGTATCAAGGAAAAAACCAGTAGGGTTAGGTTTTTTCTATTAACATGATTACGATACACTTATAAAATTCAAGCGCCTTTGTAAAAAGTAAAATTAGTTAAAAATAAAAAGTATTCAAAATTCTTGAAATTCTAATTTTAAGGATTGGTCATGTAAGCAAGACAAAACTATCATTGTATACAAGCATTATTTTATATTTTTTTCGAGTTAAAATTTAATTACACTAAATTCAACAAAAAATGGTTTTTACTTTTCCTATACAATCAAGATGGATACCGCAAGCATAGTTTAATATGGCTGCCTTTGTAACTGTATTGACCAGAAAGTTAATTTTGCTCTATTTTTTAACTATAAGTCACAACTCCCAATAACAAGGCAAACTCGCCTAACTTTGAAGGCATTTTGTCTTATTGTGGCAATATAATTTATATGGTAAACGAATATGGTAAACGAATTTAGTTTACATTTATTACCAATCATACATTTTCATATTACTTATATACGTGCACACCGGAGAGACATATAGGAATGATTATATAGCGTTTTTTATCTTTGATACCGTAATATATTATAGACAGCAATGGAGCGAAGTAAATAAACATATGACAGCTGACCGTGTTGCCAATGCTTCATTCCATTGGCATGAAAAGGGATGTATTATATTAAAGGGGTAAACCTGCTGATTTAAAATCAGAAGCTTTACTTCGTGTAGTAGTAGCCGATGAAGTTGTCATATGTTTTTAGGAATTGCATAGAGAATATGACTGAAGAACAAAACTTGTATTAATTAGGTTCATCATCTGAAACACCTTCAACATTCACAAATTGATTTCACTGCTGTACACTTTGAACTTTGAGGACATTTTTTATTTCAAGTCAAATTTTTTGGCTATTTTCAACTTTGATGTAGGCAATTTGACTTGGAAGACCATTTCTGCAGTAATGATGACCATATGGCCAATCAGAAAGCCTTTTTAGGTTATCTTAGTGCCCAAAGTATTTCCTGTGTTGTATTACAGTTAAATTGGAAATATATATGTAATCTGGACTGATGATAGCAAATCTCCATAAACATAATATCAAATTGGAAATTTTTATCATGCCATAATCTTCAATTTTGATATTTAATAAAACCCCTATAAAAGCAACATTACTCTTAGTTTTAAAAAGTAGCGTAATAAGCTTCTAGGATCCAAATTTGTTTTTAAAAGCCTCTTTTATAAACTGGTTCGATTTGGATGGATAAAACTAAATCACGCAAGCGATTAACAAGGGAAAATATCTGCCACTGTTATATTTTCGCAAGTACCTTTTTTTTGTATACAAAAATTACGTCTTCTGGAAAATTTCTGTAATTTTAATAAAATTTGCAACACGTGTTTCCTTTAAAGATACTATACCACTAATTGTGTATAATTCACAACTGCCAGATCTAACTTCAAACTGACAGACTTAATATGCTAAAATTTATGACATATCGGAAATAAATATTCATATTTACTTACTCACCGCATGATTTCCAGTGTTATTTATTCAAAATTTTATAAATTATTGTGTAAGGGGTACGTTTTTTTCCATATATATTGAATAATTATATATTGAACGCAACCCTTCGATGACACAAGGTTACAACCCTCTTAGTAAATAACCTATTATGACAATAACAATCGACTAACGGTCACATAATATAGTTAAATAGCTCAACAGTAAATCACCCGTCGATATTTTACTTAGCAGTTGTGTTATCTACTTAAGAGTAATCATGCAAAAGGCAAAAGGTTTATTACTTGTCAGAATGATGGCGAAGCCTTAATGTACGGGCGTAATGAGTCGGGCAAGCGGGTGCCAAATGTGTCCAGTAACAACATCACTAACCTGTAATTAAAAATATACCTGAAGACTCCATTGTTCATCTAAAGCACAACCTAGCATATATACGAGGGGCATTCAATTATTAGTTTATCAATCATTTACCAATTACACGCTCCACTGACCGACTCAACACCAATGACTATTTATACTCAAAGCTCCACTGAGCAACCTAACATTAAGAGCAGTTTGGACATAACGCTCCACTGAGCAACTCCAACATTAATAGCAGTTCCTACTCAAGGCTCCACTGAGCCACATTATAATCTCTCAACAGCGCACATCAGTGCCTCAGAACTGCTTCTCAACAATGTCTATAAATGCTCAACCATTAGTTTCCCAAACAATAATTACTCAGCCAATAATTACTCAAGTAGTTACTCATACGATAGTTACTCAAATAATAATTACTCAAACAACAATTATTCAAACATTCAATTACTCAAATAATAGTTTCTAAAACAATAGTTTAGCCTGTGTGTTTTGTTGGGCGCTGTACCCGAACACTAGGTCCGTGCTTCCAGGTGTGCAATGAGGCACAGTTCAATACCTCACCTAGAGTGCTCGTACTGACAGAGTTGACTACCGAGAAGTACAATGGACACAATGGACTAGCTCAACACTGTGCCCTTCTCCAGGTACTCCAGCTCCCCCACTGGGACTGACTGTGCAATGAGACCAACGGGTGAACTGGCCACAGTGTCTCGGACAAGCTACCAGATCGACAAATACAACAATGGTCCCGGCAACATGAATACTGAGCAGTACAATGGACACAAAGGGCGAACCCAACAATGTGCTCTCTCTGATATCCACGCATCGAACAGGGATAGGTGCAATGGTTACCTCGTAACTCTACCTTAGTCTGACGATGCCACTAAAAGCCAGCGTGTTGTGGTTACGTAACCTGGGTCTAAACCCAAACGCCTCTACCAGTATGACGCCCTACTGGGTGAGCAAACAGCGAATGTGTCCCTCACACCTTCCAAACTATCATCAATTTACTTTCAAACAGACTCTACTTTATTTACTATAAACAAACTGACATAATTCAACTCTTACTTAATTTATGAATATTGACTTAACCTCGTATAAAGAACAAACGTAATCTAACTTAGCTATTACTCAAATTATTTCATAAATCTTCTTTATTTGAATATGATAATTACTTCTAAATTTATAACTTAACCTCGTATAAATAATAAACTGACTTTGAACTCTAGCTACAGTTTGTTTTCATATAAACTAGTTATTTAATGATTTCCTAAAACCACCCTTAATCATATACTACCTCAATGTATAACTTAAACAAATGAGAACAGGTACAATAAACGAACAATAAAATAGGGCTGTGAGCAGGGTGTGAAAATACATTCCTCACAATTGAATCAACAATTTTTTTGGAAAACCTTTCTTATGAACTTACCATAACGTACTTGCTGCGTCTAGACTTTTTGTGGCTGGGTACATACACTGGCAAGTACACGCCTGTATTTTATTATTGCATAGATATAACCATGTATATATGTTCATTATATAATACGGATAATGGAATAAATTTGCACCATTAGTACACAATAGTTTCCCTTGTATACCTGTTATAAAGCAAACATCATAAACATGATGTATATCTGTGTGTGTATGCTTTGGGACAATGTTTTGATTTATTAGTAAATTCATTTACGCACAAAATGTAGCTGCCTTTTTAATAGGCCATATGTTGCTTAGCCCGCAATAAATTGAAAATACTCAATCGTTTTGTTTTACATTGAGTAATTTTCAGAATTATTTGAACGAACTTAATAAAATAAAGTATCACTACTTTTAATCTATCTGACCTAATCTGCAGAGATCGGTAAAATGGTGGGAATCTCGTATTTCTGGCTCTAGGTTCAAGTGTATTAAAATTTGACCCGAATGTGCGTTGTTGTGTATTTTGAACACTACTTAATGGCGCCTAGAACATTCTGTCATGTGTCATCAGAAAATGGTGAAAAACTAAGGTAAAATCTTTATATCATATCATAACGTGCCATTTCCAATTATGTCATAGCGAAAACATTGAATAATTTGACATTACTAGTGACGTTAATAGTTAATACAATAAATAATTTCGGAATGGTCTAGCTATTACTAATTTCTGCCGTGACTTAACTCACTGAACAAGAAATAATTACACTTCTTATGATTGTTGGTTTTGGTGCTAAAAAGATCTCTGCAGAAAGCTCGTGATGTATTCAGTGAAACATTCCGTGACAGGACTTTAAAGACTATTGTCAAATACTATATAATGACAATACGGGACACTCATATGCTTTAGCATTGGTGATATTTGTGACAAGTACACTAGCGCCACCTCGCGTGAGGTACTGATAACTGAGCGGGTAATTTGAGTTGTACAGGGCTTTCATTAATTCCCGAACCCCGCGTGACCGGATTCTGTCTCTCTCTTAGTGGAATATGATTTTATGAGTTGGCAGTCCAAATAGTAAGCAAAAAACCACTAGACTAGGGACCCTAAAGTTACTAAATCAATTGACAATTGACAGTTTAGTTCATTGGCGCTCAATTCCTTTTGAAGGTTATTTTGTATGTATATTGTGCATTTTCCAAGTTCGACCAGTGTTTACCTTCTTCAAATATTTTTCTATCTGTTGGACAATAAAAATAAACAGTTTTTATCAAAACTTAGCATTTTCATTCCGTTTTTACGTAAGTTGAAAGTGTATGTATGTTACGGTTATGTTGTTGACGATATTCAACATCGCATGGAACGAAGCCTTACCAAATCTGTTTGTCGGTAATCTGCCCAAAGAGGTACATATTTGTTCAATATTACTCAATACACATTCCTAAAGCCGTAAATTAGAAGTTTAAATAATCGGACCTTAATTTGTTTACGTACATTACACAATTTTAATATCTATACAAAATAAAAGTATTATTTTATAATGTTTTTAATTTTTTTTTTAACAATCAATAACAGTAAACCATACACGGACAGACTTTCTGTTAAAAATACCAAATAATAAATACATTTAAGACATTTAGTATTTCAACTTATTATAATTTTTATATTTTTTATAAAACCCCAAAGGAAATATGAGACAACACTCGCATCTTAGGGATTTCATTAATTCAGGTTGTACAACCGTGTATGCCAGGTTGTACAACCGTCTATGCCGGGTTGCCTAACTTAAGCGGTCACGTGGAGTTCTGGAATTAATGAAAGCCCTGTATATTTACCTGCATATTCTTAATTGAGACAATTGGTTTATTATAGATGCATATAAAAACTTATACATGACAAAACAGTGAAAATTTTCAGATTATATAGTTATAAATAGAATTTGTATCAATAATCAGCTTGAAACCTAAATGAATTCAGCATGAATAATTCTGCAAATTTCTCTTACCCATAATCTTATTTCATCATAACTTAAAGTACTACCTTGAAACCGTCGTTAAACTACTATTTCAAGGGTAGGTATAGGAATATACTGAAAGCTGTTTCTGAGGACATTAAGTTACAATCTGTACTTACCTATAAATAATTGTTCTAGGTATAAATGGTAGCACAGTACTCAATTTGTTATATCTCTACATGAAAACTGTCTTATTAATCTAATATTTTAAAATATGTAACTGATATACTTAGTACATAATTTAGAAATTGTGCAGATTAAAGGTGAGACTACCTCTTACTTCCGTGAATAAATCTATTATAGGGCTGAATCTGCTATTTCTACTTGTCTTTAAAAACTTGTCTTAGGAAGATAATTAAATGCCTTTACCAAGTAAAATAATTTTAAATGTGAAAAAATGTGACAATTTATGCCATAGTGAAATAAAAAAGGACACAGAAGAATATAGAAAAACAGTTTTCTTATATCATTTATTATTAATGCAAAACTTTTTTTGCCTTCATATTTCTTTTTGATGCACTGGAAGACAAGTTATGATTGAAGCCTTTCAACCATCCGGTTACGAAGTTAATCTATAAATAGGTACATGATGGTAAATATTACACAATAAATTATCTTCTGCGAACTGTACATATTGGCATAAAAGTGATTCTGAATTTGTCTTCTGCTTCAAATCATATTCACGTTTCGCCATCCTCTGGAAACCTATGAAATGCCTTTGATAGATTTAGCACGTTATAATTCGAACAGTTATAGATTGCACACACCCAACCACTAACATTCATTGTAAAAAACACAGCTCAAACTTAATTATACACAGTTAAATACCAGCAATTACTAGTGTTACACGTTCTCGAACGACGTAACATCAGTACTATCCGCTAGGGCGCTGATATTCTTGAAACACGAAATCAGCCGGAGTGTCCTGTATTGTCATTATATAGTATTTGCTATTGTTGGGACAGTGGCCACACCTAACTGGATCATGTGTCAATACTGAAATCAACAAAGGATTGTTGATTTTAGACATTTACAACTGGTGTTGCTTGGAATATTAAATTATTTCCTGGCCGTTTTTGCCCGGTCAAACTTGATTAGTAAGTTGATAGACGTTTTGCCAATAGCTACTGGCATCTGTAATAGTTGGACTGAGACTGAGCACAAATCGCTCTGGTAACCCTTCTTCTAACTGTGTATGATGTAATCGCCTGTATTAATCGATGGTTGTATATGATGCGTGTAGTAAGCTGCAACGTCGCTACAGATGACGTCACAATCGCTGATCTTTAAAATGGTATGTCCGTGTCATTTTGTCAGGGCTGTGAAATATTTTCTGTTGCTAATTGTGGAAAGCCAGCTTCGACGTAAGCTGAAACGGCCACCTCTGTGAAGATTGTTAGAATGTCTTTGTATTTCATGCGACTTCCTCGTGATTTTTTGATGATATTCCTTTACTTTGGCAAAAACCTTCCTTCAGTCAAATAGGATCTGTGGTTTTCGGAACTAGCATTTTCGGCTGACCCCACTTTATAGGTTGCAGTAACCGTGCATATCGTTCACGCTTCAATCTCATTGTCTTGTCATTTGCCCTATGTATACTCTTCTGCATTCTCATGGCACCTTATACATTCTTGACGAGTGGAGAGGAGGGTCCATTGGTGACTACGCTGATCTAAGTCAGCATGGTGCCGATTTTTGTTGTGTGCATAAAGACCAAGCCAATATCAACATTTTTGAGTAGGCTTGTTATCTTGTCTGTTTCCTTGTTAATATGGTAGGAACACCTTCTTATTTGTTCTGTCAGCCGTATGTCCTTTACGGATGTTTATTTACCTGTTGATCTATGCTGGAGGTATGATTTTCAATGTTTTTGCTTTTGTATAAATTTTCTTCGGTGGTGTGTTTCTAGAATGGTAATTCAATATGAAGTTCCTACTACCCTGCAACTGTTATGACTATGTTAACTGGTGTGTAAACTACTGCTCGCTTCTGGTTGAGATGATGATCAGATTGGGCCGTTGCGGGTGGAGTTGTTGTGTAAATTGCTTAAATAGTTTGACCATGAAAATCGAACCAGTTTTAGTGAATTTTCGTAGAAAAAATTCACTAATAGGGAGATCCCGACTTTTTAATTTTGAAATTTTTTTTTCAAATGAGCGCGAACTAGGACCCCTAGAACCCATACCCGGGGTCAGTTTCAATATTTTTATATGTTTATACACACACACACACACACACACACACACACACACACACACACACACACACACACACACACACACACACACACACACACATATATATATATATATATATATATATATATATATATATATATATATATATATATATATATATATATATATATATATTATATATATGTATCACACCGATAACTCAAAAAATAATGGCCCGATTTTGATAAAAGTTGGCATGTACCTTCCTTTTGTAAATGGCTTGGATAAGTTCGTTAATCAGGAAAATCGCACGAGGTTTTCCGGGAAAATTTTTAGTTTTCATTAGAAAAAAAAATAAATAAAAAAGATATGATAACCAAATGTGGTAGGTAGGTTTACGATATAAAAAGTAAACTATACACCAACATTTAGATTTATATGTTACAAGAAAAAAAGTGATAATAAAATATTTTGTGCCAGATCATTTCTATGAAAATTCACTACCGTAACGCACTTGCTGCGTCCAGTCTTTTTTTACATATGTTTGTACGTTTTCATGCGAGTGATTTTGATGAAATATGGTACATTGTTCCTACGATAAAGGTTATACTATCTACCAAATTTGTTGTCTTTCATTAAAACACAAGACATATTTGACATTAAAAACATTTTTATGATTCGCTGTCTGCAGACTTTTTTTATATAAATACTAGCTGTTGCTAACCATATTTAAAAAGTAAAATCAATATTATATTTAATACACAAATATGGTTATTATAGTAGCCTTTTGTAAAATTTGTTATATAAAACTATGACAGGTAATGTTACCACTTTTCAGATATTTAACCGCACTGACATGACGACGAGGTACATGTTATACACACACAGATTCTAAGCTAATATTCTAATACTGATTTTCACGTAAATATGTCAAGAAATCTCAATAGTTTATTTTTGATTCATAGGGATCAGTATGTAAATAAAAAGCAAAATTCATCAGTGATCTATATTAATCGTAAATATCCCAAGATTGCAGTGCAATAACTTGCCCTACAAGATTTTTCTGCGACCTCCCGAGAGATGGAATGGATTCCCATTTCTCTGTAAGCTGGAGACAGCTCAAACGAAACCGTCTTACTTCCGCTCCATCCGGTTTTCAATCAGAACGGGAATCAATAAAGGTCGGTTCGAATGCTAGGGGTATACGAAACACCTTCACATCGATTTCGTACCCTGCGGATCTTTAAAACTTCTACTTTTCTTTCCTTTAGATGATATTAAAGTTCTTCATTTGGCCGAGAGCACTCGAGCACGATTATCTCAATCCAACATGACTGCTGTGGGAAAGCACTTAATGCGATTTCGGTGAGGCGTCATATAACGGCCGCCATTCCTCTATTCTGTTGCGTTCTGTCTCTTTGTATTACCCACTGAATTCTTTATCACCAACATTTATCATGTCGTGCACCTAAAACTAAACCAGACCTCTCGTGAAAAGAAGACGGATAACGATTATTATACTAGGATAGACGCTCGATATATTACATTAAAAAATGTACGCAGCCCTGGTGAAGTGAAAACAAGCATTTAAACAACACTGGGTTTCTAAGTGGATTTGCAATGATTTAGTTTAACAACGGCAGCAGCCATTATTGCGAAAATATTACGGACTATAAAAAAACCTTGCGTTATTTGAATGAAATTGCCTGTAACAAAATAAATTGTTGCATCGAGAAAATTCCCTGCACTAAAAAGGTAAGTTTTGTTTAAACCATAATCACAGTCTAAAGGCGAAATCGCTTGGACGACCCGATCACGACTTTCTGTCTTTAGCTTCCATTTTCATTGCATTACAGCTTTTGCTCTTTGTCAGGTGAGTCCGGTTTTTTAGCTTTTACTCTTGGCTTACTTTATTTTTCTTTATGTCCATATTTCAAAAGTTTATATTTCCCAATCTCTCGCTTAATTAACATCTAATGTCATGTCTGTTCATTAGAACACTCCATGCACATTCCTTGATAAAGTTGTCCTCAAGTCCAAGTTAAAAAGTTTACCAGCGAGAAGAGTATTTTGTGAACCCTTGGTTTGCCATCGGGTTTCTTTTTTATGGTATTTGCTATGTTTACCACCACCCGTAATAACCGTTCCAACGTACGTGAATATTTCTGTGTTTAAGCTGTTAGCGGTATAGCTTTTCATCCAAGTATCCCTGGTGAATTGAAGCCATACGGACGTGACAAATATGTGTTTTGATTATAGCTGAGAGTGCACTGAGTAATAAAAATAAACCTGATAAATTGACGACTTTAGAACTCCACTTCGGGAAACCTAATTTACCACAACACATTTTTCACACCTGACAATCGCATCGCTAACAAAGTTAGTGTCATCAGAGGGATGAATGCTTTAGTAGCTAAACGATCGTCAAGCCTGAAAATTGTGTTGTTGTGTACTGAGTGCTCCAAAGTGTACTTATGACTGCTCATCACATGTTCCAATCTTCGGTCAGCATTTTGTAAGAAATGTTTGGATTGGCTACGTCTATGTGCTCGAAGATACCATCATATTATGTCACAAAATGAGTGATTTTTTAATTTTTTAATAAATAAAATAAAATGAAGGGATCTAAAAAAGAATAATGATTTTGAGCGAACTTTTCGGCAAAGATATGTATTAACACTGAGGCGTATGCTTTTAGGATCAACCAGCTTGCTGATGGAAATTCGCAAGTGAAGAAACTAACAAAGCAAATTTTAAGAAGCAATGCTAATGATAGTATGTATAAAAGGGGAGAGATCTCAACAATTTCTTTCCTGATCAAACTAATTTGAAAATTCGGCCACCAAATCAAGCTTTTTACCAAAGTAAGAGTTGGTCTAGATTTTCTGGTGCCCTCCTCGGGGGTTTACGGGCATAGTATGTCCTACCCCCTCCTCTATGGGATAAGTTCTAAAGGTGGACTTACCCCTTAAAGGGGCTTAGCAGGAAAATGTGTTCCTCCTTCGCTCCCGGAATGACATGCTTCGGCTGTTGGGGGTTAATTGGTGTAGTGTGGTTTTTGTGCAGCCACCGAAATCCGCACTTCGGTGAGAACAATAACTGCCAAAGCCAAGATATGGTCTGAAGCTAATTACTTCAAACGTAGCCTTTGACATTCCGTTGACGGAAAATTACCAGATGAAGTTGCTTCTTCTGGGTGTTGGATACATAATTTCCAACTGCTCAGGCATCAAGCGATCGTGAAATTTGTTCTAAGTCAGGTGACCACATGTCCGGACGTTTTATGTGTGAATTAATGCCGCCCAGAATGTCCCAGATGTTCACTATCCAGTACAGTAGTTAAATGCTCTAGGTGGATGATATCCAGTCTGACCCTTCTAACTACCTCATCGATTGGTGGTTTCGCGGCGTCCTCTCTCTAGATGATTTCACTCCCAGCACTGGGTTGAGGGGCAAGCCGAAGCGTTTGCCCCGGGGCGGTAACTTCAGTGGGCAACAAATTCAAGTGTGGCACACCCACAGACTTCATTAAACAAAATATTGATTATCAGTAGCAGACAGAAAATTGGACAAACAGACCCAAAGGGAAGCAGTCAGACAAGATGGTTAACAAAACATGTGGCTGTGACAGCCCTTGTAAGTAATTTATCGGATGTCAAATCGTTGGAAGAATATCAAGAAATGTCTCTCAATGCTGCAACAACATTTCAGTAAACTGTGTGGGGACGAGCCACGACCAATTCAACCTATGAATTTTAAAGCAATAAAGATTGTATTTGATCAAATCAGATCAGAAATTAAAACATTGATTGACACCATATTAACTTTAAATTTTGAATTTTTCAATGGTCGTGAAATATTGAATATGTGACCTGAAAAACTGCTAAAGAAGCGAGTAGATCTAAAAAATATGATGATCTCTTTGGGTTTTTCCAACTCTTAAGAGACCCCAGCCTCTCTATAAGACCGCCTGCAACCGACATCTGCTAGTGTTTGCTTCAGTTAGTCCAGTCTTATGGCAGGCAGAAAATTTCGACACCGAACCTTCAGTGGACATCAAGACGGGTAAGATCGACAATGGTATATGTATCTTTTATAGGACAAGTAGCTGGCATCTGATATAGAGTACTTCATTCCTCAGTTAGGCTTGGACAGCAAACAGAATAAGAGTCAATGCAATAAGACTTTTAGGCTGCAATGCACAGAAAAAGAAAAAATAGGAAGTAGGGAAGACATGCAGAAATTCAAACGTTAACGTGTACGTATGTATATGTCTAAAGATGCTGCTATGATGAAAATTAAGATTTAACCAGAAACTAAAGCTTTTTTGCTGCAAATTTTGTAATGTTGAAAGCATACAGTTGACGGCGCTCTTCCTCTACAACTGTAATACTGAATGTAAAGAGGGTACATTTTTGAAACAGTATTTCGCTAGCCATCTAAATGTTTAAGCCTATTATTGCTGAACTTCGTTTTCCCAACAATATGTTATTTTCTGTTTGTAACTTATATTGAACGATAATTCCAGGCTAATTGGCATTAAGTCACTTCACAAAAGAAAAGAAAATGGGGAACTGGGGTCGGTGATATACCCTACTTGTGAAACTAATACGACGTAAGTCATAAAAGAGAAATTAACATATTTGCGTCGTGCTGTTTAACGGAGAATTTTGGATGGGACGCCTTAATATATAAAATATCTAAAGATACAAAACTTTTGTACGCAGCTAATGAATCAGTTGTTTAGTGATTTATTCCTGAGAAAGGCATAAGACTTACTGCTATATCCATTCTGAATGTCTTTTAGCATCAAGATATTCTGTTTTTTTTTAACCAAATCAGTATCTAAAACTTACGTGCTATGTCTCAGTTTTTAGGGGGAAGACAAATGTATTTCCTTACCTGTAACAAAAAAAAAACGTTATAAGTATTTTGTACAAAAAAAAACTTTTAGTTGTTCATTGTATTTGGTTTTAAACCTTTAACATACTACTAACTACATACAGTACTGAAAAATACTGTGTATATAAATAAGTTCGTAAAAAGCCCAGGCGCAGGAAATGCGTTACGGAGCAAGTTTTGCATAAAATTGGTTTCTATAGAAAACTTGTTGGTTAAATAACTAAGAAAAGTTGAAAGAAATAGCAATGAAAATTTTGTGGTGAAAATGCTATGAATTTGATTATAGATTTCACCATATATCAGAAATACTTGAGTTAGTAAATTCGCCAGTTTGACGCTAAATCCTGTATTTGTCAGTAATAAATTTTATCGCTTCTTAGCCTCTCGTCTTTTTTGTCTGGGGCACAAAACTTAACTGTAATTTCTTAGTATTTCTCAGTATGTCAACCCAGAATATCCTTTGGTTTTGCCAATGAAATTGACAAATTGTTTATTTTCAAAAATATTTTTTCGAAGTTAGAAAATTAAAATTTGGTCTATGTAGATCTCTGTAGGGCTATGTAGATAGTACCCTTCGGTTTAGAGGCACACGTTCTTAGCACAGAACCACCGAGGCTCTTACGTTAGCATTGAAACGAGGATGTAAAAGCCGCGCGACGGTGGGGGACTATATACAAGCGTGTCGTGACAAAGCATTCGGCTGTAAGGCTCGTGTTAAATAAGTCACTGAAATGGTGCAAGAGCATTCACAACACGGGGTTCTAAAGTAAAGCCTGACTAGATGGATCTACCTTAGAACAACCGTATACATGGTTGCGGGGCATACTCAGAAGCGTGACTTCTACTTTACCGCCCTATCTAACGTTTTGGGGCGTGATCAGATGGCTGACCCCTATCTTGTCGCCTCTATCAATTTGCGAGGATACTCTTAGAGCACATTTCGCAGCCTGGCTTCTACGTGGCCACCTATATCTAACGCATTTGGGAGACGGTCCGAAACCAGACTCCTACCTTAAAGTCTCTAAACGTCGGATCTTCCAGCAAGGCACGTGACGCTACTGGCCACTCTTGTGAAGTAGTCTCAGTAGAATAGAATTAACATTGACACTGCTTTCTTCCTTGTGAACGTAAACGCTTCAATCTGAGTTCAATACACTAACTTACACTAAATAATTTGTTCTGATGTTTTTGAGTGTAGAAAAGTAACTTATGAATCTGATCATAACAATTTCAGCTAATATTAGCTCTTAGAATTCCATAATATAAATAAAATGAATTAGTAGGCAGGAATGTGGCCATATATCTTTAATAATGCAATTGCTTCAAACTTAAGATATTTTTACCTGGTACCGAGTTTTTATAAACCGTTTCTCTAAAATTAAATTTAAGAAACCTCAAAAATAACTACCCACTAAATTTCACAAATGGTGATGATAGTTTAACTTTTAACTGTTGGTTGAAACCAATCTATGTAAAAAAATACGTTAAAGTCAAGTCACTATGAAGACCGGATTTTGATATCTTATGCAGCTAATTTTAGGAAAAAGAAATTGAGTTTTTGCAGGTAAATATCACCTACGAGATACGCTAGCGAGTCGAACTAAATGTGTTATTGTTATTGATTAAAACATGTTTTATATTTGTAGAAACCCTTGCCAATTGTTCTTTATATTGTTAAATAATTAATTTCCTTATTAATTAAAAAGTAGACCAACTGCTGCTCTTTATACAACCAATGTAAAGAAGAATTGTATCCCTTATCTTTATCTTTATCGAGTTACCTCAAGAGAACTACCTTTATCCTCTTTATGTCTACATACCATAGCGGGAAACCCTATAACTTGATAGGTATTTTGACTAATTAAAAACAAAAGAGTATCAAAATAGTCTTATATATAATTATAAAATATGCGACGGTGCACCAGGGGCAACAATGATGGTGCAACTTGCGCTTCACAGGTTTTTATGGAAAGCAGTAGAATGTACAAATACAGCTTACTGTAAAAATTGACGATTATGAAACAAGTCGAATTAATAGTGACACTTTTATGAAATTCTAGTGAAAAAATTTGAGAACATTTTTTCAACTGATTGAGGATATTATAATATAAATCGGGAGAACTGTCAAGTGAGTTAGGCGTAAAGGTATTACTATTAAAAAACGGTTTCGCCTACTTTTTACACATTGTTCGGATTTTTTTGCAAATCAGTAATATACTGATGTAGCTAACGACAAATATTGACGATTACCAAACAATTCTTCTGAAACAGTGGTGTGCTGTGATGTATTAAAATATTTATGTGAATATATAATTTCACGTCTAGCCCTCACAACTATCACTTTACAAAGTTATCACTTACGCTAGGCGACATTATTACCGGGTTATACGATCTTACTAACAACACACTTGGTTGGTTTTTATTGCGTCTAGTCGGATCCCTCAGGGTTTCGTCTGTAGATTTAAAGCAGTTCCAAGACTCCTTCCCAATTAAGTCGCTCAAGTTGCAGAGCTCGCCTCTCCTCGGACTTTTTCTACCTGAAGGCTCTCAAAAATTCCTGCTTCAAAGGAAATCGCTATAGAGGGGTTCATCAGGATATGAGTTACATCGAGCTTGCATGGTCCATTCGTAAAAACATTATTCTTAAGAGGACTCGGAGGAGCATAACATCTCTAATTCTATCGGTTGGTTAGATCTAATTAACTTTTATACATATGTAGACTTAAATATAATTTCATTCATATTCATTTTCCTTGCAAAATGTATCTTATATACAAAACTTACCATCCCCTACAGAAACATCTAAGGTAATTAATTAAGGATATCAACTAACCCGATTTATATTATATTACTTTTAGTGAATTTTAATTTTTAAAAAAATCACTAATAGAGAGGTATGATGGTGAGACTTTGCAATTTTTTTTTCAAATGTGCGCAAACTAGGACCCCTAGAACCACCCGGAGTCAGTTATATATATATATATATATATATATATATATATATATATATATATATATATATATATATATATATATAGGATATATATTCACCAAATGTTATCAAAATAGCTTTGTAAGTTTCGAAGAAAAATTTTTTTTTTCGAACGAAAACAAAAAAAAAATTCCGAAACTTACAAAGCTACTTTAATAAAATTTGGTGA
This sequence comes from Tillus elongatus, assembly GCA_964006375.1. Taxonomy (NCBI): domain Eukaryota; kingdom Metazoa; phylum Arthropoda; class Insecta; order Coleoptera; family Cleridae; genus Tillus; species Tillus elongatus. The sequence continues at coordinate 61,418,608 of OZ023267.1, read as the reverse complement.
ATATATATCCTTGTGAAAGACCCTACTACATACCAAAATTAAACTTTTTAGGTTTATAGAAAATTGAGTTATTCAAATTTGAACCATTTAAGGAAAATTCGCTACCATAACGCACTTGCTGCGCCCCGAACTTTTTTTATATAAACTACTCAACACACTCAAAGCTTCGTTTCTGAGAATTTTGCCCTTCTTAAATTTGATGTAACATTTAATTGACGCGATCAAATGTTACATCAAACTCTGCTAAAAGCGTTTGCAAGCCCGATCCCTTCACTATTAGCCAGTTGTTTTGTCAAACAACCGGTAATTTACATTAATTTTATACGGGGTGTTGAACCAAACATTGAAAATTTTCTAAACCGCCAAGAAACGCCAAGATTCTCTTTTAAATCTTAACTAAAAACAGGTTGAAACACACTAACTACAGGCTGGTGAATTTTTTGCTTATCGTTTCTAGTGAGTTTTCTTTAAAAGAATGAACTAATGAGGAGATCTCGACTTTTGAAATTTTGAAAAAGAATCTTCATGTCTGAGATCAGTTTCTGGCTTTATATGTTTGTATATATATATATATATATATATATATATATATATATATATATATATATATATATATATATATATATATATATATATACGTAAATGATCTCCCCAACTATCTGACAGGTGGGAGGTTGTTTATGTACGCGGACGACATAGCAATCGTAGTTTCGGATCCGGTATTGTCCGATGCTATGCGTAAGGTGAATAGTATTTTGTCGCACTTCGATCAGTGGTGCTGCAGCAATCACCTGATTGTAAATAGTTCTAAGACAGTTTATGTAGAGTTTATGAGAAGATGTCGAGAGCCTTCTATTGATATTGATTTTCATTTTAATAATAACTATATTGCCTTAAGTACCTCCACCAACTTTTTAGGTTGAATTTTAGATAATAGGCTTTCATGGGAGACCCAGATAGAAGGTATATCAAACAAATTGGGTAAGGCCTATTTTTGCATCATGAAGCTGAAGAACACCGTAAATGCAATTTCTCTAATTAATGTGTATTTTGCTTTAGTGTATAGTGTGCTGGCATATAACATAATAGTGTGGGGTCATGCAAATGATATACACAGAGTTTTTATATGCCAAAAACGAGTAATCCGCCTGATTTTTGGACTACAACAAAGAGAGTCATGCAGGACTACATTTAAAACAAAAAACTGTTAACTGTCACGGGGGTGTATTTGTATAAACTCCTGAGTTTCAAATATGCACGTAGGAACACGTTTATTAAAAACAGTGCAGTTCACAGCTACACTACCCGGGCAAGAAATGACATCCACTTGCCAAATTACTAGTATATGGCATACAATAAATCACCTGTATATGCTGGCTGTTTTTATTTTAATATGCTTCCTTAGGAGATTAAGGCTGCGGATACACTGAGCTGTTTTAGACATAAGATCAAATCATTTTTGGTTGACAATTCTTTTTATCATATCAGTGAATTTACTGAAAGGTGTACAGGCCCTGAGCAACGGAGAGAATGATAGTAATGGCTGTAAAAATAGCACCGTTGTAACTGTAAATTTAGGTTTAATGTAAACTGATTGTATCTTTTTGTAGTTGGTTCTGTATGTAAAGTGGTGTTGTTATTTTTTGACTTCTGTTTTTGTAATTATTTAAGACTGACATTTTATGTTTTTCTAATTCTTTGACGTGCCTGTAGTATGTATGTACTTGATCAAAAGCTAATAAAGTTATGTATCTATCTATCTATATATGTCGCACCGATAACCTAAAAAATAATGGTCCGATTTTGATAAAATTCTGTGGCTAGTGGATAAGTTCGCTTGCCGAAAAGTCGGCCCAGTTTTTCTCGGTAAATTTAGTGCTTTCTTGCGAATTTTTTTTATATTTCCAGAAATAACAAAGGAATTGCAACCAAATTTTTAGGCCGGTGCATATCATAAAAAGTAAACTACGTACCAAAAACTAGATTTGTAGGTTAAAAGAAATAAAGTTATAGGCATTTAAAGAAAAAATTTTGGGGTTTTCCTGTTAAAATGTTAAAGTTGTGATTTGAAGCGTCAAAATTGGCAACATTTAGGCAAAGAACCTGAACCAAATACGAGTTATCTAGAGAAAATTTTGCTGGAAGGGTATCTTGCAAACGCTTAACTTCCAGCTTCTAGCGTCGGTGTCCTTTATTTTAGACAAATTTTTAGAAAATCTATTTCAAATAGCTTTCGCAGTAGTTTTAGTTATAGAGTTTATGGTTAACAGTCTATGATTTTTAGCGAATTTTAGGGTCGTTTGAAATTTGAAAAGATATCAAGTGAGCGCGAACAAGGCAGAACCCATTTTCGGGGTTAGCTTCAGTTTTTATCTGTTCACATATATACAGGGTGATGCATTTATACGGTAAAGCTCGATATATTCGTTATTATACAAGATAGGAGACAACATTGTATATGTTAATTACAGGGTGTCTTAAGCTATGTTATTGCATTTTTTCATTATTTTAATCGAATTATAATGCCTGTTGGTAGGGAAAAATTTTGTAGCGTTCATCGTTTTCTAATTATTTCAATTTTTACATTTTTGGCACATATTAAAAATTATGATAGGGCGTTTTTACCAATAGATAGCAGAGTTCCATGATAAGCGACACATTCAGGGAGGTTTTCATTTATATCATTCGTCGAAAAAAAAACGAGATGCCCTATACAGGGTCGTCTCAAATTTTTTTTTTATGGAACAACCTGTATTTTGTGTTTCAGAAGTGAAGAGCATTTTCTTTGCTTGAAGTTTTGTGTAACACCTCCTGGTTTTGTATATACATATTTACATTTAGAATCGCATACCATGATTCGATTAGATTGTGTGGTTATTTAGTGGAAGAAAAATATGAAAACATTAAAAGTATTTCACTTTGATACAAATACGTAAGAAATAAATAAAATTATAGTATTATCTACCTTTACATTTTCATAAAACATATATAAATAGCTGGTGACTTGCTTTCACAAAAAAATTTAAAATAAACTTTAAAGTAGCAGACTTAAGTAGTGCTCTTATTTCTGACAGCTGGGGGAATGAAAATATGAGTATTTTTCCGCTTATATTTTTCTTCACTTCCAGTTGTTCGAATTTCAGTGAAAAATAAAGAAAATACATTTTCTTTCCTTCAATTATAATTACAGATTAGGTATACAACAAAAATTTTATGAATTCTTTGAGCAAATTTTTTTGTAAAAAATATTTTTTTTGTGTTTCCGTAGAAATCATTGTTTGTAAGATTTCTGTGAATTTTTGGTAATTAATAATAAATAATGAACAAGTTATTGTAAAAAAGTTGTCGAATTTTCGTGAAAAAATTGTTTGCAAATTTTTGTTTGGAGTTTCGTCGAAAAGCTTTTTGTGAATAAATATATCTTGATAGGTGGCTAATTGCTTGAAGAGGTTCCTTGGCCAGGAAAATCGGACCAGTTTTTTGGGAATATCTTAAGTTTATTTTCGGAAAATTTTTGTACATTTTCCAACAATAATGTTATTTTGATGAAAAATGGTACATTGTTTATACTATCTAGGTTATACTGGTAACCAAATTTGACGCCTGCTTCCATTAAAAAAAGACATAATTGCTATTAAAAACATTTTAATGAAAATTCATCACGATAACACACTTGCTGCGTCCAGACTTTCATCTACAGGGTGATTACAAAAAATAGCTTTTTCTTTTTTCGGTTATTTTTTTTACTCGTAAACCTATTTTCGTAATGGAGAGCGCATATTGAAGCCAAAGCCTAACAGAGGAACGCTCAGTTAACAGAATGACCGGAGAGTGAACAATCAATATAGATACAGCGCGGCATCAAATATGAGCATTTTTTCGCTTATGTGTTTTCTTACTTCCAGTGGTTCAAATTTTCGTGAAAAGTAAAAAAAAAATTGTACATTTTCTTTCATTAAATTATAATTACAGATTTGGTATATAATTTAAATTTTCTGTACTGTTTTAGCAAATTTTTTTGTAAAAAAATTTATTTTTTCGTAGAATTTTTTTGGTATTTTGTAGAAATTATTGTTTGTAAGATCTTTGTGGAATTTTGGTAATTAATTAAAAAAGATTAATAAGTTATTGTTAAAAAAAATTTCGGATTTTGGTGAGAAAATTGTTTCAAATTTTTTTCTGAGAGTTTCATCGAAAAGCTTTTTGTGAATAATTATATCGAGGTAGGTGGCTATATATCTTGAAGGGGTTCGTTGGCCAGGAAAGTGGGACCACTTTTTGGGAACATCTTAACTTTATTTTCTGCCAAAGCCTCAGAGAGGAACGCTCAGTTAACAGAATTAACGCAGAGTGAACGATCAATATAGAGCGTGGCATCAATAGTGATCCAAATTAACTATAAATCGAGTTGCTTATGAAATAACCATTACTTGCACTAAAAATTTTTTCTTGTCTGCATAGGTCAAAAGTTTTCGTTACAAACGGCTTGTTTCCAAAGGATACTCATACAAGCTCCCATCTGAAAATGCTAGCAACTAAGATAACGAAAATAATGACAACAATCATTGTTCTCTTATACGAAGGATAAGTACCAACTGGAAAATAGTGCAACTACCATTCAATTTAATAAATTTACTACAGGGCAGAAACTGAAACATATACAAAATGTTAATAGACCTGATAAAATAAATTAGAATAAAAATATAAAATTCTCTGCATCGTATTGGAAATAAGAAATAATAATGTGTAATGTATATGCGTTTATAATTTTAAAATATTGAATTTAACTCCTTCTGTCTAGCCCACTGTGGTTATACCTGTGAATCCGTGGCCCGTCTTGTGTGTCTAGAAGCGGCCATGACAGACCTCTTGGTCCAAGTGTCCCTTCATTGATTGTTGTTGCCCTTACTTGGTGAAACTTGTCCATACTACATACAGACTTGGAGACTACTTCTCTGGCTTCACTGTTGGTTTTTGTAGGTGAAGGACGTAGCCAGCGCGTGAGCTAACTGGAGCAAGTGGCCCTTCTAATTCTGGAAGTTCTAAGATGTTCTTCAATGCTTCTGTGACTATAGTTTCGCTGCTTGACAGCATTTTCAGACAGATTAAAATTGAATTAGTACGAAATCATGACAACTATAAATAAATATCTGTTGCTATGTTATGATATGATGTTTTGATCAAAAAATTTTTTTTTTCAAATTGAAAATAAAATGAAACACCGATGACAGATGAGGTTTTCAAAATGTCTATGTGATGTATGTCAATATTTAACATAAAAACTAGAACTAGGCTATAATAACTATGATAACAGTTACAGCAATAAAATAACTAAACAATAACAGTATAAAAGTAGTCTCTATACAACGAAAATATCGACATACATCAACTCATTATTTTATTACAACTTTTTTGAAATAATAGTTAAATTTATTTTCTTTGACATATTTAATTAGAAAGAAGAATATCCAAGAAAGGGGAATTCATACGTAGATGATATTTCAGCATGTTTTCAAGGTAGTCATACAGAATTAAATGAATTTTTAAATTTTATTAATAACTTTCACCCAAATATTAAGTTTACTTTAGAAGAAGAAGCTAACAGTTGTATACATTTTTTAGACTTAACAATTAGAAAGTTAGAAAATAATTCATTTGACTTTTCAATATATAGGAAACCAACTTACACTGACACAACCATACCATACGATTCATGTCACCTTTTTTCACAAAAGCTGTCAGCTTACCATTCTATGATACATCGTGCATTTTCAATACCTATGTCACAAAACAATTTTGAAAAAGAAATTTCAATAATTAAGCAAACAGCATTTAATAATGGCTACTCCGTTAAAATAATAGATAAAATGATAGAGAGAAAAGAATACAAATTAGCGATTAATTTAATTTATCCAAATATTAGAGACAAAGAAGACAACAGATACATTTCGATAACTTATTTTGGAACCATTTCAGAAAACATTTCAAAAATTTTAAACACCTGTACAAATACAAAGGTAGCTTTTAAATCTTACAACACGACGCGTGATTTGCTATTTAACGCGAAAGAAAAATCTTGTTTCCTGACAAAAGCTGGAGTTTATAAATTAGCTTGTACACATTGTAACGCAATCTACATAGGTCAAACTTCTAGAAATTTTAACACCCGATACAAAGAACATATTTCTGCATTTAGAAATAACCACTCTGACAAATCTACATTTGCAAAACATATTATTGACACCGAACATAGACCTACAATAAATAACGGCATACAACCACTACATTTTTATAATGACAAACGTAAACTAGACTTTTTTGAAGCTTTAGAAGTCAAAAGGCACACACACGGCAATAACTACCTAGTTTTAAACGAGCAAACTGATTTAATGAATTCCCCATTCTTGGATTATTTTCTTTCTAATTAAATATGTCAAAGAAAATAAATTTAACTATTATTTCAAAAAAGTTGTAATAAAATAATGAGTTGATGTATGTCGATATTTTCGTTGTATAGAGACTACTTTTATACTGTTATTGTTTAGTTATTTTATTGTTGTAACTGTTATCATAGTTATTATAGGCTAGTTCTAGTTTTTATGTTAAATATTGACATACATCACATAGACATTTTGAAAACCTCATCTGTCATCTGTGTTTCATTTTATTTTCAATTTGATAATTATTATTTTTTTATCAAAACATCATATCATAATATAACAACAGATATTTATTTGTAGTTGTCATGATTTCGTACTAATTCAATTTTAATCTGTCTGAAAATGCTGTCAAGCAGCGAAACTATAGTGACAGAAGCATTGAAGAACATCCTAGAACTTCCAGAATTCGAAGGGCCACTTGCTTCAGTTAGCTCACGCGCTGGCTACGTCCTTCACATACAAAAACCAACAGTGAAGCCAGAGAAGTAGTCTCCAAGTCTGTATGTACCAAGTGCCCCTGTGTATAATCTCTAGTAAATATATTTAAAAAAAGTGTAAACAGCTCAAAAAAAAGAATATTCGTCATATTTAAAACAAACAAAAACACAGAAGTATTGTATGAAAATATATAAAAAGTATCACAAAATGTAAACTAATATCTCTGTTATATATGTATCTATATATGTGTATATATGTATATATCAAAAGAAAAGTAGCATACAGATGGGATCCAAACCAAGAAGCCGGAAAAAATGTGCGAATGGTCTGACGACCGTAGCCATGAACGAAGACAACACACACACAACAAGTACCAACTGATTTTGAGATGAATGCAGCATATTGTTACTTGCTGGAAATATAGAAATTATCTGTTAATTAATTTTAATTAAATTGCCAGACAAGCGAATGATTGATGTTAACAAAAATTGCTTAATAAGTATGGTATTAGGCCGTAATCACCACACATCAGTTAAAAAAATTCGGCAACGTCAAATGAAACCCACAACTTTAATTCTGTAATGTGCTTCTTTCTCCTAAATAATTTCTGGTCGCAATACGAGCAAAAGAAAATTATGTACTTGATTAAAAAATATCTTTTCTGGTATTCGTAATGAACTCATTTCTGGCGAATACCAAATATTCTTCCAATTAGAGGGCTGTTCATATCGAATTACAGAATTGTTTGTACATTCCTTGCATACTGTTCGGTTAAAATTCAAGAGGGTAGAGCGAGAATACATTTTTAATCCGGAAATAAGCGAATTTCCGGTCATTGTTATCTTTGAAGTTATTATCTCGACAAAGGGGCTCCAACAATAATGGCTAGCTTTAATGCTTCTTTCTTTGCGTTGTAACAGTATCATGTACGTCCGTACTAAATTCTATTTTGTCAAAGCGAGAGCTTAGCAGGAAACAATACATATTCAGTTGCATACAATTTTAGTATATACTTTTTATTTCGAGACAAAATGGTAATATGAACTTATCTCCATTTGAGAGAATTTTAGGAAATATGAATTCCCTAAAGCAGTTACTTCCTTTTCATGATTCATTAATACATAAAAAGATCATTGATGACAAGACAAGGATATCAGAAAAACCCACAAAAATAATAACAGAGAGCTATGCGCTAGATTTGTATTTCGACCATGAAGTTGTCTCCATGAGTAGCTCTCACTGGGATCGTATCAGCAAAATTATCGTATTAGTGAATTTTCTTAAAATAATTCACTAATGAGGAGATCCCAACTTTTGAATTTTGAAAAAATTACTTCAAATGAGCGCTAATTAGGCCCCTCAGAACACATATTGGGGGTCAGTTTCAGTTTTTATATGTTATATATATATATATATATATATATATATATATATATATATATATATATATATATATATATATATATATATATATATATATATATATATATATATATATATATATATATGTATCACACCGATAACTCAAAAAATAATAGGCCGATTTTGATTAAATTTGGTGAATAAATTCCTTTTGCAAATGGCTTGGATAAGTTCGTTAGCCAGGAAAATCTTCCCAGGTTTTCCCGGAAAATTTGTATTTTCTTTCAAAAAAAAATTATATCTCCGGAATTAACAAATAAAGGGCAACCAAATTTGGTAGGTTAAAAGACAAAAGAGTTATAGGCATTTAAATAAAAATACATTGGGGTTTTCCTCAAAACGTCAAAGTTGCGATTTAAAATGTCAAAATCGGCAACATTTATGCAAATAACTTGAATCTAATACGGGCTATGGAAATCAAATGTCTCAAGAAGGATGTTTTATAAACCCTTAAGTCTTAGTTTCAACCGTCATTGTCCTTCATTTTACTAAAATGTTTTACTAAAATTCATTTAAAATAGACCCTTTCTCTGATGCTTGGCAGTAGCGTTAGCTATAGAGTTTATCGTTTAATGGTATATAATTTTTGTCGAATTTTCGTAAAAAATCAATAAAGCTCAATATATCCGTTATTATACAAGATATGAAAAAAAGTGTATAAATTAATTATAGGTTGTCTTGAGCTACATCTTAAAAAAATATTTCTACAATAACAGGTGGCCCATAATTCGTTGGTGATACAAATTCTCTTTTTTTTTTTAATCAAACAAGTTTTATGTTATTGCATTTTGCATTTTCCATCGAAATATAATGCATGTTTGTAAGAAAACTAATTCTGGACGCAGCAAGTGCGTTATGGTAGCGAATTTTGGTCAAATGCTTCATATTTGAATAGATCAATTTGCTATTAACCTATAAGGTTGACCAAGAAACGAGTTTTTTCGGGACTACTTTAAGTTTATTTTCGAAAATTTTTGTACATTTTCAAACAATAAAGTTATTTTGATGAAACATGGCACATCGTTTTTACTATATAGGTTATACTGGTAACCAAATTTGATGCCGGCTTTCTTAAAAAAACACACATATTTGCTATTAAAAACATTTTAATGAAAATTCACAACCATAACGCACTTGCTGCGTCCAGACTTTTTATATACTTAAATTTACGAATGGCGCAATACCTGATGATGCAGTATCGGATGATTTACTTCCGAATCGTGCAATACTAGATTGCGTAATACAGGGTGACGAAATATAATGTTTTTTGAGTCAGTGGACACACCTAACCAGTTGCATCAACGTTGTAAGCAACCATATATTATTATGTGGTGTATTAAAAAGTGTTGAATTAACTGGATCCATAACTAAATTCATTATAATTTGCACATATTTCTAAATTGTTCAAAACATCTAGCTCGCGATAGTGCGTTATTTTCAATGGCGTAAAGTTACTATGACATACCTATGTCCAAAGTCAAATACATTGAATCTAAAATGATACGCTCCCTTTTCGAATCTTGTTGTTACTGATCTCTGCGTTTGCCTTATCTAGATTTTCTCGCAATATTCATAAGATATTTGATAAATGCTCAGTTGTGTCGAATTCCAAAAGTATCATTTGGTCCAACCAAGAAGCTCTTACACCTTTTCAACTTTACAGACGACTTTAAAACCATTAGCTTTGGATTTCCCCTAACCCTTTTGTAAAAAAAAATTATAGTAAGGAACCACTGCGAACCTTTTGGGTGGCTCATAGGATTTAGGCTTTAATGCCGTCCTCCCAACCTACATTTTACAACACTAAGTGAGATATAAGACACGAAGAACATGCCGCCACCTCGTTGCGGAACCAAGTAGTATTTTGTCACGGCAGCTCCAAATAACAGAGAAATTGTTAAAAATAGAGACTGTATACAACCAACTAACAATTTAGTAAATTGACAGCCTTGGCCCATCTCTACCCTAATATAGGGAAAAAGTATGTAAGGCTAGATGGATTCTCACCATAATTAGACCCGTAGACCGGTTTCGCTGTAATTAGAGCTTCTCAGTACGGCATACTAATTGTAGCGAAAATACACCTATAAAGTGTGTGTGTGTGTGCGCGCGTGTTTGGGATGACCTCGGAAACTTAAGTCCATTGGTCACAGACTTTTGAAGATTTTTGTTTGTTTGATTTCGCGGATACAATCATATGGATTTATTTTTGTGTCTTTTAATGTCTTTCAGTGAGCCTCTTATTTGACCATAGCTTTACAAATTGATAGTACTTAAATATAATGTAAATAAAAATAACATTATTTGTTACACCTATAAAGTAATACGGCTATGGTAGCCAGCCTCCCAACACTAAGTGAGATAATACACAAAGCACGTGCCGCCACCTCGTCGCGGAACCAAGTAGAATGTTGTTACGGCAGCTCCAAATAACACAAAGTGTTAAAAATAGAGACTGTATACAACCAACTAACAACTTAGTAAATTGTCAGCCCTATATTAGGTTATAAATGGGCAAGGGCTGACAATTTACTAAATTGTTAGATGGTTGTATGCAGTCTCTATTTTTAACACTTTGTGTTATTTGGATCTGCCGTGACAACATACTACTTGGTTCCGCAACGAGGTGGCGGCACGTACTTTGTGTCTTATATCTCACTTAGTGTTGGAAGGCTGGCTACCATAGCCGTATTACTTTATAGGTGTAACAAAATATGTTATTTTTATTTACATTATATTTTATTTAATTAATAATAATAATTATATTGTCAGCCCTATATTAGGGTAGAAATGGGCCAGGGCTGACAATCTACTAAACTGTTAGTTGGTTGTATAGAGTCTCTATTTTTAACACTTTGTGTTATTTGGAGCTGCCGTGACAACATACTACTTGGTTCCGCAACGAGGTGGCGGCACGTACTTTGTGTCTTATATCTCACTTAGTGTTAGAATGCTGGCTACGATAGCTGTATTACTTTATAGGTGTATTTTCGCTGCAATTATTATGCCGTACTGACGAGCTCTAATTAGAGCGAAACCGGTCTGTGGTTCTAATTGTGGTGAGAATGCATCTAGCCTTACTACATTTTACAACTATACTAAGTAACTAATATATACACAATATCTGAAGAGATTTCGTTACAAATCGCAACATCTACAGTTTTGCTCACCTGCTCACTACTCAAAGGAAAACTGAAGAATCATTCAAATCAAACAGCTCAAATTTGAGATTTTGTGACTAAAATAATGATTGAAATCTCATGATATAGAGCGAATCTTAGACGTTGTTCTCCGGTAAACGTCAAATTCTAACTTGTCTACATTTTTGATCCGCCTTATATACCAATTATATTTTAATTATGTTTCTATTTATGCCATGTGGGCCTACTTCCCCGATTATGGCCAATCACCGACGTCAACACTTTTATTTCGCTTCTAGAAAACTTCAGTCTTTTATAGGGAGTCATATATCGTGTTCTGCATTACATAGTAGTCGATAGTGACAAAAATGTGAATTTCTAAGAGTATATGTCTTAGAAAAACTAGATCAGTTATTGAATAAAAAAATAAAGGTTTGAAATAGACACCTAAGGTGGCCGATGTCCACTATTGAAAACTGAATTGCGAAAAAGAGGACTATCAATGGTCAGAGATGCTATAAATCTTAGCGCATGGCAGCGAGTGATGTGATTTGATGCCCGTCATCGTATTAGCCAGGGGACTAGTTGTTTACGCTCGCTAGTTTTCTTCCCACAGCTTTCTTATTACGTAAAAGCTGCTGTGTGGAAGCGTAGAGCCGTCACAACACCAGAGATGACGCTTTGCGCGTTTCTCCATCAATTGCAAATGTATATATATATATATATATATATATATATATATATATATATATATATATACATATACCCCGAAATGCGTTTGTTACAGACATTTTTCTAGTTATTAACGTATTTAAAATCTGAAAATTTGCATTAATATATAAGACATAACGCACTTTTCAAGTAAAATAATTTGGAGTCTATATCACTTCCGGTGTAACCGGAAGTAGCGATCAAGTTTGTTATTTTAAATGGGACAGCCTGTACATTTTTACATATCTGGACTGTACGTAAAATTCTGTGTACATCAACGTCAACTATCGTAATCTACCTTCAATTGTTTTAAAGTTATTGTGATTTTTTTAAATGTTTATTTATTTGCATTGAAATATTGAATCCATTCGTTGTCATTTATTTTTCATAATTAGGAAGTCAAATTTTGTTAGTCGCTACTACAGATATTAGGTTTGTAGAATGTATAAGAAGATTTGATCTCATTTATAGAGTATGTTAAAAATTTAATGGCGAATCAGGAAAACTTTAAAGATAAAAAAACATTTTTTTTTCAAATGGAACATCCTGTATATTTATAGATACTTGGATAGAACGTTTAATTTTACGTGACTAGATACAGCATACCCTATACCTATCTTCGATAGTTTTCCTCAATTTCGCATTTCAGCAACCTGTTTTTTTTTTAATTTTGAGTTTTGGACTAAGTGTGGACAAATCGTAATATTTTGACGCCAGTTACTTTGTGTACCATCTGTTTTGGACCAGCATGTATACCTACCACTAAGAACACAATGCAGTTGTTATTATACCATTATTACTGTTTTTGTTATAGCACTGAATAATATGATAATTTCAAATACAAAGACCGTCACAACTTGACTAAATTTGATTATTAAATTAACAAGTATTTGTAGTAAGGTTCGAATGTAGTTACGCAATTCTCGCGTCTGTTGGTATCATCAGCGACGATAGGATCATTACAAACACACAATTGTGTGTACATTGCGTTGTCGGGGTTTTGGTACTACAACTGACAAGTCATGTTTGCACTGTCAATGATAAGTTTATAGCAAATCAACTTCAACCTGAATCAACTGCGGTTTCACGTTTGCTTTGTTGCTAATACAATCGATACCAATTTGCTATCCCGTTACTTGATATGGCATGGAACGATCAGCTCCCTTGCCCCACCAGAATCAGTAATTGCTAACGGCTCTGGTTTATGCAAACTTGGCTATGTTAATAATAGTTCAATCATAGATGCACTTAGCCAGAAATTGCTATACACATCCGTTGATTGCCCGATATAGCATTTATTAATGCAGATATTTAATGACACCAAAAACATATTTTGTCCATTACTTTGTTTCATATATGATCACTAGGATAGACGAAAATTTATAAACGGGTAAGATACGCTAAACATCATAATAATAAATGGTTTACGGAGGTAAAATAATCAATATTCCTTTTAGTTTCAACAGTCTTTTGAGCACTGGTGTAAGCCAAAATTGATATACATCTCTCAGCTCCACAGTCTGCAGGATATTTAAAAATTCCGCACTTCTATTAATACACAGTTAGACAGCTAAGCCTACAATCATTTAAAATGTGGTCATTTTATGTGCCCTAGACAAGGATAGACAACAGATAGTGTACCATGGAATTTGACGTTCGAGTGTTTACCTATGAGTGTGAACCGGACAGTCGAATAACCCTAACTGCCTGTACCTGAATTTGTCTTACTAACCTAATTGCCTTAGTGTGTCGCTACCCCCCCCCCCAATCTCACTATTCCTCTCTCTCTCTCTCTCTATATATATATATATATATATATATATATATATATATATATATATATATATATATATATATATATATATATATATATATCATTCTCCCCTCTCTACTTAAATGATTAAGAGACTTACAATTAAAGGAGGAGTATATTTCATTGAACCGAATTTAAAGTCGGACCTTTCGCTCCTTAAACTATTCCTTAATCCAAAATGACATTTTTATGCAACATAATTTTTTTTGTTTTATATATATATATATATATATATATATATATATATATATATATATATATATATATATATATATATATATATATATATATATGTATATAATCTTTTGATATTTTTCGGCCCTTCGGCCCGAAATCGTTTTTCTTTCATTTATCGAATACCAGAAATTCTGTTTATCACACACAAACTATTAGACTGGTGTCCCCCTTTGGCTTTCTAGAAGTATATTTTTTTTGTAAATCCCTGTAACAGTACTTTTCATAAAGTTAGGAACTTGAAATTTTGTATCTACAATAACCTTTAGAAAGGAATCTTGCGTACCACATTTCTTTAAAATAACAACAGTGGCCAGGTTGGTTGCCGGAGTGTGAGTAAGTGAAACTAAACAAAAAGATGTGATCATAGAGTCAAAATTGTAAAAGTGACATTTTAATATTTGGCAGTTTTAGTTGTGACCCACCAGACTTGTTTGTATGATAGTGACCCACCAGACTTGTTTGTATGATACAAAATATAGTTATTATCTGCTAGTATACTATTATTATTATTTATTATTACTTATTGCGCAAAGTACCTATACAGCGCATCTTATAAATAAGTAGGTAGTAGTAGTGGTAACAGGAAGTAATTGGCGTTGAAAAAGAACCCCAATAACTCTTTTCAGGCTCCTGAGGATGTGCCAAAAAAGATGCGAAATATATAGCACGTTTTAGCAAAGAACTGGCGTTTTTTCAGTGGCCATACGTTCTAAGGTCGATAGCCCTGAGTGAGACTTTAAATTTTGGAAACTAACATTAACGACGTTATACATACATACACACATATATATATATATATATATATATATATATATATATATATATATATATATATATATATATATATATATATATATATATATATATATATATATATATATATATACACGGTGATACATAAGTGGTGACCAAAAATGAAACCCCATGTTCTTTCAACAATTTTAGTGAGGGTATGTGCTATAAAATTTTTTCCTATAATGCTTCATTAAAAAGATACAGGGTGTTGAAGTTGAATTTCAAAAAATAAAATTTCCCAATTTTTTTAAAAGTAGCACATATATTTTGCTGAAACTTCGCATGTGTAGGCTGCTATGTAAGGCGCGTATTCTACCATAACAATTGAATCGGCTAATTCAGCAGAAAACGGGTACGTCAATGATATTTTTTTATTTTTTGAGTCTTACTTTCATTCGTCAACAAAATGACTCTCTTAATAATTTTCTGTGCGACGCTTATTTTACGAGTAAGCAATGAATTAGCTAAGTGTTTTAGAGCACAATTCATGATTTTTAACCAGTCGTTGTTTGGTAGAAAATCGCAATGATACACTTTTATCAGGCTTATAGTAATTTATTTATTACAATAAATGTTCAAAAATGCCTCCATTTGCCTGAATACAAGCACGACATATGGAAAATTTAATGTCTTGATAATTTTTTGTACGACGATTATCTTTGTTGTATTTTAGTAAGTAGTAGTCTGATTTGCCAAAGTTGTCATTAAGTATCACTTGTCGTTTAGGTTAACAAGTTATTATTTTGATTAGTTGTAAGTGGTAAACTTTATAAATTTGCAAAATTTTCTATTCTTTTACTTCTTATAATGGAGTACACCTCAGAAGAGTATGCAGATATAATTTTTATCTACGGATATGCTGATGGAAATGCTCTAGCTGCTTGTCGGAAATATCAGCAGCGTAGGTTTCCCACTCGCCGTCAACCTACACCAAGGGTTTTTTCTCGATCGTTTTCAAGACCTCGGCAGTGCGGTCAATACCGCACTGCCGTTGTCCAATGACAACGTCCTGACGCTAGAGCTAATTGAAGAAGACAACATCAACTTGAGTCGAAGAGAGAGTGGTGGATGCAGTGATGGATCAACCTTCTACAAGTACTCGGAGGATTGCCACGCAGTTACAATATTCTCAAAGCTTTGTTTGGAGAACTTTAGATCGAGAAGCCTTACATACATATCATCGACAGAATGTTCATTGCCTTCTACCTGGAGATAATGTGCATCGACGAGTCTTTTGTGAATGGATGTTGGAAATGAACAATCAAAGTATCTTATTCCCTAATCTAATCTTCTGGTCTGACGAATCAACATTTACAAGAAATGGTATTTATAATTCTCATAATGAGCATGTCTGGTCATTGGAAAATCCACATGCAACAAGGACTCGCACATTTCAACATAGATTTTCCATTAATTTATGGTGTGGTATTTTTAACGGCTCACTTTTCATGGAAGTCCTGCCACAACGTTTAAATGGATCTTCGTACTTAGCGTTCCTAGAAAACCGTGTAGAAAACATTCTAGATGACATTCCACTAGCAACAAGATGTATAATGTGGTCCCAGCATGACGGTGCACCAGCGTATCATAGTCGAAACGTTGTTACATGGCTACATGAACATTATAATGAAAGATGGATTGGCAGAACTGGACCAATACACTGGCCTGGAAGATAACCGGACCTAAACCCACTTGACTTCTATCTTTGGGGTGATTTTAAGCGACTGGTATACAGCGAACAAATAAATACATCAGATCAGCTACAACAACTGATAAATAATGCTTTTCGTCATATTCAAGCAACAATGAATCCTCAAGACATTAAATTTTCCATATTAAAAAGATGCAGTGCGTGCATTCAGGCCAATGGAGGCATTTTTGAACATTTATTGTAATAAATAAATTACTATAAGCCTGATAAAAGTGTATAATTGCGATTTTCTACCAAACAACTACTGGTTAAAAATCATGAACTGTGCTCTAAAACACTTACCTGATTCATTGCTTACTCGTAAAATAAGCGCCGTACAGAAAATTATCAGGAGAGTCATTTTGTTCACGAATGAAAGTAAGATTCAAAAAATAGAAAATAAAAAAAATATCATTGGCTTACCCGTTTTTTTCTTGAGGGATAACCAATGACATGTGGGTACGCGCGCCACTGCTGGATTAGCCGATATAATTGTTATGGTAGAATACGTGCCTTACATAGCAGCCTACACATGCGAAGTTTCAGCAAAATATATGTGGCACTTTTTAAAAAATTGGGAAATTTTATTTTTTGAAATTCAACTTCAACACCCTGTATATTTTTAATGAAGCATTATAGGAAAAAAATTTATAGGACATACCCTCTCTAAAATTGTTCAAGGAACATGGGGTTTCATTTTTGGTCACCACTTATGAATCACCCTTATATATATATATATATATATATATATATATATATATATATATATATATATATATATATATATATATATATATATTTCCACAGCTTCCTTCTTGCTGTACTCTGATTACGTGGATGCTGCTGCGGAAGCCTAGAACCGTCACAACACCAGAGACGGCGTTTCGCGCTATTCTTTATTGCATATACAAGTGTCCCTTAATGATATGCGAATATTTAAGGATGTGAATCGACATTAAAAATTGTTAATAACTTGGTTTATAAACTATGGCCAAAAAATGTTCCGTTGCAAAAACATGGGATATTAAAGTTTTAGGAAAAAAATTGAAATTAATAATTATTTTCGAAACGGCTTGAGATATTCCAGTGATATTTAGTATATAGAAACAGCTAATAAGGGTGTATATTGTTCAATACAAACATAATCTTTAACTTCAACAATAACGTGTGTAAGGGCACTGACTTCGACAATTTTGAATAAAAAAATAGTACGCCAATGATTTTTTTCGCAAATACAAATTCTATTTGAATTTCTCGTTCAATTTGAAACACGAGAGCGCTGAGTTGTCTTTCTGCAATCCGCCGTTTTTGAGTGAAAAGAAACAAAAACCGTTGTAATATCTGAGAAAGCAACGTGATTATTGTGCCATAAATGTAGTTGCCCTGGAGTATGCCAGTGTCCGTACGCACGCCACTGTTAAAGCTGAAAATTACGTTTGTACTGAAAAACATGCACGTTTATTATCTGTCTCTATGCATTAAATATCACTGAAATATCTCCAGCGGTTTCTAAAATATTAATTAATTTCCAATTTTTCCCTAAAACTTTAAGCCCCGTATTTGTGTAACGGAACATTTTTAAATGAAGGTTTATAAAGCAAACTATCATTCATTTTTCATGTGGATTTATAGGCTTAAATATTTGCTTACCATTAAGGAACACCTGGTATATATAAACATAAAAAAGTTTTAAGGTACCCTAATACTGAATTTCAGCGGCCCTAATATGTGCTCATTTGAGAACTCCTCTTGAAAACTCGAAAGTCGTTACTCATCTATAAGCAATTTTTTTTTAAGAATTCGGTAAAACAATTATTTTTTACGGTAGTCGAATTTGTACTTTAACGATTTTCAATTGAATGACAAAAATATAGCCAAGGGTAAAACACCGTTGTAAGTTTTTAAAGTAATAATTATCAGTGCTTCCCACAGGCTAAATAATTTACATTATTAAAGCATAGAAGGGGATCGGTTAATGTGTCGTAACCTTATTTCACGCGGTTGGATTTTTGAGGCAAATGTTTTATAGGTGGGACATCAAATATTCTACCTGCCTGTCAGAAAAATGATTGTTTGCTCTGACCCATTTTTGTAAATTTGCGGTGCCACATCAACTGGTATATTATGCATGTCCAATAATTATTTAAATCGTTCTAAATTTAAATCAAAAACGATGTTTTTATTTTCAACAAGCTAGATTATTTACAGAGCAACCTACTAAAAATGTCGCAACCCACTTAGATTGTCGAGCTACTTAGTACAAAATAAATAATCAAGTATCTAAGCTAAAATTAGCACAGTTGCATTAACAAGTGACATGGTAATACACGAACAAGGATCGCTTTATGCATCGAGGGATAAGTAATAATAAGCTATGTTAGCAATGCGACTAACATAGTGACAGGAAGATTCGGGTAGACTTCAGTATCCAGCTGCTGCAGGAATCAAATGCTCTGTGAACAAATCTGGCTGTAACCTGAAACCGAGACTGACACCGTACAACCTTAAAAATAAAGAAGCTAGTTCCATAAGAAAAGCAACGCTTGTGAGTATATTCAAAATTTATAATGTTTTAATTACAAAGGATTTTGCGAAGAATGCGCAGTATAAAAAAATCTCTGGACGCAGCAAGGTATGGTAGTGAATTTTCATTTAAATGTTTTTAATAGGAAATATATATATTTTTTAAGAAAGCTTGCATCAAATTTGGTTACCAGTATAACCTATATAGGAGAAACAATGTACCATATTTCATCAAAATAAGTTTATTATTTGACAATATACAAAAATCTTCCGAAAATAAACCTAAAATGTGCCCAAAAAAACTGGTTTCCCGGCCAAAGAACCTTAGGTTAATAGTAAATTAAGCTATCGAAAGAAACATTTAATGAAAAATCGCTACCATAACGCAGTTGCTGAGTCCTGAATTGATTTTCTTACAAACATGCATTATTTTTCGATGGAAAATGCAAAAATTGTAATACTATAAGGCGTGTTCGACTAGGAAAAAAATTGCATCAGCAGCGACTTATGGGCCACCTGTGATTGTAAAAATAATTTTATAAGATGCAGCTCCAGACATCGTATAATTAACATATAATTTTTTTTATCATATCTTGTATAATAATAGATATTTTGAGCTTTACCCTAGAAATGCGTCATATATGAAAACAGATAAAAACTGAAACTAACCCTGATATTGGTTCTATGGGGCCTACTTCGCGCTCATTTAAAGAAATCTTTTCAAAATTCAAAAGTCACTAAAATTGTATCCCACTCTATGAGTAAAATTGTGATGGCCAAAAACAAATATAATTGTAAGAAGAAGAGCACGTCTACATTTGTATTACAAATGTCAGAAAACACAATACTTATTTACATGTCACTTTGAAAGTAGATCTGACATTTACAAAATAATTTGTCAGTTGAATTTGACATGTACTGTTGCTGTGGACCATCATTATGCACTATTGTATTACGCCTTATAAGAATCTTGTTGTTTTTTGGGAGTACGAAAGCTTATTTTACTGTAAACATTACGAAGGGGGAATAAAGACGCCGATCTCATGTACTATGCGATGTTAGGCATGCTAAAGATCACAACCCTCATTGCAGAAAGGATGAAGTAAAACTATTCCCTTGCGTCGGTGATTGGCTATAGTCTCGAAAATAGACCGACGTTATAGAAACCAAAGACAGTTCAGTGAAAAAATAAAACTGGTTAGTTAAATTATGAAAATAGGAATGAATTGTGCGCCTTCGAAACCTTTCGCATAGAAACATATTTTCCCAGATCTATAAAAACATCAGTATCTAGTTGCATGATCCTACTGCGAAATTAATTTTGCCTTGAGTAAATAAAAATGCAACGTGTCCTATAGAGAGTGAGGATTTTAAAGCGTTACAATCGGATATCTGAAAATGGCTTGGAGTATTTTAGTAAACATTTTGCAAGGTGATGCTGGGGGACACATTTTAAAATATTTTTGACATATACCCCTCCTCCACATTTTGAACGGTGTCACGTTATAACTGTGAAATGGAATTGTGTTTTTTAACGAATTTTCCGTAAAACGAAAAATTCAGTAACGAAGAGATCTGTGTTATATATATATATATATATATATATATATATATATATATATATATATATATATATATATATATATATATATATATATATATATATATATATATATATATATATATATATGTGTGTGTTCAGAAAGATATCCGCGCTCTTTAATGTGAGACATACTTAGTTCTCGGGTCAGGTCAGGTCAGATCTCTCTGAGGCCTAGGGTTGAACACACAGACGATCTCCGGCGAGATTTGGGGAGTAGGCAGATTGAGGCCCCGTAATACAGCTACAACAACCAAACCCACCCTTGTCCACCGCTCTAAGGAGTAGGCAGATTGAGGCCTTATATATTACCATTACCTGTTGAAAATGGCTCCAAAACAGGAGCCGAAACGTCGAGTTTTCATAAATTCTGGACGCGGTTCAACCCGAGAACCAATATGTCTCATATATATATATATATATATATATATATATATATATATATATATATATATATATATATATATATATATATATATATATATATATATATATATATATATATATATATATATATATATATATATATATATATATATATATATATATATATATATATATATATATATATATATATATATATATATATATATATATATATATACATCGTCCTGATAACTCAAATAATGGTGGGCAGATCTTCATAAAATTTGGAACATGTCTTCCTTTTACAAGTGGCTTGGACAGGTTCGTTATCCAGGAAAATCGGGCCAGTTTTTCCGGGAAAAATTTGAGTTTTCTTTCGGAAAATTTTTGTATCTTTGAAATTAACAAAGCTATGACAACCAAATTTGGCGCCTGCGTTTCTACCGTGAAACTTATCTCGTACGCCGAAATTCAGCTTTCTAAGTTAAAAGGAAAAAAAATGCAGGCATTTAAAAAAAGGGTGCCACTGGTTATCAGAGAAAAGCACAAGAACAAAATACTTTGTGTGGTTAACAAAACCAATAGAATATTACATACAACGGTTAAGTTTACTTGACGCAAGCAGATCAAGAAGTAGCAGAAACAATATTTTGAAAATTGTATATATTTTCTTCTTTAAACGTCAAAGTTGCGATTTGAAACGTCAAAATTTGCAATTTTCAGACAACGAATCCGAAACAAATACGAATTATATAGAAAAAATGTCTTAGCAAATGTGTTTTACAAAGCCTTAAATTTCAGTTTTCAACCATCACTGACCTTCATTCTACTAAAATCTTTTCAGAAAATCGATTACAAATGGACCCTCTTTCTGATGCTTTGCCAGTAGTTTCAGCTATAGAGTTTATGGTTTAATAGTCTATATTTTAGCAAATTTTCATAGAAAAAATTCGTTATTCGACTTATGAATTTTAAAAATATTTCTTCAAATGAGCTCAAACTAGAACCCCTAAAACCCATATATGGGGTCAGTTTCAGTTTTTGTCTATTTACACATATACATGGTGACGCATTTATACGGTAAAGCTCAATATATCCCTTATTATACAAGATATGAAAAAAAATTATATACGTTAATTATAGGATGTTTCGAGCTGCATCTTATAAACTTATGACAATCATAGGCTGGCCCAAAAGTCGTTGGTGTTACACCCTTTCTTTTTTTAATAGAACACCCCTTATGTTCTTGCATTTTTGAGTTTTACATCGAATTATAATGCCTGTTTGTGAGGTAAAAAAAATGATATCGTTTATCGTTTTTGAGTTATTTCATTTGTTTTGCAACTTTTCACGTTTTTGGCACATATCACAAATTGTCGAGTTAGCGGGTTGGCCCACTATTTTCTATGGAATTGTTCTATGGAACAAACAACAATACTTCAGAACAAGCAACTTTCTTTTCTGTTCCATATTTTTGCCAAAATGGCAAATTTTGTGAAGAGCCGAGACTTTTGCAATGACAAACGCTCTAATATATATATATATATATATATATATATATATATATATATATATATATATATATATATATATATATATATATATATATATATATATATATAATTTCCAGCTGACCCCGAATGTGTCCTAAGGCGCTCATTTGAAGAATACGGTGCAGCTAAGGTTTTGGGTGAAATTTTAGATGGAAAAAGGAAGAGGTAGATCTAAATTGAAAATTAGTATGCAAAATTTGAAGTATGTAGGAGGATAAGAGTCAAACTTTTTTTGGACTGAGGTTTGGTAAAATTATTTCAAAATACTTCACAAGTCAGTGACTTATTTGTGTTGACATGTTGTATAATAACTTGGATCAATAAAGGATATTATTATATATATATATATATATATATATATATATATATATATATATATATATATATATATATATATATATCTTTGCGTGTGTGTGTGTGTGTCACACCGGTAACTCAAAAAATAATGGGCCGCCTTCAGTCGAATTGGGTGAGTACCTTACTTTTGCAAGTGGCTTGGACAAGTTCGTTAGCCAAGAAAATCGGCCTGGTTTTTCACTTAAGGTTTCGTGTTTCCTTTCGGAAAATGTTAATATCCCGGAAATAACAAAGTTGTGGCAACCAAATTTCGTACGCGGATTTATATCATAAAAAGTGAACTATTTACTATAATCTAGATCTCTACGTTAAAAGACAAACAAGTTATAGGCATTTAAAGAAAAAAAATGGATATTTCCTCACGATGTGAAACGTCAAAATAGGCAAAGAACCTGTAACGAATACGGTAAGCAAGAAGCGTGCTTCACAAACCTTTAAGTCTCAGCTTCAACCGTCATTGTCCTTCATTTTACAAAAATGTTTCCAGAAGATTAATTTCAATTAGACCGTTTCTCTAATGCTTTGGCAGTAGTTTTAGTTTAGAGTTTACTTTTTAATGATCATAAATTTATGGCGGATTTCCTTTAAAAAAAAACGTTAATGAGGAGTCCGCCACATTTAAAGTTTGAAACGATTGTTAGCGCGATATAGGCCCTCTCGAACCCATATTCAGGGTTACTTTAAGTTTTTATCTATTTTCATATATACAGGGTAATGCATTTTTGCGGTAAAGCTCTATATATCCGTTATTATACAAGATACGAGAAAAAATTGTATACGTTAATTATAGGGTGTCTTAAGCTGCATCTTATAAAATTATTTTCACAATCACAGGCTGGCCCATAAGTCGTTGGTGATACAAATTATTTTTCTTTTTTAATCGAACACGCCTTATATTATTGCATTTTTGCATTTTCAATCGAAGTATCACGCATGTTTGTAAGAAAAGAAATTCGGGACGCAGCAAGTGCGTTATGGTAGCGAACTTTCATTAAATGCTTCGAATTTCAATAGCTCAATTTGCTCTTAATTTAAGATTCTTTAGCCAGGAAACCAGTTTTTTCGGGAACATTTTAAGTGTATTTTCGGAAAATGTTTGTACATTTTTAAAGAATAAAGTTATTTTCATGAAATATGGTACATCATTTCTACTATATAGGTTATACTGGTAACCGAATTTGAATCCTGCTGGCAGCTTTTTTTCTTTTTAATCAGACATTTAAATTTTGGCATATATTATACATTTTTCTGAGGGGGATCTGCCTCAGGTCAATGATTGAACACATAAGGCCCTAGCCACGATCTCCAACGAGATTTGGGGAGCATGCAGATTGAGGCCTCGTAATCGAGCTACAATAGCCTAACCTATCCTTATCCACCGCTCTAAGGAGTAAGCAGATTGAGGACTCAGAGTCCACTTACTTTCATATTTCCCTCACCTGTTAAAAATATCTCCAAAACAGGTTTCAAAAATTCGCCGAAGGGAATAACATTTAGTTGGGTAATGTGGCAGAATAACTTATGGTGCATGATTATGTACTAAATATCTGAAGCCGAGAAAAAGAAACATTACATTTACAACATAATGTGTGTCAATAAACTACACATACGGTTATTTTAATTACATGCCTCTTAAAAGCGAAATTATAATTTTGACATGAAATCGATTCACTTCTTGGTTGAAATATATTTTTTACTAAATAAACTTCATCCCTGTACCAATAAAGCACCCCTTAAATGCTTTAGGCTATGACGACGTTGATCGCGATGTAGCTGAAATACCACGGCCTCATAATGTTTATATAATGCATTAAAGAGCCTGTTATTACTTCTCCTGTTTGATCTCTCTTTTGAGTTTCTTTAATACATCGGCTCTTATTTCTTGAGTAGCAGCAGCCAAAATGTCAGGCGTTTGTTTTTGTACATAATATAAAAAATCTCACAAGTTTTATGTATTTAAATTACCATAATAATTTAGAATTTGGTTTTCAGTATCCACACTCTCTAAGAAAGTTTTATTTTTATTTAGTTGGTTTGGTTGTTGGTGCACGTTTCTTTTAGGACACAATTATAGATTATACCGGCCTACGTACTCTACTCATATAATAATATCATTATTTCTTTATTTACATAGTATAAAATATAGCCCACATATATTTGTTTAACAGTTCATCTATATTATATGAAACCTAGGACGAAGATTAAGACGAGTGACTGGTGGATGACCGCCGCTCTACTACTTAGGCACTCAAAAAGTATAATTGAAACATACCGTTCGTAACTTATATTTAACAAATCTCAATATATTGTAAATTATGATTTTGCCAACCCCAAAATATTATCACACTACAGCACGTTGCATCTCGATAAACAACTTCTTAAAATCAGATAACTTAAAATTTTAAATTAGTTAAACTTACCTACTGTAGATCACGTAAACATTATAGGAAAATTTCGTCTCGAAAATTGCTGTTCTGTGACTTGGAGGATATATGGAACGGTTTCTGCGAATTCATAAATTATACCCGTCTGTCCGGTATGCAATTTTATTCGTGCAAGTAACTAGGAATTCAAGATCTTATGACATTAAAACGAAGAGTTGCCAACTGCAGTTTAAATCTATCCCACAATTAACCTCCTGAAGCTTATAAGTTATATGCTGATAATTTCTAGTACTGTAAGCGTCCCTAAGACAATAGTTTTGGTACCTTTAAACACCATGCAGAGTTAACTGTGTGACACCCAATGACTATACTTGTGCTGTGAGCAGTGGTTAAAAAAACACCAAAGATACAGATTCAACTTGGCTCTGATTAGGAAATACCTGTTCCGTACTGCTCAACGTGACATCCTTGTAATGCACAATCCATGAGAATATAAGCTCATTCTAGTTACAATACGTTCTATATGGATATAACATCCGTAAACTGCAGTTTGGACAGTGTAAAGAATTATTTACATGTGCCACGGACCTGAAGGTATTCTCCGTCATTAACCCCCAAACTCCTGACATTATCTTTCATTGCAATAATTTTACTGCTAATTTGAAACTCCAAAATATCCTTTAAGCTGGCATATGTATCTATAAGTCGCCAAATAACACTGAAACTGATTTGGATGGCTTTAGCTGCAATTCTCGACCACGTGATCTTTTAAATAAATTATTTAAATCAATATTTGATACACTAAGTGCGGCATATTTTGCACAAAAGAATGGTAAATATGGGTATCGGCTGCATACCTGTGGCAATAACAATTTTCCAAATCATCACACAAATATGTCATCACGTGTAAAGCAACGGGCCTAAAATAGATTCCTGCGAAACACCCCGTTGCAATTTAAGTCAAAAGTACACTATCAAACTTCATCTTCTGAAATCGATTTGATAAGTAACTCTCCATAGGAAGGATGTTGTGATTTTAAAGACCCGTATACTTCAAAATTGATTATAAGATACCATGTTAGTCATGTCAAATGACCTAAAGAAGTTTAGCAGTATCAATACATTCAATCGTCATTTATCAGTCGTTCCTAAAATATCATCAGTTACTAAGTGAAGATTTTAACCTGTGATAAGCACTGCTAAGTACACTAGGCGAACCCAAATTACCACAACACATTGACCTGACCTGACGATTATTTCACTAACCATCAGAGGATGAAAACTTAAGAATGTTTCATCCTCTGATGACGCTAACCTTGTTAGTGAAACGATCTTCAGGTCTTTAAAAAGATGTGTTCTGATGATCTGGGTTCTCCAAGTGTACTCATCATTAAATACTTTAAAAAATGCAGTAGCCAGACCGGTAAAGTGGTAAATATTATTTATTAACCGAGTTCCTAAAAGGTTCTATGTTCGCCTGTGTGTATTTCTTTTTTTCTCGTACGCTTGTGTTTATGTTTTATATACCTAAACACATATTTTCTGCTCACCTGAACGGATAATATTATATTAGGTTGTGATGAAGCATAATTTTTTATTTGATTATTAGAAATTTCGTAACTTCTAATTAAGCAATTAATTGAATACCAAATAACAAAATACAAATAATATAAATATATGGTAAAATATTTTCACGTGAAATATTTTCAAAGCAATTTATATTTAACTAAACGTGTATTTCGTCTTTATTATCACATCACTCTTGATAGTACCGAGGAAATTCTAATCGACGCTGAGACTTTTACCTGCTCACAAAATCATATAAAAGGCGATACCGCACGAGGTAAATAGAGTATTAAAGGTAAGATGCTTACTGGCAATTAGGCCATTGCTGACCCTTTTTGCTCATCTAAACTAACCTACCCTCCACCTTGAGCTCGATCTCAACGACGACAGTGATTTTGAAAAATCATCCGCCGCAGGTGAGGCTCGAACCGTCGACCCCCGAGTCCGTATTGGAAAGTCGAATCGACTTTCCCGCACGGCCACGGAGGCGCTAAATAGAGTATTAGTAGTAGTTCTGCCAACAAGACTGTAACATTGAACCGTCACCTGTCCGCCCGAGTCCGTACCGATTCCGTTTTCTGTCAGATCGCACGAGATTTGACTTATTTCGTTGGAGAGAAATATTTTTATAGATGAGAAATTACCCGTTTTAATTAAATAATATTTTGTAGCAAATTTTCATACTTTAATTTTCAGCAGCTCAGTAAAATTCAATCAGGATATTTCAGTATTGTGTTACCTATCGCTGTACCTCTACATTGTCCTGTGCGTTACAGTATCTTGTATTATTTCTGTGGGGATGCTAAGGATTCACAGCTCTCTTCAATAATCGAGATATTCCCATCTTGGATTGATCCTGATAGGGACGCTGAGGATCTAGGTCACTCTAAGGAACACCTCCATCCCAAGTCAACTCCTTGAACCTTGTCTAGATCCGAGCTTTCTGCCCCATACATTAGAAAATCCTGTGTTATTTTGGTGACGACGCTAAGGATTCACAGCTCACCAAAGTAGTCAAGCTGTTTGTGTCCTTGTTTGACCCTAGTGCGGATGCTAAAGATTCACAGTCCGCATATGTCGCCCAGCAACTTATCTCCCGCTTCTTCTTTCTAAAATTTCCGACCGTTGTTTGGACTGAGAGATCGCTAATAACACTTCGGCTTTCGCTGTGTGTTTGTTACCTGCTGTATTCTTGCTTATGTAAACCGCCGCTGATACCGTATATACTTTACCGACCTCGTACGCTCCATCAAACGTCAGCTCTAACCGTTATATAGATATAGTTTGTAAATATTCTTTTGTGTTTATTTTGTAAATAGTTTCTCGCATATAATATAGGGTTGAACGGCATTACTTAAATCGTCTCTTACCCCAACCTTTATCTGCAAAATCTGCTACAACTTTTAATAAGACAGATATGTTTGGATCCCGCCGAGTCAGCGACTAAAGACCGCTCACTCGGGGGTCACAAATTTAGCCTGCATCACCTAAAGGCTACCGAACTCTTCTACACAGTGTTACCTAGGTACTTTGACTATTACATTGATCAGAGTTAAGCGAAGAGGTCTCAGACATTCTCAACAGGGAGTAAACCCCCTAGAATCGGACGCTCGAGATCCTCCGATTAAAACCGTCAATCCGTTGTATCGAGAAACAGTCTGAAAGCAAAGACCTTGTCACAAGGTGTGTAGCTGTTAATACCCCCTCCCCCTCAACTTACCTGTATCATTCCCATCACCACCCCCTACCCAAAAAATAGAGCTAGCAGAAACGCAAATGGTAACATCCAGGCGGGATACAAATTCACCAGTTTTTTTTAGCGTTACCCACTACATGCAAAGCATAGTGAAGTATGCAGTATAGCGACTTCTTATTTGTGACTAGGCACCTTAATAAACACAGATAGCAATACATAGCACATTGGGTAAAACTAATTACCGATTTCAAAAATCTTCAGGTCCGTTACATTTCTTCCCTGATATAGGGATCAATATTCAAATACGTAAGGTTGAATGCATTATAACCACTACTAGAACCGGTTTCGTTCTTATTAGTGTGGGACGATGTGTTATACTAATGACAGTTAAAACGCATCTGAAAATTATAATGAATAAATAAACTTAACCTTTCATATGAGCATTACTATTTAGAATCTTGGTAAGGTGAATAATAGTTAATTTACGTAAACAAATGCCTTTGTAGTCGCTGACAAATAAAATCCATATTTCCACTGTTAGAACTTGACGTCTCAGATAACTTATAAATTTATCAGCGAATCAATAGTAGGCGTATGCAAGGAGTGAACTATTCTCGGTACACTACCTGAACGTCACTTATAAAAATTACCTAACTATTTCTCGAGCTTCGTACAAATAGGGTGCAGTATTCTGCATAATATTTAAACCTACGCATGTACTTAGTTGAATAAATATCGTTTGCGTGTGCGTGCGTGTGTGTGTGTGTCACACCGATAACTCAATAAAAGCTGGACCGATTTTTATTAAACTTAGCAATATATTCCTTTGGTGAATGGCTTGGATAAGTACGTTAGCCAGAAAAATCTGATTAGTGTTTCGGGAAAGGTTGTGGGTTTGCTTTTGGAAAACTTCTGCATTTTTAGAAACAATAATAAGCACACAAATATAGATAAAGTTGTTATTGCTTTTATTTACAACATTTAACGTTCCAAAATTCGTATCTCTAAGTTAATAGAACCAAAGTTATAAGCACGTAAATAAAAAATGGGAGTTGCGCTGCAGGTCAAAGGAGGACGCAAGAACAAGATCTCCTGTTGGTATGTAAATGATATCTATGAAATATTACAGAAAAGCTTCAAGTTTCTTTGGAGAAAAAAGACAAAGAAGTATCAAAAAAGCCACTTTAAATATTTTATAGTTTTCTTTCTTAAAAGGACAAAGTTTCCATTTAAAGTGTCAAAATATTTGAAATACAACAGTAGCTATAAATAGGGATGCATATAACATAAAAATTAACAATTTTAATACTGCAGAAAATTTTACAGAGATTAGGAAAGACCAAAGTAATTCATTTCAGACAAAACGAAGAAAATTAACTAAAAAATAAATCTTTGTTTAGTCAACAAGAAAAGAAATATATTGTATAAAAAAGGTCACAGACACCAAATATGTATGGCTACCTGAAAATGCACAAACCAAATATTCCTGTGAGACCAGTAGTTAGCTATGTTAATACGCCTAATCATAAGATAGCGACCAAACTGGTTTCACTTACTAGAGAATACAATTAAATTACAAAATATTCAGTTAATAAATAATTCTTATGTACTAACACAAAAATTAAGTAACCCAATTATTCCTACAAATAGTAAATTAGTCTCATTCGATGTTTGTAGCAGATATTCTAAGATACCTCCTTGATAATGTTTACCTCTATTAAAAAACTTTTTGCTAGAAGGGGTAGCTTTGAAATCCTACGACACCACGCGTGACTTGCTACCTAAAGTGAAAGAAAAATCTTGTTTCTTGACAAAAGCTGGAGTTTATAAATTCGCTTGTATACACTGTAGCGCAATCTGCATCGGTTAATCTTCTAGAAATTTTAACACCAGATACAAAGAACATATTTCTGTATTTGTAAATCACAACAAATCTACATTTGCAAAACACATTATTGATACATAACATAGATCCACAGTAAATAACCGCATAGAACGACAACATTTTTTAATGACAGGCGTAGACTAGATTTATGGAAGCGTTAGAAGTAGAAAAGCATATACACGAGAATAGCTACCTTGTTTTAAATAAGCAAACTGAGTTTATGAATTCCCCTTTCTTGGATCTTCTCTTCCTCATTAAATAAATCAACCAAAATAAATCTAACCATTTTCTTAAAAAAAAATGTAATAAAATAATGAGTTAATGTGTGTCGATATATTCATTGTATAGAGGCTACTTTATTGTTATTATTGTTTAGTTATTTTACTGTTGAAATTGTTAATATAGTTGTTACTGTTATAGGTTAGGTCTATCTTCATATTAAATATTGACACGTATCACGTAGACATTTTGACGGCGTCATCCGTCATTTTTATTTTATTTTCATTTTTCAAGAATTTTTTGATCAAAACATCACAACATAGCAACATATCTTTTGTCGTGATTTCGTATTAACTCAAATTTATTTTGTCTGAGGATGCTGTCAAGCAGCGAAACCGGTTACAGAAACGCTGAAGAACATCCTAGAACATCTAGATTTCAGAAGGGCCACTTGCTCCAGTTAGCTTGCGCGCCGGCTACGTCCTTCATTTACAGAAACCAAAACCAACAGTGAAGCCAGAGAAGTAGTCTCCAAGTCTGTATGTAGTATGTACAAGTAAGGCCAACAACAATCAATGAATGGAAGTTAACGGTATGCCAAATATTTTTTTCCCTTAATATTGGTCTATTTCCGCGAATATCGCCAACCACCGACGCCAAGGAGCAGTTTCACCTCATTATCCTGGAAATTTTGCCGAAACCCTGCTTTTTTGTTAGGCGGGTAGCGATCTTCAATATGCCAAACATCGCATGGACACGGGACCGACGGTTTTACGCCTCCTCCGAAAGGCGGAACATGCAGATATTCAACTTGCTCAAATACAATGCCACAACCTCGGCTACTGTTAATTGTACAGTATGTACTGAAAACGTAGAAGGAGAACCCTCCGATCAAACCCAGTACCCATCGGTTCAGAGGCACACGTTCTTACTATGCTAGATACTTCTACAGGTACAATATGGTCTATTTCCTGTTTCAAACATTTGCGCAAACTTTATGCTGATGTGGATTTTAAATTATTACATTTTACCTCTCCTGTTATTAAATAATGCCACTTTTACAAATCTCGTTAAAGTTTTGGTGCGTTTTTTGCACAATATTATTTTGAAGCATCTGTTTAATACTAACATCCGCCAAATACAAGCTCAAATGAAAACTCGGATAAGCAGACACAGAATGTAAACATATGACAGAAGAGTCACGAATCTGGGGTCATGTGTTGTGAGAAAGCATGGGTATCGTGCAATAACATCCCTGAAGCCGAATCGCCACTAGCATAGGACGTTTGCGACATCAAATGTAGAAGCTTATTTTTCTTGATTTGAGACCGTAAAAATGTCGAATTACCTAAATGATGCTACATAAATAGAAAATACAAAATACATCCGTTACCGAACTTGTGCTTCAATTAAAGCTTACAATTATACTGTAGACCAAAAATTTATAACCAGACATCAAAAGTTATTTTTGACAAATATTTCAGTGAAACGAAAATGCTTGTCTTAACTTTTAGGTATAATCGAATAGAATACCTCAAACTTCCTTAGGTAACGTGCCATCAACGAGTGCAAACCTGTTGTTAATTCTTGAACTGTTACTACTACAACCACTACTATAACTCGTCATGATATTCCCATAAAGGAGTAGACGCAACACAAAGCCGATGCTATTTCCAAACAATATTTCTCCATTAATTTCTGCTTGATATCCAACTTTTGCTTCTCCGACATTAATGCATCACTTCCTACACGCTCTTCTATTACGCAGACTTTTGACATCTCTTTTGTTTAAAATCTTAGCCAGAACATTCAGCCAAACTTTTCTGGGTCTTCCACGACTTGTTTTACCATCCACATTCTCTTTAAAAATTCTTTTTGTCTATCTATCCTTATCCATTCGTTCTATGTGCCCATATAATTCAAGCACTCTGCCCGCGTATCAGGCGGGCAATCCGACATTAGACGCCATACAGTGTCTAGTGAGGAGGATAGAAAAAACTTTTGGGGCCAAAGAAGTAGTCCTCAGCGCTATCATCGACATAGGGGATGCCGTTGACAACAAATATGAATCCTTCAAACCGACCCTACAAGAAAGGGAAGTAGAGCTTCCCATTGTAAGATGGATGGAGTCAATGCTAAAAAACTGTGGTATTACAGCTGCCAGAAATGAAACCAGCGCAACAGTGACGACGGCAAAGGGTTGTACTCAAGGGGTAGTGCCTTCACTTCTACTGTGGTGGCTCTTTGTTTGATAAACTTATGACTCATTAAGCGGGGCAGGAATAATAATCCAAGGATACGCAGATGATGTTGTCATAAAAGTAAAGGGCAAACATAATGCTGCAATATCCAGCCTAATGCAAACACTCCTAAATATAGTCAAGAACTGATGTAAAACACAGGGACTTAATTTCAAACCTCATTAGACAGTTCTTTTCCCATTCGCGAACAGAAGAAAACTAAATTTAAAAGCTCCCACTCTGAATGGAAACAAGATAGGTAATATGACAATAACGTATCATTCAACAATTCTACTTGCATCATCTTTATAAGTGGAACTACGGCAATGAGCATTTGATGTCAACTACCCATATATGTACGTTCTAAGATATTGCGGCTGGATCGTTTGGTTGTTAGATGTGAGTTCTTGAAATTTAAGTTACCATATTTCCCCGCTTTACTATAATCTTCAAAGTTTTAATCAGATATTTAATATTGAGTTGTAATATAGTGAAATAGTGTCAAAATCTTTGCTGTCAGTCCAGACGGGCATGTGTCTGCATTAGTCGTTTAAATAGCCGTTTTATAATTTGTCTAATTTTGTGTTATAAATATAATATATATGTTATACACTATAATTATTGTCAAAAATTTTATAATATATCTATTCCAATAAGTCTAGCAAGACTTGTGCTGTATTTGGAAGACATAGAAAATATTTGACATAATTTACAATTTTACTAGACAAACTTCAAATTTTAACGATCCAAATATTTCTTTATCATTCCTATTGTTGATAATTCAGTCACCACCTTCATTAACGATAATTGTCTACCTCTCCACCATTACTTTCCAATGACAAGCCTTTCTTTACAACCAATATTTATTACAAATATACGTGTAATTCGCCTGAGCGTAAAACATTTTTTTAAACTGTCCAATTACGAAGAAAGATTTGTATTACATTGTTGGCGGCAACAAGAGCAACTTAACAGGTTATTTCTTATTCTGTCTTCAGTGGTGTGATATAATTTCACATCGTTGTTTCATAGAAAATCAGCAACTGCCGCAATTTATTATTACTCTTGATGCAAAATGTTTAGAACGGAATATTGCCAGTATGCACAAAAGAATTCTAAAACAAAGACATCCTTGTTGCAAAAAAAAACTAAAGAATTTTAGTCCCTTTTCAGAATTAAAATGAAGAGAAAAGCATATGAAAACTTTTGGCTTTGCCACAACAATAAAAAATTTAATTCAAATAAAAATTAGTGGATGTTACATTATTTGTGTTGTACAGTATATTTCGGTCAATATGTGCACAGCAGGTTTACTGAATAGCTAGTGTTTCTCCAAACGATACCACACACGAAGCCATTCAAAAATAGATTCTGCAACACACTGTTGTGGTTGACGCTAGAAGAGATGTGGATGGATTTAAAGGAAATTCCATCGTCTACTTTGCATTTGTTGTACTTCCAGACATCTGTACGAGGCGAAAAATTAATACAACGTATCTACCATATTAAGTGTTAATAAGGGAACGGAGATTGAGACGCTTTGTAACAAACTGTTGAAGAATTACTTCATTGTAGATAATTACAACTAAATATAATTTAACAGCTCACTTTCTTTTTCATCATTTAATAACAAGGTTTAACCAACTATTTGTGACTACGTCCGCATTCAAATAGTTGATACTAAAGAAGGACACAACACAGAGGCCAAAATAATAGGAACTTAATAACTTCGATCATTATCTTTACAGTCTAAAGGCGATGTCATCTTCTCCTCGTCACCCTGACTAATTGTCATCGGCAGCTCTCATCATTACATTCTACCTTCTGCACCTTATTGTACCAGGTCTGTCATTAGTTTACCTTTTGGACCCCTTTCCCCTTGTGCATGTGTGAGTCGTTCAAATAATGTTATCCAAAAGTTACTATGTCTCAGAATATGTCCAATAGGTTTTGTCTCTCTCCTGTTAATTTCTTTCCACAAGCATCTTTTTTCTCTCATCTCTTTTAGCAAACTTTTATTGGTCATTCTTTTAGTGTATCTGGACTTTGTGATTTTTCTCCACATTTCAAAAGCTTTGTCTCCATATACTGCTTACGCGTAACCCGACTTTACACCCCCATACATTACAATGTTTCTAATGCATTACTTGATAAACACCTTTATCAGGTCCAAGTTAAAATGTATGAGTAAAAAAATAATTTGTCCATTAAATGCTTACTTTGTCCTAGCGATCTTCTTCTCAGTTACTTGCTACATTTACTACCATCCGTAATAGTACACTTCAAAACGTACGCGAACATTTCTACTATGTCAAGATGTTGCTTTATATTCGTTTTCGCAGTCCTACCTTTAGTTGTCTTAACTAATTTTGTTTTTAACACAGTTATTTTAAGTTTTTTTAACACTATCCAACACACTCAGAAACCTTTAATTATTTGTAAGATGCAGTGGATAATTTCAATTACATATAAATTAATTAATTAAATTAAATTAAATTAAATTTGAGCGTTATTCATTTTAAAGCTGTCATTTGCATACCTTGGCAATGAAACCGTCTATATATTTTGATTCCTACTATCTTTTCCATTATGCTACTTATTATATTGTCACACCCGTCTATGAGATGTATGTTTATAAACTTACTTCTATGATCAGAGGCCGGTTGTACAGTGTGTTGGTAACAGCAACGGCGAACACTCTGAAGCTATATTTCTTAGAAAGGACCAGAAGTGACAGGTGTAGAACAGTGTAGAAGGTCTAGAATCTCTATAGACAGTTTAAATAGCCGACCCGCACAAAGAGTGAGTTTGTTCAGTATTGAGTTAGTGTGGTGCAGAATAAGTGATCATAGAGTATTAAGCGATTCAGCAGTAAGTGTTGGTGTATAAGAAGCGATCATAGAAGGCGGACAGTGAAATATAGTTCTATGGGCATTTAGTAATTGAGAGAAATATTTTATAGTAGTGTTGCAAAATAGTTGCTTATATTGAATTAATAGTTTGAAAATTTGTGTTATGTTAGTCAACAAATCCAGAACCCCGAAGAACGTAACAGTATCTTTTATGAATAAATTGAACAAATACGACGAAAGTAGATACACTTGCCGTACACTTTTTCTTCTTTTAGCACACACACATACACCTGTGTAGGATTTCCTTAACGTAGCAGCCTGACACGGCTTTGTTTATTTACATAATAACTGTTAACCAGTTTCATTTTTATAAGTCTAATTGGATTTAAGTTACACATTAATAATAAAAATAAATCTTGCCACTGAAAACAATTTAGAAAATTGTTCTGAAGATATTCTAAATGCCACTCGAGAAACGTCTTCCAACTTACTTCCTTGCAAATCTAAGGAAAAATACGATAAGGTATATGAAATGTTTTTGAATTGGAGGATGACAAAAAACGTACGAAAAACTGAGTAAACTGTAATGCTAGCGTATTTTTTTGGTAAGATAAGTTTTTTATGCATATTTTACAATGACTTTCATTATTTTAGGCAAAAGCTCTTATGCAAAAACCCTTTATGGTCTGCATATTCCATGTTGAAAAGTACTATACAAATAAACGAAAAGGTGGATATATAGGGTGTCCAGCAGAACAACTTACACGATACATATTTCAGAATATAAACGTTTTCTTCCGAAACTTTGCACATATAACAAACAGAATGCGATCTATTCGAGCAGACTATTTCGACAATTATTTCATTTCCAGTTAAACCAGAATTTGACATAATCTTCGTTATTTTAAAAAGTGTACCCACTTTTATGTCAGTTCAGTCGATAGCTTATGAAATTTGAATGTGACTTTATGGAACATACCATATGCCTAAATATTACGGTAGTCGAGCTATTTTTATGGAAAAATTGACAGTTCTAAACCCCTATAACGATTAGACTCCCCCCCACCTCCATAAACCATCAGCAAAATGCATTATTTTATGTTCTGGCGTTCATAAGAAAAGACGCAGGTAGTCAGTAGATAATCAGAAAACCTTCAAAATTATACAGGCTGACTACAAAAAAGTTATTGACGAGTTTTTGGAAAATCGCAGGTTTGTGAGATTTCTGCAATTAACGTTTGTCATGAGAATATATGTACAACAAACATATCACAGAGTTGTAAAACTAGCAAAGTCGTATAGCTCTGAGAGTTTGCTATGTATATGTGTGTATTTTTTATTTATTATGGCACGTTTGGATTTTACAAATCAAGACTATTTCAATTTATTAGTGCTTTATAAAAATGCAATAAAGTTGCAACGACAACGTGTGATACTTTTGCGTCAAGATATCCTGTTGAACGCAAGCCAACCAGAGATCCGAAATCTTCAATGCACACAGTCTTGAAAATACATGATTATAAACCGTATGCCATACGGTCAATTTAACATTTAGAACAGACTGACGCAGAAAAAAGGATAAGTTACTGTGAGTTTATGTTAATTAAGAACGAAAAAAAGAGAACGAAAGGTTTCTCAATAACATAATTTGGACAGACGAATCAAAGTTAACAAAAAATGGATTACTTAACCGGGATACTCACATTATTGGTCTGATTGGAATACCCATAGCGTCAGCTTCCAAACCAAAAGACAATTGAATTTTTTTTGGTGTAATTCGGATTACTTCAACAGTGACGTTAAAAATTTATGATAGCAATTTGACTGGTACATTCATCTAACTTAACTTCACCATCTATATATAATTACACATAAATTGTTACTAGGTGCAACTTATTTACAAATAATAAATAAATTTAGAAGTATGTATCTTAACAATTTGCCAAATGAAGAGAGACGACAAATTTGGTTCCAACATATTGGAACACCATCCAATGGAAGCGGTTGTGTAAATAATTTCTTGGAAGAGAAATTTGAGGACCAGTGGATCGCCAATAATTTGAAACCAGTCGATTTTTACATATGGGGTTAAATAAAAAGTGAAAAAGGTTTCACACCCCCGACGACAAAAATGGGTGCCAAGAAAGAGTTCGTGTTGCCTTTTAGATTTTACCACCTAGTAGGATCCGTGGAGCAGT
The DNA here is from genome assembly GCA_964006375.1 of Tillus elongatus. Lineage (NCBI taxonomy): Eukaryota > Metazoa > Arthropoda > Insecta > Coleoptera > Cleridae > Tillus > Tillus elongatus. The sequence continues at coordinate 61,380,483 of OZ023267.1, read as the reverse complement.
AACAGTGCTTCACAGATGTGTACAGTGTTTGGGGCAATGATGCTACAACTAAACACTTACTGTAATTTTTGCCCATTGTATTTTCCTGGTTTTATCGTTCATAGGCATGTCAGCTCAGACAACTATTCAATTCATATAATTTAACAATTTCAGATTGTGTTTTAGCTATAACTTACTTCATTTGACAACCCTGTGATACCTTTTTAGTGAATTTTGATAAAATTTGGCACGTACCTTCCTTTTAAAAATGGCTTCGATAAATTCGTTAGTCGGGAAAATTTTGAGTTTTCATTCGAAAATCTTTTTTATCTCAAAAAATAAAACAGCTGTGATAACCAAATTTGGTAGGTAGGTTAACGATATAAAAAGTAAGCTATAAACCAAAATTTAGATTTTGTATGTTACAAGAAAAAAAAGCTTTAATAAAATATTTTGTTTCAGATCATTTCTATTTTACTTACAATTCGCAACGTTTTTAGTCTATTGTTGTTATTAAAAGTCAATAGTTTCTTCCTAAAATTTGCTCTTATCGAACACACGTGGCTTCCATTGACTTCTGCTTCTGCCGGTGTTACAGTCTTTACTCTTAACATGACGCTTTGCTTACTCTTACTGCTAAACTATTTGCAAAGCTCACTAGTCTGTTCTAACGAGAATGAAAATTGTAGAAGCATCCTCTTACCAGGCATCGTGTGTCCATTTGCTATGATTGTACCTTAAATTTACACTATTAGTCAATGCTCGCTCTCTATGTAACTTTTATTTATGTGACCTAACAAATTACTTGAAATTTCCATGCAACATTTCTTTGTACGTGCCTTACGTGGTCTCCTACTACATTCATCACCTTTATAATGTGAGGCCCCTTACCATTATATTTCCTGTTCCCCTAGTTTAATTATCATAACGAGCAGATTTGGTCTTTAAAAATACCTATTAGTCAATGATACCTTCTGCAGATAACGTACCATTTCTGCCTAACATACACGGTTTCGACCGTCCTGTCTGTTTTGTCGTTTCTATTGTTAGTCAATGCTCGCTATACAATTTCTTTTTAGTGAATTTTCGTAGAAAAAATTCACTATGGGGGAGATTCCAACTTTTGAATTTTGAAAAAAAATTATATATATATATATATATATATATATATATATATATATATATATATATATATATATATATATATATATATATATATATATATATATATGTAAACATATAAAAATTGAAACTGACCCCGGATATGGGTTCTAGGGGTCCTAGTTCGCGCTCATTTGCAAAATTTTTTTCAAAATTCAAAAGTCGGGATCTCCCCATTAGTGAATTTTTTCTACGAAAATTCACTAACATATATTTAGTATACATTTTACAGTACACTATTATACTCCTTTCACTTTTTCAGTACAAACTGTAAAATTAACATCAACCGAGGGTCTGGCATTGTATTTGAGCAAGTTGAATGTCTGCACGTTCCGCCCTTCGGAGGGGTGTGTATCACACCGATAACTCAAAAAATAATGGTCCGATTTTGATAAAATTTGGCATGTACCTTCCTTTTGTAAATGGATTGTAAAAATACGTTAGTCAGGAAAATCGGACGAGGTTTTCCGGGAAAAGTATGAGTTTTCATCGGATTTTTCTTTATGTCAAAGGATAAAAAAGCTATGATAACGAAATTTGGTAGGTAGGTTAACGATATAAAAGGTAAACTATACACCAAAATCTAGATTTCTATAATACAAGAAAAAAGACTTATAATAAAATATTTTGTGCCAGATTATTTCTATGAAAATTCACTACCATAACGCACTTGCTGCGTCCAGGCTTTTTACCAATTATTCTCATGGTCAACCCGTTAACTGCAGAAATCTCAAAAAACAGCGATTTTCCAAAAAAATGATTTTTTTCCTTTCTTTTGTAAAACAAATATGTAAAACTATTAGTGATCTGCGTCAAAACGAATATATTTAAAAGTTTTTTTACTGGAACGTTTCCCCAAGTAATCGGAGTTGTTCGGAATTACAGACGAATTTGAAATCGCGAGAAAATTTCGTACATTTCTATTAATTTAACCATCTCTCAATAGCTATTAATAAAGCGAGATGTCCATAGTTTGCAACTAAGGGTTGGCAGCCCTGTGTTTAAGGTTGGCAAAGGCATTAGGTTACTATAGTTAGATCTCTGACCGCCGTTCTTTGGAATAGTATAAAAGGAACACTTCCTCAGTACTCGAGTAGTAATGTGTGGTTGGAGAATTGTGTTAAAGATTTATATTTTTTTGAATGGGTCGAGTAACATGTCCGTTGTTAGTCTAAATTGAGAGCATTAACGATTTTCGAAAAGTTCGACAGAATAAGCCGTATAAAGCTCACCTCCATCCGGCCGTGTAATAAAATGAAACGTTCGCGTTTAGCAGTTTTATAGGTGGATAGGACCGGCTGATCTCTCAGGCAGTTTCATCTTGGATCGGGGCTTATTCACATGCCGCTGAATTCGCAAAGTACCTCAACTTTCCTCGTACAAGATATCCATGAATAACTTTTACTAGCTCGCCACAATTTCGGCATAAGTTTCTCACGATTTTATACTGAACTTCGGCAGTTTGATGATTATGATGTTCAGCGGAGTGTGAAGTATCCCATTTATTATATTACTGGCTGCACAATTATTGTCCCTGATATTAAAAGTCCGCTTCGCCCTAGTTGAGCTTTTCGACAGGGAATCTCGCACACGAGTTTTATTTTTTGTATTATCTCAAATGCATCAAAATACTTTAAGGGTTCAATCAACAATCTTTGTTATTTTTATTTTTAATTTTTTTTGGTGCACCACTGCTTAAGTTCAAATAAAGCAAAATGTGGCGTTTTTATATCACATTTACATAACAAAAATGCCAAATGATAATGACTAAAAAAAGAAAGTAGTTGCTTTTATATAACACATAATATGAACAAATGCAAAAAGCATTTTATAAGTACTAGAAATAAGAAAAATCTGGAAGGAGCAAGTGCGTTTTCGTAAGGAATATATTTAATGTATCTAAGTTTTGTACTTCATAACCTTATTTACTATGCATATCATTGGATTGACCTGATTAGAATGTTTTTGTGTGCTTTTGTGTCTTTATCGTCGGTCTATTTCCGCGACTATGGCCAATCACCGACGCCACGGGGCAGTTTCACCTCACTATCCTGGAAATTTTTGCGAGTCTCTGCCTTTCTCCAAGGAGGGTAGGGATATTTAACGTACTCAACATCGTATGGATACGGGAATTACGGCTTTAGGCGCCCTCTGAAGGGCGGAACGTGCAAATATTAAACTTGGTCAAATACAATGCCACAGCCACGGTTGAGGTAAATGTTACAGTATGTACTTAAAACGTGAAAGGAAAACCCTGGCATCGAACCCAGTACACTTCCCCACGACTGAACCACGCAGGCTCTGTTTAAAATTAATTTTCTTAAATTCAGCTAATGGCTGAGGGATAACCTCTCAAAGTGATCCCTTTATTTGCACACACACAACTCTTAAAGAAAATACGGATGGCTTTGTAACTAAGTGAAAAGTATTTTAAAACTGCGCGTCACATAGGTCAGTAAAATCTATACTAAAGGCAGCATGTACGTTATCGTAGCGAATTTTTATAACTTTTTTAATTAAAACGCAACTTACTTTATTTCCTGAGTACATCATTCGACTTGTTTGAACTTATTTATGTTAAATTTAGTTAGCTGATTTTAATAAGCAAGTCACTTCAAATCACCTGAGTCTTTTCAAGTCAAATCTTGTGAACATTATCTTAGTGATAAACTAATGATAACGTATACATCACTTAGTATATCCATATGTGTTTATTCTATTTAACTTTACAGCGCGCAGTATTGCCTTTTTCTAACAACAAGGAATATTATAATTAGAAATTTTCCCAAATATATAGCTTTGCAATTTTCCGTGAAAAACTTGACTCGCTTTTAGCTACGGAAAAAACTTGTATTACAATTACTTAACTGAACGAATTTTGGAACATTGCATCTGCAGTTTGATGGCAACAATTTTGAAAAAATAAACTTTCGAGTTTCAAATATATAGCATTTTCGAATAAAAGCTTTGCAATTTTCCGTGAAAAACTTGACTCTCAGAACTCGACAACAAACTGAGCCCGCAAATTTGGACTCTCAAAGAATGGTACGTCTGTAGGTGACGTAGAAGCTTCGTAAACCCTGCTTTATATATATATATATATATATATATATATATATATATATATATATATATATATATATATATATATATATATATATACACTCTGGCAACTTTTATAAAATTTTGTTTTTTCCAGCAACACTAGTCTCTTGGCCATGATTTATGTAATCTATAAACATAGTTACATTTCTATCTTATAGTTTTACGTTTCTGCTTCATACTTCTCGCTATATATATATATATATATATATATATATATATATATATATATATATATATATATATATATATATATATATATATATATAACATGTAAATAATTTAAATAATTGTGGAAACGGATTTGACCGATTCGCAAAAATTCGAGATTTCTATACTGGCAACATGGCGTCAGTTTCGCTAGTCAGTCAACGACGAGTGAAGTGATTTATTCGGCCAATCAAGAAAATTTGGTACAGTTGTGTGCGACTCCCAGTGGTTATTAGCGACTTCACATAGTTGTTGGGTTATGTTGTAACCGTCTACTTCCGAATGGTCGGAGAAACAAGATAAACTCGAGCGCCACTACTTTCTAAAGATATCTAAGATTTTTGGGGAAAGTGGAAGCCCCAAAGTAGCGGACCACCCAGTGGAAGCAGGATACCTAGGTAGACTCTACTGGAGATGATTATTTTCCAGGGGTCGGATTTGTTTGAAGGGGAAATTACTTCAGATAATCATGAAATATATATTGGGCTAAAGCGGGCGAAGAAATAGGCGTTAAGCGGGCTATTACGAACAAAGTGGACTGTAATTTGCGTTTGTTAATTAAGTAACGGTTTTTAATGAAAAGAGAAGGGGCAAAAGCAGTGGAAATTGATGCAAACTCGTGAATGACCAAAAAGCCACTTACCTTTGTGAATTTCTTCTCTTGTCGAGTACTGGACTCACAGAAACTCGTGCGTGTCCCGGAAAAGGCTATCCTGGGTTGCTGGTGCGTTTAATGGATTTGTTAAGGCTGGTTTGACTGTATCACACACACATATAATTTTAAGGTAGCGGTACTATACGATATCGCGGTTTTGCGTTGCTGACTACTTAAATTGTGTTCTTCTTGACGATTCGTGGAATTCTGGTCTGTTCTTCTTATCGCAAAATAAAGATTATAAATTCCACTGCTTTTACACTATACGAGGAGCGAACATCCCGCCCGGCCAAAATGGCTGCTATAAGCAAGACATTTTTCTACACAAAAAAAAATAATTAACGCGAAGGAGAAGCGATAACATGCGGCGGATAAGAAAAAAGAGAACAAGAAACAAAATAAATGATTATCCCGGTTAGCAAGAATCCACAAAACAATAAAAAGACTTAAAATAAAAATTAAATTAAATTAGAAACAAATACTACTACTACTAGTCATTAGTTGGCAACGGGCACAACTTCACCAAAGGGCGACGAAGGATACCATTCGAGGTCTTTACAATAGCAACTCTTACGACACCATCAGGACCAGGAATTAGAGACAATAGACGACCTAGTAGCCATTTAGAAGGCGGAAGTTTTTCAGCTTTCACGGCCACCATCGCCCCAATAGTAGGAAGAGCACCAGCGTCAAGCCACTTGCTTCGTTGTTGTAGGGTGTGAAGGTACTCCTTGTGCCAGCGAATCCAAAAATCATGGTGCATACGTTGGAGAAGTTGCCATCTTGACAGACGAGTTAAGGGGACAGACGACAAATCGGGAGTTGGAAGCGTAGAAACTGGCTCCATATGAAGAAAGTGTCCAGGAGTTAAAGCGTGAAGGTCATCGATATCCGAACTCATGGGATTTAAAGGTCGGGAGTTCAAGACAGATTCTATAAGCGTCAGGACAGTGTAGAATTCTTCGTACGATAGGATTTGTTGGCCAACAACACGAGAGAGATGAGATTTTACACTCTTGATACCAGATTCCCAAAGACCACCGAAATGTGGTGCAGAAGGGGGGTTGAAATGCCAATGGATTCCTTCCCTAGCAGTTGCATCAGAAAAAATGCGTTTAAGCTCCTTGGCGGAGCCAACGAAATTTGTACCACAATCACTATAGAGATTATCACATCGACCACGACGAGCAATAAATCGTTGGAGGGCAGCGAGAAAAGCGTCAGTCGAAAGACTACAGGCAGGTTCTAGATGTATAGCCTTAGTCGCGAAACACACAAAGAGGCAAATATATGCCTTAGAGGTTTTAGCACCTCGGTATCGATTCATAGTGATCGCGAATGGACCACCAAAATCTACCCCAGTATGCGAGAATGGTTTGACTTGCGAAACTCGAGAAAGGGGTAAGTCACCCATAGGTGGCTGATAAGGTTGAGGCTTTATTTTCCAACATGGCATACATTTCGAAATAACAGTGTTTATGGCACGTCTTGCAGACAAAATCCAAAAATTCTGACACAACAAAAAGTGAAGAGTGCGAGGGCCAATATGAAGATACCTTTTATGGTATTGTTCAATTAAAAGCACCGTGAGTCGGCACTTTTGTGGAAGTAAGAGCGGATGCTTTCGCTCATAAGACAAACTTGAGTGAGTCAAGCGACCACCTACACGCAAAAGACCAGTACTGTCTTGAAATACGGCGAGTTTTCTCCAGGACTTAGGGAATTTTTTACTAGATAACTCCTTTTCAAAGTAGACCGCTTGAGTGCGCTTGACCAGAAGGGTCAGAGCATCATGAAGCTCTAACCGAGATAGCGGTCCAAATTTCGCAATAGAAGAATGTCTAGAATTAAAAGCGAAGCGTAATACGTATGACAAAATAGACTGTATGTAATGTAAAGAAGAATGATTTTCTAACAAATCATCAAGCAGATTTTCTTCACCTGTAAATGTTAAAAGCGAAACTGTCCTTTCCTCAACAGAGACCTCTTCAGACTGCAGCTCTGAAGACGGGGAGCAGGCAGACAGCTCAGAACGACATAGTAGCGATGGACCATTGAACCAAATATCATGGGCGAGAAATTGAGAAGGATGAACACCTCGAGAGGCGATATCGGCGGGATTATTAGCAGAATCTATATAATGCCAAAATTCAGAAGAAACCCTTTCGTGAATGTAGGCAACTCGATTTGCCACAAAGGTTTTCCAACGATGAGGCGAAGATTTTATCCAACTCAAGACGATTTTCGAATCTGACCAGGCAAAAATTCTTTCGAAAGTCATGCGAGTCTGATAAACGTTCAGAAGAAACGATAGGAGTTTCGCCAACAAAACTGCACCACACAGTTCTAGCCTAGGAATGGTTAGTTTCTTAACCGGAGCGACTTTGGTTTTAGAGCAAACAAACTGAACAAAAACTGTTTTGTCAGGGCGGAGGCATCGTATATAAACAACGGCAGCGTAACCCTTTTCAGAAGAGTCACAGAACCCATGTAATTCATAACCACATCCAGAATGAGGTGGAAGGATTTTTCTAGGAATGCGTAAATTGCTTAGTAAACCGAGTTCATTTCGATAACGGTTCCAAGCCTCAACAATATGCGAGGGCGGGGTTTGGTCCCAATCTAATTTAGAAGTCCACAGCGACTGGATTAGAATCTTTTGAAAAATAGTAATAGGCGAAAGAAATCCAAGCGGGTCAAAGATTCTGGCCAGTTCCGAGAGCATGTTGCGTTTCGTACAGGGTTTCCCCAACGGCGAGACCGAGAAAAAGAATGTATCCTCAGAGGGACTCCACTGCAGACCGAGAATTTTTAAAGGAGTTTCGTTTGCCAGTGAACCAAAAATAAGCGGATTTTGCGACAAATGTTCCGGAGGTAAATGTGAAAGTAATGCGGAACAGTTACTAGACCATTTTCTAAGCTCAAAGCCGCCTCGTTCAAAAAGCGAGATCAGCTCTGACTGTAAAAGCTTTGCGTCTTCATAAGAAGAGCAGCCGGTTACAACATCATCAACATAAGTGTCGTTTAAAATGGCGGCAGAAGCTAGCGGGTAAGAGCCCCCTTCGTCATTCACTAACTGATGAAGAGTGCGTATCGCGAGAAAGGGGGATGGCGTTAGTCCATATACAAGCGTAACCAGGTTATAGTCCACCAAAGGTTCATCAGAAGCAAACCTCCAAACAATTCTTTGATAATCATGCTGTGATTGGTCGACAAGAATGTTACGATACATCATTTTGATGTCAGCACACAAGACATAATTATGAAGGCGAAAGTGACACAGAATTGTGGCAATATCTTGTTGTAGTTTTGGTCCAGTATGTAGGCAATCGTTAAGAGAGCTTTGGTTGGGAAGTTTCGCCGAACCATTAAAAACTACCCTGAGTTTAGTAGACAAGCTATTTGGTTTCAAAATGCAATGATGCGGAATATAATATGCGGCGGGAGAATCTTTATTGTCATAAACACGTTTCATGTGGCCTAGTTCCAAATATTCTCTCATAAAAGCAGAATATTGGGTATACAAGTCCATGTTTCTAGCAAGGCGGCGTTCCAGGGAAAGAAATCTTTGGACGACGAGGTCGCGAATGCCAGGAAAAATAGGCAGCGATTCAGATTTAAATGGGAGCGAAACGATATATTTGCCAGAAGGAGAGCGAGATATTTTAGTCTTAAAATGATGTTCACAAAAAATATCTTCATTAGAGTGATGCGACGAAGTCGGAACACTTTCCACTTCCCAAAAATCCCTAAGGGTGCGATCGAGATATGATTCAAAGTTACTGCACAAGAAAGAAGAGACAGCAGAAGAATGAACTGTGTTGCCAATCTTACCCATGAGCACATAACCAAAGACGGTGTTGACGGCATCAGGTTGACCTTCCCCACCGGAAATGCGTCCATTTAAAAGGATTTTAGAAAAAACGTCGGCTCCTAACAATATATCGACCTGACCTGGACGATTAAAATGGCGATCAGCCAATTTTAAATTGCGAATGTGAGACCAATTGGAAGAGCAAATAGCGGTTGCTGGCAAATTATCACAAATGGCGTTCAAGATCAATGCGTCGACAGTAAAATTGAAAGAATCTTGACCAACCGGTCTTCCAGTGAGCGTTACACAACCACTCTGAGAAGAAGTCTGCATAGATGCCAGTCCTTTGATTGCAAACATGCAGTTTTGCTTAGGCAACCCCAAACGCTTAAAAGCCCTTTGCGAGATAAAAGACATCATACTACCTCCATCCAAAAGGCATCTCATAATCTGATAATTTCCATGGTTATCAAGAACTTCAATCAGCGCAGTGGCCAATAAGACCGTGGTTTGATTAGATACAATCCCAGAAGCAGCAAAGACCTGCTCTTGGTCGAGCGGAGCGGAAGGAACTGGAGATCTGGAAGGGTTATTACACACTGGCGACGGAATAGGCGCGGAGCTTTTATCAAAATGCAAGAGCGTATGATGACGCTGACCACACTTGCGACAGGACCTGGTAGATTTGCATTTGTTAAGATAATGTAGGCTACTTAAACAGTTGTGGCAAAGACGAGAAGATTTAACAAAATTATAGCGATCTTTTGGAGTTTTATTACAAAATGAGGAGCAATTATAAATAGAATGCGAAGAATCTTTGCAAAACACACAAGTATGTAAGATAGATTTACAATTTAAATTATCAGCGAAAAAGGCGGAAGTTCGAGGCGTTGGTCTAGCTTGCGATTTGTCAGAATATTTCTTTTGAGAGTGCGAAAGGAATGACTTCTGATTCATAGCATCACCAGCGATACAATATTTATTTAGAAAGTCAAGCAATTGCGTAAATGTAGGGACCTCGGTGGAAGCGTGGTCTAACTCAAATTTCGTCAACATGTTCCTGTCAAGGCGTTTTGACACCAACATAAACATAACAAAGTCCCATTGGTCTGTAGGAAAGCCTAAAGTGTTTAAAGCAGAAAGATTTTCCGAAATAATGTCTAGCGAATTGCGAATATTGACGTGGTCATCAGAATTAAATTTCGAAATGCTATCTATAGCATGCCAGTGCTCTTGGGCACGCAGACGTTTGTTAGAATAACGAGTGACTAATGTATTATAAGCTATCTGATAATTGTCAGCGGTCAGAGGCAAAGATCTTATTAGAGATAACGGCGGGCCTTCTACTGATATAGTTAGATAATGAAACTTTTCAATGTCGGAATATGCGGGACAGTCATGTACTAAGGCATTGAATAAATCGATAAAAGTGTTAAAGGTTTTATAGTCACCTCTAAATTTAGGAATTTCTATTTTAGCTAGCCTTGCTTTAGCACCTTCATTAAGACCAGCTGTATTTGAATTTAGAATTTCCTGGACAATTGTTTTATTGTCAGGGAATAACCTAGAACAAATGGCTTTAATTTCAAAATAAGCGTCCATAAATCCAGCGTAAATAGTGTTTTCATCAGAAGCGTTTCCATGTTCACTACTTAAAATTACAGAAACGATATTTTCGTGCGTTTGAATAAACTGTTCCCTTAAATAGTCGATTTCGGAAGATCTAACCCTAAGTAAATTATAAAGCGAAACATCTGACTGGGCTTTCTGGGCTAGAGAAGACAATGTGTCTATTTCAGATAGCTGAATATTGCGTTGGTTTTTGTATTTCCTTAATTTAGTGTCAGTCATGATATTAATTGAATAGGCCTCGTATATGGAAATATAACAGATATACGTACCAATGTGAAACAAAGAATTATTCAGGTACAAATTGATAAGAATGAAACAGAAGCAAAGAGCGATATATGCGTGAAATGATATGCGTCGACTCCTAAAGCCGTGCTCGTTGTTCAAAATAAAGCAAAATTGAACTGAATGGCGGATTCTTGCGATAAGAAAATAACTTTTAAAAATTCTATAATTATAAAGGTTCTAGCGATATATACATGAAAATTGCGGGAAATTAATTTAAAATCTGAATTGAATACAGCTAAACCAGCGCGCTTTAGTTATTTTCAAAATTAACAAAGTTGAATAGCCAAATTTACTTGCGTATTATTTCCGAGACAAAAAAACTATCCGGCTCGAAGGACCAAAAAATGGGCTAAAGCGGGCGAAGAAATAGGCGTTAAGCGGGCTATTACGAACAAAGTGGACTGTAATTTGCGTTTGTTAATTAAGTAACGGTTTTTAATGAAAAGAGAAGGGGCAAAAGCAGTGGAAATTGATGCAAACTCGTGAATGACCAAAAAGCCACTTACCTTTGTGAATTTCTTCTCTTGTCGAGTACTGGACTCACAGAAACTCGTGCGTGTCCCGGAAAAGGCTATCCTGGGTTGCTGGTGCGTTTAATGGATTTGTTAAGGCTGGTTTGACTGTATCACACACACATATAATTTTAAGGTAGCGGTACTATACGATATCGCGGTTTTGCGTTGCTGACTACTTAAATTGTGTTCTTCTTGACGATTCGTGGAATTCTGGTCTGTTCTTCTTATCGCAAAATAAAGATTATAAATTCCACTGCTTTTACACTATACGAGGAGCGAACATATATATATATATATATATATATATATATATATATATATATATATATATATATATATGTATATGTATATGTATGTATATATATATATATATATATATATATATATATATATATATATATATATATATGTATATATATATATATATATATATATATATATATATATATAATATATATATATATATATATATATATATATATATATATATATATATATATATATATATATATATATATATATATATATATATATATAAATAGTTGTTTAATGGATAAAAATATGTACAGGTGAAATATATATTTATGGGTTGTAAACAAAGATATATAGTTAAAGGTTCTCACAAGGGCGGAAATACAACATAAAATACATGTAAAAATAAAACCGCGCGTATTACCCCTCAGTTTTGCTCAAGCATGAGGATTTAGACTGCGCAGTTACTCTCGTTCCAACGGATTTGAAGGCTTTAGGGTTTTGACTAGGTTCTTGACACCGAAATGTCGATACTCTACAATATCCCGTCTCCCTGGCTGCCAATGAAGTCATATTGGGGGGTAAGATATCGTAGAGTATTCATAAACCTCCAAACCCCAAGTTAATTCCCCAAGTATGGTCGCCTAGTGGGTTTCTATTAGAGCACTTTTAACTTGGAAGCTTGAAACCTCTCAGTTAGAAAAGTTTGCTATTGATTTACACAACGGAAAAATATAGTTGGGAACGAGATGTAATCAAGAAAAAATATTTTGGTTAATTTAACAAATGCGTGGGCAAGCTACGGAAACAAATAAACCACTTGACAAAACTCTGTACATTTTGCAAAGATAACTATTTAACTAAAGTAAACGGGGAAAACCTGTTTAAATGAATTGGCAGGGTAAATAAAATTATTAAATTAATGCAGTAAAGTTTTGGGAACAACAATATGATTATGAGAAAACCAAATAGCAAAAATATATAGCTAGTGAAATATTTCTCACCACATGATCCAGGTTAGCTTCGTGATGGTGAGTATACATTCTTCTAAGACGCTGGAAAGAACGGGATGTGTTTAGTAACGGACTTTTGGATGATAATAGAAACTGAAATCGGAATGCAGAAAGCTGATTCAATCAGAAAACTAAAAGGCGAAAAGTTAATTCCATCAAATGGCCAGCGAGCCGGCTTATATATGGAAAAATATATGCATTCTGTCTTATTTCTAGAAGTTTTGGGGGTCTTTATTTATCTTATGAACTGATTAAATTAATCACGATTGAAAATTTTGCGAATTTAAATATTTTCGGCAGTGGCATCAGGGAGATAAAATTCCAATGCTGATTTAATATACTTGGAAATATATTTTATACAGATTTTTACTTATATACAGGTGATATTTGGGCAAAATTCTTAAGTTTAAATATTTGCAGTTTTGTTTTATGAAATGAAAATTAGATTTATCGCAACGAAATGGAAATTTTATTACAAGGTTGTTAGGTTAGGCTCTTAGTCAGGCAGATTTCAACGAAAACGGCTCCCATAAAGCCAAAACGCCTTGACTGGTCATCAGAAAAAAGTGCCACAGGAATTGCCTTTTGTGGAATAGGTTATACATACCAAAAATAGGTTGGGTAGTGGCGCTAAAAGAGCAGGTGTAATTAAAGTATGTAAAAGCTTTCATAACACTGGAACAACAATACGATGTGGGCAGAATATGCTCACTCTTTCGAAGATCGTCACAGATCAGCAGAAGGCATTAATGATATTATCAAATCATCTGGATTGCAGATATCAGAAGAAGGTTGTGTGAAAATGAATTGCGAGCGAGAACCCCTAGAAAGAAGCCATACCTGAACAAAAAGCAGATGTAAAAACGCATTTATTGGGCTTTTACACACAGAGAGTGGACAGAAGAACAGTGGAGTAAGATAATTTAGAGAGATAAAACCAGAATCTCCATCTTTGGGAGCGACGGAGTGAAGTTTTTGCGCCGTGGACCGAGAGAACACCTTTTACCCCAGCGTATTACGGTCACTATAAGGCACCCTGTTAGTGTCATGGTGTGAGCTTGTATGACCAATAACAAAATTTGGCATTTGGCAGTGATAGAGGGTACTATTAATACAAAAAATATCAGGAAAAAAATACAAGCCAAACTGCCGTGGAGAGATTTATTTGAACGTGATACCCAGCAATGCATTTTCCAGCAGGATGGAGCACCCTGGCATACGGCCAAGGCCTCTATAGAATGGTTTATAACTTATAACGTTACTGTCCTATCTTGGCTCCATCTCCAGATCTAAATCCAATGAAAGTGTATACCTTATACCGAGCGTCAATAAAACCAGACAGATAGGAAAGTTTCATAATTATTTTAAAAGAATATATCTATTTTTGGTTTATTCAATTAATTCAATTTATGTTTGGTAATCCACTTTATAAAACTTAAATATCACCTCCTTTCATAATTGTTTTGATGTTTTGTCTAACGCACTCATTACTAAGTTTGAACAAATAAAAAAATGTTATTTGTTAACACCAACAAAATTATTTTATTTGTTTCCAATTATATTGCCCAAGGACACCAAATTCAGCATTCGGCAACGTTGGAAGTAACACATATATTTTATTAAACGTTATTTCAATAATACAGCATGTCGATATTTTTTATTATTAACTGTAAAGCTTGTTTTATAGCTGCACTGTAAATACGAGTAATTGCTTTTGCTTCAATATAATTTTTAGCTTTGTAGATATTAAATGTATATAATAGGAGATAGCTATTTTTTTATTAGCCTACCAATGAAGGTACCGAGGAATTAATTTATGACAGAGAAAATTAATGATTAAATTTTTATTCTCTTGAACCTGGCGATTTTGAAACCCTAAACAGTGGCTAGAGAACAAAGTCGTACCTTAAAACTCTAAAAGTTATTGCGGAATAACATTAAACAGAATTTGCAAAATTATGTGAATAGTATTCGTTGTTGTTAGAGAAAGACATTGCTGTGAGATATAAAGTTAAATAGAAAAAACAAGGATGGATATATGAAATTATTTAGTTGCTGTAAGTGTTTCTACCCTACGGAATGTCACAGAATTTGAGTAACTATTTATATTAAATTGATAGAATAAAAATCAGATGCTTTAGAGTAAATTGTCAGCTGATTACATTTAACATAAATAAGTTTAGGTGCAAAGAACAACGTCCAATGATATGCTTGAAGATAAAGTAAGCTGCGTTATGTATTACAAAACTTATCAAAAGTCGCTACCATAACGTACTTGCTGCGTTCAGACTTTTTAAATATTGCTTTTTAAATTGGCTAATAAAAATTAGTAAAAGTACTCTACACCACAGAGGAAAATAAGTTAGTTTAACTTTATTTGCCAATATACTAAACTTTGCCCCTACGGAAATGCAAGCCTATTAAAACAGAGGGTTCGGATAGGTGGTATCTTAATAGGGGTGAACTTTCATGTATAAAGAAGCAGGGTTAATTCAACCAGTGTTTTATATGTATATCGTCCCCTTAATACTACAACTAGGTATCTCCAATTTTAGGTATTTTAAGTTATCTACGTATATTGATCTTATTTTTTACTCTCTTTTTAATGGTATAATTAGACAAGTTCTACTAGGAATATATAAAGAGCAATACAGTAATATAATAAAGATATGTTCCAAAATCGGAAATTTTGAATTGCTGTAAATACACAATTTGAGATATCTAGCTGATGCATGTGGTTAGCTTGAGTTAGCGACAGTATCCTCTGCGCTCTGTGTGAGATATCTACTTTTGCAGTTTTTGGTTGCTGTTCTTTCTTATGGCTTCTTAGATTGTTTATCTAATTCGATGTTGTTTATATAATCCAATGTCGTGTTTTTATGGCCTATAACGGTGCTACAAGCAGCAAGGACTATATGGAGAGTGGATATCAAACTTATCTCACCGCAAAGAATAGAACTCGCGATAACAAGAGATTAGGCAGGGAATTGTCAAAAAAATTTAATGTTAGAAACAGAAGTTACAATGTCGATCTACAAGTGCTTTTTGTACCAAATGGTCCTTCAAATAACACCTTATTTTATAAACAGCGTTTAAAAACCTTTAATTTCACGATTTATACTACAGTTTTCAATCAGGAAGCTGGTTTTATGTGGACAGAAGTAGAAGGGAAACGTGGTAGCTGAGAAATTGCAACACGTTTCACATATTTTAGATCACTGCCTAATTTGGTAAAGCAAAATCAGCGTTTTTGTGACAGATGTGAAGGGCAGAATGTAAACAATGTGTAGCTGGAACTGCTGTTCAAGAAATCCCACATTTATTTGCAAAGTATAGGTATACTTAATGTTTTTGGTTGTAGGACATAGCAAAATGGTATACGACTCTATGCGCTAGGCAATTTCCATCAAATTCAAAAGAGTTGGTAAGGCATATTGGCCGCAAGATTGGAACACTATTGCAAGATGTGCTAGGTGAAAAGGCGACAAACCGTATATTGTTGATGAGATAACACATGAGCAAATATTGGATTCGAAAAGCAATTCAGAAAAGAATATACTTTTTAGAAAAAACGATGAAAACCCTAAGTCAGTAGGTTGGCACAAAATGTGTTGGTTGAATTTTTCAACATCGAGGCTTTTTATTATCCTTTTTTTCTTAAATTTCAACAACACACCACGAGGGCTTACAGCCTAAATACTATCGTACCGTGGGTGTTGACAAGGAGGAAAGAGGCAGCTTGTTAATTCTGGACTTGAAGGTTTGGAGGTTCGGAGGAGTAGGAAAAACATGTGCCGGCAAGGAATTCCACAACTTGGAAGTCCTCGGGACAAAAGAGCGGGCATAACAAGATGTTCTAAGTCTGGTGACCTGGACAGTAAAAGGGTGCATTCGCTCTGTTCCCCTGGTAGATCTGTTGGGGGCAGCAGGTGGGGGAACTATGGAGGAAAGCTCATCTGAGCAGTGCCCGTGCAGATATCTATAAAAGAGAGAAAGGTCACTAACGGCACGTCGGTGGGCAAGGGATGGCAGCGTTTGGGTGAGGGTAGGGTCACCGATGAGACGTATAGCTCTCTTTTGAATGGAGTCCAGGATAGCGACTGTAGAAACGGCAGCGGCACCCCAGATGTGGGATCAGTATTCGAGGTTTTGCTTTATTTGTGCAGTATATAAGGTATAGAGATTAGCTGGTGAAAAGTATTTGCGAGCCCGGAAGAGGAAACCTAATTTCTTAGCAGCCGCTTCTGCAATTGATGTGACATGTTTGTGCCAATTAAGATTTCGATCCACAGAAATGCCAACAAGAGAAAAGGACTCATTACTTTGAATAACTTGGTTGTTCATTGTAATGGGTCTAGGGCTGGTGTATCTCTTGTGAGAAAGAAAGCAAGACTTAGCTTTGGTGGGGTTGAATTGTACAAGATTTCTAATTCCCCAGTCTAATATTTTTTGGAGATCCACGGAGACAGAACCCTCCATGAGTCTGCGATCCTCATCTAATTGGGCTAAAGAGACAGGCTTAGAATATTGTATATTTGAATGGAGGGTGATGTCATCCGCGTAGCTGTGAACTGGTTGGATGTGCTCAAGAGGAGGTCATTGATGTAGAGAAGAAACAAAGTAGGGGCTAAAGCTGAACCTTGAGGAATTCCTGCATTAATTGGATACAGTTTAGAGGAATGGCCATCCACAACAACAGATATGCTCCTGTTGGAGAGGAAATTTGCTGTCCACATACAAAGTTTTGGTGGTAGGCCATACGCCGGAAGTTTATTAAGCAGCGCTGCGTGCCAGATCTGGTCGAATGCTTTGGATATGTCTAGAGCAACAATCTGGGATTCGCCGTGTTGTTCCATAGACTTGTTCCAAGAATGGGTGACAAAGGAAAGGATGTCGGCAGGCGATCTGCGCTGACGGAATCCATACTGCCTGTCGTGGATTAGACTGTGTTTTTCAAGAAATTTTAGTAATTCGGTGTTTATATACTTTTCCATCACTTTAGAGACGACTGAAAGGAGACAAATAGGCCTGTAGTTGCTAGGAAGCGCTTTGGATCCTTTCTTGGGGATGGGTTGTACTCGAGCAGTTTTCCAGTTACTAGGGAATATGCCTTTATTATAAGATATCTGAAACAGACGAGTCAGGACAGAAGCAAGTGCTGGTGCGCATTTTTTGAGAACAGTTTCTGGGATCTCACCAAGGCCAGAGGCTTTCCTGGTATTAAGAGAAGAGAGCATCTTTCGTACCTTTTCAGTTTTAAAAATGATATCCGTCATTTTATGCGTGACATTGGGGACTGTTGGTGGTTGAACACTTGGAGGCGACTTGAGAGTAGAATTGCCGGCGAACAAGGAAGCAAAAAGTTCAGTCTTGCCCAGGGCGGTAGAAACAATTTTATCCCCAGAGACAAGAGGTGGGAACATGCTATTGCATAAATTATTCCCAATAGATTTAGCAAGAGTCCAGAAGGGTTGTGTTTTTGATGTGGTTATTGCCACAGAAAAATGCGGACATAGCAGTTTCTTGTGTCGTTAAATGCTCGACGATTTTCTTGACTGGGATTGTAAGCTTTGACCTTTTCAAGTCTGGCCTTGTCACAGGATTTAGAGAAGCAGGGCTTTTGAGTGGCTGAAAAGGTTTTCTGTGTACGTGTGATAAATATCTCCATGCCAGCTTGGATAATTTCGGTGACGTTTTGTGAGATATCAGAGGGGTCAGGATGAGAGAAGCAGACAGACGGCCATAGAAATGAGGAAAAGTAATCCCGCATTTCGTCCCAGTTTGCGGAGTTGTAGTGCCAAACGATACGTGGGTGTGATGACTGTGTGACCTCGGGTTGCAATGCGCAGAAAGTATTGACCATGCCGTGGTCTGAGCGACCAAGTGGGGCGGTGAATGATATCTTATAGCATTCAGGTTGTGTAGTAAGAAGAAGATCGAAGGGATTTGAGCTGTGTGTTGGGATACGAGGAAAGTAAGTAGGTTGCTGAACCATATTGGCTAAAGAATTGCTGACTGCAAAGGCCTCCGCTGCTCTCCCTTGTGGATCGGTTTTTGAAGATCCTAGCCATTCCTTATTATGGACATTGAAGTCACCAAGAATAGTGACCTCGGAGGAAGGATATTCAGAAATCAGATAGTCGGTTTTTTCAGGAAGGTAATCAAAGAGCTGGACAAAGTTGTTGTCAGAAGGTGACCGGTAAATGCAACAGATGAAATTAGTTGCAGCCCTGAGAGAGAGTTTTATCCATAGTATGTCTTTTCTTCCAGCTTCTAAATTGGGGAGTCTGGTGCAGGGTAGATCCGATTTAAGGAACATTTTGATTACGAATTTAGAAAAATTAATTCTATTAGAAAGGCATGTGCATAACAAATACTCTTAAAGCTTATATATAAAAATAAACTGCCAATTAAAAATGAAAAATATAATAAACTCTTGTCGCTATCTAAATTGGCACCACCCACGAAGTATTACCTTTTTAAGCGATCCAATCTGGAAAATAACGCCTGTCGCTCCTTCTGGCAGTGAACTAAGCGACAATGAGTAAAAAAAATGAATCGCGTATTTTTCTACATTACGTAAATCAACCTGTTAATATTATTACCAAATTAAAATAATTAGAACAGATAAAAAGTATATTGCTAACGTAGAAACTAGATATTTTTGTTCTTTCAGTATTTTCCAGTGCTATAAGTAGATATTTTCTACTTTAGGATTTTCTATTGTTAAGAAGAACACCCTATTTTATGATGTTACATCTAAACACAGGTTACGTATTTTATTTGGTAAAGCATAATTATAAAAGGAAAAACGATTTACATAACCCATTTTTTCTTCTATGTACTTCAATTTTAAAATGTGTTTCCTCAAATATTAATAATTTCAAGTTACCTAGTTGTAGTATCAAGGGGACGATATGTCTTCAGGCTTTCACAAATTTTACACACCACTGACTATTTGAGATTCGTTGTCAATTGAGATTGTGTACAATATTTCAGAAAAGGTTGCTCTACTTGAAATCGATGGGACATACTTATCAAACTTTTTACAAGTATAACAAAATAACTTTTATATTGAAGCTATAAGAAAATTAAAAGCGTCTTCACAAAGCAATAATTAAATCTAAAAATATGACTGCACTCCAAAAGAAAATCAACCACCGTCTATATTACTTGAAGTTTGACTACACTAATATATTCAAACTTTGGCGCTAATATTAGTTAAATATAGATAATTTGAAAACTATGTGAAAAAAACATTATCAGGATGTTTACAGAAAGCCGTTATAGGGTAATCTCTTAAAAAAGTAGCCAGCAGTACTGGTACATTTATAAAAAAACTCTGGACGCAGCAAGTGCGTTATGGTAGTGAATTTTTATAAAAATGCTTTGAATATCAAATATGTCTTTTTAATGCAAGCAGTCATCAATTTGGTTACCGGTATAACCTATATAGTAGAAACAATGTGCCATATTTTATCAAAATAACTTATTATTTGAAAATGTACAAAAAATTTCCGACAATATACCTTAAACGTTGGTTTTCTAACAAACATATCTTAGGTTAATAGCAAATTGAGTTATTGACATTTGAAGCACATAATGAAAATTTGCTACCAAAACGCACTTACTGCGTCTTGATTTTTTTCTCTTACAAACATATTTCGATAAAAAATGCAATAAAATAAGGCTGTTCGAAAAATAATTGTAGGGATCACCAACGATCGACTTGTGGGCCAGCCGGTTAATGTCAAAATAATTTTATAACATGCAGCTCAAGGCACCCTATAATTAACTTATACAATTTTTTCTCGTCTCTTGTATAATAATAATTATATTCAGCTTTACCGTAGAAACGTGTCACCCTATATAATATCAGCCCTTTTGTAAAACTTTGATCCTTTATATATGTTGATAAAACATAACACACACTGTTTAATCCACCCACTAACATTAATAAAGGAATAATTTGCACTTGTATATAAAAATTTCCCAAATGACACAAATAATTCGTCGACTCAAACAAATAAACATATAAACGATCTCATATCATACGGTAAATGTCAGTTACAGCGTCTAGCAGACCTGCGCAGTAATATCAAATGTTCCGTTACCACGGCAACAAGATACTAGATCTCGTATAAGTCGTTGACAATGAAAGGCGGTGATATTAAACATATTTTTTTTTATATATTTTTTTAATAATATTTCGGTTAATGTCAGTTAGATACTGTCATTTAGTTCCTGTTTAAAATTTAAAAATGTTGTATTTAATAAGGAATGGTTAGAACAGAGTTTTATCCGAAGAGAATATTGATATGGTTGGAAGCTGTTATGAATGTAGGCAATGATTGAAACATTAGATGGGAGAAGAAGGTAATTAAATTTTCGTACGTCAAAATCTGAAGTTAATAACTTTTGGAAAGCATACGTCAAACACATTTGGGCCAAAACGATTTAAATTATGTCAAATAATATATGTACAAGTCTCTGACTTCTTTATATGGACATGATGTATTATTATATACCAATAAAGCATTAATAATTAAAATAAAATAAATGTTTCAAATTTGAATAGCTCAATGTTCTGTAACCCTAGAAGGCTGAATTTTGGCACATAGTTAGGTCTTTCCTAAGGCAATATGTACACCAATTTTATCGAAATATCTTTGTAACTCAACATTTTCCCGGAAAACCGTGTCCGATTTTTCTGGCTAACGAACTCATCCAAGCTATTAATAAAAGAAAGGCACTTGCCGAGTTTTATCAAAATCGGTTAATTATTTTTTGAGTTATCGGTTGGATATATATATATATATATATATATATATATATATATATATATATATATATATATATATATATATATATATATATATATATATATATATATATATATACATATAAAATTCGAACCTGACCCCGGAGATGGGTTCTGGGAGCCCAAATACGCGCTCATTAGCAAAAATTTTTGCAAAGTCTCACCATCGATACCTCTCTGTTAGTGAATTTTTTTTAAATAAAAATTCACTAATATAGATAACGCAACTAAGTTCTAACTAACTTTATTCACCATATTCTTACCTCAGTAATTTGTAACAGGACCTCGTCCGAAAATTTTTGGGACACCTGTATTCGTTACAGAAAGGTCTCACTAATTACTGTTATCCTTCTTAAAATATAAAATTGATTGGATATCTGTAGATTTATATTTATTTATTGTGCCTATGCCAACCTAATGACTTAGCTGGTGGCTTAGTTGTCACAGAATCAATGAGCAGTCATTAACAGAGCAGCTGAAGACTAGAGTGTGACGCCATTTAGAAAACAACATACCAACACTAAGTTTGTCATACTTCAGTATGCGGGCTGTGAATGTAACTCAAGACAATACGAGATTACACTCGAAAACTTTCGCAAACTCCTGCTGCGGAGTCTAACATATTCCAGAAGCAAAACAACTTTTTGTGTCCCGTTATTATATTATAAGTTAGAAGTCCAGGAGAATTGCTTCAGAAACCAAGATATATGTATTGACTTTATATATAACTATACACTCCGTAGAAAAGGAGACTTTTTCTTATTACAAAAAAGAGATAAGCATAAGACTAAAAAACACTTAAATACATTAGTCATGTGTAAAATGTCCAGATGCAGCAAATGCGTTATGGGAGCAAATTTTCATAAAGACTTCGATATACCCGAGGATATACCATTAGTGTATATATATATATATATATATATATATATATATATATATATATATATATATATATATATATATATATATATATATATGAAGTAGATACTTCAATAGTATACTTGGAGAATCTGAATTACCACAACAGCTTTTTTAAAGAACTAACTATCGTTTTACCAACAAAGTTGACGTCATCAGAGAATGAAAAATTCTATAAGAATGTTTCATCCTCTGATTCTAGAAGAATTTTTCATTGTTTGGTGACTCTAACTTTGTCAGTTTCTTAAAAAAATGTGTTGTGGTGAATTCTATTTTCAAGTGTACTTATCAGTGCTCATCGCAGCTTCCAATCATCACCAGGTAGCTAGTAGATACTTCAATTTTAGTGAATTTTTATTTAAAAAAACTCACTAATAGAGAGGTATCGATGGTGAGACTTTGCAAAAATTTTTTCAAATGAGCGCGAACTAGGACCCCATATCCGGGGTCAGTTTCAATTTTTATATGTTATATATATATATATATATATATATATATATATATATATATATATATATATATATATATATATATATATATATATATACCGTCTGATAACTCAAAAAATGTTTAACCGACTTCAATGAAACTCGGCAAATGCCTTTATTTTATTAGTGGCTTGGATGAGTTCGTTATTCAGGAAAATCGGACAGGGATTTCCGGGAAAATTTTGAGTTTTCTTTAAAAAAAAATGTTTTCTCCGAAAATAACAAAGGTATTTTAATGAAATTTTCCATATATATATATATATATATATATATATATATATATATATATATATATATATATATATATATATATATATATATATATATATATATATATATATATATATATATATATATATATATTGCCTTGGGAGAGACCTTACTAAGTGCCAAAATTCAACTTTCGAAGTTTATAAAAAAATGAGTTATTAAAATTTTAAATTTTCTTTCGAAAAATTTTTTTTCTCCAAAAATTACGAAGTTATTTGAATGAAATTTGGTGTATATCTTGCCCCAGGAAATACCTTACTACATACCAAAATTAAATTTTCTAAGTTTATAGGAAACTGAGTTATTCAAATTTGAATCATTTAATAAAAATTCACTACCATAACGCAATTGCTGCGTCCAGAGTTTTTTTGATACATTTGAGAGTCTCACTAGATCAAAATGTAAAATGAATTTTATCGAAAAACCTTTTTTTTGTGAAGAAATCTACTGTATGTTCAAAAACTGGTCCGATTGAGCTGGACAACAAACGTATCTAAGCTATTCCCAAAATGAAAACTTATGCCACGTTTGATAATAAATTGGTTAATTTTTAAGTTATCGCTATACAAGCTTCTTCGAAAGTTATGGTTATTTTATAGCGAAACAAGTTTTGTAATACATAAAAAAACTTAAAAGGCTGAGGTTGGACACTGTGGTTGGAAACTGAAACAAAAAGCAGAATCACCCCAAATACTACAAAAATAATAACAGAGTTATATGCTGGATCCGTATTTCGACAACGAAGTTGTCTTCATTGGTAGCTGTCGCTAAACTAACTGTATGGGCAAAATAATCCTATTTATATACATAAACTATACACACAAAAAAATGATGTAGTCCCGATGATGCAATACCCTGTTTCATAAAACAACTTACTTTATCTTTTAAGTATATCAACGTATTTAATACATTTTTTCCAACTTACATTTGCTATGTGAAAACTGGAACCTGTGATGAGCACTAATAAGTACACTTGGAGAACACCCAAATCACCACAACACATATTTCAGAGACCTTACGATCGTTTCGTTGAGAATGTCAACATCTTCAGAGGAAGAAAATTCTAAAATAAAAAACTAGCTTCCGTGTATTTATATCGCGTTAAGGTAAACGAACTAGTCCGAAGTAAAGTTGTCGTCCAAGAACGATCGTTTGTTTATTGCGCAGTGGAACTACGAGGTCGGAGACCTGCTTTAGTCTTCTGGTCGACAAATTTATGACCCTTATCTAATATAGGTTTAAAAGGACCCGAGTTATTTAAGGAATCAGCACGTTTCCTTTCGATCTAGAAATTAACTATGTGGATATTGGATCATGCCGACAAAGACATCTGGTGAGATAAACAACATCAACTCAACTCATCTTTTTTAAATAGAAAACTAAAACCCAGGTGTCTGTCTCACCATGTTAACTCTAACAAAGGATAAATAATTCAACTAAAATACTACATAAAAACTATATTTATATTGATATCAATAAATTTGTCGACCAGAAGATTAAAGTAGGTCTCCGAGCTCGTAGTTCCACTGCGCAATAAACAAACGATCGTTCTTGGACGACAACTTTACTTCGGACTAGTTCGTTTACCTTGATGCGATATAAATACACGGGAGCTAGTTTTTTTATTTTAGAATTTTCTTCCTCTGAAGATGTTGACATTGTCAACGAAACGATCGTAAGGTCTCTGAAATATGTGTTGTGGTGATTTGGGTGTTCTCCAAGTGTACTTAACTTACATTCGGTAATGTTATCTATATGCGAATTTAACTGTCATCTACTTCAGAAAGTCGTCGTCTTATACTAAGTGTGTCAAAACTAAAATAATTTCTAACTATACTCAGTTATATATAATCAAGTATCTTTATCATCGGGAGAAAAATAACACTTTTAATTAAAATGGATATTTTTGTCGAATAAACCATATGTAATTCGGATAAGGTGTTGAAAAATACTTTACTTGCCGCAAGAATTTAGAAATGTTTCCTGAACAAAGACCACACAACTAAAATTGATACCTTCAGTTATACTGATTAAGTAAATCACGAGAGATATAAAAGAGTCCGTCAATACAACTGTTGACGAAAAATTTGATTATTGACAACGCCGTATTATTAATTTTTCTAATTTAATACCACAGGAAACCCAAAAATCCGTCACTCGTTGCTCGTGGAACTTAACATTATGACTAAATATGACAACATATACGGTCATAATATTCACCAAATTTGCATTAATTATCTCCACTGCACACTAACACTGGAAAGTGTTAAGATAAATCGCAATTTTTTCTAAAATTTTAACGTTTTGTATCTTTGAAACAAAGCGTTCTATGTTGATATGACATTTGCCTCTTGAAATGCGTTTTTCTTTCGACTGTTAAAGTCCTACTTCAAAAAGTGGACCATCCTGTATTTAAGCAAGTTCTAAAGCTGGTCAGCTCTTTAATAGTTGGCCGGTGTGGTATACTTGCAATATGGTAGGTGGTAGTGGAATTTTCCTTTACGTGATAGTAAAGGAATTTTTTTCACGCCCGAGGAGGTACCAC
This sequence comes from Tillus elongatus, assembly GCA_964006375.1. NCBI lineage: Eukaryota > Metazoa > Arthropoda > Insecta > Coleoptera > Cleridae > Tillus > Tillus elongatus. Next base: position 61,354,823 of record OZ023267.1, on the reverse strand, counting down.
CCCTTGCATCAAGGGGCCGGTGAAGTCCCAACGGACATTTCCGGTTCTGGTGTATGAGTCGGTTTCCCTATAAGCAAAAATTATGATGGCTCCTCCTTGTACAAAAGATTCCGGAGGCAAAATACCCCTCCATTCGGATCTACGGGAGAGGGGTGTACAGGGGGCGCCAGCATCGAGATTTACAATATTCTTCTCGAATATATGTGGCCTAAATTCTAACCTGAACTCCGTCCACCATTTCCTCCAAGCTAATAGGCCTCAACTCCTCTGCCTGACCGAAACTTAAATCAGTGCCAAAACAGCTACTAATCACCTTAATTTCCCGGGGTATAAGCTCCTTACTTCTTTTAGATTGCATGGAGGCGTGTGCGCGTACGTCCGTAGCAATCTACCCTGCACCAGACTCCCCAATTTAGAAGCTGGAAGAAAAGACATACTATGGATAAAACTCTCTCTCAGGGCTACAACTAAATTCATCTGTTGCATTTACCGGTCACCTTCTGACAACAACTTTGTCCAGCTCTTTGACTACCTTTCTGAAAAAACCGACCATCTGATTTCTGAATATCCTTCCTCCGAGGTCACTATACTTGGTGACTTCAATGTCCATAATAAGGAATGGCTAGGATCTTCAAAAACCGATCCACAAGGAAGAGCAGCCTTTGCAGTCAGCAATTCTTTAGCCAACATGGTTCAGCAACCTACTTACTTTCCTCGCATCCCAACACACAGCTCAAATCCCTTGGATCTCCTTCTTACTACAAATCCTGACTGCTATAAGATATCAGTCACCGCCCCCCTGGGTCGCTCAGACCACGGCATGGTCACTGCTTCATGCGCAATGCAACCCGAGGTCACAGTCATCACACCCACGTATCGTTTGGCACGCGAACTGGGACGAAATGCGAGATTAATTCTCCTCATTTCCATGGGCGTCTGTCTGCTTCTCTCATCCTGACCCCTCTGATATCTCACAAAGCGTTACCGAAATTATCCAAGCTGGCATGGAATTATTTATTCCACGTACACAGAAAACCTCTGCAGCCACTCAAAGGCCCTGGTTCTCTAAATACTGTGACAAGGCCAGACTTGAAAATGCCAAAGCACACAAAAAGCTTCTACACAATCTCAGTCAAGAAAACCGTCAAGCATTTAACGACGCAAGAAACCGCTATGTCTGCATTCTTTCTGAGGCAAAAAGTCGTTTAATAACCACATCAAAAACAAAGTCATCTTAAGCTCCAGCGGCAGCAAACCCTTCTGGACTCTTGCTAAATCTATTGGGAATAATTTCTGCAAAAGCACGTTCCCACCTTTTGTCTCGGGGGATGAAATTGTTTCTACCGCCCTGGGCAAGGCTGAACTTTTTGCCTAGTTGTTCGCCGGCAATTCTACTCTCAACCCACCTCCAAATGTTCAACCACCAACAGTCCCCAATGTCGCGCATAAAATGACGGATATCATTTTCAAAACTAGAAAGGTACGAAAGATGCTCTCTTCTCTTAATACCAGGAAAGCCTCTGGCCTTGACGAGATCCCAGCAATTGTTCTCAAAAAATGCACACCAGAACTTGCTCCTATCCTGACTCGTCTGTTTCAGACATCTTACAATAGAGGCATATTCCCTAGTAACTGGAAAACTGCTCCAGAATTAACAAGTTGCCTCTTTCCTCCTTGTCGACACCCACGGTACGATAGTATTTAGGCTGTAAGCCCTCGTGGTGTGTTGTTGAAATTAATATATATATATATATATATATATATATATATATATATATATATATATATATATATATATATATATATATATATATATATATATATATATATATATATATATATATATATATATATATATATATATATATATATATATATATATATATATATATATATATATATATATATATATATATATATATATATATATATATATATATATATATATATATATAACATTTAAATAAACCTCAGAAATGGGTATCAAAGACGCATTAATAAAAAAATTCGATAATTCAAAAGTCGGTACCTCTAAAAGCAAAATTTTCTTATAAAAGTTCGCTAAAAAAAAATGTGACTAATAAATGAGAAAAAAAGATTTAGTAAATTATTAGGCTAATCTTGTAGAGATTTCAATATAAAACAGTTCTACTAGTTTTTTAAGCGAATTTTCGTAAAATCCATGCTCGGGTTCAGTCTCAATTTTTATGTTAGTAGAACGCATGGAAAGGCACGTGTATTTCCTGAGATATTCGTTATTTAATAAAAATGTTTTGGACCTGAATTGATTCTAAGCGCTTTAATTAGAGATTTTTGTAATACCAAAAAAAATCGTACATACAACAAATTAGCGAACTTTGAATTATAAGCTAATAATAAGATATGTAAGGGACTCTGCTTTAAAAATACATAATCGACATTTTGCAATATTCTTATGTGACACCTATATAGGCGGTGCCAGTCATCACGTGTTTTTATTTTCGTCTTCTGGTCAAATACAGGTGACAATATTAAAAATTAATTAGTTAGGTAACTTTAGTAGACGTTATTCAATGTCATTATGAAAGTAATAACCTGGTAGCTAGGTGAGTAGGTTGGCTAATTATTTTCGGTCACATAACCTCACAAAAAAATATTTTTCCATTTAGTGGGAGTAGGTTTTGTTGACACAATATAGCATTACTACACATTGTATGAAAAATGCGGGATAAATCCGAAGAAAAAATTGGTGATTTTATAACTAAAGGGAAAATATATTTTTAGCTTAGCGTTGCATAAATCGCAAAATATTTCTTGACAAAAATGATACGTTATTTGGTTTTTATAAAAGTTGAAAGCGAATAGTGAATTTAAGTGAATTTTCGTAGGAAAACTTCACTAATAAAGACAGTAATGTAAAAAACAGTTATTTAAAAACTAATAATAATTCTAAATCACAAAATAGGTGTTGCAAATATGCACCCTGGGCTTGAATGCGACCCTCAGGCAGACAGATCAACGATTGTGTCACTTAGCGTATTACATCTAGATTATTACATATATTATTTGCTGCATCTTCCATTCATGGCATAGTGGACAATTTGGTTAATGCCTTCCATAATAAAAATCTAACGGATTCAAATCCGGTGATTGAGGTGGACATGTTATTAGATCTCTTTGCACTATTTATTTAACCATGCGTCTACTTACCTTCCTTGGTGAGGTCGAGTCCCATCTGGTTGAGACCACGCGGTCTCAATAATATTAATAAATGTGCTATCAATAAAATTAAAAAGGGTTTCCATGAAATGTTTGTATAGATTTGCATTCAAGTGATCTCTTATTGCCGGTAGATGTGGTAAATCATTGTTAAAAATTTCGCCCCAAAAGTTGACACTAAAACGATGTTGAAATCGTCGTTGTCTAATTTTATGCGAATTTTGCAACGATCACATATGCTCCTTATGACCATTAACACCATCCTTAGTAAAATATGCTTCACTAGACCACAAGACGCGCGAAGGGGATGTGTTATTTTGTGCATGTTGTTGGAGTAAAATACTAACCGAAATCGATTATCTTCGGGATGTATTGCTTCAACATCTCGACTATTAAGGGATGTAACATTTCTCAGTTTAATACACGCCATGCGAAACTCTATGAAATATGTAAACTTTCCGCTATACCCTAAGTACTAATGGACGGATTGTCTAGCACAGACTCGGGTACATTTTCTGTGGCTTGAACATCCACTACATGAGAATGAAAGACCTTTCCTGGAGTGGCATTATCTGTGACTCAAAGTTACCGAAATGATGCACAAAACGCGGTATGGACAGGTTGCTGTCTGGTGGAAAACCTTCGTGGGTATTCTAGCTGCGTGTGTAGTGTTTTCATTTGAAAGCCAATAACCAACAATACATCTGCATATTGTTTAGTTGTAGCAGTTTTATTCATTCACTCAAGACTCATGTAGGAAACGTGTAACCAGTGTTATAAGCACTAACTGAGGATTGGAACCTGTGATGAGCACTGATAAGTTTACTCAGAGGACCCAAATCACCAAAACACATTTTTTTTTGAAGACTTGACAATCGTTTCACTAACAAAGTTAGCGTTATCAGATGATGAAAGATTATAAACGACTTACAACTAAACATCACCTTTTATAGTACGTATTAGGTAAAAACCGATAAAGAGAAGGACGAAATCAGAGGTACCTTTCCTGTGTATCGTATTTTAATTGCCGGACGACGTTTTTGAAGTTCTGTTATAACTTTACCTGCAGAGTTTCGGAATCTCTTCTATGTCAATAAAATAGTGTAAGCAACGGGTTGTAAATCAATAGCGAAGCTCGGTCTAAGGAGCTTCTGGTTTTTATTGCCTTATTGTCTAACATTTTTGATAAATTTGTTATAAGCAATTTCTGTATTGCTATGTCAAACGATCTGTTGTTTATCTTATCTTTATATGTTGACAAGTTTACAATCATGTTAAATTAAGTACCTAGAGGCAATCTTCTACGGACTTAAAATTTCATTTGCGTGTAGCTTTAAAACAAAAAAGATTCGGCCACATTGTGGTATGATAAAAATTATTTAAAATTGACTCGTCTATCATTTACCAAAGCTTGTCAAAGAACTTGTATGTGTAGGTCAGACGCGACGCATAAGTATACGACCTCGTATTCTGCTCTGCATATAATACGGGAGTTTGCGTCCCATGCAGTTAAATAAATTTATGTTGAAATAAATTCATTTTGTTTAAAAACAAATTAAAATCGTATTGTTCCATCTCATGCTGTTTTGTTACCCCTGTCGCTAATGACTATAGCTGTTGAAGCAGCTTATCAAAAAAAAATCTTTATTAACAAGGTAGAATTACTAGTAATTCTACGTTATGCAACGTGATTAAAAGAATATAAATGTCATATTTAGGTAATTAGGTTAGCTTGTTTATTTCCAGTCACATTTCCAGTGGGAGGAAGCTGCTGCTGGCGTAATGTGTTATTACTGCACGTTGGAATGGAATTCTACGCGGTAACTCTTAAAAGAAAATATAGATGGGTTTGTAACTAAATGGAAAATATTTTAAAACTTCGCGTCACATAGGTCAGTAAAATATATACTTATGCCCAGCAAGTACGTTATAATAGCGAAATGTTATAAGTTTTAGAATAAAAAACGAAACTTACTTTATCTCCTAAGCATATCGTTGGACCTGTTTAAACTTATTTGTGTTAGATTTAATTAGCTGATTTTTTCTGTCACTCCAGTATGAAAAGTAACTCAAATAGTGTGGCAGTTCGTAAGTTAGAAAAACTGACGACGACTAACTCATTTAATATATCTATCTTTGTTTATTCTATTTAATTATATACTGTACAGTAATGTCTTTTTCTAACAACAACGAATATCATTCGCGGCACTTTTTGAATTCTGTCAAATTTTATTTGGCATTTCGTAAAAACTGGGATTACGATTATTCAACAAAACTGAATTTTTGCATATTGTATCTGTAGTGTAATGGAAATATATGAGTCAAATTTCTTAAAGCTAATTTGACAACATTCAAAGATAGAGCGTTTTTGAGAAGAAAACTTGGAATTTTTGATGTAAATACCTGACTCAGAAACCTGGCCAACAAATTTAGCACCTGGGAAGGACTTTTTAGTATAATAAAGAAAAAAAACGGAAGTCGCTGTGTGGCGTCGAATCTTTCCAAACCATGTTGTATGTATGTATGTATGTATGTATGTATGTATGTATGTATGTATGTATATATATATATATATATATATATATATATATATATATATATATATATATATATATATATATATATATATATATATATATATATATATATATATATATATATATGCAGGGTGGGGCACCATATACGCGTCGGTCGTTCTAATGGAACCTATTCGGTATTTCGTAGAACCGGAAGTGTCTCGTACGAAAAAATCAACAGACAAAAGTATGTCACTGAAAATGACGAAAACGAGTTTGAGCTAGGGAAATAGCGCTGTTGTTGAAAATCTGCATACAAGTCAGCGCAACATAAGCCGGGAAGTAGGCATTAGCAGACCAGGTGCTGGTAGAATAATCAAAAATGGCAAAATTTCAACCATACCATATTCTATTACATTGATGTTGATTTACTTCGACGAATTGATTTTTGCTTGTGGGCGCTTGACCACGTTGGTGAGAATGAAAATTTCTTTGATTTGTGCTACTTTCAGACAAAAGTACATTTCATAGCACGTACCTGGTAACCAGACACAATTATTATTATTATTATAGTGACGAAAATCCACATCATATCCATAGAGTTTATCATAAACAAAGAGGGAGTATTAATGTTTGGGCCGGGATTTTAGGAGGACACATAATAGAGCCATACTTTTTTAATAGGAACTTGAGCGGCAAATATTTCGAAGATTTTTACAAGATAATTTCTCAGAGCTTTAAGAAGTACATAAAAGGTAGTGTTTACAAAACATCTCCGACAGCCGAGAAGATATGGAACTTAGAATACGATATGATTTCCATACAGTAAGTTCTGAAATGTTATTAAAAATCAAGGAATCATTTGAGAAAATAATACGTTTATGTGTTGAACAAGATGGGCGACAATTTGAACATTTACTGTAGTCTGTTAAATTGTTTTTGTTTGTTTGTTTTGTTCAAGTTATTAGATTTTGACATTTGTATAACCCAATTGAATTTTTTTGAACTATTGCAATATAATGTTTTTGATAAATGTGTTTCCACGTTGACCTGTGGACTTACTTAAACCACAATTTAAACGCTCATTGTAGTCAAGGCTCACTTGGTGATAAAAGGTGACATTTGTTATTGAAAACAAGATATTTCAAAATATCTCGAAAACTGTCAGTATTAGATATAGGGAACCATAGTATCATTTGAAAGGTAGTAAAGCTTTGCACAAAAATATACCATTACGTACAGGGTGGCCTATTTGAAATTAGAAATGTTTTGTGCAATATTATGCATCAAAAATCACTAGGAGGTTAGCGACCAGCCTGTATAAAATTGCCGTATTTCTGAAAAACGGTAGGTTTTAGGTATAGAGATTCGTATTGTAATTTACATTTACTTTATCTCTAGATTACGAGAACCAAATAATATACTGGTTGTTCCATTTAAGAAAGTATAACTTGAATACCATGTATCATCGACAATATTTTCAGAAAATGCTCTTAAACATCCTGCATATGCTAGTAAAGAATAGAATTTGAAAATTCGAACAGGTTTCACTACAAAGACCGACGCGTATATGGTGCCCCCACCAAGTGCGTTAGGTAGTGAATTTTCCTAATTTTTTCCAACTTAATTCTTAAACCTTTTTTACCTTAAAATCTTTTCAATGTTCAAATTAAAAAATGCTATTTTTTTTAAATTATTTTAAAGACTTATTAGTTTTGCAGTTGCTTCGTCTAAAATAGTGGTTAAAACAAGTCAAAATTTTAAAAGCATGGTTTGTTAAATACAATAAAATATTTTGTAGAAGTGCATGTTCACCCTTTATTTTTATTTATTTTTTCATCGTATAAATACATAGATTATTTTGCTGCTAAACCATATATTGGTGATTTGCTTACATTTAAATAATACAGTTCTTTCTTAAAATTTATCAGTAAGGTTAAGACTGGATTTTAAAACTTTGTTAATAAAAGTATACATTTAGAACTAGAATAGGACCTCTGAACCTATGTGTACAGGCATTGACACCAATCACTAATCATACAGTTAAAAGAAATCTCTTGTATATATTGCATTATTAATCTACATATTCATTTATCGCTTCCACGGTTCCAAGAGAATTTTTTTTATGTAATCATCTTTAAAAAGTTAATAGTATATATTTATAGTTAGAGCGAAACCGGTCTATGGTTCTAATTGTGTTAAGAATACATCTAGCCTTACATACTTTGTCCCTATATTGGGGAAGAAATGGGCCAGGGTTGACGATTTACTAAATTGTTAGTTGGTTGTATACAGTCTTTATTTTTTAACATTCTGTGGTATTTGGAGCTCCCGTGACAACATACTACTTGGTTCCGCAACGAGATGGCGACACGTGTAAAAACGTGTCTTACATCTCGCTTAGTTTTGGGAGGCTGGCTACCATAGCCGTATTACTTCCCCACGCCTCTGACTTCTTATCGGGTCATACCTGAAAGAGAGAAAGTTCCAGGTCAAGCACAACGGTACCAGATCGCCGATTCACTCAACCACAGCAGGCCTTCCACAAGGCTCAGCCATCTCTCCCCTGCTATACAACATCCTGGTAGCAGACCTTCCACCACCACCCCTAAATGTGTCATACGCATTGTAGGCTGATGGCACTACTATTCTCAGTAGTTCTACACAGCCGAATATTATAACGGCACGTCTGCAAGCTGCCCTGGACGAGCTGCACGACTCGTTACGCAAATCGTGTCTAACCATAAACCCCGAGAAAACCACAGCAATTCTATTCATCAAGAGGAGACACACACCCCATAGTCACGTAACTCTAAACAACACCCAGATGCCCTGGCAAGACTCCATTAAATATCTCGGGGTTTACCTAGACAAACATCTAACATGGTTCCCCCACATCCAATACGCCAGTAAAAAAGGTTCGATATTCATATCGAAGTTCTTCTCACTTCATAACAGAAGATCAGTTCTGTCAATTGACAACAAACTGCTTATTTACAAAACAATAATCCATCCAGCCTTGACCTATGCGGCACCCGCATGGGCCACAGCTGCGAACACCCATATCGAAACCCTGCAAATCATCCAGAACAAAATTCTGAGAATGGTTACAGGCGCACCATGGTTTGTCAGAAATACCCAGATCTACGACGATCTGAACATGCCCACTATTCTTGAGTTCGTTACTCAATTAGCCAAAACTCAATACTTCAAAACAACCGCTCATCCAAATGCTCTTCTTCGTAGGGCCATAGACTACGAAGAGCACCTTCCCCACAGATATAAGCGCCCCAAGCTTATTCTGACCCGGTAAAGCCCCCGCGGATCAACAGAATGATAACATTCCAACTCCAATGTCATGTGTGTTCCTAAACCGACGGACGTATGGACCCCAGGTCCGATACTCCACCGGGAGTGGAGTTTATTGGGTGCGAGTCCCACACTACCTCGTATTCCCTCTTACCTTTATGGTGGTGGGTCTGAGTGTGTGCATAATTTGGCATTCTCCACTCCTGTTTAAATTTTCAAAAAGCCGTATTACTTTATAGGTGTATTTTCGCTGCAATTAGTATGCCGTACTAGCGAAACCGGTCTACGGTTCTAATTGTGGTGAGAATACATCTAGCCTTACATATTTTGTCCCTATATTGGGAAAGAAATAGGCCAGGGCTGACAGTTTACAAAATTGTTAGTTGGTTGTATACAGTCTCTATTTTTAACATTATGTATGATTTGGAGTTGCGGTGACAACATACTACTTGGTTCCGCAACGAGATGGCGACACGTGTAAAAACGTGTCTTACATCTCACTTAGTTTTGGGAGGCTGGCTACCATAGCCGTATTACTTTATAGGTGTATTTTCGCTGCAATTAGTATGCCGTACTGACGAGCTCCAATTAGAGCGAAACCGGTCTACGGTTCTAATTGTGTTGAGATTACACCTAGCCTTACATAGTTTTTCCCTATATTGGGCAAGAAATGGGCCAGGGCTGACAATTTACTAAATTGTTAGTTGGTTGTATACAGTCTCTATTTTTAACATTCTGTGTTATTTGGAGCTGCCGTGACAACATACTATTTGGTTCCGCAACGAGATGGCGACACGTGTAAAAACGTGTCGTACACCTCACTTAGTAATATAATATTTGGAATTCAGGCATTTAATATTAAAAAACATTTCATATATTTCTATGCATTGAATAAATATCTAACAAAGAATAGAAGAGCTTTGTAAAACACTTAACTGTTCTCAACCCCGAATTAATTTTAATAAAGAACTGGCTGTTGGATACTTTTATTTATCACGATTTATTAAAACAGGCGTAATATGTTTGCCGCTATATTTTGATAGTGGCATTTACCTTGAAACAACTTAATTACTGACTAGGCTGAAGTCTTTAAATTCAAGAGGTAGTATAAAGCCTCTTTATCGGCTATGGACCTACCGAATTTCGTTTAAATAGCTTTATTCCTTTTGGAAATATATTTTTTTAGTAAGCATGGTAGTTTCAGATTTGCTGAAACCAAGAGTCAATTGGTAAAGATTGGAACCTGTAATGAGCACTGATAAGTACAATTTAGAGAACCCAGTTCATCACAATACCGTTTCTAGACCTGATGATCGTTTCGTTATCAGAGGGACGAATAAACCTTTGATGACGCTAACTTTGTTAGCGAAATGATCTACTTAAAAAGTTCGTGTATCAACTGGACCTTCTACGCATGAATTTCTACATTTAACAATTTCACGACAGTCAGACACAGATCAGTATTGTAGTTTAGAGCTATCTGCTTATAGAAGTGTGAGGATTATCCTAACCCAATAAGTAGGTTTCATTTACACCCTTAGTTATTTGACGCCAACCTTGGGGAGATAAATCTATTGCACTCTTAGTTTTAATAAGTACAATTTGGAGAATCCAATTTATCACAATACAGTTTTTAGACCTGACGCTCGTTTCGCTAACAAAGTTACGATAATAACTAAGGATGTAAATTAGACCTACTTATTGAAGTTGAGGATAATCATCACACCTCTACAAGCAGATAGCTCTAAACTACAATATTGACTATTAGACTGTCGTGAAACTGTTGAAAGTAGAAGCATTTCATGCCAAGAAAGTCCAGTTGATCCAGGAATTTTTCAAGCAGGCTGCTGCCATCAATTTAAGTTAAAATGTGAAAAAAATCATGCTTTCTATAGTATTTGTTTCATGTAATTTGAGTTAAAATGTAAAATAACCACGCTCCCTATTGTTTTTAGTTAACTAAAATCAGAGTGGCTTATTGTGGTAGGAAATATTTCAAAGTGTAAGAGATTTTGGTAAATTAAGATGTGACAAGGTTTCATGTGATATCTATTTGACATTTCTGTATGTTCGGACTATAATATTTTTAGGTATGTTAAATACAACCACAATAATACATTATTATCAGTGACATGCTGTGAAAAAGCTATAAAAAATAAAATTATACTATCTCGGTTAAGATGTGATGAAACACAGCATTTTAAATTAATACATTTTCTCAGATGAGGCTACGTTTTGCTGCAATTTTACAATGAATTTGATAACTCTAGATATTGCTTACAAGAATATACTCACTGGACTCAAGAGTTTCAGACGCAGAGAAAAGTAAAAATTAAAGCGTAGGTTGGAATAATTTTAAGTGAGCTTCTAGGGAGTTACTTTTTTTCCATAAAATTTCACTGCAGAGCGGTATTTGATCTTTTTATGTGAAGAACCCATTCACTTGCTTTTGCTAAAGTGAAAATAACAATCACACCATAAAATAATCTAATTTTAACAAGATGAAGCGCCTCCTCATGTTGTTGTTAACGTTACGATATCTACTAGTAATGTGTTTGCTGGAAGATGGATAGGACGATGAGGAGCGATTGGGTGCATTGCGTAATCACCTGATTCGACACCGATATATGTTTCTTTTTTTGGGGTCATTAATAAATGCTTTTCTACTTCAACAGACCAAACACTTTGGAAGATCTACAGCATTGAATTCGAGCAGAAATGAAAAGCATCGCCCCGGATATAAATGAGCGTGGGACAAAAGCGTTACACACAATGTCATACAGTCAATGTTGTACACTGCGAACAATTTCGATGAAGAAAATGCCCGAAGAATTTTTAATGTACTGCCTTTTCTGAATTGGAAACTAATTTTCGATGATAATAAAAGCTGATTAATTACAGTTAAGTTTGTTGAAAAACATCCTGTATCTTGTAAGCAGTACGCAATAGACATCTAGCATGGGCCATCGTTGTATACAGGGAAAAGAGGGGAATCGATTTCTTCTCAAAAATTATTGTCACGTCAAAGCTCAAAAGTGTGGTGCAGAAACGAAATTTTTATGTTGGCGAACTTTCTATGAAAAAATCTACCTATTTGAGGATTTTGAAAATAAACAATTGCTAACAAGATTATTAATTGTATGCAGAACTTTATCACTACACTTTATATAGTTGACAAACAATTTTTTAAAGTTGTATGAATTTTGCTTTAACGTTAACCTATGACAGTAAGCAATGTCACTTGCAAACGTCTTAAAAATTCCGAATCAATTCATCTCTTTAACGTGTCAAATATCACATGGTAGAAGCCGGCTTTAGTTTGCCTCCTCCTAAAGGCGACACACAAGCTCTGGTTTATTAGAAGAAAAAAATCAAACAGTCATTTCCAGGTTAAGAATAGGTGATACCAAACTCACTCACGAATATAATGAAAGAACACACCCATCAACTTGTAATTACTGTCATATGCAATACACTGTTAACATCTCCTTGTAAAATGTGCATTGTGCGAAGCTGATAGGATACCCGCAAACATGCCAAACAGTCTGACTGATCTAGGACACAGCAGAAAAAACACTACTCAGCTGCTGAGATTCCTGAAATCAAGCACATTATTGAACCTAATTTAGTGCTAATGGACTTTAAGCTTTTTCCTTTATGTTATCATAATTATTGTTGACACCTTATTATACAACACGTACAATTATAAGAGCTAACTAATTGTGCAGGTCAAATAGCCAAGTTTGATGTCGCGGATTCGGGTTTCGTATTCGGTAAGTTGCTTTTTTCACTCAAATATGAAAAACTCAGTTTCCGATTAGTATATATGTGCATAAAGCTCCAGAAACAGAAGTATGACTTCAGGATATGAAGTTTGTCTACTGTGTGTCACTTTTTGCAGATTTTCCCACGGTCTGCTTTCAAATTTTTTTTCAGAAACATGCTTAGAACCACACTTGTATGCATAAACCACAAAAGAAACTTTGAGGTTTCAGCCATCAAGAAAGTTACTGGACACAAAGCGAATGGAGTTGATGGGCGGGGAAGAAGATAAATGCAAAAGGTGAAAAAAAAACAGCTTTTTAGTTGGACTTCTATAAGTTGCTATTTTCACATTTTGCAGTTATACCTCTTTTTAATCATGTTTACCTCGCAGATCACACCTATTTGTTTCAGGTCCCGTAACTTTCTTGAGGATTAAAACCACAACATTTCCTTCGTGGATTATACATACAGAAGGTTCTAAGCATGTTTCAGAAAAAAATCAGAAAGAGGAATTTGCGCCACACCTCATTTTTCTCCCCAGGAGACCTTTGGTTTGCCCAAAGAAAAAGCTATGGGAAGAAAAACATCGCATAAAATGCACCTCTGCAGAAAATCAGCGGAGGAAGAAACGAAAACATGTTTCAAAAAAACAAAGCGGACATCACCATCCCTTCCGTTACCCCGGGTTCGTCCAACTAAGAAGCTAGAGAAGGGGAAAACCAAAGCTCAATACACCCTCACAGAAGTTCGGGGAATGAGAAACTGCCTAAACACTGCCCCAACCTTGACCAAACAGCGAACTGAGAAATATCCACAAAGTAAAAATAGTATCAATGTGGAATGGTAAGCTTTATCTATCAGCAGTCGGTTTATAGAAAACTGACCGTGGCATAATCTGTGAAATAGCCTTTTTTGTGTTTTATTATATTTCAGGGTTTCCATTGTTTAATCGCTTAGATGAAAATGAGGATGTATGTACCTATATCCAATCTGAAAAACTAAAAACTGGTCATCCTGCGTGAGAAATCTGCAGATAGAAGTCTGATGATATTTTAGTTCTTTATCGTGTAGTCACTTAGATGTTCAGGAACCGTTAATTTTCATTCACCCATCTTTCACGGTGTTAGTCACATTTTGAAATAGAGGAGTATATAATAGGGAAGTCAGTTTCAGGCATGTAATTTAAATACCATGACTAGGGTATTCTAGTTATATACCATAGTTATAACAACGTTACAACTATTACTTTTGTGAGGAACCTATATATTATTCGACACACAATAGCTGATAGGAACAATGAAATGTACTAACCAGTGGAGTGTGTCAATGGAAGGTTGCGGTTAACATTTACACAACACTAACAAGATGAGAGGAAATGGATAATAAACAACACCGCACATATCTCATTTTAAAACACCACACGTGTTTTGAACGGAACGGCTTGCAATGGCTGGTTTTACTATCACGAACCCGTATACCGCGGAATATCAAAGAACACTAGTTCAACCGAACTCAGCTAGCTACACTGCAGGCCGCTGTAGCTACGACAGTCCACCACATTCGGAACAAAACTAAATGCGGAACGAGTGTGACGCTGACATCTCGAATGGCTTTGGTCTCACTCTCTTCATCCATTCTGTATACAAGAGCTTAAATAGAAGGACGTGAAGTCAGCTAGGAATATTCAGTACTCACTGAAGCTACTTGAAATTCTAAAGCCCCAAAGCTTCTCTTGTGAAAGAGATTATATTGTAATGTTGTCTAAGTGTAGAGCAGATAAAAATAAGTATTATCATATTTAATATGCTGCCATCTTAAAAGAAGGAAAGCAGTAAATCCACTTCAGACGAATTTGACAAAAACAGCGGTAATGTTTTTGCAGTCCGGCCACCAGTTTATATTTAATTTTTTATCTCTACAAGTAAACGTTTCAGCAAAATTAGAGATATTTACTTATTTATTAGAGCCTTGGTGGTTCAGTGGTAGGAACGAGTGCCTATTAAATTTCAACAACACACCACGAGGGCTTGCAGCCTAAATACTATCGTACCGTGGGTGTTGACAAGGAGGAAAGAGGCAGCTTGTTAATTCTGGACTTGAAGGTTTGGAGGTTCGGAGGAGAAGGAAAAACATGTGCCGGCAAGGAATTCCACAACCTGGAAGTCCTCGGGACAAAAGAGCGGGCATAACAAGATGTTCTGAGTCTGGTGACCTGGACAGTAAAAGGGTGCATTCGCTCTGTTCCCCTGGTAGATCTGTTGGGGGCAGCAGGTGGGGGAACTATGGAGGAAAGCTCCTTTGAGCAGTGCCCGTGCAGATATCTATAAAAGAGAGAGAGGTCACCAACGGCACGTGGGTGGGCAAGGGATGGCAGCCTTTGGGTGAGTGTAGGGTCACCGATGAGACGTACAGCTCTCTTTTGAATGGAGTCCAGGATAGAGAGTGTAGAAGCGGCAGCGGCACCCCAGATGTGGGAGCAGTATTCGAGGTTTGGCCTTATTTGTGAAGTATATAAGGTATAGAGATTAGCTGGTGAAAAGTATTTGCGAAACCGGAAGAGGAAACCTAATTTCTTAGCAGCCGTTTCTGCAATTGATGTGACATGTTGGTGCCAATTAAGATTTCGATCCACAGAAATGCCAGCAAGAGAAAATGACTCATTACTTTGAATAACTTGGTTGTTCATTGTGATGGATCTAGGGCTGGTGTATCTCTTGTGAGAAAGAAAACAAGACTTAGTTTTGGTGAGGTTGAATTGTACAAGATTTCTACTTCCCCAGTCTAATATTTTTTGGAGATCCACGGATACAGAACCCTCCATGAGTCTGCGATCCTCATCTAATTGGGCTAAATAGACAGGCTTAGAATATTGTATATTTGAATGGAGGGTGCTGTCGTCCGCGTAGCTGTGAACTGGGTTGGATGTGCTAGAGAGGAGGTCATTGATGTGGAGAAGAAACAAAGTAGGGGCTAAAGCTGAACCTTGAGGAACTTCTGCATTAATTGGATACAGTTTAGAGGAATGGCCATCCACAACAACAGATATGGTCCTGTTGGGGAGGAAATTTGCTGTCCAGGTACAAAGTTTTGGTGGTAGGCCATAGGCCGGAAGTTTATTAAGCAGCGCTGCGTGCCAGACCTGGTCGAATGCTTTGGATATGTCTAGAGCAACAATCTGGGATTCACCGTGTTGTTCCATAGACTTGTTCCAAGAATGAGTGACAAAGGAAAGGAGGTCGGCAGTCGATCTGCGCTGACGGAATCCATACTGCCTGTCGTGGATTAGACTGTGTTTTTCAAGAAATTTTAGTAATTCGGTGTTTATATACTTTTCCATCACTTTAGAGACGACTGAAAGGAGAGAAATAGGCCTGTAGTTGCTAGGAAGCGCTTTGGATCCTTTCTTGGGGATAGATTGTACTCTAGCAGTTTTCCAGTTACTAGGAAATATGCCTTTATTATAAGATATCTGAAACAGACGAGTCAGGACAGGAGCAAGCTCTGGTGCGCATTTTTTGAGAACAATTGCTGGGATCTCGTCAAGGCCAGAGGCTTTCCTGGTATTAAGAGAAGAGAGCATCTTTCGTACCTTTTTAGTTTTGAAAATGATATCCGTCATTTTATGCGCGACATTGGGGACTGTTGGTGGTTGAACATTTGGAGGTGGGTTGAGAGTAGAATTAGCGGCGAACAACGAAGCAAAAAGTTCAGCCTTGCCCAGGGCGGTAGAAACAATTTCATCCTCTGAGACAAGAGGTGGGAACGTGCTTTTGCAGAAATTATTCCCGATAGATTTAGTAAGAGTCCAGAAGGGTTTGCCGCCGTTGGAGCTTAAGAGGACTTTGTTTTTGATGTGGTTATGAACCGAAGGGCACTGGGTTCGATCCCAGGGTTCTCCTTTACTTTTTAAGTATATACTGTAACATTAACATCAACCAAGGTTATGGCATTGTATTTGAGCAAGTTGAATGCCTCCACGTTCCGCCCTTCGGAGGGGACATAAAGCGGTCGGTGCCGTGTCCATGCGATGTTAGGCACGTTCAAGATCCCTACCCCCTTATAGAAAGGCAGGGGTAGGACAAAATGTCTAAGATAGTAGGGTGAAACTGCTCACTGGCGTCAATGATTGGCCATAGTCGCGGAAATAGACCGACGTTAAAAAAAACATACTTATTTATTAAC
The DNA here is from genome assembly GCA_964006375.1 of Tillus elongatus. Taxonomy (NCBI): domain Eukaryota; kingdom Metazoa; phylum Arthropoda; class Insecta; order Coleoptera; family Cleridae; genus Tillus; species Tillus elongatus. Next base: position 61,337,853 of record OZ023267.1, on the reverse strand, counting down.
AGTGAGAAAGTGTACAATGTGCATAACATAGAAATCAATTATATATTTGTGCTTCTATATATGACACAATTTGGATAAAATATGGTTCAGTTAATAACCACAGACATTTGACAGACAATATTACCACAGCAGCCTCGGTAATCCAGGGGTAAGAACGTCTGTATCTGGACCCAGGCGTACATGCTTAATTCCTAGTAGAAACTTCAAATTATTTTCCATTACATACTGTATATTAACATCAACCGAGGTTGTCACATGGTTTTTAAGCAAGTTGAATGTCCGCAAGTTCCGTCCTTCTGGGGGGAGGGCGTTAAGCCGTCGTCGGTTCCGTGTACCATGAGATGTTGGGCACGTTAGAGATCTCTACTCTCCTTACATAAAACATTTCTAGACGCAGCAAGTGCGCTATAGTAGTGAATTTTAATAAAAAATTGCCACTATTAGTACGTCATATTAGTAAAATCAATATTTTAAATTTAAACAGACCTTAACGATCGGTTTTAATGATCATAATAGGTGCTTATTTGAAGAATTTCTTAACGTGTTTCCGTCGATATCTTTCTATTATCAAAAAACATTTTAATCTTGTGTTCAACAATGAACAGACTCAATTAGCAAAGTAAACTTTGGTATACCCATCGGAAAAGGCAAGAAACTGCCAAATTAAAAACGCGGCAGGTATTTTTCCTTATTAATCACCTGGATGTTTTCGTTTTAGTCAATTTAGTCAATCTAATCGAACCGGTTTTTCCAACAACATACAAGTTTTAAAAAAAATCTCTATTACTGAATTTTCTTAATAAAAATGCACTAATTTCAACAAACAAAAACTCAAAGGTGAGAACCTCGGTGGTTCAGGGGTAAGAACGTGTGCCTCTGAACCGAAGGTTACTGGGTTCGATCCCAGCGTACTCCTTTCACTTTTTCAGTACAAACTGTAACATTAACATCAACCGAGGTTCTGGCATTGTATTTGAGCAAGTTGAATGTCTGCACGTTCCGCCCTTCGGAGGGGGCGTCAAGCCATTGGTACCGTGTCCATGCGATGTTGGGCACGTTAAAGATCCCTACCCTCCTTACAGAAAGGCAGGGGTTCGGCAAAAATTCCCAGGATGGTGAGGTGAAACTGCTCCCTGGCGTCGGTGATTAGCCATAGTCGCGGAAATAGGCCAACGTTAAAGAAACAAAACACATACACAAACTCAAAGGTGACAAAGTATCCAGGCCTTCTAAAGAAAAATGAGAACTAGGTCGAAACGTATAGAATCTGGAAACTAATGTTTCTACCAAATATTAAACTGAAACAAAACAAGATGTTAGATGGATCGCACAATAATAGAACCTGGTTCGAGAACCCCGGCCGCCCGCGATTCAGTAGCGTATCTGTTGAACACGTTACCCCTCGACCACTGAGGCTAGGTATCAAGTGTTTATTCGCGCGGTGTTATACCCGAAGCGTATAGGTAGACATCTTATCACAGAATTAACAAACTGTTTTAAAATGATTTTAATAAAGACGTGAACTTATCTTGTTTACAATATTTAGTTCATTCACATTCTATAAGATGAATTTTTCCAAATCATAATTTGGCACAAACGTCATAATTTATTTATGAAACGATAGCTCTGTAAAAGTTTCCTTCCCTAAACATTGATATTTTCACTATATGCTACATTTTCAGTCTGAAAATTTAATCGGGGCCGTTTATCAAGTTACAAATAAAGTGTGTTTTAAAAATGTGTTGAATCTCTCACTTAGTTCCCACCCTAGTTCAGATAGTATGTTTAACTTGTTATTTGTATTTGTTATTGTTCACTCCTGTGGTATGTTTCAATCTAGGCATGGCAGCTATCTACTCCGTCTTTTTCAGACATTGGACTTTACCAGCTTAGCTCGTTTCAACTCAGGTCTTTCAGATTTTACTTATAGATTGTGACCCAAATCACTTGAAATTTACAACAGAGGTTTATTTATTCATTGGCTGATTGTGGAAAAAAAATGTCAATATTAATTATGTTATATTGTTGCTGTATTGTTTGTTAAAAGCCAGACTGTATATTATCAGTAAATAAATTTTTATTATTATTATTATTTCAAGCTACATGTTAAGTCTCATTCCAGTTACTCTAATACTTTCAAAAATAAAATGTATTTAAAAATATTTTCGTATATTTGTGTATATTTTTTGGGGAAAAATGTGTCCGTTACATCTGATTTACGAACTCGTCGCGGTCTTAATCAAATGAAGATATGTGTCAAGTTTTGTTCAAATCAGTTTAGTATATTTTGAGTTTACGCTAAGATACACACACACAGATATATATGTATATATATATATATATATATATATATATATATATATATATATATATATATATATATATATATATATATATATATATATATATATATATATATATATAGTTCCCGCTCATTTCAAAAAATTTTCCAACAATCTCAGCAATGTTACCTCTCTGTTAGTGAATTTTTTAATGGACATTCACTAAAAGGGATTGGGCAAAATGCAGGATGGTAAGAGAAAATTGCCTTGGCGTATGTGATTGGCCAGAGTCGAGCTACTATATCGACGTTAAGGAAACAAAAACAACATTGCTCTTACAATCAGTTAGAGCAATACAACTTTTAAGTGTAGGAAGTTGTAAGGATTGGAATGCAAATAATACAGTAAGTTAGAATAGTAAATATAAATATATGAGGACATGATATGTCAGAAACTCTTAATTTATAAAATCTGCCTGCTTCTGGGATTTGTTAAATGTTAGCTTCTCATTTTTAGTGAATTTTCATTAAGAAAATTCACTAATAGAGAGGTATCGATGGTAAGACTTTTGGAAAATTTCTTCAAATGAGCGCTAATTTGGGCCTTTAGAACCAACATCCAAGGTCGGTTTTGATTTTTATATGTTTATATATATATATATATATATATATATATATATATATATATATATATATATATATATATATATATATATATATATATATATATATATATATATATATATATGTATGTATGTATGTATGTATCCATCTGATAACTCAAAAAATATTTGACCGATTTGGACCAAATTTGAGAAGTACCTTGATTGTGTCAATGGCTTGGGTGAGTTCGTAGATGGGCACCGTGCGTCTAATTTTTCTTTGAAAAAATGCAAAGAAAATTTTGAAAACACAATATTTTTATGAAATATTGGAGTGATTTGAATGAAAATTTGCACATATATAGGAGACGTGATAATATGCTCGTTAGACAAAATTCGAATTAAACGGCCCACGAGAAAGGGAGTTATTCGAAAATAAAGATGTTAAACTAATAAACAGTCTAAGATATCACTTCGAATTACATGAGGCATTTCACACGGTGACTGTTTTCAAGCATGGTTAGACTGTTAATGTGCTATTCTAAGTAAATAATTCAAAATCGACCAAGTCACCTGACAATTAAATATAAATGAGCCGGGTTGCCAGATATAATCAAATTTCATTTGAATCTTAAAATGTAAACCATACGGTCATAAAACATATTTGTACTACTTATTGATGACAAATAAAAGTTCACAATATATTAATACATCCATTAAATGTCATTTAATATTCATAAATGTTGAGTGACCAATTCCACGTCTTATTTTCAAAAAATAATTACAATCTAATTTGTACAATATGACATCGTTGCATCCGATGACAGCACATTGCGAGCTGCGTCGAGACAGTCGAAGCTTCGAGCTAACGTTAACGTTAGTGTATATAGTATATAGCAAATACTGTTAACTAATAACTAAGCAAGGTAGGTATTTGTTTTTGTTATTTGCTTATAGGTTATGTTATAAACTTAAAGTTGAAACTGTATATTGTATAGTGATAATCTTCTTTCAGTTAGGGCTGTTTTGGAAAAAACTCTAGACGCAGCAAGTACGTTATGGTAGTGAATTTTCATAAGAATTGTACACTATTAGTAAGATATATTATTAATACTAATTCTTCAAATTTAAATGGACCTTGGAGATCGGTTTTAGAGTCCCAGTTAGAAAAAAAAATTATATGGAGCTACTAAATTAAAATTTGGTCTTAGATATAACATGTAAATACTGCAAGTGCCTATTTACAAAGGGAATGTACCTGTCGAATTATAAATATGACAGGTATTTTTCCATATTAATTAATTGGATGGTTTTGTTTTAGTCAACCCATCCATTTTTTGCAAACAATAAACAACAAAAAAGATTTTTCATGTTATGGTAGAAAATTTTCGTAAAAATATTTCAAATCCGATAGCTCAATAAATTTCCAATTAAGCCAGAATCTTCAATCTTGAAGCTTAGTAACACCTATGTAAACGCACGTGGGTAATAAATTAAAGAAAAATAACATATTGAGCTTCGTTTTGTTTTAAAAAAGCTTTTTTGTTGTGTATTGTTTGCAAAAACTGGATGGGTTGACTAAAACAAAACCATTCAAACAATTCATAAGGAAAAATACCTGTCATATTTATAATTTGACAGGTACATTCCCTTTGTAAATAATTCATTGTTTTCTGAAAAACTTTTGTGACTTTAATGAAATGTGTAACACAATTTTTTAAATGCACTTGCAGTATTTACATATTATATCTAAGACCAAATTTTAATTTAGTAGCTCCATATAAAATAATTTTTTTTTCAAATAATCGCTAACTGGAACTCTAAAACCGATCTCCAAGGTCCATTTAAATTTAAATAATTAGTTTTAATAATATATCTTACTAATAGTGTACAATTCTTATGAAAATTGACTACCATAACGTACTTGCTGCGTCTAGAGTTTTTTGTTTGTTTTTGGTTACAACATTTAATTTTAATATTTTGGTTTCTTCCAGGACCTTCAAACAGAATACCCTTCCTTATGTGGATGAGATTGAATACATTGTTTCTATCATACAACATTTCATTTTCAAGTGAGAAAAAAAAGTACTTTAAACGCCCAACACTCAATTTTCTATGAAGCATCTTTAAAGGAAGCTTATGTAGCAAATTTTATTCAAATTGCTAAAAGTCTCAAGAAAAAAATGGTAGCCTTTATTTACAAAATGAAGGTAGCTACAAAATTGTAAACGTGGCAGGTAGCTATACCCATTTTAGCATTAGAAACTCCCAAGTTCATATGTTTGTATTGTTTGTATTAAGTTATTGGGTCATTATACCTAGGCGCGGTTGACGGATCAATTACAATCATTTAAGTTAATTCGAACGACTACACATCGTTGGTATGGGAGAAGCCGGTTTTTCAATCAGACAGATTTACGTCCACATAGGACGCAGCGTGTTAAGAGCGTTGTTGCAAGTGGCCTGAAGGAGGAATCCATAACAGCCGTCATAGATCCGGACGACCTCAAGCAACTTCAACACGAGAAGATCGTATTTTGGGGATTGTGGCTTTGCAAGACAGAGTTTCCACAACACGGCCGCTTGGAAACGCTTGGTTAGGAGCTTTACAAAAAATAGTCTCTATGACAACAATATATCGCAGGTCACCTCTAGTTTTTTATTGACCGAAATTTGAATGCAAATGATTACATACGAAACGTACTGCAGCGTGTTCCATAAGTACAAAGGCTAACCCCTTTTCCAATAAGACGATGCACGTTCATACAATAAGCGTTGCTATAAGGTTCTTACAAAAAATAAGGTGACCCTGCTTCCAAAGCCTTCTTGCTCACCAGACTTGTCACCAGTCGAACATGTATCATATATGATTGGAAATCTACTGGGTAATTTACCTCAACCACCAAATAATCTGGTTGACCCTCGTCACCGAATTGAAGAACCCTGGCATGAGATTTCTCAGGATTATCGAATACATAAGAAACCGCGGCGGACGCACCCATTATTGAATGACTTTTTTCTTTAAAAAAATTCACTAATGAGGAGATCCCGACTTTATAATTTTAATTTTTTTTACAAAAATTATATATATATATATATATATATATATATATATATATATATATATATATATATATATATATATATATATAATATATATAAACAGTTGTCCCAAAAGTCGCAAATCAAATGTCACACGGAAATAGAGACTAGCTCAAGCCCTTTAAAATAACGCTTTATGGAAAAAAATGAAAACTGTTAAGTTTTAAAGTATATTGTCACACCCCCCCCCCCTCACAACACATGCAAGAAAACACTTCCGAAATGTGTATATCTTCGATAATGCCGTTATCGGATCAATCTGAAATATTTTGTGCTATTATTCAGAAAATCTGAAAAAAAGTTTTCAAAACGGACGTTTTCTTCTCCAATTTTTTTTTTACATTCAGAATAAACCTCCGTACTGGAAAAAATTATAATAAAATTTACTGGCTCATAATTTCAGAATATATATATATATATATATATATATATATATATATATATATATCACACCGATAACTCAAAAAATAATGGGGCGATTTTGATCAAATTTCGTGACTACCTTCCTTTTGCAAGTGACTTGGATAAGTTCGTTAGCCAGGAAAATCTACCGAGGTTTTCCCGGATAATATTGTGTTTTATTTCAAAAAAATTATATCTCCGGAAATAACAAAGTAAGGGAAACCAAATTTGTTACGCGTGTTTGTATTATAAAGAGTGAACCATGTACCTAAATCTAGGGCTCTAAGGTGAAAGACAAAAAAATTAAGCGCAGTTAAAAAAAATGGAGTTTTCCTCAAAACGCCAAAGTCGCGATTTGAAACGTCAAACATTGCAATGTTTAGGCAAAGAACGTGAAACAAATACGGATTGTGAAAAGAAAATGTTGCAAGAAGAGTGTTCTGCGAACCATGAAGTTTCAGCTTCAACCGTCATTGGCCTTCATTTTACTAAAATATTTACAGAAAATTCATTTCACATAAACGCTTTCTCTGATGCTTTAGCTGTCGGTTTAGTTAAGTTGATGCTTTCGCTGTAGGTTTAGTTAAGTTTATGGTTTAAAAGTCTATAATTTTTAGCTAATTTTCGTAGAATAAATTCGTTAATGCATTTTTACATTTTTTATCGAAATATAATGCATGTGTGTAAGAAAAAATGTAGACAGTAAGTGCGTTTTAGTAGCGAATTTTCATTAAATCCTTCAAATTTCAATAACTCAATTTGCTAGATAAAAAATTTACGACGCAGCAAGTGCGTTATAGTAGTGAATTTTCATATGAATTTTACACTATTACTACCGCATATTACCAAAATTAACATTTTAAATTTAAACAGACATCGATGATCGGGTTTAGAGAGTTTTAAATATTTTTTTAAAAGTATTACCATCGACATCTTTCTATTATCAAAAATCCTGGACGCAGCAAGTGCGTTATGGCAGTGAATTTTATTAGAAATGATCTGGCACAAAATATTTTATTATAACTTTTTTTTCTTGTAACATAGAAATCTAAATTTTGGTGTATAGTTTACTTTTTATATCGTAAACTTACCTACTAAATTTGGTTATCATAGCTTTTTTATTTTTTGTGATAATTTTTTTTAAAATGAAAACTCCAAATTTTCCCGGAAAACCTAGTCTGATTTTTTCAATAACTCAATTTGCTAGATAAAAAATTTACGACGCAGCAAGTGCGTTATAGTAGTGAATTTTCATATGAATTTTACACTATTACTACCGCATATTACCAAAATTAACATTTTAAATTTAAACAGACATCGATGATCGGGTTTAGAGAGTTTTAAATATTTTTTTAAAAGTATTACCATCGACATCTTTCTATTATCAAAAATCCTGGACGCAGCAAGTGCGTTATGGCAGTGAATTTTATTAGAAATGATCTGGCACAAAATATTTTATTATAACTTTTTTTTCTTGTAACATAGAAATCTAAATTTTGGTGTATAGTTTACTTTTTATATCGTAAACTTACCTACTAAATTTGGTTATCATAGCTTTTTTATTTTTTGTGATAATTTTTTTTAAAATGAAAACTCAAAATTTTCCCGGAAAACCTAGTCTGATTTTCTTGATTAACGTATTTGTCTAAGCCATTTACAAAAGAAAGGTACATGCCAAATTTTATCAAAATCAGCCCATTATTTTTGAGATAAAATTTTTTTTTCGAATAAAAACTCAAAATTTTCTCAAAAAACCTCGTCTGATTTTCCTGACTAACAAGCTTATTAAATCCATTTACAAAAGGAAGGTACATGCCAAATTTTATCAAAATCGGCTTATTATTTTTTGAGATCAGAATTTTTTTCGAATGAAAACTCAAAATTTTCCCGGAAAACCTCGTCAGATTCTCCTGACTAACGAACATATCCAAGCCATTTACAAAAGGAAGGTACATGCCAAATTTTATTAAAATCGGCCTATTATTTTTTGAGTTATCGGTGTGATACATATATATATATATATATATATATATATATATATATATATATATATATATATATATATATATATATATATATATATATATATTATTCTATTGGCTTTTATTATAATCAGATTTGGCTTTTATATATTATAAAATTTTATTATTATTATTATTATATTTATGATATTGAAATGATATTTGATATTTATATTTTTAGAATTATTTTATATATAAGAATGATCCACCCTCTAGATGGGTGTGTAAACCTTTTTATTATTTTTTTGGTTGTTTGTACAATTTACACCATGTGTTATCGGTGACTGTATATTTTATAATGTGAAACTTTATCTGAATAAAATGTTTTATGACTCGTATTATTTGTGACTTAAGTTATCTCAGGGTTATTTAGGTTGCCTATCCTTCTACTATATATAACTATGTCAAATAAATTGTATTCAAATATTTTAATATACTTACGCTATCTCAGTGGTGAGTTCTGCTAAAATAGGGAAAAAAATAGCCTACAAATATTTATAATAACCTTATCTTATTTTATTTTGTTTCAAAGAATTATGTTTCAAAATTCGTAAACAAATTTTATTGGCACAATTTCAAATTTAAAATCTAAACGGATCCGTTGTTATAATTTGTCAAACTAATATTATCAATTTACAATGATTAATCTTAGTACCCGAATTTTCGGCTGTCATTCAAATGTTCTGATTAATAAAATATGGATCCTTGACCTGCACTCCCTCTGTATTCGCAATGTTGAACTATGGTTAAATTATCCTATAAGATTTCTATTTTATGCATTGAAATCTTAATTTCCCATAAACACATTTGCTTAAAATGATATTTGACAGAATGGGCTGTCTTTTTATTGAAATATTTGTCTTGTTGAGCTGATATACATTAAACAAAATAAATCTCTAACCTTGGCTTCCTCGCTAATAGTAGTGGGTATCCTCAAATGTAAGTATTCTTGATATATTTACTGCTTATCTCGTGCTTTCTTACGTTAAAAACTTGATGTAACGTCTCTTCTTTGTTTTAGCGGCAAATTGATTTTTTTCTTGCACAATTTATACTTTAAAATATTTATATTTAAAATGGGAAGTAAGAATGACGCTCTCTGGCATCTGAATTTCATCAACAACCAACAATAAATTCATAACAAAAGCGGAAATGTTGCCCAAATTCATCTAACATTTGGTGTTTCCTGTCTGATCAGAGCATTCTCTCTTCCAATTAATTAATATATGTTTGACAGCTATTCTCCTTGGAACCGTCGAGTAAGTTGAATATTCTATTCTTAAAATTGACATCTGACCTAACCTTATTTCTACATAACATAACCAACAATAATTCTCTAACATTAATTCATTTCATGTTGTAATCTTGATTTAAAAGTTCCAGAATACTTAACACTGTTTTTTAGTAACTTCCAGTTCATTGTTTTTATAAACACAGACACATATATGGGTACATTTCAGTTCATTGTTCACATAAATAAAACTAAATTTACATATTGAAAACATCATACAGGGGTTTGTTTTGTTCATTACCTTCAGGTAATTGATTTAGAACATAATTCTTTGGTATGTATTTCATGCTTAATATTTCAATCTATCTACATATAGAATTTTGGCTCTTTTAATTTCACTTTAACTGAGATATTTTCCAAATTGCTAGTTATACTTTTTAAGAATTATAATTAATGATCATGTCAACAAATTATGGCTATATATACCTTTCATTGCTTCTCCAAATAACACTGACTAACAATAATAGTGAATGTGCTTGTATTTTAATGTTATTATTTTGTTTTCTGTTTTAGTGTACAGTAAAATATGTCGCACGATGTGGATATGTATACAATATACAGATAACCCATATACATTACGTGTAAACCGTAAGTATTTTACTTACTACTGACCAGTGGTACTACTACTACCCCCCATTACTAATCTGGTCACCCAATTTTTTAATCAATAATCAGAATTTAACATTATCATAGTAGTTTCCGTAAGGGTTTTCATTTTTGTTTTTATAACTTTATATGGCCTTTGCAATTATCAGCACAATATATATATATATATATATATATATATATATATATATATATATATATATATATATGAAACTGACCCCGGATATGGGTTCTAGGGGTCCTAGTTCGCGATCATTTGCAAAAATTTTTTCAAAATTCAAAAGTCGGGATCTCCCCATTAGTGAATTTTTTCTACGAAAATTCACTAAAAATAGTTTAATCTTGTGTTCCACAATGAACAAACTCAATTTTTTATGAAGCTAAAAAAGTAAAATTTTCTCTATCTAGGTAGTCTGGAAAGAAAAGTATCTGCCAAATTATAAACGTGGCAGGTATTTTTTCTTTGTAATCGCCGGATGATTTCGTTTAAGTCAACCTAATCGAACCGTTTTTTTCCAACAAAAAATGTGTTTTCAAAACAAATTCTCTATTAGTGAATTTTCTTAATGAAAAGTCCTAATGTCAATAATAAAAAAATATCTGCTGAAAAATATAACTTTAGATTCAAAGGTGACAAAGTTAACCAGGCGTTTAAAATAAAAATGGGAACAAGGTCGAAACGTATTTAATCTGAAAGTGAAACAAAAAAAAAGATATATGGATCGCGCGAGAATAGAACCGGACCGAGAACCCCGGCTGCCTGTGTGTCAGCAGCGCGTCTTTCGAACACATAACCGCTCGGCTAACGAGTGTTTGTTCGCGCGATGCTATATTCGTAGCGTATACGTAAATCATTGATCTTTTCGCTATATGCTACACTGTCAGCCTGAAAATATATTTTGGGCCGTTCATCAAGATACAACTATAGTGTATTTTAAATATGTATTGAATCTCCCACTTAAAAAACAATAACTTTTACAATCACATTATTTTTAATCTCACGCCTCTGTCAATCTGACGCCGTGTGAGTGAGGGCTGTATGTACTTTTACAGTGTTGACAACGGTTTCGGGATTTTAGTGGCCGAGACCTCGCGAACGCCAGTTGGGATAGTATGTTTTACTTGTTATTTCTATTGTTTGCTCCTGCGGTATGTATTAATCTACGCATTGCAGCTAACCAGCCCGTCTTTGTCAGGATTTGACTTTACCCACTTAAGTCTTTCAGGTTTTGTTTTCAATTTAGAAAAAAACTCAAGTTTTGTGAACCTAATTACTTGAAATTTACAAAAGATAGTCATTTGCATCAATTCTGGCTACATGTGAACTCTCGTTGCAGTTACTCTAATACTTTCAAAAATAAAGCGTGTTCAAAAATAGTTATGTAAATTTTTGCATGAAAAAACCTCCATTATAGTAGATTTACGATGATGATATGTGCCAAGCTTCATTTAAATCAGTTGAGTATTTTTTGAGTTATCGCTCAAATACGTGCATACATATATATATATATATATATATATATATATATATATATATATATATATATATATATATATATATATATATATATATATATATATATATATATATCAAACGGACCTTAGATATGGGTTCTAAGGGCACTAATTCGTGCTCCTTTGAAAAAATATCCGAAAGTCTCACCCCCGTCACCTTTATTTTTATTCATTATGAAAATTCACAAAATGCTCGGCACCAAATAGTCGACTTTTGTTAAATTGACTCCACACATACAGGATTGTTAAGTGCTCCTAGTAGGAAATAAATTGTATTCGACAAATTCTTTCTGATTTCTCAACAGTTGTATATATATATATATATATATATATATATATATATATATATATATATATATATATATATATATATATATATATATATATATATATATATATATATATATATATATATATGGTTGTTGATAAAATTACTCTTTTAGAAAACTAACAACAGAAGATTGCTTATATTTCGTTACCTGAGTCTAGTGCCAGAAGTACGCTTAGAGTGAATACGATATACATTTCGAAACACATTGTTCAAATTCATTAACCCAGTGCTGGCTTCACAGACCTGCACAGACTAAAGCAGTATGCCACTAGCAAGGAATGGATGGCATAATGGGCTGTTGTGCCGGCCCTAAAATATCGAATGGAAGTGGGTGGGTAAAGATCGAATACTCATCAGCCCCAAGGCACTTCCTACATAGGGGTGAATCTGCAGACAAGCGATGCTTCACTTTATATAGACACGTAAATGCAGTCCTTACTTAATACTATTACAGCATATTAACAGCGCAAATATTTGTCAATTTCATTTCGCTACAGGCGGCACTTAATTCGATACACTTCAAAAACAAGTTGTTACAGTAAAAATTGTATTATTTTTACGCAAATGAAAAGTAAACACTGTTAAATAGCTTGCATCGTCTCGCTTTCCAATGGTTAAGTATGGAAATATTCACCCATAAGTGCGTTGTGGTTTCCCTAAATGGAATTAGCTGACTTTTCACAAATATTGTATGGTGTAAAATAAGCGAGTACTTTATATAAAAAATGTCAAACAAAAAACAAATCTTTTTTACAAAATAAGGCTAAATATTAAAGGAAACATAAAAAAAACATCACAATAATGATTGGAAATGATTTTTTCTCCTTGCAGTATGCACGCATTCAATCTACTCGTTATTGAATAATGAACTCTTTGAAAAATTATTGGAGTATTCCGAAACGTTGCAGATGAGTCTATTATAAAATTTTTGAGCTGCTGTTGCTTTTAAAGGAGTGTTTGGTAAACTAGCGTCTTCGGATCTCGCCAAAGAAAATAGTCCGAGGAGATCTGGTGACCTAAGCGAGCGGTCACAGCTAAGGTCCTGTCGATTGGTTTATTGATTGTTGAAACTTGGTTTAAAAAATATTGGACTTAATGATAAAAAAATATAGTACGGTGGTGCAACCCTATAGCATATTCACAAAATTGTTTGGAAAATATTTCGAACCTGTCACTGGTGTGTATAATTTAAACGCATTCGTCGATCACCTTCTCGACGGTGCAGCGTATAGACGGCCAACGTCGTCGTACTAGCGCACATTTCTAAGGACCGTGAGCGAATTTATTGTAAACGTAAACATTGTATCCAAACAAGTTGCGCTTAAAAAACACCGAATAAAACAGGATATCCCAAAAACCTTTATGCGTAGGAATCATTTTGCCAGTTTTAAGACTGTACTTTGTTCTTATTAAAAATTACCCTGTAAAGAATATATATATATATATATATATATATATATATATATATATATATATATATATATATATATATATATATATATATATAGTATACTATCGATTATTCGTGTGCGGATTATCCTTGCTGAGAGACTGATCAATTTCAATGTCACGAATAGATATCGAAGTTTCAATTTTGTTAGTTTTCTCCGGCACAAATATAATAAATATCCATAATTAAAACCAACGACCATCTAACTACGGCTACGCCTATTATAATTTCTGCGCTGCAAAAATTTTGAGGGAAATTCAACAGTAAAATTCTTTAAAACCTGTATTGTAGTAGCATGTGTGTCGAAGGAGAATGAGCTATCACACGCTGCTTATTTGGTTGTGATGAATTATTATTTATCTCCGAACGTGCCACTACAATAGGAACGCTGTGAAGGGTCCATATCCGGAAATGTTTAGAAGGAGATAAACATTTCCTAAGAAAGAGGCAACTGTTAAACATTCTGTAGGTATATATATATATATATATATATATATATATATATATATATATATATATATATATATATATATATATATATATATATATATATATATATATATATATATATATATATATATATATGTATGTTACGATGTTCATACTATTCGTCATTTTTTCTTATCCATGTGGCCGATCATACTACACGTTTGGACAACAACAGCTGCTGGATCCTTCAGCAGCTTGACTGAAAAGTACACTTTGGAGGATCCAATTCGCAACAACACACTTACAAAGTGCGCGGCATCAGGAGTCTGAAAAATGTATTGCGGTGAATTGGGTTCTCCAAATTGTACGTACCAGTGATCATCGCAGGTTCCAATCTTAGCTGGAATTAAACTGAGCGGACATCGTTTTGGTAACCACTATTATATCTGTGGGTAATGCAATCGTCTGTATTGATCGATGTGCCGGGAGTACCAGGCGATGACGTTACAGAAGGAATGTGTTTCTATGAAAATTAGCTAGGAATGTATGAAGGCTATTTTTTAACATGATTTTTTTAAATGTGTGCTAGAAACAACAAGTAATTTTCTTTTCAATAAAATTACTTTTAAAAAAATTGCCAATTATGCACGACTCAACAGAAAACTGTGGGGCGAGAGTTATATAGAAAAGGACGCACCCCACAGTTTTCTGTTTAGTCATGCATAATTATTCTTAGTGAATTTTCTCAAAGAATCACTAATCAATTATCACTAATAGAAAGGCAACGATGGTGAGGTTTTTGAAAAATGTTTTCAAATGAGCGCGAATCAGGGCCCCTAGAACCAACATCCTAGGTTCGTTTGAATATATATATATATATATATATATATATATATATATATATATATATATATATATATATATATATATATATATATATATATATATATATATATATATAATCGTATTCTAACCTCAATATGAAAAAACTAAATACGAAATCAGATTTTTACTGGTCCATCCCTCCCATATGGACGGGACCACTTTTTGGGGATAGATGGACCGATTACCAAGTGCAATTCTACGTTACTTGTTGATTGCAGTTTTACTTCTTGCAGCATGCTAACGAAGTACAAATGCAAACAAAGTATCTTTAGAAGCAACTGGACTGAAGAACAGCTTAGAGGTGCTGTAGATTCCATAAACAACGGTACATCTGGCGTTAATGAAACATCTAGAAAATTTGGAATACCAAGGCTACACTATTTCGACAAAGAGCGTCGGGAAATTTGACAAACAATAATTCTCTAGGCCCTTCTTCCGTTTTGGGATACGACAATGAAAGAAAAGTTTCGCATATTAAAAAACTCAAAAAATTGGGATTCGCTTCTGGGCTCCGTGCTACAGGATTGATCCCGTTCTCGCCAGACGCCATACCAGATTATACTTTTTTGGCCGAAACAGATCCAGAGGATTTGATCGCAATCACTAGTAGAGAGGAACCTTGAAAAACTAGAGGTAAAAACTTTAATAAATCCCTACCGATATAATTTTTATAGGTATATTTTTTAGGACACTTCAGTGAGGATGGATGATCCACAAAAAGAACTTCCACCAGTCGATAGTGCCCACATGCCAAAAATGTCTATCACGTTACCGCAATCCAATTGCAGTGCACTTGCTCTCTAAGATTTCGATAACTTAACGCCAGAAAAGCGACTTGATGTAATTCAGCCTGTTCCAAAGGTAAACAGAAAATAATTTGATCCGCTAAGCGATGAGGCCGCGCACTTGCTGAAGTTATTATCTCTTCGGAGAATATTTCAAAACGAAAAGAAATGAGACCTCATTTTATTGGTATAGACAATGTCATTAAATGATGAAAGTATGCACCTCCAAGAAATGTTACAGCTAGGTCTGAGTACTTAGTTCCTCGGTTTACAGACCCTAGAGGCGAAATAAAACATTTTAAAATTGCCTTGGAAATATGGAAATAATTTTTCAATGACCAAATAATTAACATTATTGTTGAAAACACCAGAAAAACTATTCTGTCTGTCCAATAGAAATATTCTAGAATTATAGATGCCAACTTTACTACTAAATCGGAAATTCAAGCGGTTATTGGATTATTGAACTTTTCTGGGGTTTTTAAAACTGGTCGATTGAATACCGAAGACCTATGGAGAACCTATGGCACAGGAGTCGGCATTTTCCGACTGTGTATGTACCGAAGCCGATTTTGGTTTCTTTTGTGTCATTTGAGATTCGACGATATTGCAACACAAGAAGAACGCAAAGCACTAGACAAACTAGCTTTAGTTCCGGATATGTTTGACATATTTATAAAAAATTGCAAAAGTACACATACACCGTTTCATTATGACGGTCGATGAAAAACTCGAAGCTTTTCGTGGCAGGTGTGCTTTTCGACAGTATATGCTGAATAAGCCCAACAAGTACGGCCTCAAGATATTTGCTCTTTGTAATGCGAAACTATTTTTATTAGTAATTTAGAAGTATACGTTGGCAAGCAACTAGAAGGATCCTTTCAAGGACACAACTCTTCAGCTGCGGTTGTTCAAAGGCTTTGCGAACCAATCAGAGGTACAGGAAGGAATGTAACCGTGGACAACTGGTTTACTGGTATAAATCTAGTAAAAAATCCAAAAAAAAAGAATTATAGACTAACTTTATTAGGGATGATTGGAAAAAATAAAAGATAATTGCCTCTAGAATTTACATATGCAACTCAACGACCAGAACAATCATCCATGTTAGGTTTCGGGATGATTGTATTTTAGTATCATACATGCCTAAAAAAATAAAACGTTCTACTAGTTTCCAGTATGCGCCATGATGACCAAATAGATGGGAAGGCGAATAAGCCAGAAATGATTATGTCATATAATGTTACAAAAGGTGGTGTCGATACCGTAGACAAACTTTGCTCTAACTACAAGTGTGTCAGAAACACCAGAAAATGGACCATGTGTATTTTTTTATGCCTTGTTGATTGTGGGCGGTATAAACAATCCAAAAACAAAGACGCTTTTATTTGAACTTATGAATGACCATCTCAAGTGCCGTGCCACTTTGCCACACGTTCCACGGTCTATGAAAGAGAGAATTAGAGAAATTTGTGGCATTGAGAGCAATTCTCATGAAAGGGAAACAGGCAATAATATTCGTGGGAGATGTAGATTTTGTGATCGTAAAAAAATTGACCGCCACGATCTTCTTGCTTGAAATGTCAAGCTACGTGTGTTTAGAGCATGCGAAGTATCTGTGTGCCAACCACCTCGAAGATATGACATTGGATAACTGATTATTCGTTACTAGTTTTGTATATTGTAATTAATTAAAAATCCTTACTTGCTTTTTATTTCAGATTGAAATAACTAATTTTTTTTATTCCAAGTTAAGTTATATTCGTTTTTAAAATTGTTTAGTTTGATGACGTTACAATTTTTGTAAATTTATCTTTAATAAAATAATTACATGCTTTTGCTAATTTCCTAAGATTGTTTTTTATTGATAGTATTTTCCATTTAAGTTAAATTTTCTTAAAAGTTGAATTTTTCATTTCGCGGACTCACAGTCCGACCCCAGCGCTGGTGTTCTAAAATCGACGCGAAATCTGTAGGGTAAAAACAGACTTACAGTACCTAGACATACCAAATTTTAATTTTCTAGCTTTATAGAATTGAGTGTTGGGCATCTTTTTTTCTCAAAAGGAGCTGGAATATAAGATTTGAATATTGTTCATGATATAAATAAATATCGATGGTAACACTTTCAAACAAATTTTTAAATATTAGGACCTCTAAAACCAATCTTAATGGTATGTTGAAATTTAAAATAATAATTTTAGTAACATGCCATACTAATAGTGTAAAATTAATGTGAAAAATCACTACTGTAATGCACCTTCTGCAACCCGAATTTTTTTTCTGATTAGTCATGTACAATTAGTTTTTAAAAGTAATTACCTACAAAAGAAAATGATATTTCTTTAGTACGCATTTTGAAAGAAAAGTGTGTTCAAAAAATGTTTTTTCTTAATTTACGCCTACTCGTTGATCGATATAAAACTCATCAAATTTTATTTTAGTAAGCGCAACAAAAAATATTTCCTCCTAAAATGTTTGCTACTGTCGTGTTGCATCTTATTGTGACTTGTACATCCATAAAATTTTTAATTGCTCTTGTGCTCAACTGTGTGGAATCCAAAGCGAGCTGAATACAAAACAGATACATTTATATCGTTGAATTAGTGCATAAAGAGAGTAAAACCACATTCTACGACGAATTATAGTTATTGTCAAAGTTAAGTACTGCTTGGTCTGAAATTATTCGTGGTGCATATCTAAGCAGACACTTCTATAACTCGAGGTTGTGGTAGCGTTCGTAAGCCCGAATCCACATTATGCATACTCGTATAATTAGATCATTTGTTGTTTTTATAAGGCCTAAACAAAGCAATTAAACCGTTGATATAATGAGGCCAAGTTGGAACAGAATTGCTGAATATGGAAGTACATGTTCAACATCACCGAATCGTGCTCACTTAAGACTGTGGATTTACCGCCTTCGTTGTTTGCTAAATTAAGTTATAATTATAGTTTTAGTTGTATGTAAAAGAGTTAATTAATTAAACAAAACCTTGTTATAGATGTATTATAATTATGTATTAATTATGTTACAGGAAGAAAAAATTTCGCAGGGCAAAACAGTTAGCATAATTACCACTAAATGATGTAAATTGTCTTGAGATTCGATGCAGTAAGTAAATGTAATTATATGGACAGACAAGCTAGTTTTGCCTCAGATGATGTGGCCAGTTTACAAAAATATAATGTGGGCACAAGAAAACCCAATTTTTGTTATAGAGTGCCGTGATCGATATGCAAATGTGTGGTACAATGTTTCAAACAGCATAGTGGTTGGTCCATACTTCGTCCGAGAAAATTTAGCCTCACAGAGAAACTGCAGTTTATAGGGATAAAATAAGTTACGTTTTAGATAAAATGTCGCTTAATGGAAGTCAAAACTTATGGCTTGAATGTGATGGTTGACGGTCCATCATATTCAAGCCATAAGTTTTGACTTCCATTAAGCGACATTTCATCTAAAACATAACTTATTCAATTTGGGAGGCGCAAACCTGGACCTTTTTTGTGGTAATGTAATTGGACGTAAAATGGAACAACTCGGCCCACGTATTTAGTCAGACCTATATTTTATTGTAAGTGGGCTATTCCAGTCCCTCCACCGCGACCTTAGGTCTATTATGGCTCTAGCCAGACCTAACCTCATTAGGTTGTTTCTTTTGGGGGTATTTGACGAAGAACTCCAAAAGCGTAAACCATTATGAAATGTTGACCATGTGAAGACAATAATTCAAGAGTGTGTACCAAATATTACTCTCAAGTTTTCTAGAAACACTGTCAATGAAGTTTTGAGGCTTCCCCTTTTGCTTTACAAAGATACTGCAATTTATGAGTGAAAAATAAGAAAATTTTTAGATGTAATGTTCCTCAATAAAAGTGAAAATTTATGGTTTCAATATGATGGAGCGCCAAATCAATTTTGGAGGTGTTGAACAATTAAAAACGAAGATATCTTATGGTAATGTAATTGGGCGTAATCTGAAACAACCCTGGCCACGTGCGCGACCTAACCCTATTAAATTGTTTCTTTCAGAAGTATTTGACGAAAAATTCTACAAGCGTAACCATTCCAAGATGTTGACCATGTGGAGACAATAAATCAAGAGTGTGTACCAAATATTACTCCCTAGGTTTCCATAAACGCTGTCAATGAAGTTTCTAGGCTTCCCCGAAAAAGTTTAATTTTACAGAGATACTGCAGTTTATGAGTGAAAAAGTAAGACAAATTTTAGATGAAATGCCCCCCAATAAAAGTGAAAATTTATGATTTCAATATGATGGACCGTCAAATTAATTTGGAAGGTGTTGTAAAATTTAACTTGGAGACATTTTGTGGTAATGTAATTGGGCGTAATCTGGAACAACCCTGGCCGCGTGCCAGATATAACCCCATTAGATTGTTTCTTACAGGAGTATTTGACGAAAAAGTCTACAAGCGCAAACCATTCCAAGATGTAGACCATGTGAAGACAATAATTCAAGAGTGTGTACCAAATATTACTCCCCAGTTTTCCAGAAACGCTGTCAATGAAGTTTCCAGGCTTCCCCAAGAAATTTTAGCTTTACGGTGATACTGCAGTCTATGAATGAAAAAACAAGACAAATTTTGGAGAAAATGCTTAACAAAAGTGAAAAGTTATGGTTTCAATTGCAAATAACAATATATATATATATATATATATATATATATATATATATATATATATATATATATATATATATATATATATATATATATATATATATATATATATATATATATATATATATATGCAATGTAACCGTTAAAGTCCGCATAATGTGGGACATTTTTTTTATTCTTTAGTTTTCGAATATTAGGATGCATGGACAATTTTTGCTTAAAAATAATACAAAATTACTGCGATGTTTTCTTTTGTCGATCGGCTATACCCGTCAGGTCAGGTCCTACCTGACCCGGCTATACCTTTCAGGTTTGACATACATAAAAAATACATACAACAGGTTATGTTATGTTTCAGAAAATCAAAAATTGTTTAGAACCGAGAGACCTGTCACTTGGCGCTACTCTCGACTTCATGCTCGGTCTCTTAAGTTAACTGCCAAGTTAAATTTTAAAAAATCTGCTGATCAAGCTATTACACCACTTTTTGAGGGTGCTTCAATTTTTATTATTTCATAATTGTAAAATAAATTGACATTTACCAATTCTCCATGGTCTTATATTGTGACGTCGACACATCAAGCACGTAACCCCTATACCTAGTTAGAAAATAAGTCACATATTCCCAGTCGCATAACAGTGTGGGTGGTCGATAACGGTTCACTATTAATGAGACATCGAATCGGATCTTCGGTATTAATAGGTAATTTCTAACATGTTGTATTTCTGGGTAACAACATATGCCGAACATATGCTTTGGAATTCGGTATTACAGTAATTGTCCATATATGATAATTTTCAACGAACGTGTGCGTTAAATTTAAAAACCCACTTTTCGTGCGCTAACTTTATTAATTATTCTTAATTGTAGCGCATTAAAAAAAAGTTTAATCACTTATTAGAGCTCTTAGATGCTGGACGCCCTCGTGGCGCAGGTTGCTAGGTGCCAGCCTGCTAAGCGAGAGGTCCCGGGTTCGATTCCTGGGCGAGCCAAGTTGACTTTGTCTGGAAATTTGTAAAAATATTGAATGATGGGAAATGAATGTGCTAATGGCCTGAGATGCCGCAGCCAATAATATTAAATAATAAATAAAAAAAAGCTCTTAGATGCTGTAGTTAGTACATTAGAATCAGTAGCGGCTCGTGCCTTAATGCATTGGGGGTGCGCAAGAACAAAAATTTCGGGACGCAGCAAGTGCGTTATGGTAGTAAATTTTTATTAAATGCTTAAAATTTGAATAACTCAAGTTTCTACAAACTAAGAAAGTTGAGTTTTGGTGTATAGTAGGGTCTTAACCAGGGCAACATATCACCCAAATTTCATCAAAATAACTTGGTAATTTTCGGAGAAAAATTTTTTTTTCAAAAGAAAACTCAAAATTTGAATAACTCAATTTTATAAACATGTAGAAAGTTGAGTTTTAGTATGTAGTAAGGTCTTTTACAAGGAAACATATCCGCCAAATTTCATTAAAAAACCTTTGTAATTTTTGGAAAAAAAAAATTTTTTTTTTAAACAAAACTCAAAATTTTCCCGGAAAACGTTATCCGATTTTTCTGACTAACGAACTCGTCCAAGCCATTAATAAAAGAAAGGCACTTGCCGAGTTTCATCAAAATCAGTTGCTTATTTTTTGAGTTATCGGTTGGATACATACATATATATATATATATATATATATATATATATATATATATATATATATATATATATATATATATATATATATATATATATATATATATATATATAAACATATAAAAATTGAAACTGACCCCGGATATGGGTTCTAGGGGTCCTAGTTCGCCCTCATTTGAAAATTTTTGCAAAGTCTCTCCATCGATACCTCTTTATTAGTGAATGTTTATAAATAAAAATTGACTAAAAATTAAGGGCTCGCCTATTTTTCCCCAAAAATGTGTTATAAAGAAACCTACTTACTAAACTTAACAATTATTAACTACTTACCAAGTTATCCTGTAGTTAGTTATACGTTATAGTAGTTAAAAAAGTTAACCTTTAAATTTAAAATATCCCCTGAATTAATCACAGTATCACAATTATTTTATCCACTTATTAAGCAACCCAAAGTAGTAACCATCATAATAATAATAATTGCCTTGTTAGAACATGTAAACAACAACGAAATGATATAACTAAAAATCAATCCGACGCGAAGACGAAAATTACTACGTAGTAGGTACACACGCTCTGCCGAAAGTCCAGTACAAGCTGGAAGTGTGTAATTTTATAGCGCACAGCAGATTGCCTATTCGGTCGGTTTCGACGAAGATCATCAAGATTCGGCGATCATTTCGCACTGAAGTATCGCATTTCGTGAAAGCGCCGAAAAATACACACCGCCGCCCGCCTGCTTTATATGGATATGGATGTATATAACGTCTGCAACTATTAACAGTATACTTATTTTGATTCTGTATTCTGTATTAATGGCTGCCGACTCTCTGAGACCCTCCATATACTAATTTTGTTTGTTGAATGCAGGAGGTAAAAGGAAATAAAAATTTATTAAAATATAGCATAGCTAAAATATTGTTTTTTTCCACGGCAGGCGGCAGTCCGCGCACACGGGCGCACTTATTGAGGAGCCGCCTATGATTAACATGAATATACAGGATAGTTCATAGAACCCGTTAGTTAAAAGTTTTCATACCTCTAGCTCAATTTTTTTCTTAAAAGCTGGATTTAGCCATTATGGCTGGAGACCCATCTACATAAACTAGTTTCAAAATGGCTGATCTTCCGGTTATACTGGAAGTTGCCATAAACTCTCTTAAATGAACCACTATTTATTAACATTGTGTAGTTATTTATAAATTAGTTATAGGCTTTATTTTAATAATTTGTTTATAATTTGTAAGTGTTATTGAATTTTGAGAATAATAACCATCAACATACCTAGACTATAATAGGCAATTCCCACTTACTTTCTTAAAATGAGCGTCATAGTTGTTTGTATGTATAAATGTGTATAACGGTTTGTTGATTAATCACCGAGATAATGTTTTGTGTTAGTGAATTTTCTTAAAAAAAAATCACCAATGACGAGATCTCGAATTTTGAATTTAGGATATATATATATATATATATATATATATATATATATATATATATATATATATATATATATATATATATATATATATATATCAAAAAATAATGGGCCGATTTTGATCAAATTTGGTGAGTACCTTCCTTTCGCAAGTAGCTTCGACAAGTTTATTAGCCCGAAAAATCGCCGCATGTTTTCCCGGAAAATTTTGTATTTCCTTTCGGAAAAAATTATATCTCCGGAAATAACAGAGGAAGGGCAAAAAAATTTTGTACGCGTGTTTGTATTATAAATAGGGTTTCACCTACAAAACTTTAGGTCTGCACTTAATTTTTGATGTTGAGTGACTACGAACTCACAAAAGTCCATACACTTCTGATTATCGCCTGCATGAAGATCCTACACAGGTATGTACGAGTATGGATTAAATTTGTGCCTACTTTGGATCCTCGGTAGTGACGAATAGCTTATTCCTAAGTCAGCGTAGGCTGCTCATATTTATTATTGCGCATGAGCCTCAAAATAAGCTAGATCACTGGATGTGGAACTTTTTTAGCCGGATTGAGATTCAAACACAAAACTTTGCTTCAATACGTTTGAATGTAGTCTCGTTCATGGCTGGTAAGTCTGGATATCTGTTGTTAAAAGTGCAACAAGTTCTGTGTATTCGCCATGCATATAAAATAAATCTAAAATTACTGAATTTGTATAACTATACAACTGACTATCAATTTTCCACAAGAATGCTTTTACAACAACTTGGCAATTAGAATTTAATATCGAAATGCCATTATTTGACAGTTCGTTTATAATTTGTCCACAGCAATCTTATCGGAAGTTTTTATTGAGGATGATAAAGTTACTGATTCAAAAACTAAATTAATTAGGTGCAGCTAGTAGGGAATATGATTTAAGGAAGGTCCGTAAGATAATTTATTATCTGTGAGAAACTCGCGTAGTAAAGTAATAAGTGGTAAATTGTAAGGTTTTATAAAAATATAATATTGTGTTTGGCGGGTTTTCTTCAATGACGCAGTGGAAGGCACAAGTCATAAAAATACACAGCCTCATTATAAAGCACAAAGTTGTGCTAAAGCAATTAGAGGCGTGATGAAATTCCTCAAAATGTCAATGTTGTACCTGTGTGTATACACTTGACGTAACACGCCTTTTAATTTAAGCTCTTTAGTTTTAAGAGCGTGATTAAACTCGACCGTTCGGCCGTTCATATGCACGTGGCACCGTCTTCCCTAATCCTTATGTTTTTCTCGCCCGACATAATCTTAATCACGTACTCTCATTAATTATGTCTCTGCCATCTTTCCAGAGAGCCGCTGAAATTTATGTAAGTTAATCTGGGAGATACGTCGGCCCAAGTTACTTTTAGTGCGGAGTTATGGACTGAACATGATGCTCGTATTTCTGGTACGTAAAGCCCTTTTGACAGAAAGAATACCGTTTCATTCCGGGAGACTTTTAAAGGCTATGCATGCTCCTTAGTTTATGCCGCAATGTGGGACCAGCCATCAAAGAGGCATTGAATGGCTGATGTACGGGCTACTGGAATTCTAAAAGCATGGAGCACACTTACAGATTATTATTTTCACTACATTTTTGTTTTTCCAATATAACTGACAGTTGGTAGTTTCAGTAGGAAGGTCATGGTAGTGATCACTGGACGAGAAAGTGAAGTTAATATTTGATATACGAGGGCTAACAAAGTAATCCTATATGGTTTTTAAATAAGTAGTTATTATCTAAGGGTTCGATTAATTTATATACGAGGGCGAATATAGCAATATAGGTACAAGGGTCAACGTAGTAATCACTAGAGACAAAGTGTGGTTGATGGTTGAAATACAAAGACTGTAAAGTAAATAAACACAGTTGTTAAGTAGGTACGCTTATACAAGAGTAGGATTGATAATTATTATGATAGAAAAAAACATAGAAAATATGTTGCTCATGTATAGTAGGCAGAGAATAGAGGAAGTGTCTAGGTGGTTCTGCTATTCTCCGCCACTGGTCCTTTTAGATCGTTGGTATACATATGTTCCTTTCAAACAGCGAGCTTTATGGCGACTCCCAGCCTGTGCGGCACCTCTTGAACTACGAATTTATTCCCCTAATCTCATAAGTACACCCGGAGAACCCGATCGTTTCGCTGACAACGTTAGCGTCATCAGAGTGATGTGGTGAATTGGGTTCTCCAAGTATACTTATCAGTGATCATCACAGTTTTTACATAGTCCCCTAATCTCAACCGACCTGGGTGGCGCAGACATGTGTGGCACTAGCCGGTGTGGTACCAGCCTGTGTGGCACAATCTTGCCTGTGTGTCTTCTCGTCTATGTCAACTTACAGACAGTAACCGACTTTGTTTCCTTTAAAGCAGCTAGCCGTGTAGCGACTCTATAGTTTTTGTGGTAGATACTGGACTACTTGACGTTTTATCAACTGATTTCGGTGGCGCAGACCTGTGTGGTACTAGCCTTCGTAGCACTAGTCTTAATGTCACTAACCTATATGGCACTAATCTGCTGGTGTGACGTTCCCTCAGTCAAATTTGAGGCTTTTTCTAGCTTGTGTCACCAGACTATACGGCATAACCTGAAGCAGCCTAGTTTTATCTGAGTGTTCCTTTGTGATATCGGCTTTGGATTACCAAATCAGTACGACTTGAACTCACCTATGCACTCTTACTAATGTTGTTTACCATGTTTCCTCTTTAAGGTAATTGCAGCTTGTAATGAGACACACGTGTCACTCAAGTGGTGAATGATTACTAAAGATCACTGCTGGAAAGCGTTAAGCGACATCCTAATTGTTAGCCGCCATAACTAGACGAGAGTTACAGTTGCGAAGCTAAACTTGGATACACCTGAAAGGCCCCCCGTGACTTGGCTGGTAATGTGCGTTCGGATACCATAATTGTATTCATTGTCTCTCTTTATATGTCAAGGGTGTTGCTGATGTTCCAGGCCAGCCCAGTGATTCGAAGGCTAAAACCCAAATCTGGTTTCGATGGTGAGTACCAAACCTCAAATTAAAAAAAAGCCTGGACGCAGCAAGTGCGTTATGGTAGTGAATTTTCATATAAATTAGTTGGCGCCAAATATTTTATTATAACTTTTTTTTCTTGTAGGATAGAAATATAAATCTTGGCGTATAGTTTAATTTTCACATTGTAAACCTACCTAACAAATTTATATATATATATATATATATATATATATATATATATATATATATATATATATATATATATATATATATATATATATATATATATCATTTTTATGTCTTCCACTGACACTGCGACATCGTGCTGCCTGGCTTGAGTGATGTAACGGCAAATCAAATTGCAATGGTAAATGGAATCGTGTTGTGTTTTTTGACGAGTCCTGATTTTGTCTTTGAGCTCACGATGGTCGCAGAAGAGTAAGACGATTATTTGAGAACGCATACAATTAGAATTGGCTGTGGAACGATATACGGCCTTTACACGTGGGGTCATGATATGGAGTGCGATGACATACGGTAGCAGGTCACTTCCAGTTTTAATTGACAGAATTTAAATGAAATGTTAACATACTTAACTTACTACAACCTGTCCCACTGTCATACCTACAAGGGTTCATTAAACCTCTTTTCCAACAAGACAACACACGTCATTATAAAGCAAGGGTTACTGCAAAGTTCTTGCAAGAAAATAACCTGACCCTGCTTCCATGGCTTTTTGGATCCCCAGACTATCACCGATCGAACAGGTGTGGTATATGATTGGCAACAACTGGGTACCTTACCCTATCCACCAAATAATTCCAGGCTTTTTGAATTCGGTGACATTGACCTTTGTCACCGAATCCAAAAAGCCTGGAATGATATTCCATAAGAAACCACCGCGGACCCACACTTCATTAAATAACTATTGTCGAGCTTGCTTCCAGGAGGATTGAAATACCCAGATCTTACAGGACAGCACAAAGAGGCGAGATAATCAGTTCAGAAGTCAGGGGAGTAAAGAAGCTGGTGGTGAGTGAAATTTGTACTTATAATTTTTGCCATAGACCAGAAACGTCAGGTAGTATTTGGACATGGGATGGCCTTGCTTCTTACTGATTGGTGAACCTAATTTTTAGGGAATTTTCTTTAAAAAAACATCATTATGAGGAGATCTCGACTTTTGAATTTTGAAAAAAATTCTTCAAATGAACGCGAACTAGGTCCCTAGAACCCATATCCAGGGTCAGTTTCAATTTTTATATGTTTATGTTTATATATATATATATATATATATATATATAATATATATATATATATATATATATATATATATATATATATATATATATATATATATATGTCACATCGATACCTTAAAAAATAATCGGTCGATTTTGAAAGTTTTGAAAGTGGCCTGGGTAAGTTCGTTAGCCAGGAAAATAGGCCTAGGTTTTCCCGGAAAATTTTGTGTTTTCTTCCGGAAAAAAATTATAGCTCCGGAAATATCAAAGTAAGGTCATCCAAATTTGGTGCGCGTGTTTGCATTATAAAAAGTGTACCAAGCATCAAAACTGAAGTACGTAGGTTTAAAGACAAAAAAGTTATGAGCAGTAAAGAAAAAATGTGATTTTCCTCAAAACGTCAAAGTCGCGATTTGAAACGTCGAAATTGGCAAGATTTAAGGAAAGAACGTGAAACAAATACGAATTATGTGAAGAAAATGTCGCAAGAGTCTTCTGCAAACCCTTAAGTTTCATATTCAACCGTCATTGTACTTTTTACAAAAACATTCTCTGATGCTTTGACAGTAGTTACAATTATATAGTTTATCGTTTAATGGTCTATAATTTTTAGCGAATGTTGTAAGAAAAATTTCGTTAATGAGGACACTTCCACTTAAATATTTCCAGAAATTTCATTTGAAATAGTTTTAGTTCAGTTTATGGTTTAATGGTATATTGTTGTTACCTAATTTTCGTATAAAAAATTCGGTAACGGGGAGACCGCGGCTTTTGAGTTTTAAAAAGATTTATTCAAAAGAGCGCAAGATAAGCCCCTTGTGTTTAGTTTAGTTTCAGTTTTCATGTGTTTTTGATATATACTGGGTGACACATCTCTACGGTAAAGCTCAATATAATTGTAATTATACAAGATACGAAAAAAAGTTTTACACGTTAATTATAGGGTCTTGAGCTGCATTTTATAAAGTTATTTTGACAATCACAGGCTGGCCCATAAGTCGTTGGTGAAAGCTAAATTTTTTTTCGAACACCCTTATATTATTGCATTCTTGCATTTCTTATCGAAATATGATGCATGTTTGTAATTTAAAAAAATGTAGACGCAATAAGTGCGTTTTGGTAGCGAATTTTCATTAAATGCTTCAAATTTCAATAACTTCATTTGCTATTAACCCAAGGTTTGTTGTCTAGGAAACTAGTTTCCTCGGAAACATTAAAAAAAAATCGGAAAATTTGTGTACGTTTTCAAACAATAAGCTATTTTGATAAAATATGGTACATTTTTTCTACTACATAGGTTATAGCGGTAACCATATCGGTGCCTGCTTGCATTAGATATACATATTTGCTATTAAAGACATTTTAATGAAAATTGACTTCCATAACGCACTTGCTGCGTCCAGGCTTTTTTGGCTTAATCGATCGTCAGTTACGCCTGTTCCTTGCTGATACATAGGCGGCGTAACTTTCGCTGCTGGCGATTTTGCTCTAGATATTGTGGGCAGAATTTTGTTTACTGTTTTTTGGAAAAATTTGTTAAACCAGCGTTCTGATTTGGAATTAAAATGTTTTGATAAACGAGGAATATATGTTTCTACTTAGTATTTTGGATTTAAAATGGATTTCCGTGGAAACAATTTTTAGATACAACTACTTGCAAAAAAATAACATACATATTTTGACAGAATCAAGTAAGTAGAGTTACATATCACTGCAGATTAATTAGTGGCAGGCAATTTTTATTTAAATTATTCATTACGACTTTCAAAGTGCATATCAAGTTAACTAAAATTAGTCATAACTATTACAATTTGCACTAACTTTAACTCTTTAAGTAGAAATGTAATAAGTAGTTCTCATAATCTATTAACACCAGTTACAGTCGATTTCCCCAGACAGTTAACAAACTGAATGCCTATCAATAAATTATTCAAGCCATCTACGATCCACCTCTCTATACTCACAGCTAGTTGAGGTTATTGCACCGCAAAATACGCCTGTACAAAATGTCATCAGGTCAAAGCGTACTTCAATTCATTATGAATAAATGAACAAAACACAGCTGTAATTTTCCTAATATAAACTGCAAAGACATTGGACAAATTTGCTTTAGTTCTTAAGAAAATATAGTCCTGTATTACAAAAAATTACAAGGTATTATTTACTTTGTCACATTGAGGGAGTGTTTGGACAAAATGGGGCAGTTTTACCCAACAGTTAGTTAAAATTAGGTTAATATTATAAAGTTGTAACGCAAGCCTTTATCAAAGTGCAATAATTTTTTTTACAAACTTTTGCTGAAAAAGATCGTCTTTGCGACGAAGATGCCGATATACAAAAAGTTTGTTTAAATAATTGTGACTTAGGGTATATCCTGTGTTTGTATGAATTTTTCAGCTAATTCAACTACATGATTCTCTGGTTGAACCGCGTCGAAAATTGTTTCACTGTACAAAGTTTCAGCTCCCGTTTTGTAGTCATTTTAAAGATATGTTTATAAGGAATTTAGAATAATAAATACAATCAGACGCCAACTTGCTTGCTCCCCAGATCAAAATGAAAATCGTAGTAGCGGGTTATTACGTTCATAGGCCACTACGACGTATGTGTTACGTTACGATATGTGGAAGTGTTTGCATGCATTGTCCTTAAGTGGTTTATTGCGTAATTTTTCTCAGGGTGAGTTTTTAGTGAATTTTCTTACAAAAATTCACTATGAAGAAATCGCGACTTTTGACTTCTGAAAAAATTTCCTCAAATGAGAGCAAACTAGGAACCTTGAAATTTAAATCCGAGGTCATTCTCAGACTATATATATATATATATATATATATATATATATATATATATATATATATATATATATATATATATATATATATATATATATATATATATATATATATATATACATATATATATATATATATATATATATATATATATATATATATATATATATATATATATATATATATATATATATATATATATATATATATATATATATATGGATGTTTCCGATTTTGATAATATTTGGTGAGCACCTTCCTTTCGCAACGCTTGGATAAGTTCGTTGGCCAGGAAAATCAGACTAGTTTTTCCTGGCAAATTTGCATATCTCCCGAAATAACAAAGCTATGGCAACCAAGTTGGTACGTTAACCTACATCATAAAATACAAACCATCTACCAGATTTTGAATCTCTACGTTAAAAGGAAAAAATAATAATGACCATTATAGTTATGTAAAAGAATTGTCATAAGAAGTACTGCTTTGGCAGTAGTTTCAGTTATCGGGTTTATACTATATATTAATAAATAAAGAAAAACCTTTGTACCCGTTTTTAAGCATATGGCGAGGCAGTGGGAAATTTGTCATGGTTAAAGTTTATATAAAGGAGGAGAGCAGAGAGATCAAATAAATGTATGTATAATATGTCTTACAAATAGATTAAACAATGCTTTATTCTAATTACACAGACGGATTTCCAGTGCTAGGTTTGAGCTGACAGTTAATATATTAATCTGTCAATGTAAAACACATATTACTCTATGGTCGAATAGAGATGTATATACATGCGTCCATACGTTCATACTGAATATTAAACTTCAGTTTTTCAGTTCATAAAAGAGTAATTACAAATTTAATGAAGTCATTGAACGTTACGTTTATGAAGGATTTTAGTCACACCGATAACTCAGAAAATAATAGGCCGACTTTGATCATATTTGGTGAGTACCTTCCCTTCACAAGTGGCATGATTAAGTACGTCACTCAGGAAAACTGGACGAGTTTTTCTTGGAAAATTTTAGGTTTTCTACCGGAAAATTTTTATAGCTCTGGAAAAAACAAAGCTATGGCAACCAAATTTGGCACGCGGTTTTATATTATAAAATGTGAATTATACTCGAAAATTCAGATACATATTAGGTATATAGCTAATTTGAATATTATGATTTTTTTAGCAAATTTTCGTGTAAAAATATTATCTAAAAGTATTTTTGTGTTTTTGACGAAATCATTTTTTGAAGATTTTTTGTATGTAACAAATGTCTAACGTATTGTAAAAAAATCATTTTACCTTTTCGTGAAAAATAATTGTTTAGCAAATGTTCGTAAAAAAACATAATTATCGTGTAAAATTATTGTAACCAAATTTTGTAAAGAAAATGCCAATTTTCGTTAGAGAAATTGTTTGTAAATTTTCATGCAAACGTTTTTTTTTTAAATTTTTGTCAAAAAGCTTTGTGTAAAATTATATTTTAGCAGGTGTATAAATAGCTTGAAGAGGTTTGTTGCCCAGAAAAATCGAACCAGGTTTTTCGCAAACATTTTAAGTTTTCGGAAAATTATTGTACTCTTCCAAACAATAAAGTTATTTTGATGAAATAAGGTATGTTGATTCTACCATATGTAGGTTATACCAAATTCCATGCCTCTTATTTAAAGAAGGCATGTTTGCCATTATGAACATACCATAACGCACTTGCTGCGTCCCGATTTTTTCTTGAAATAAGGTTTTCGCTGCTATTACTCGGAGAACGGTATTTCCTAGAGCTAAGAGATAGCTTGGATATGGATAAGCGTAGCCCAAACAAATGAAGCTTTCTTCAAAAGAATCAAATTTCTTTTGCTAAATATTTTTGCATGATAATTTATTACCAGTTCAACGTAAAATATGCTGCTTGTGAATGTCTTAAAAGATTATTTACACGTTGGAATGCTAAATGATATTTAGGCTGTTTTGTCCAACTCAATTAATTAGTTGTTAGACGTTTCGACGACACTAACAGCTGATTTCTTCAGTAGCTCAACTGCAACTTAGCAGATAGCACCCTGGTAACCCTTCTTTTACATGCGGATGATAAAACCGCCGGTATTCATTGCGTGTTGAGGATAACGCACCAGTACTAGGCAGTGACGCAGTTGTATATGCCGTCACCATTATTGATCCTTGCAATGGTATAATGTCATGGTGGGAGGGCATATGAAAATCTTCTGACTTAGGTAAAAACTGCCATTTCAGTTGAGATATATCAGACGCCTTTATCCTAATTTCTGGTTATACCATTAACAGTGCCAGGGATCTACGTTTCATTCAACACTTTTACGGTTTTCCGAAATAGGATGCTCCTCTAACGCTTCATTTTCAGGTTGTAGTTGTACAAAAGTAGATATTTTTGATCCTCCAGCCTCTAATTCTGAAGGATCTTTTGTTTATTGTATGTACAACTCTCAGCATTAGATGGTAATTTATATATTCCTAATGTGCGAAGAAAGTCCATTGATTTATTTACTGATCTAAGTACGGCTAAGTTCCACCGAAGAAAATCAGTCCTGAAGCCAGTCAACACAGGCTATGATAGTCTAAGGTCATAAAGTCATTTATATTATTTCTATGGTAATTAATTAAAGATTAGTTGTTTTATGCAGATAAAACATTTTGGAAATCAAAATGTTGACTTTAGCTATATTCCGTTATCTGTAGTACAATACCTGCCACGAGGAATTCTCCTTGTAGTTTAATGAATTTGCTTTTAACCTAGTTTCTAGCTATGAATTCTACATCTGTCAAAATGCATTATTTCTGATAAATCTGTCAAACTGTACAACTTTGAGATCACGCGGAGCATTTCTATATAAAAAATTGTGTCTTTTTAACTAAACTCCTGGATATGGCAGCCCATACGAAATATATGTATGAATGTAGCTGGGGATCGTATCAATCTTTTGGGGAGCCAAACTGTGCTTTCCATTTAACTTAGTGCCTTTTTGTCATTCATCGCTGCAAAGCCAGAGAAAAAGTCTTACATATAGACTACGTAGTTCCTGTTGATTTCTGAATGCTATTCGTAGAACCTATTGTAAATTTAATTAAGGTCGTTATTGATGTAATGGCTCCACCTCAGACAGGCCTCTAAGTATGCTGCAATGTACTTAAATGCCCCACTTGACAAACTTCATGGAACTAATTGTATTTTTAAATGTAGGGTTGTTGAATTATTGATAGAGCGTAAGGGAGGAAGTTTTGCTTCACATTGATATGGTCTACATACCATGAGACCGGACACTTTGTCCTGTTTGATTGTGTGTAGACATGTCGCCGGGCGAAAATTGTCGGCACGGAGCGCCTGATGGTTGTCTGAAAAGACCTCCAGTTTGTTCGACTCTCCACGACTTTTACACTTTTTCCTCAGGAAAAACTAAAACAATAGTACGTCCAATTTTCTGATAGCTCTACAAATATAGCGGCACCGTGAACAACTTTATACACGGAAGTGGTAACCTTCGTTCGCAAAATCACAATTACTACCAATTACCGACCACCAGTTCAATACATATAATTTTTGGCACCATGTGTCTGCTGGTGCCGAAGTTTGCAGACTTGAGCTTGACAATGCCTGCCATGACCATTCGCTAGCGTCTGATTGTCCAGTATGATGGTTCAGATGGTTCTCTATTGATGAAGAGTAATGCATAATTTTGTACACCAATCTGAGGCAAAATTGCTTGTAGCTGGTTGGTTGATTTTAGTAGAGTCTAATTTTATATTAGGAAGCCGAACAATGAATTTTAGTTCGCATGAAATGCATGAAATTTTTTAAATGAGTACTTTATAGTTGATTTGTTTTATAAAATGCTTGCGAATTGTAAAAATGCTGCTGCTGAAATATTGCCTTCCTTCCAATCTTGTTTCTATGATATCCAAACTTCTAAGGAAACTTTTATGACCTGAAAATTACTGCATAAAATTTGGTACACGAACTGATTCCCTAAACACTGTCAGCAGTGTCAAAATTAGTGTTTCTAGGTTAAGAAGCGTGAATCAAATTAAATCCATATTTTTATAAACACCTCAAAGACAAAACTAAACTACCCCGCTTTAATAATTCTTATCACAAATGAAACTTATAAAAAGTTTTGTATGGCTAGCATGTTAAAAAGATCACAGAAAAAGGATGGAATAATAATTTTTGGGCGGAAGACATTGAATATAAGTCTGTCCTAGTCCACAATAAATTGATGGAATTTTTGCTTAAGGTTGGTGTCATATCTAGCTTTCAAATAATAATTTGTTAACAAATAATTGAAGAAAAGCGACATGGTGTAGCCAAAAATTGTGTTGAAAAAGCGTTTGAGAATAAGATGCAAGAAATCTTTGAAGAGGAGTAAAGTTTGTTATGGTAACTGCGGGTCAAGGACTCGAATTCTTCCTCGTCATCAGAAGAATCGTAAAAACTAACATCATTGACGAAAAATTTGAACCTTGCCGCTACGCCACTACTGTAAAGTCGTTGTCGTTCACTAACAGGTCCGCATTAATCTTTTCTTCATCTGTAAGCTCGTCAGCGCCAAGCGAAATATAAACAACTTTTCCTATAAAAAGTAATTTTTGGTAGAACTAAAAAGATACAATATTTTGCTTACGAATTTCATTTGTAACGTCCTCTAGATCAATTCCCGATTCTTTTTGAGTCAAATAACTCATTTTTACAATATTCTCTTACCAAATTTTTGTACTGTTATCATAAACGTATGCACCCAAAAAAATGAATGTAACGAACTGAACAATAATAATCAGTAACAAGTTTTACACCATGGCTGCCACTGATTATCATTCTCATCACTTATTTATAACAACAATAATAATAAAATAAAATAAGTAATAAACAATAGCAACAATTGAAGCATGTTGTATATGCAGGATGTCCGGAAAATACGTGTACAACGCTCTACAACTTATTTCTTGTATAAAAAAATCGATCTGATCCACTTTATCTATATCCAAAAGTGTCGACCTAACGAGCTACAGCCACTTAAAGAGGGGCTATAAAAACAGAAATTGTTTATTAACTTCAATTTGGCTTAACCTTCTGCTTTCAATTTTGACACGGGTATTTTACTTTGGGCATTACAGAGTGTGTAAGCCAATGACTTTGAGATTTTTTTTTTGTAAGTAGCACATTGACTTGTAAACTTTTGGTCTTGTATAATATTTATATTAACTCAGCGATCCAAGGTTTATTCCTCAAGTTTCACAGTTTTTGTAGTACATTGACGTCCTCGATCCATATTTATGGAAATTACCATTTTCCCGAAGTCGCCTTTCAACACCGGTAAACGTTTGATGGTTTGGTGCTTGCCAATTAGGAAATCGTTCCCTGTAGACTAACACTTTCATGACCATTACCTTGACAAAATCCGCAAACTTAAATCATATCTACCTGTTCATCATATATGTACAAAGTCATTTTTTAACTATTTAAATCTTAACCAAAACGTTATATATATATATATATATATATATATATATATATATATATATATATATATATATATATATATATATATATATAAGTACAGTTCTAAACTATAAACAAGCAATTTTACTAAATAGAGTTTGACAGATTAGCAAACACTCGACGTACAAATTTTACTTCCATGGCATACTTTTTATTCAGATCAAAATATCTGGCGCATGTGGTTATTTGCAATTTATTTTAAACTAAGCCGCTGGAGCAATAGAAATATCATAGGAGATGAAAAAGTTTCCAAATAAAGTTAAATACTTACACACAAAAATCCTAAAGTCATACTCTTTTGGCGTACACATTCTTTTTTTTTTAAGTACAAGGCCTTTAAAAATAAGACACCCAGTACTTTAATTTTTAACAAACTTAGCAAACTTGTGCAGTACCCAAAGGAAAATACCTGTGTAAATATGAAATCAATAGGTTAATCCAAATTGGAGTTAATAAAATGTTTCTATTTTTAAAGCCCCCCTTCAATGGGCTGTAGCTGGTTAGGGCGATACTTCTGGATTTAGGTAAAGTAGGTCAAATGGACATTTTTTATGCAATAAATAAGTGGTATAGCGTCGTACACGTATTTTCCAGACAGCTTTATACCAAGTATTCACGTACATCAACTATTACATTATAACAACTATTTTTAATGCAGTTGGATGTATTCTGTTTGATATATTGAAAAAGGCATAGGAGTCTTCGAGGAAGGCAGAACCAACAAATCAGTTTGACAGTTTTATACAAGGCAATTACTGCTTAACTACCTGTAAATTTATTCTCTACTCCTAACAAGCTTTTTTTGAGTAATAGGTAGAGTAAGTAGATTAAGAAAAATCCTACTGTCTTTCCATATGTTAATACCCATGTTGCCCGCGGTCTCTGTGTGGTGTCTTTAAGTCGTCATAATATACCCTATGAAGTGTGTGTGTGTGTGTTGCATCATGGGATGGTTTTGAATATTTTATTCATCAACCACAGACTTTTATCCTAACCCTATGAAGTGAAGAGTGTCCCCGTAGCTATCCTTAGGCTAATAATATTTTATAATAGGGAT
Source organism: Tillus elongatus (assembly GCA_964006375.1). Taxonomy (NCBI): domain Eukaryota; kingdom Metazoa; phylum Arthropoda; class Insecta; order Coleoptera; family Cleridae; genus Tillus; species Tillus elongatus. Next base: position 61,300,824 of record OZ023267.1, on the reverse strand, counting down.
AAAAAGGTAATATCATATATTTTAAATGCTCATTTTGCAACATGTAATATAATGTTTAATATGTGTTACTTTATATATGCCTGTGTGTATGTATGTATATATGCTTGTGTTCTATATATGTATATATATATATATATATATATATATATATATATATATATATATATTTGTTATTTTATATGCAATCATCTCAATCCGGGAGATATCAGCGCTCACTCACATGTGCAGCGGAATAAATTGAGTATTAATGTACTACTGTGCCCGAGTTCTTTTAGAATCTGGTGTTACAATAGGACCGTGGCTATATGAACTGGGTTACCAGTCCGAAGCCAAACAACAAATATATATATATATATATATATATATATATATATATATATATATATATATATATATATATATATATATATATATATAAGTCAATTGTCGTGTGTGTGCTTTTACCTCTAAAGCTTAAAAAAAAATCAAGTCATTAGAAAAATGTAGTAGCTCATGCGGTTATTCACCAAGGGGCTATGTTGCATATCAATAATAGGTTTGCAAATGTGGATCTGTCAGCGTGGACAATTACAAGTGCATACATTTTTTGTATCCGGTGTTAAAACTTCTAGAAGTTTGATCAATGTAGCGTTAGAATATGTGCAAACAAATTCTTAGATTCGAGCAGTTGTCAACAGACATGGGTTTTTTTCGCGTTAAATAGCAAGTCAGGCGTCTTGTTGTGAGATTTGAAAGCTACGTTTATATGTATTTCTACTGTGATTTAAAGTTTTTGAAGTGTTCGTTAAAATGTTTACAAAGTAAGTCAATTAATAAATTGCAACATAGCATTTTGGCACAAACGATCAAAGTTCCAAATTTTCCGCTAGTTGCTTTTTGTAAATCACCTGCTACAAAATAACTCTTAATCAATTTGACCAAAAACTTATTATAAGAACCTAATTCGTGTAATTTACGTATCACTAGCAAGCAGTCTGATTAATATTCAGAAAATAGCCAGGTGTGAAACAAATCCTATAATAATATCCCTTATCGGAGGCTTCTCAACTTTCTGTTGACTATCGGACAACACGCAAAAGGCAACTATGTTTACGATCCCATCATAAGATAGGGACCAAATAACGCTACACGATTTATTTAGCATGCAAAACACGATTGAGAAGATATCCAAACATATATGACAAAATTCCATCAGCCCCTGCCAGCAATATATTAAATTCTGATGGTGGTTTTTTGCATATCTTCGTAGAGTTTATATATTGACCCAACTAAATTATAACTGGATGAAAAATAGTTTATCCTCTTTTTTATTTTCATTACAACCATAAAAGTGAAAACAACAAACATCTTTTGACGGTCAAACCTCTTAATGTACTATGCTATTTTGTTTTCTTTAATAAAAGTTGTGTCAGTTTAAAAAAAATTGTAATTTAAATTTAACGTTTCTCATTAGTCAGCGTTACGTTAATGCTACTAAGAAGCATACCAGTGTTGGAAGGGAATTGAGTTATGGTAGCGAATTTTCATAATAATGTTCCAATTCCTAATAACTCCATTTTATATTGAGCTAGAATCTTCAATTGTGATACAAAGAAAAACCTCTACAAAAGCAGCATGAGTGCCAAATTTTATAAAAATAACGTGATAGGTTCTACATAAACGATTAATTTTTTTTTGAATAACTGGGCTTACTAAAACTATCACTCAAGCGATAACAAGAAAATGTAAATAAAAAGAAAATTTTGTATTGGGAAATTTTGTAATTTCACAACATAACATTAGATTTCTTTAAAGAGGCTAGAGTACCTAAATATTCCAAACTTTTTGTTTCTAGGTTCTAGAGAATTGAGTTTTAGGCATTAATTTTTTTTGTTTAAAAAATACTCCTTTGTTTCTTCAAAAGCAGCATGGCTGCCAAATTTTATAAAAATAACGTTATAAGCTTTACATATACGATTAATTTTTTTTTTGAATAACTGGGCTTACTAAAACTCAAGCGATAACAAAAAAATGTAAATAAAAATAAAATTTTGTATTGGAAAAATTTGTAATTTCACAACATAATTTCTTTAAAGAGGTTAGAGTATCTACGTATTCCAAACTTTTGATTTCTAGGTTCTAGAGAATTGAGTTTTAGGCATTAAATTTTTTTATTTAAATAATACTCCTTTGTTTCTTCAAAAATTTACTAAGCCAAAATTTTTATATAGTGCGAATTAAAATAGTTTTAATATTCTTCTATTCTTAAGACTTACTGTCAAATATGATGGGTTGATGCAAGTCGGAATTGACTTTGTTTTGCATGTAAAATAAAATTAAATATTTTATTGTTGTTCTTGTTGACGGTATTCTGGGATGGTTTTAAATGCAATTTATCAATCACAGATTTCAATTTTTTTTTTGCAAGTGATAATCCATTTGTGTGTGTTGTATACTTTTATTTTATTTAGTGTAGGCTAAAAGCTATCATTATAATTACGTTTACCATACCATTGTTACTTGTTTTTTCTTACATCCAGATCAGCGACTCTGTATCTGTGGATTGCCCCGCCAGGGGGGGGGGGACGTGATAAAACTAAAGGGAGAGCACGAGCATATTGAGAAAAAAATGAGACAAAATACATTTTTTTGAAAATGTATTTAATTTACTAAAAGAAAAGCTATTGGATACACTTATATAGGATTGTATCAGTACTGCAGAATGTATTTAATAATTAACTAATCAATATTAAATTAAAAACAAGATTAATAATGTTCGTTTTCAAATGTCGGTCAAGTTTTTTAGGTTTCATGCTGCCTGTTGCCAAAATTTTTAAGCAAATGACACACAGTGGCCTTTCTGATTCATTTACTTTAGTACTTGTAAACCTACACTTTCAATATTCCTGAGAATATTTTTTTGATTTTTGTTTCAGAACCACTCCCGCCTGTGCAATGGTTGATGCTTCACTATCATAAAATGCTCGCTTACGCCTACCTAAAATAGTATTCAGGATTCTAAATACACTGTATAAATCTACTGCTACTCGAATGTTGTGAATTGCAGTTAACACGCAAATTACAACATACATATTCACGGTAGAAGGAGCGACTTGACTAAGACGAGCTGGAACTGAACGAGATGCAGCATTTATGCACGACCCGCAGACGTTCTAGAATGTTCCGAAACAAATCGGGATTTCTCGCGGAGTCGCGAGAATAATATTAGAATTGTGATTAAAAATTGGGTTGCAAATACTAAGAGGTTGAGGAAAGCTGATCTAGATACAAATATAATTTTACAACTGTCCTGCTCATACTTATTCAAACTATCATTCCACCCTCACTACTATCATACTATTAATAAAAATATATTTTCTAAATAGTTGGATATAACATTGGGACACTTAGCGTTTACGTACCCTCCAAAACTCACTGACGCATTTCATTTTTTAAGTTTTTCCTCATTGTGATTTTTAAGGTTGACTATTAAACTCTATAGGTATTGGTTATCTGTTTACAACTAAATGACATTATCTTCACTATTACTCATTTCTGAATCTAATCCAATTTATAAGAAAACATTCTAAGAACATGTGCGTTCATATTTGGAACGGAACCTGTGGAACATGTACCGTTGCCGTTGCCATTAACCACTAAAACACATCAGATGGAGTCAAAATTATTTGTTCGTTTTTAAAAAGCAATAAAAAATAAATGTTTCTGAACATAAAAACATTTGAAAGAGGAGGCATTGGAGCTATTTTCACAGTTAATAATAATAGGAATAATAAGATATATTTCCTGAAGACAACATACATTATATAGTACTAGTCAAAGTAAACAAATTACAAAAATTAACGAACAAAATATAAACAACCACAGCCTTAAAAAAACATATCACTACATATGTTGTGCAGACATAAATTCTTCTAGACGATAAAAACATTTAGCCAATAAAAAATTCCTAAGTTCTTTTCTAAAAACTGACAGGTCGCTATATGATCTAATTCGTTCTGGCAGTTCATTGAAAACTCTAGGTGCTAGGTATTTGGGAGAATTATATGTCACTTTGAGCCTGGTAAATGGTACGTGAACTTTATTTTTTTGTTCCGTATCTACATCAGGTATGGCTTTAATACAAATGATCCATCCCTATATTTAGAAACAAGCAAAGAAAGTTGCACTATAATCATCAAAAATAATGTAAGCACTTTATTTCGCTGAAAATTATCTCCGCATGATTGCCGTGATGGCACTCCTTCCAAGCATCTCATTACCCTTTTCTGAGCCTAACTACAGCTCTCACATGTGCTGACACCCCCCAGAATATTATGCCGTAACGCAACCGAAGGTCGACCTGCTCGTGGTAGAGCATCAACAACTGATCCTTCTCCATATAAATCCTTACGTTTCCGAACTGATATGAAACCGAATTTAGTCTGCCAACCAGATACGTACAGTGATCATGCCAGTTCAAAGAATGGTCCAGAAAGGTACACAAAAATGTATCATCTCCATCTGTGGCTGTTACGGAGAATAAGCTGTTATTGTCTAAAAAAATGATTGATTTGCAGTGTTTTTGGTAATTGTGAAAACTAAACGCAGCAGTCTTACCATAAATCAAAAACAACATTATAGAGCCATAGTATGAATAAATTGCCGTCGATGTTGATTTATTGTCAAGAAATCAATGTTGATTTTTCGTAAATATATGCTGCTGGGAACAGTACATCGTAAGCCGGTTCAGAAATGCTTACTGAAATATACATGAAAAGCTAGGAGGACACGCTACTGGACTGTAGTTTTTCAATAAATAGAAATATTGTTTTTTATGCACCGGAACTTTCATGTCGATCTTTAAAATTTTTTAGCGAATAGCCCATATATAAAGGAAGTGTTGACTAAGTGTAATTATGGTTTACTTATGATATACAGGTACTTCTTGAGAAGAAACTTGGAAAGCTCATCATACCCAGATAATAACCAATTTTTTAACTTACAAATTACTACATTACGGAGTTCCGTTTCTGAAAACGTTGTGATTGTTGTCAGGATAGAACACTAGAATATAAAGCGACACACATTTTATGTTTAAAATTAATTAAATTTAGTACCGTAATTAATTGTAACTCAGCGGTTGTTTCATCGTCAATTTAATGTCCGTGGTATTTCTCGAGTCGAAGTGTAGTTTTATATTGGTTCCGCAAGTGGCAAAATAAAGGGCCAGTCAAAAAACATCAATTGGTAGATTGCCAGGAGACGATTTTCATACAATCCTGAAGATGAAAATATGGTGAAACACTCAATTCTTCGTAGTAAAACTCGGTCAGTGAATTGACGCACGACAGAGTCAAATTTATCTGCCACAAGTACTCGAAGAATTCTTTATAGGATGCAATTCCATCCGTACAAAATAGCAGAAGTTAACTAAACAGGATAAACAGTGCCGTACTGAGTTTTGTAGAGTTTTTTTTTGTAAGAATAATCCACCAGATAATGCAAAATCTCTTTTTCGTGATTGACAAAGCTCCCTTTACTTTACACGGCATAGTCAGTATACATAATTTCTGCTACTGGCCTACAGAAAAATTATGTCAAATTTTTGAAAGACTTTTACATTATCCAAAAGAGGTGTTTGAGGTGCTGCATCATCAAGAATTACTAACCCACATTTTCTATAACAAAATAAACAAATAGTCGCATCAATTCTGAACGCTATATAGATACGCTCTAGACATTTACTATACCGCAACTCCAAAAAAAAAAAATCATTTTTACAACAAGACGATGCCACTTCTCATACTGCAAAACTAAGTGGGTATAGCAGTCTCGCTACTGACATTTCCAAGCAGACTCATTGCTCCAAATGGTGAGCTGCAATGTCCTGAGAGGTTTCCTGACATTGCTACCCCTGACTTCTTCCTTTGCGGTAATTCAAAGAGCAAAGTATTCAGCGGCAAGCCTAGATAAGAAGTAAAACTTCCATGTGTATTATATGTTTTTTTTGTGTTTGTTGAGTATTAAATGTTGAAAAATATCTCTGTACAAGTCTATTAACTGCTTCCACAAGCGCAAAAGAAGTTTTTCATATAAACTTTAAAAAAGGTAATACAGCATTTCTAATTGATACATTATATTGAAAATAATTTTTTGTGTATATTCGCGAATTTTTCGTAAAACATTAAATTCACTAATGAGGAGGTCTGGTTTATGTATATATATATATATATATATATATATATATATATATATATATATATATATATATATATATATATATATATATATATATATATATATATATATACCTCCTCATTTGCAAATTTAATGTTTTACGAAAAATTCGCTAATATACACAAAAAAATATTTTGAAAATTTAATGCACCAATTAGAAATTACTCGATCCGTTTCTTTCGTAAAGAGTTGTGATATATTCTACGGGGTTTGGTTTTGTGAAACCTTTTTAATTTGTAAGCAAAAATTAAAATAACATTCAAGTGTTTGGGTCAAAGATGTTTCGCCGTCCCATGCGCGGCCTCCTCAGGTTTTTATTTTATTTTATATAAATCTATAAAAAAAGTGTAAAAAAACAGTGCATTCCACATTACCTTTGAGTGCTGTAAAAACTGAAAAAGCCATTTTTAGAATTGGGTTAACTTTAAATTATTGTAAGATATGTTTTGCAAAAATTATTTACATTTATATCCTACATGTGTGTCACACCATCACCCACCTATATTTGTTAGAAAATTTACTATAATTATCTATAATTTGTTGGAAATCCAACATTTTAAGTGTGTCATTCTCATTAGAGAAGACATTTTGAATTAATTGCTGTCGTGTGAAACCGTCATACGTGTTAATGTCTTTTGCTTCTCGATAATTGCTTCCGATTGTATAGCATCATCTGTGTGTTGCCATTATAGTTGGAAATAGACAATCTGACTGTCTTTGTAGTTTTATTAATCCTTGGTTTGTGAACATTGACAACATTACAGGAAACTATTTATGTATTTAACGTACAACCACTTGTCGAGTTAAGTTTCTTATTGATAAAGATCTCAGTGTGGATTAATTTTTTGTCTATTGTTTTTAATGCTTAATTATGTACTGTTTCACTAATGGCACATAGATTTTGCAGATTGTGTTTTTTTCCCGTTCTGTCATTTATTGATGCAGTTGTTTTGTTTAACATGATCATCTCCTTTATTGTTCTCTTGTGGATGTTTTTTCAATATCTAAGATTTTGGTCTTGTCGTAATCGAATGTGTGTCTGGTGTGTATTTTGTATTTTTTCAATGCGTTTGGTTGTGTACTTGTGTGCTTCTATTCTTTTTTTGAGATGCTGTTGTGTCTGACCTATATACACCATTTTGCACGGGATCTTATATGCAGTGTGTGTGGTTTTCAGTTTCTCAGTTTTGCTTTTTAATTTTGTGAAAAACATTTTGTGTGGTTTATGCTCTTGTATGCTGTTTCTATGTTGTGTTCACTGAGTGTGCGCTTTATTGTCTGAGATAAACCCGATATGTATGGGATGGAAAAGTATTTGGTGTCATGCGCGGGTTTAGTATTGTCTCTGTTTTTGTATGCTGTATTATAGAGGGCGAGTGTTCGTCTTTTTAGTGTCTTGGTTATGAGTTTTGTCTTTTCTTGCTTTTTTAATGGGGTCCCCTTTGTATTGAGGAGTGGTTAGTCTCTAGTCTCAGGGTTCTATCAAAGATGGCTGTAGCAACTTTTTTTGTGTGTTGGGGTTAGCTGATTCAAAGTTTAAATATCTATTAGAAGTTGTGGGATTTGTGTACCACATTGAATGAATGTTTTGTGTGTCTGTGCTTATAATCAGTGTCGGGTCTAAAGAATTGAACCTATTTTCACTTTCCGCTTCTAACGTGAACTATAGTTTTTCGTGCAATTTAATAAAGAAGACCAAAAGGTCGTCGGCCTTGTCTTTGTGTACTAGCACAATGCCGTTATCTACATAGATCTGGATAAAAACCTTAATGAAGCTGTTATTGACAACCTTGACTTCGAACTGCCATTTTTTCCACTAAAAAAATAATAGGCCGAATTTGATAAAATTTGGTAAGTGCCTTCCCTTTGTAAGTATCTTGGATAAGTTTGTTCGCCAGAAAAATAGGACTAGCTTTTCCGGGAAAATTTTTGTAGCTGCAAAAATAACGAAGCATTGACAACCAAATTTGGCATACGCGTTTCTACGATCAAACTTACCACACATGCCGAAATTCAGACCTATATTTGAAAGAAAAAATGTCATAGGCATTTAAAGAAAAAAAATTGGGTACCACTGGTAATCAGAGGAAAACACAAGAACAAAATATTATGTGTGGCCAACAAAACAATTGAATATTACATACAAAGGTAAAGTATCCTTGACGCAAAAAAGTCAAGAAGTAGCAGAAAACATGTTTTGAAGACTTTATAATTTTTCTTCTGAAAACGTCAAACAAATACGGATTATGTAAAAGAAATGTCGTAATAAGTATGTTTTAGAAAGCCTTTAGCTTCAGCTTAAACCATCACATTGTCCTTCATTTTACTAAAATATTTTCGGAAAATACATTTCATATAGACCCCCTTTCTGATGCTTTGGTAGTAGTTTCATCTAAGGAGTTTATGGTTTAATAGTCAATAATTTTAGCAAATTTTCGTAGAGAAAACTCGTTATTGAGAAAACCGCGAATTTTGAAAAGATTTCTTCAAATGAGCGCGAACGAAGACCCTTAAAACCGATATACGGGGTTAGTTTCAGTTTTTGTCTGTTTACACATACAGGGTGACGCATCTCTACGGTAAAGCTCAAAATATCAGTTATTATACAAGATATGAGAAAAAATTATATGCGTTAATTATAAGGTGTCTCGAGCTGCATCTTATAAATCTATTTGGACAATCACAGCGTGGCCCATACGTCGTTCGTAATACACATTCTTTTTTTAATAGAACACCCCTTATGTGTATTTTTGAAAGTTGGTGGGATAAATTGAGACTTAGCGGAACCATTTAACAATCACAGCTTAATCTTTTTATATATCCTAGCATGCCAATGCCTTTTTTGGTTACAACATTATAATGGCAGTGTTCAATGAGATCGGTAACCTAATATTTCAGAACTCATGACTGTAAGTGCTGACTGCCTTCCAGAAATACTAGGTTGAACATTCTTTATTTCACAATAAGTGAAAATGGTTAAAAATTCTTAATCAGTACACAGTTAAAATTTCAAGTATATACTATATACCTATCATGCTCAACATTAACCCCCTCAATCTAAAATACTGTTAAAACTGCCTAGATCATACCAAGCGACAAAATGTATACATAATTGAGCTTAGCTATAGATGTAGAAATCTAAAAAGTTTTCAATATTCTTTGTTTTGTATATTTGATTCCATGTTGACCAATACCCACAAGTAACATCAGCACTTTCACCCAATCAACCTACAAATTTTGTTGAACCTTTGATTTTTGTAAAAGGAATAGATATCTTCTATTACTGTATGCTACAATATACCTATTTAAGGGAATGATATATGAACATTGAATAAATTTGGTTAGTTCGATTTTTAATTTTTAAGAAGTTCCAGTGTGAACCTTAGACATAATATTTTCGAGGTTCGAAGTTCGAACAAACATGTTTGCTTGGGTTCGTTTATAGTTCGGCTCAAAAAAAACATGGGTTCACACACCTCTTACAAAAACTCATTAATATTTTTTTATATCTTTAAATGAAATAATAAAGAAATGAAGTAATAAAGTTACTTCTTCTTGTAAAAACTGGGAAACTGTGAATGAATGCTAATACTGAGCAAGTACTACTTGAGTCACTTCACATACTTGTCAAGACATATAGAATCATTTATACTACAAACTTATTCCTGAAAGCAAAAAATTATTACCACAATATTGTTATGCAGTACTAGCACGGAAATCATTATTTCAGTTAATTCTATATGTTCCTAATAAAGAGAAATAATATTTACTTATATGTGATTTTATTAATTAAATGGAGGTGATATGCATTTTTACATTTTTCATCGAAATATAATGCATATTTATAAGAAAAAAAATCTATATCGTTCATCGTTTTTGAGTTATTTAAATTGTTTGGAACTTTTCACGTTTTTGGCACATATCACAAATTGTGATACGGCTTTTTTACCAATATATAGCGAAGCCCCGTGGAAATGACGCATTCAGATAGCTTTTTGTTTGTATTACTCGTTGAAAAAGTCCAGCTGCCGTATACAGGCGCTCTCAAATAGTGGCTAAATTTGAATTTTATGCAGGCATTTTTTTAGTGTTTTCGTAGAAATAATTTTTTGTAAGATTTTTGTGAAATGTTGATAATTAATAATAACTGTTTAGTAATTTATTGGAAAAACAAGTTATCTAATTTTTTTTGAAAAACATAATTTAGTGTAACATTACTGAAGGCAATTTCTGTAAAAAAAAACGCGATTTTTGTAAAAGAAATTGTTTATAAATTTTCATATTTTTTTTCTCCGATTTTGGCCATAAAGCTGTTTGTGAATAATTTAATCTTGGCAAGTGTGTAAATAACATAAAGAGGTTAGTTGGCCAGAAAATTGGAATAGGTTGTTCTTTTTGAAACAGCAAAGCTATTATAATGAAATATGGTACAATATTACTGCTATATTGGTTATACTGCTAACCAAATATCCTTCTTATAAAAACAAGACACATTTTCCATTAAAGATATTTTACAAAAATTCGCTGCCGTAATGCACTTGCTGCGTCCAGATTTTTTTTGCAACATAATAAAACCTCTCTCCATGTGTACTATATAAACCAATGTCATCAGAATAACTTCATTATTTTTGAGAAAAACTGATCTGATTGGGCCCACTAACGAATATATCTAGGCGACAGGATCGCTCAAATTTGTTCAACATCTGCCCATTCGCATTTAAGGAAATATATATATATATATATATATATATATATATATATATATATATATATATATATATATATATATACAGAGTGTTTCCTAATTACTTGCAAAATATTCATAGACGTGTTCTTTGACTACTTTCAACAAGCAAACTTTTTATGGTCAACTGTCGTTTCCGAGATACGGGGTGTTAAATGTGCGACGCGACAAACACTTTTTCTATCATGATTTCGGAACGCTTCGTCTTTTACCGAAATCTGGCACACAAATTTACCCCCTTTGCAATAAAATGTTGCCCAAAGTGAAGTTCCCTGATTGACAGAACTGTGGGGCCAATGACCATTAATCCGCAAAAAGATTTCATCGAAAACTTTGCACAAATTCTGGAATCACTAGGAAAGACGATCAAAAATATACCAGAAAGAAACTTCCCAACCTTACTACTGCGGTCCGCTATGTTATAGTTTACCATTTAGTCCGAATTTTTTAAATTTAGTTACAAGTGAATGTGCAGTGCAACGTTAATTATTCTATTTAATTTCTTTTTTCGGTTGGGATATAATTCTGCGACATTTATTACAATATAATATTTACTAAGACTTATTGTCTAAAACTGTTAGTTCTTGCGTAGCGCGAACGAAAATAAGATCATAAGTGTGGTAAATTTAAGCGATTAGTTCTAGTCTGGGGATTATAGTTCTCTAGCCCGAAGGGAAATTTGCATTCTAGGAGATTCAAACGCAATCAACTAAAGCCCCGACTCCTCTTTAACTGCGAGCTGTGTTAGGATTTCAATAATTTGTGAACTTCGCTGTTTCCGACTCTTTTGCTTTATTTGCACAGCAAGGCTAACTTGATTATGTTGTGATCGGTTGAGTCCACATCATATGCAATTTTTTGTTTCATTTGTCAACTCCTCTTTCTAACATAAATGAATTTTCATTTGCTTCGAAAGGTCTCTACACATTTATTAAGTATTCGCAAAAATAACAATGGAATTAAAATGGGAATATTTGGAGCTATGTAAATCTATTGACTGCAATTACTAAAGACTTTTTGCAAGAAGCTTGCGAAACGAATTTCCAGTTGCATGTAGGATCACCTGGCTTATCATCTATCGAACATACAGGGTAGGGAACATCGAGCGTGCATTAGAAAAATACGTAAAACTAAGACGATTTGACTTCTGAAAATTCTCAGATTCATGTTTTCGGCAAAGCCCAGTTGAGTGAAAATATTGACGTCAAAATGATTGTACCGGAAATGACTATCAAATTTCTTATTTCAAATGGAATATGCCATTTTTTATTCAATTTTAAATGAGATTTGATACTGATGTTATTTGATGTATCATATATCGAAAACCAACCGTTTTCGAGTTATATCGATAACAAAAATTAAAATGGTGTTCGTAGTTTATTTGTCGTATCTCCATCAAAAATCAATGTAGCTTTCTCTAATTGCATGTGAGTAATAAGTGGATATAGCAGTATTTCAGAATAGCATAGATAATTTCGTAATTCATACCAGTTTGAGAAAATCAGCTGCGATTTCGGAAATGTTTGGACCACTGTAAACCGCTCGTTTAAAATAGAACACCATGTGTTTTTTCATGTGAGCAGTTCCACTGTTTTATTATCTTCCAATTAATATTAGAAGACCATATACCCAAATTAAATAGTTACCCAGATATGTTAAATAAAGACCTATAAAGACTAAAATAAACCAGTGAATAACGGGAAAATATTTTATTAAAAATTTTGTAAATTGAGCCCCCTTTCCTTGTATTATAGATGGCCCGTAAAAAAACGAAAAATATTACTTTTTATATAAATCAGTTAATGTCACAATTCAGAATTTATTTAAAATGAACCATAATCAATAAATGAACAATATATACAACAATAACTTTGGTTTTAAAATGTTTTAATTTTGGTCAGTGTATTTACATGAGCTGCCAATACCTTTTTAAAAAAATTTCTGACGTTTTAGGAGCCAGTTATAGAAGCCTTGAATAGTAATTCTAAAACAATATTTAGTTTTTATAATTTCAGATACAGTTTCAGGTTTTATCTTATTTCCTTGTTTGGTTCATTGACTAGAAATCAAAGAGATTGATTGATTGATTTTTCTGCACGCGCATACGGTATGCAGAAATATAAATTTGTAATTTTTTTGAGTTCTTAGTAGTTCGTGCTTTCTTCACGATCTTAAAAATATGCATTACACTTTATTGCAATTTAGTCCTACAATCATCAGTAGCAATTTCATTTATAAATTTCTTGAAATAAAGAAACCATTGAATAGTTCTTCTTCATTTAATCTTAATTTGGGTAACTTTAAAAAACTCGGGACGCAGCAAGTGCGTTATGGTAGTGAATTTTTATTAAATGCTTCAAATTTAAATAACTCAATTTTCTATAAACTTAGAGAGTTTTATTTCAATACGTAGTAAAGTTTTTCCTAAGACAAGATATCCACAAAATTTCATTAAAATAACTTTGTAATTTTCGGAGAAAAAATTTTTTTCGAAAGAAAATTTAAAATTTGAATAACTCAATTTTCTCTAAACTTAGACAGTTGAATTTTGGTACGTAGTAAGGTTGAGGCAACATATATAGTAAATTTCATTAAAACAGCTTTGTTACTTTCGGATAAAAAAATTTTTTTCGAAAGACAACTCAAAATTTTTCCGGAAAAACCCGTCTGATTTTTCTGGATAACGAACTCATCCAAGCCATTAATAAAAGACAGGCACTTGCCAAGTTTCATCGAAATCGGTTAATTATTTTTTGAGTTATCATATATATATATATATATATATATATATATATATATATATATATATATATATATATATATATATATATATATATATATATATATATATATATATATATATATATATATATATATATATATATAAACATATAAAAATTAAACCTATTTACAAATGAACTTTAATAAGATATTATGCTGTGACAATACCTCTCTCAAGCACCCTAAAATATAATCAAAATGTGCACAGTTATATATGTTTTATTTATTTTTCCCTTGTCTTAATACACTACATATTTTATGACAATCGATTTAATTTACTTATTTGATTTAATTAATAGTCGGTTATTAGTGACTTGGAATGAAGTAGACACCACATCTTCAAACATATTAAGAGAATATGAGTAAATCAACAGCAACTGGGAATGAATTCGGTCAGTCCCCCAGCCACGTGGTTAAAGAACACTGGCTGTATGAGTGGTTACAACTCTACCTCTAAATAAAAGGACTGTAACAGCGGCAGAAGCAGAAGTCAATGGAAGCTGTGTGTATTCGGAAAGAAACTATTGACTATTAATAACAACAATTGACTAAAAACGCTGCGAGTTGTAAGGAAAAAATAATTATACTACAGAGGTGATAAATGATAATAAATTACAATAGGGTTATATATAATCGTAAATGCTTCCAATGATTAACAATCAGTGAATTCAGTATTATTGACATTTCTCTGAAACTTAAAAATGAATTTCATGAGTCAATGACAATAAGAGAAGCATTGACTAACCAACAGCAACCACATACTTATGATTTAAACATAAATGTTTCAAATTTGAATAGCTCAATTTTCTGTAACCCTAGAAAGCTGAATTTTGGCACGTAGTTAGGTATTTCCCAAAGCAATATGTAGACCAAATTTTATCGAAATTTTCGGAAAAAAAATTTTTTTTGAAAGAAAACTCAAAATTTTCCCGGAAAACCCCATCCGATTTTCCTGGCCAACGAACTCATCCAAGCCATTAATAAAAGAAAGGCACTTGCCGAGTTTCATCTAAATCGGTTAATTATTTTTTGAGTTATCAGACGGATACATATATATATATATATATATATATATATATATATATATATATATATATATATATATATATATATAAACATATAAAAATTCAAACTGACCCCGGATATGGGTTCTAGGGGTCCTAATTCGCGCTCATTTGAAAGAATTTTTGCAAAGTCTCACCATCGATACATCTCTATTAGTGAATTTTTTTAATAAAAATTCACTAAAATGTGATGGATGATTCCAGATCTAACCAGTATGCTGGTGTAACGTTACATATAACCATTGTTTTGTCTAAGGAGCGAAATCCAAGATTCCAAATAATTTTTCATTGTCTGACAAAAGTTGTGTATTTCTTCCAGAAACTCTTTATTTGCTTGCATCAACATTTTTTCAACAAATTTTGAGGGTGAAGTGCGAGCGACAAGCACTAGTTGCTCTCTTACTCGTACGTATTGATGATCTATGCTTAGTCTGCACTACCATTTCGCCACAATGTAGATAAGTAGTATTCTAATACCTAGATATAAATAAAGGTCTACATAATACAATTTTACCACCGCCACCACGGCACCACGATACCTGCTTACATTTCATACCATTGTCATACCATTCCACCACGATAATGTATTCAGTAAGAACGTTAAATTACTTTGTGAATAACATAAAACCGCAACTTCTAAAAAACCCTGGACACATTTAAAATATCTCCCCGGACGGTCCTGGACATCATTTAAAACGAGACACTGTCCGGGGAAAAGAGGATGGACGGCAAACCTACCAGAATGGGATAGATTTGCAAAATTTCAAGTTGATCAGACAATCGGAAGTGAATCAAAAATAGATTACAAGATTTGATTGTCAAACAGCAGTGAAGCTACCTAAGATCTTTGACCGGTTTTATAAAAAAAATGAGACTGAAGCAAACCAACCACTTAGGAGAAATTTAAATAAAAGTGCTGACAGGACAACCAGAAATTCACAAGTATTTCTCTGCATAGAGGACAGACGGTTTATTTGTTGTAAATTAAATACAATGCTAATAGTATAGTAGTATAGTCTTAGAAATAGCTACCCAGACTTGTAAACATTGTTTTGGTTGTAGACTTGTATGTCCCTTAGCAATGATAATTCTATAAATTTTGCGGCTAAGGAAGTTATGTTGCTTCTGATGCTTATAATATTGATTCAGAAGCAGCTATTGAGTAAACTGATGACACTGTGTTGTATAGAGTGGTACTAAATTATGTATAAAGTTGGCACTTGCTCGTAAACAAGGTAATTTATGAATTCATAGTATTAGTATTAGATATATAGTTAAGTAGGAACGTAGTTACCTGGATGGTGGTTTATAAGGGACTAAGATAAGTCTTTGCCTACGACCTTGTAAAATATTCAAAGCACAATGGGAATGCTTATTTCTCTGGCTTATACGTAAGGGGATTTTGGATAGAAAAAATAAAGATTGACATCTAACATCCGTCAGAAGAACTTTTACAAATTTTACGACACCACAAAACTAAATTATACATATGTTTTTATGTTTATAAAGCTGGGACAAGGGTGACTTTCAGTATGGTTTCTAATAAGCTCTATCTGCACTTGCATAAACAATGATGTTTACATAACCGTGTAGTTCCAGATGTGGGAGAGGCTTCAGACGGTAATTAACTGTATATTTAACGCTAAATGATTCTATCTATAATCACTTTAAAGTATATTAATATCATGTTTAAACTGTTGGCTCAACCTATACAGAAACCTGCTACGTCTATTTCGCTGTGACTTTTAATTTTGAAAATGAATAAATGCTTTTATTATATAACTAAGTTATACATATGTATATAGGGTGTTTCACAAAACATGTGCCATCGCCGGTGATTAGATTTCCCACGTACAAATAAAACTGTCTTTCATATCAACATAAGTCGGATTTTGTTTCGTTTCGTAGCTACAGGCTGTTAAAATCTTTTGTGATTTTTTTGGTGGTTAATTCAAAATTTCTCCAAAACGACGGTAGCAATTCGAAAGAAATTTGGAGCGTTAATGTTACTTGAACTGGGACATATTCTGTTAATAAAAAGCGGACACCGGTTCAGCAGGGCCGTGCATATAGGCTATCACTGCAATAGTTTAAAAAAATCCTGTGTGCCACTGACTTTTCTTCTGTTTTCATCACTGTTGTTCAGGCCGTTTAATGCCTGCTAAAAGTTATCTCTTGATATTTTGTCGATTTCGATTCTCTTTATGAGATAAATGCAATTATGTTGTGTTATGTAGTGTATTGAATTTTTTTTTTAAGTTTTTAAGGTCTAAATTACATTATTTTCTGAGTTATCGGTCTGATACACACACACACACACACACACACACACACACACACACACACACACACACATATATATATATATATATATATATATATATATATATATATATATATATATATATATATATATATATATATATATATATATATATATATATATATATATAAATGTATATATAAATTGAAACTGACTCCGGATATGGGTTCTAGGGGCGCTAGTTCGCGCTCATCTGAAGAAATTTTTTCAAAATTCAAAGGTAGGATCTCCCCATTAGCGATTTTTTTCTACGAAAATTCACTAAAAGAAACAAAGCGTGCTAAGTTTGAATAAAAGCGCTCCATTGTTTTTCTTAGTTGCCATAGGTCGTATTGATATATCTATACATACATACATACATACATACATATATATATATATATATATATATATATATATATATATATATATATATATATATATATATATATATATACGTATATATAGGGGACATATTTTTGATATTTACCCCCTCCTTATTTTGGGGAGAGGGGGATAACTTTGGGGTTTTCGTGGGGTGATGTAATGTCTTAACAACATTTTTTATTCGCTCTTTCGGTTACGGGCTCACGCGGGTGGATTGGACGGACAGATCCGGTCATCTAGCCTGCTGCGTCTCCTGATTTGAACCCCCCACATTATTATGTTTTGTGGTTTTATACAGAACCCAGCAATGGCGATTGCACCTAAATCTTTAAATGATATGAAAGACAAATCCTCTGTACGGTATTCATTTAGAAATACAGTGAGGCAGTGTTTGGCAGTTTAGTTTTTTAACCTAATGCTTCATAATAATCATAAGAGCAAATGAAAAGCTTTTTGAACACCTATTTTTTTACAAAGATTTAAATTTTATATACATCGCCTTATTTAAAATCCAAAGAGTCACCCTCTCACCTCAAAGTACAGTGGGGCTTAATGTCAAAAAATTTTTGAAATTTATTTTTCATCTAATGTACAATAATTCTCGAACAGACTTAAAATATTAATTTTAATACAGGTGCCAGAACTATTACGCTTATATAAGCTTCTTTGGAGACAGTATGTTAGGGACTTGAATTATAGTGGAAATAATAAATGCAATATTTTTATTAAGACTAGTGTCGTCAGAATACGACAAAGCAAATTCAGAAGAAATATCAAAAGATCTTATGAAGCTATTATAAAAACAAATTACTACAGTAAATCAGGGTCTAACTACCTTGATGGCGACACAGAAAATGTCCCGTTGCTAAAATTAATTCCAACCATCATTGTCTGTTGATAGGGAAAGGGGTGAGATGCAAATATCCCCTTTCGAGCAGGTAATAGCTTTTTGATTAGAAAGTCTGTGTCGGATCTGATTAAACCGTCCTAAAATAAATATCACTGAAAACAATTTAGTTTGCTTTCATCAGACATCACTTTACCCGTAAAACGGCGGGTTGATTTTATTATCTTTTCTGTTCGCTAAAGTCATAAGTTACTGTGTTTAAGCTTTTGGTCTCTGATATTATAATATTATAAAGTTACTATGAGAAGCCTTCATTTCATTGGCGAACTAGTAACCAGGCAAACCGAACAAATGGATATGTAGCGACTTTCCCTCTGCTTTCGGGATTTAGTCTTGAAGTATGATACTGCGTCCAAAATGTTAGGCTATCTACCAGGGTCAATCAATAAGACCCGTGTTAAAGACAGGCGGTGTTGCTGGGGAAAGTTGGAATTCCCGTGGTGTCCTGTCATCTGTCAAACGACACTATACTAAATACAGACTGATTCACTGGTTAGTTTTTATTTGGCAGTCAGTTGTTATACACGCGTTTCGTGTTTCTCGATAAAATGGACAAAGAGCAATATCGATCCATATTTCACTTTTTATTTTTGCGAAGATGCGAAAAAATAAAAGCAAAGTTGGATGCTATGTCCCCTATGGGGACCCTTCATCATCTGTGACAACCGTTATATATTGGTTCAACGAATTTAAACTCTAATGAGCATATCACCACTTCAAATGAGCGCTTTTTTTCAAAATTTACAAGTTGTGATAAAGAATTTTTTCCGGCGCTTACGAGGAGTTGCAGCTCACCACCTGGAAATTTTGCGTCCTTTTCTATAGGGCGATAAAATCCCAGCATATATATATATATATATATATATATATATATATATATATATATATATATATATATATATATATATACAATATGTCCCCGGATTGACGCATGAGTAGGTGAAAAAGACTCTAATTTTTTGAGTTGAAACTTCATTTTCTGGGAGTGAGTTCTGCTTGAATAGAAAAGAATTTGTGCCATAATTTTAATTTACAAAAATCAAGCATGAATTGGAAATTAACAAAAAACAAATTTTTTACACTAGTGAAGTGCATCTTCTCTAGGAGATATGAAAAAATGTTATTAAGACGACCGGAAAGAAAAACTGAGTAGGAATACAAATTTTTAAATCCTCAGCCTACTTTGATATTTCGCATAATTTTCATTCCACGCGCCCTCCTTAAAAAATTCGTCAACAAAAGTTGTAAAAATAGTAAATGGAACACGATCGCCTTCTTTTTATGCCACTATTAGACATTTAGATAATTAAAGAAATGAGAATAAAATAGTCTGATAAGCTCTGAATCAGTTCAATAACACTGAATTAGGTAGACACATTCCATATTTTACAGTTAAGTTTGGATTAGTTTTAAAGCACAGCTACGACAATAATTACAATTAAATATTTTTGACAACTGTCAATACATTATTTTATTCGGCTCTCTTTCATAGCATACCATTTGTTGTTAGATGTTCTAAATCTCAAAGTAGGCCTAGGATTTAAACATTTTGTATTCCTACTCAGTTTTTCGTTGCGATCATCTTTTCATATATCCTCTAGAAAAGGCACTTTGCTATTCTAAAAGATTAGCTGTTTGCAAATTTCCAAGACGTACTTGATTTGTGGCAATTAAAATTATGACAAATTATTTTTTTTCCGAGCAGGGCTTATTTCCAGAAAATAAAGTTTCAACTCAAAAAATTACATTCTTTTTCACCTATTCATGCGTCGTTCCGGGGACACACTATATATATATATATATATATATATATATATATATATATATATATATATATATATATATATATACATATATATATATATATATATATATATATATATATATATTATATATATATATATATATATATATAAACTATAACAGGATTTATAACACGGCATTTCTGTATACTATACAAGGAGAAGGGTTAAGGGTAAAGCCGCAAGGAGACAACTGCATACACGTGTTTCAAGCTTATTAGACATCAGCAGTACGGTATAGCCAGGTGAAGATGGGAACACTCTGGATAAAAATGCAAAAATACACGGAGTCACAACAGGCAACCAGTGCACATTTGCAGCAACATTCGAAAGGCCCTCAATGTTGTTGCAAATGTGCACTGGTTGCCTGTTGTGACTTTGTTTATTTCTGCATCTTCATCCAGAGTGTTCCCATCTTCACCTGGCTATACCGTACTGATGATGGCTAATAAGCTTAAAACACGTGTATACGGTTATCTCCTTGCGGCTTTGCCCTTAACCCTTCTCATTCTATAGTATATATATATATATATATATATATATATATATATATATATATATATATATATATATATATATATATATATATAGTATGCAGTGCAACAAATATCGAACCCTCTCAGTCGTATGGTTCATTACGTGCTTCTAGTACCCTGGACATGTTACAAAGAAATAACATAGAAGGAGCAGATATGCGAATTATAGTACATATATCTCATGCAGTGCGAGAGGGTAATAAAACACACACACACACACACACACACACACACACACACACACACACACACACACACACACACATATATATATATATATATATATATATATATATATATATATATATATATATATATATATATATATATATATATATATATATATACTATCTTCCGACACCGACATATTAGTTATGGCTCTGTATCATTTTAGTACTTATGAAGCCCAAGGGATACAGCTAGCTTACTTTGTTATATTTTTTTAATTTTCGATAAAGAGTGCTTTATTATTTTAGGAACTTTGGTTTGGAGCAGGAGTAGGAGCGACTAGGAAGGATGTTCCGTTGCACTTAATGGCTGAACGTCACGGTTCAGAATTGTCTGCTGTTCTTCCAGCTCTTTACCATTTGAATGATTATACAAGTAAAGTTGGAACCAAGCGTAGTGCTTTTGGGGCTAGTCCTGTAAAATTTCTTGGCAGTTTTGCTAAAGGCAAAAATTAATATTGTTGTTTGAAACACATTTTATTAGCATAACTTTTACAGGTACATCTGAAAGCGTAATCGAAGATTCATGGCAGAGTACAGAATAGTATCTTATTCAGGTGCTTCGCCCAGGTAACTCTTCAAAAACATTTGATGACTTAAGGTATTGGATGTGTCGCCATAGAAAAACTTTTTCTGTAACAGAGTTACCTCCTACGAGCGCATCAATAAGACTACATATTTTGCGGGCCTTTTTTATTGTTTATAACCAAAATAACTGCTTGGAAGAAAAAACTACATCTTTGGACTCCCTTATGTTTGGATACAAGATGGAGAATGATAGTCTTATACCGAAATCCGTGGACAATATTTTTCGTTCAGCCGAAGAATTAGTTCCGAATTGCAACTGTGGTAAATGTGCAAGTGAAAAAAATTGTTGTTGCCGTGCAGCTGGATTAACATGTTGTTCTTTTTGTCGTTGTTGCATAACATCTCAGTGTACTAATCCTTATGATACATAATTCTATATTATTTCTTTTTAGTTCTACCTACCTGATTTTTTTATTATATACTGCTTTTGGACCACCTGTATAATAACAATAACATAAATATTTTGCAAAACATACAAACTCACATATTGAGTAAATAAAGAACATTTGTATGCAAAAATCATATTTTTAGTTTTAATACGTGACCACCCTGTATAAAAACTAAACTGGTCATTTTTGGGCCTGGTAACCAAATGATACTAAGTATGTACATCTCAGATAACATATTGCCACAAAAATAAATCGTGGACCTCTCAAAAACACAGGATGTTACCTAGCGTATGGACTAATAAGCACGGCACCCCTTTTGGACTGTCCTGAGAATAACAAACAAGTACCTAGTCGCAATGTTCTCATTATATTTATTCTTATTAGAATGCTCCTTACCTGTAATAGATTCTTATACTGATAAATTAGTCAGAATTTAAATTCGTTTATTTGACCTTACCAGACCCCACCTGACCTGACCACAGATAACCACCACGGTGTTGCGGGCTAAAACTACACTAAACGTTATTCCATTCTCTGTTTTCCAAGATGTCATTGTCCTGTCCGTTATCGCTTTTTCACAGAACAAATATTACAAGGTTAAAAGGTTGCAACTGTTTTGTGAGTGCCTACGTATAATCTATCTTAGGCTAAAATACTTATACAGTGTGGACGTCAGTTATGGAATAAAATTCATAATTTGAAGAGAAATGTTTTTTTTTCTAAAAAAGATCGGGCACGTCAACAATTTTTTTTTTGTTTCACACCTTGTAGTATTAGTTCGTAATTTTCACCCCTCACCATTTCACCACCTTGTTGATTTTTTTCTTCTCATCATTTTTCGACGGAACTTCAAAGAGAATGCTTTTGTCTGTTTGATAGTACCAAAAATTTGGATCAAAATGTCATAGACCGCTACAGAGGCTGGAAATTTAATAACTGAAAATAAAACTTAAACCGATTATCCTGACATTCACAATTATTCAAAAAGAGACATTCTTTCCTCTGAAACATTTAAATTAAGCATGCCTTGAACATTTAAATGTTCAACGTGTTTCTACTTTCTCGCTTAATGCTAATTAATTTTATGCAAAACTCGTCTCTGGCTCTATTTAAAACTTCCGGTGTGATATTCCTAATTATACTGGTTGTGTTTTGTACACTCTGTTTTTCAAACCTGCTACCACAAGAAAAAGTCCAGAGGTGTAAGATCTGGTAATATGGCAGGCATTCTATGAAACCCCATCCTCATATCCACTCTTGTGGAAAGGCTTCATTTAAATACTCCCGCACAGGAAGAGCATAGTGGGGTAATGCACCGACTTGTTGCAACCATATCCTTTCATTTGGGCGATTACGATCATGTGCATTGGGAAATAACTCTACTGAGGCTGCTATGACTTGGTCCCTTATCATTTCCAAATATCTCTCTCGGTTAATGTTTTCAATGAAAATAGGTCAAATCGCATGATATCCAACGATACTAGCCCAAACGTTGACTTTCTCAGGACGTTGAGTGTGGGTTTCTCGCATCCAATTGGGGTTGTCCTCTGCCCAGATTTTGCAGCTTTGTCGACTTACTTTGCCATTAAAACAAATGTTGCTTCATCTGCGAAAAAATAATATGCGTCCTTAGCATATCAAACATCTATTCGCAAAATTGTAATCTTCTATCCAAATTACCGTCAATCAGTTCTTGCAAGTGTTGTAGTTTATATGCATGCATTTTCGTTGTTTTTAAAGTTCTTAAAACAGTTCAATGACCTATACAATTTTCACGCGCCACCTCACCGCCGCGAATATGTTGGAAAGCCTTGCAAAGCCAATAAAACATCAAGTTTCAGGTTATCATTAACATAAACGGGCTTCCTGCACAATGGTGTAACGTGTCCAACTTTGCAAAACTCTGCATAAACTTTAGATACAGTTCCCTGAGAAACTGGTGGTAGCTCGGGTGCTCTATATTAAAAAGATTAACAGCTTCTGCTTGGGATCGACCAATCATCATTAATATTTTAATTCGAAAGGTTTTAGTTAAACAACGCATTTTTGTGACTTAAGGTGCAATTGATTTGACAGCTAACTAACAAGTGTTTTAACAAAGTTTGATCTTACTTACGTCCACCTCTAACAGCTTACTAAATGAAGGTTAAACAATTGAAAATTATGTTCGAACCTGCAAGAATTAATAAACATCGCTGAAGAAGATAACAGGTTTCTGATGAACAAATTATCTGGTCTTGCATGCAATTTTTATTGATAGGCGATAACGGAACCAAAATTTGTACTTACTATAATACCCCTTTACGGCTTTTAAATACAATTAAAACAAAAAATGTAAGTTTTGTGTACAAGTCAAATTATTATGTAGGAAACCTGATTCTGCAGATGAAAATGTAACAAATCTATTTTTGCTGATTTCTAGTTAAGATCCAACATTATTCTTGCGGCAGGTTGTATGCTAAAGTCAGTCGTTATCACGGACTAATTTTTTATCACTGTGAATTTTAGAATAAACGGTTTAAGTTTAATGGTCAATCATTAAATTACCACCCTGTGTAGCGGTCTAAGACTTTTGGACCCATTGGTATCATCATTAAAAAATATGCTCTTGGCATTTCGTCCAAAAATAATGGGGTTGCTATTTGAAAAAAAACCAACAAGGGGTGGAGGTGAAATGGTCGTGGGTGAAAATTACAAACTCATGCTACAAGGTGTGAAACAAAAGAATTTAGTTGACCTGCCCGAACGTTTTCCATTTCTTTTCGAATTATGAATTTTATTCCATATCTGCGGTCCACGATGTATACTATTTTACCTACTAAACACCTTGTATTTGCAGCGGTATGTCAGAGACAAACTGCAAAGAAAGACATGTTAAGAGCGAGGTAATATTTTAACTATAATAACGATATAAATTCAGTTCTAGAAAGCCGATTACGAAAGTGAATCAGACAGGAAATGGATAAAAATGCAGAATAAACAATTAAGTATCTAGCTGGTTTCGAGCGACCCACAGATGTAAAGAGCCAAAGTAGTTGAGAGCCCCTAGGCAACAGTCTTCTAAAGGAGATCCAAAGCAAACAAAAGAGTATAATGTTCGTACTGCAGATAGCGTAGAAAACCGATCTTATTTTTCTTTTGGCTAGGAGGTCCATTATCCCTATAACGATATATTTTTTGAATAGCCGTGAAAACAAGTAAGTGATACGAAAGTGGGCCCTCGAGAACAATACATCTGCAGTCGAGGCGAAGAAGCGAATGTAAATAGGATTCCATGAAGAACCTAGGACGGAGAAGACACTTCTCAATACATACATACATTGCTGCTGGGTCGAATTTGTTATGCGAACATCTGAGAACTGAATTTTATTTTCCTTATGCGGAGCCGTGAGTATAAATAGACAACCCCTATAGCCAGCTAGTTCCCAAGATATTTCGTAGAAAATGGCGAAAAAAGGAGATTTACATATATTTGTTCATTTTGAATTGAGCATATAAAATAATTAATTTGAGTAATGGAACAATTTATTTGATTAAACCAAGGCACAATACTATCGTTTCAATTATCTGACATAAAAATATCAACCTCGTTTATCCAGCAGAAGGATTTCACATCAGTGACATTGCTGTATTCACGAGAAATTTTAGGCCCTAATAAAAAACATGATACGCAGGGATTTAAGAGTTTTGGATAATCTGTTGTATCTTTCGTAATTATATTATAAAAAATTTATTAAAAATAAGGCTGACGCCCATCATTTTCCATATAAATAGTAATAACACAAATTAACTTGAGAGTAATACTATATCATTATTACTTTTCAATTATTACACAGTTGATGTTTCGTCACGATGTGGCATTATGACACACAAAAGTAAAATAGCGACTTTCTTTCTGAAGATTCAAAAAAGATAAAAAATAATTGCATGTAAATCCGAAACTAAGTTGATGATAAAGTATGCTTGTAAAACATTCAAACTACACACTTGCTTAAGAAGCCTAATTGTTAGGAGCAAAAATTGTCCTATAGTACTCTCAATAAAATTAGTTAATTGCTGAAATTAAACAAGAAATCGAAAGATAAAATATATACAGTAAGGACCTAAAGTCCGCCCCCCCCTCTAATTTCTGAACCGTCCGGTATATTGTGATTAAATTTTGAACGATAATATATGAGAAAGGTCTGCATTTTTTGACGTATTTATGACAGCTTTAAATGTCAAGGTGACAGCTGCGTGCGCTTTCGGAATATTTTTTTAAATGGAAACGGGGGTTTTAAATGGAAACGGAGGGCTCATTTTAAATGTATTTTATTCTAAGAATATTCTCCAATTTCGAAAACGTTTGGTTCAGCGTTCTTCAAATAAAAATCAATAATATCCGTCAGAAATTACCTGGATGAGAGTTATGAAAATAGGTGGATTGGTCGTGGAGGTCCTACGGAATAGCCAGCTCGATCTCCAGACCTCACGCTTTAGATTTTTTTTCTTCAGGGATACGTTAAATCTGAGGTTTAAAAAACGGATCCCGGCACATTAGATGAACTTAGACAAAGACTTACAAATGTTTGTTCTGGAATAACGCCACAGATGCTTCATAATGCCAGAGAAAAATTTACCCGTAGAATATTTATTTGTCAGGAGGTCCATGGTGGTCATTTTTAATATCTGTTGAAGTAACCACTTCAACAGCTTGTGCCTTTAGATTTTATTTGAATTGTTTTTCAATTTTCTTAGTTAGGGTTAATTAGTTGTTATTTGTTTACTGTTTTATTTTGAAACATAAATAATTTAAAATTATCTATGTTGACTTTACTGGGGAAGCAGTACAGCAGGAACAATCAATAATGACATCTAATAGGTAAATAAAAGTGCGTTATAAACAAGGGTAGTCATAACGCAGAATCCGATATTATTGATTCTTATTTGGAAAATACTGAACAAAATGTTTTCAAAACTGGGGAATGTTCTGAGCATAAATAGACCTCCAAAATAAGGTATCACTCGACCCCCATTTCCATTTAAAAAAATATTCCAAAAGCGCGCGCAGCTGTCACCTTGACATTTAAAACTGTTATTGATATGTCAAAAAATGCAGACCTTGCTCGTTTATTATCGTTTAAAATATCATCACAATATATCGGACGGTTCAGAAATTAGAGAGGGGGGGCGTACTTTAGGTCCTCACTGTATATATATATATATATATATATATATATATATATATATATATATATATATATATATATATATATATATATATATATATATAAGATATATCAGAAACTAAGTCGATAATAAAGTATGCGTATAAGGCATTCAAACTGTATACTCGTTTAAGAAGCATTTGCAAAAAAATGTCCTACAATACCTTCAATAAAATTAGTTAAATGCTGAAATTAAACTAGAAAATAGTAAACGTACAAACAGTTGAAAAAACAGAAAAAATCAAGAACACATGAACAGGCACACATTTTTTCTCGCAGAGATCAGATTTTTTACATCAAATACAGAACACAGAGCATCACGTGCACAAAAAAGCGACACAACTGCATGACTATTTATATACTGCATATGTACGTGAAAGTGAAAAGAGAAACAGCAGTAAGTGCCTCAAGACTATTCCAAGCACACAAATTCAAACAATAAGACTTGGTTAGCCACTTAAGATCCTGAAAACTGTTCAATTGGAGTCACTTGCCAAACCAAGAGATCAAATGCCAGTTAAACTGGACTTCATAGTTTCATTTGACGTGGTCATAAGCGACCGCCAAGCATGGGACAGAGACAGTGAAAGGCTGGCAAAAAAACTCGTCCGTCTGGTTTATAGACAGGTCTACAGAAATAGAGGCAGTAGGAGTGGGAATAAGATGACCTAACTTCATACTCGCTAAGTCCCTAGGAAAACTGCCACCATCTTCCAAATAGAAATGCCTGCCACAAATCTTTATGTACAGGAGTGTATAGAAAGGAGATTCAGAAATGGAGAGATCTACATCCTGTCAGACAGTCAGACAGCACTAAAGACCCTGAAATATTTTAAAACCGAGTCTACACTGGCCTGAAACTACAAAAAATCCTTGAGGAAACTGGACACGAACAACAAACTAACTTTGATGTGAATACTGGGGCATCAAGGCATTAAAGGAAATGAGGAAACAGGTAACATTATAAAAAGGGCAGCAACAACACGATTTTATGGTCCAGAGCCCTACTGTGGACTAACAAACAGCCATGTAAGAAATGAACTTGATACTTCGGTGATAAACCAAATGCTGTCATACTGGAGGACAACGCCAGGCTTAAGGCAGGCAATGAGATTCATCACCATTCCAACAGAAAACCCTAAACTGTTCCTTGAATTGAACAGGTACGACTTGAGAATACACTCCCCTTAAGGTATCACCTTATAAAGATGGGTAAGGTGGACAGTGAAAACTGCAGATAGTGCACTGAAGCTACAGAAACAATAGAATAGCCGTCAGTGGGATAATCATATTCCCGTTTATGTTTTCTAACCTATTTCTATTTTGTACAGCTGTTGACAATGTAATTATGTCTCTTTTGAAGTAATGCCCTCGGTGGAATAAATATATTCCCGTTTATGTTTTTTAACCCACTTGTGTTTTGTACAGCTGTCAACCATGTAATTGTGTCTGTTTTTTGTGATTGTGGTGTTGTATTTTATTCCCGATGTGGAACTTATGCCCCTAGCGGGATAAATATGTTCCCGTTTATGTTTACGAACCTTGTTTTGTTTTGTATGATGTCGACCATGTAATGTCGTCTGTTTTTTTGTGATTGTGATGTATTTTATTCTTGATGTGCAACTTATGCGATGACTGGGAGAAATGTGTTCTCGCTTATGCTTTCTAACCTACTCTGTTTTGCACAGCTGTAGATAAGTTTACTGTTTTCTAGTTTGACTTAGTTTTACGATATGTTTAAAATTTTCTAGGCTTCTGATAAAGCCATGAAAAAACATAAAATTGTACCAGCAGACGCGGGTGTTCTATTAGGATCTCCTAACAAAAAAAGTCAATGCAATGATTGTAACAACAATTTCACACAAAAACGCAAAGACGCGAGCACCTGTAGGTTAGCTGATGCCGACATTTTCTGGGATAACGAGGTCATCGTTTGGATTGAGTATCCCAGTAAGGTATCACCTTATGAAGATGGGAAAGGTGGACAGTGAAAACTGCAGAAAGTACACTGAAGCAACAGAAACAATAGAACACTTGCTATACGACTGCATGGTTCTACAAAAGGCTCAAATGCCTTGGAGGGGT
This sequence comes from Tillus elongatus, assembly GCA_964006375.1. NCBI lineage: Eukaryota > Metazoa > Arthropoda > Insecta > Coleoptera > Cleridae > Tillus > Tillus elongatus. The sequence continues at coordinate 61,271,589 of OZ023267.1, read as the reverse complement.
GACCCTAGCACCCAATAAAGTAGGTAAAATAGCCCTAAAAAAGATAGTAGACTACCTAAAAGGTCTGGCCTGTTTGGGCAACTATTAGTACCTCTTTCCCTGGCTAAATTGTGTAACTGCTGGGGTTATTATCTCAAGAAGTAAAACGTCGTTTCCTCTAAATAATTTTTCTTCTAGTTTGGGTCGACTTTATTTTAAACTCTTCTCGTATTTTCTTTCACATATTCAAGAGAATCTTGCCAGAGCCTGAGTATATGCATATAATTATATATATATATATATATATATATATATATATATATATATATATATATATATATATATATATATATATATATATAATTTGTTTGCTGTACGTTTTGTGATTTTTTATTAGTTTACGTGGACTGCAGTTTCGAACCGTCCCGGTTCATCATCAGTACGCTACTGACTGTAATCGTTCCTGTGCAGTCTATGTCCAATGCCAGAGCAAATCCAAATCCAAGCATTTAAACACAACTTAATAAAAGCCATACAAATAGACAAATTATCAAACCACAATGACCAAGACAGGAGACCAATACACACGACACAGTCCGAGAACACAGCTAATCAGAGAGCTGTAAATCGTCCAATAGAGGCGTACAGTCTTAGACATAGACCGCACAGGAAGATTACAGTCAGTAGCGTGCTGATGATGAACCGGGATGGTTCTAAACTGCAGATCACGTAAACTAATAAAAAATCACAAAACGTACAGCAAACAAATAAAGTGTATATTTAAAAGTGATTACAGTGTAGTGCAACATTCCAATATATATATATATATATATATATATATATATATATATATATATATATATATATATATATATATATATATATATATATATATATATTGTGTGTGTGTGTGTGAGAGAGAGAGTGAGTGTGTGTGTGTGTATTTATGTATACAGTGTGTCCCAAACTGGATGGGAATGTATTCCTATCTCCGTGTATGTATGTATGGATATGTGTACGTGTGTGCCTGATTTGTGTAATAATATATATTATCTTAAAAATTTTCATGCATGTCTACATTTAAAATACAAAAACATAAACAACACATAATTACAAATAATACACAATCTACAGAATAAAAAGCATAAATTAACGCCAGTGAACACATAGAAAAAACGATGCTGTGGTTTGGTATATTTGGGCCTCTTTCTCGTATAATGGCAGTGGACATCTGAGTGTCTAACAAATTTGCGCTGGAGACGGTGAGAATAACACAGACAGAAGACAGAAAGGAATGTACACGCACGGGATGCTAAGTGTTCTGTACTTTAGCAATAAATCCTGGCAGCTTATTGTTTGCGGCACACAGTTTCTAATGTTTTTTTTTGTTCCAAAAAGACTCCACCTCAGAGGATAAGGCCATAGGTCGTCACACTATATACATCTAACATTATATACAAAAAATACGACAGTTGGTAAACTAAGATAGAGCGCATAGATATGCACAATTCACAAAAGCATATCATCAACTACAAAACCCAGTAATAGGACAGTAGCATGTTCTGCGGGTCTTCTAGTAGTAAATATAAACTTTTCAGTTTTCAAGCGTTGGTATCCAAACTGTTTGCCTTAAACTAACCTTCAGCAGCATCCAGGCTGTCTACTGCATACTTCTTTTTTTGCAGCTCTTTATATAAGGGTTGCATCATCTGCAAAAGCTTTTATGTTCTTTCGAGGGAACTGGTACATTATGCTGTTAATGTTCGTTTTATTAGTATTGGGGACGACTTTTTTCCATTTAAGTCCACTAATTGGTATATGTTCTGAACATACGATCTAATCAACTTCCATGCAATTCCTCTTAGAGCGTAATGATACATCTCTATCAACAGAGTTTCATGATTCACACCGTCGCGAGCCTTGCTCAGGTCTCCACTGGAAAGTATTGTTTGTACCATACCCTTAAGTAATTCCACAACCGTTTCTATTTTCTGGATCATTGCTGTAAGTGTTGCCCACCATGCGCGAGCCATGCTGATTTCCACTCATCATCGACCTTGATCTATCAAATATACCAGTTTAGAATTGATGTGAGCCACAGAAACTTTTAAATGACCGGCAACATTGAAATTAGTCCATATTTACCACAAAAGTTGACATCACCTTTTTTAAATATGGCAATTAGCCGATCAGAAAATATCCTCTCCGTTAAACAAATATTTAATAAGTAGCAAAGGCGAACAGCAATGCACACACCATATATTTCTTTAACAGGTTCATTAAAAATCCACACACACACACACACACACACACACACACACACACACACACACACACACACACACACACACACACACACACACACACACACACACACACACACACACACACACACACACACACACACACACACACACACACACACACACACACACACACACACACACACACACACACACACACACACACACACACACACACACACACACACACACACACACACACACACACACACACACACACACACACACACACACACACACACACACACACACACACACACACACACACACACACACACACACACACACACACACACACACACACACACACACACACACACACACACACACACACACACACACACACACACACACACACACACACACACACACACACACACACACACACACACACACACACACACACACACACACACACACACACACACACACACACACACACACACACACACACACACACACACACACACACACACACCCACGCACGCACGCACGCACGCACGCACGCACGCACGCACGCACGCACGCACGCACGCACGCACGCACGCACGCACGCACGCACGCACGCACGCACGCACGCACGCACGCACGCACGCACGCACGCACGCACGCACGCACGCACGCACACACACACACACACACACACACACACACACACACACACACACACACACACACACACACACACACACACACACACACACACACACACACACACACACACACACACACACGCACGCACGCACGCACGCACGCACGCACGCACGCACGCACACGCACGCACGCACGCACTCACACACACACACACACACACACACACACACACACACACACACACACACACACACACACACACACACACACACACACACACACACACACACACACACACACACACACACACACACACACACACACACACACACACACACACACACACACACACACACACACACACACACACACACACACACACACACACACACACACACACACACACACACACACACACACACACACACACACACACACATATATATATATATATATATATATATATATATATATATATATATATATATATATATATATATATATATATGAGACATGCTTGGTTCTCGGGTTAAACCGCGTCCATAAATTCTGGACGCGGTTTAACCCGAGAACCAAGCATGTCTCACATTAAATACCACGGAAATCTTTCTGAACATATATATATATATATATATATATATATATATATATATATATATATATATATATATATATATATATATATATATATATATATATCTTTGGGATTGTTATCCTCCACATTTGCTACTGTCTATATAACTTTGTCAGGGATTGTTTTAAATAATGGAACTTGGCGAGCTTGACTGTAATCTTTAAAAATCCAAAGACCTTCATCCATGCTCGCAAAAACTATTTAATTTATCCAATCGCAAGTGGCAATTCTTGTTCATCTACTTTTTTGTTTGCATTTAAAATGTCCTAAGTGGTTATTATTTCACATACAGTCTACTTGAGATATTATATACAGTAAAATATTCATGTACATTACGTAAACACAAAAATAGTGAACCGATTATAGTGATACGCATAAATGTGATTTCTTACGTAAAACTCAGCCTTTAAAAGTCGGATCAGTTTTCCTGTGAAAACTTTGAGTTTTTTTCAAAAGTGATTTTTAGTGAATTTTGATTTTTAAAAAAGCACTAATAGGGAGGTAGTGATGGTGAGACTTTGCAAATTTTTTGTCAAATGAGTACGAACTAGGACCCCTAGAACCCATATCCGGGGTCAGTTTCAATTTTTATATGTAGGGCTTAGAATCAAAAACATATTATTATTCTGGAATTATTAACAAAAACAAGCTTGAGATAAATGACAATAAGTGAAAATTAAAACGCCGTAATAAAAACAATCGAGGTGGCCACGGATCACAACTTTCATCATGTAAGATAGATGTTACTAACATAACAATAAATCGGGCTTCTGCTGTAAATCTAGTTCCTAGGTCACAAACACCAGATAGTCAAATTAGTAATCATTTTGTAACCTGTTAAGAATCTCTTTGCAAAATGTCATACAATCAATACACATTGGCTGTATTAGCCAATATGCATTTGATATACGAAGAATGCAATTTTAATTCTTTAGCGTCGGTACGATGAAAAGTTTCCCAATAGACGAATTCCTCATTAAAGTACTTTTGCAGCTCCTGATAGAAGATTTTGAGAGAAAGGAACTTTTTTACATCATACCATTGCACATTCTTGCCCAAGTTTCCTCCGAGTACAACATTTTGAAAAAAAAAATGTTTTCAATACTGTCTCAGAACACGGATCATAGAATATTGAAAGAACAGCAGACGGATACATGAAATTTTACCACAAGATCCAAACTCTAGGCTGAATTTCTGTAATTGGTTCAAAGCTAATTAATACTAATAAAAATTTTTGTAAATACGATATTCATGATTGACGAGCCATGTTTTATGAAAAACGGTTCAATAAACCTACATAATCTCCATGAATTGCCTCCTAGGACTGATTGAACAACCTTAGCGTCTGAAGAGGCCTCATTATTTGGTTTTATTTAAAATAGGCTTCCACAATTACTGGAGGATGTTGATTTTGCTACGCAAAGAGTAAAATGTGGTTTATGCATGATAGCGCTACAACATTATGTTATGGAGGTTCGGAAATTTTTAAATACTTATGATAAAATACGCTGGATTGGACGTGGTGAAGAGGCACCAGTAAAATGACCAGCAATATCACGTGATCTTAATATCATTGACTTTTATTTCTGGGGATTTATAAAAGGCAAGGTTTATGGTACACCTGTAGAAACTCGACAGGAACCATCGGAACCAATTTTGCATGCCTCAGATCTTGTTCGCACGGACGAATCAATTGTGTTTGGGACAAGGCAGTCTGTTATTCGTCCGTCAACTTATGTGTAGAAGTTAACGGCCAACAATTTTCTGATTAAGATTAGCCTTTTTTTATTACTAATGAGATTTTTGTTACTGTATTCTTTTCCTTTCGCGTTTTAATTTCCACTTATTGTAATTTATCTGAAGCTTGTTTTTGTTAATAATTTGAGGACAATAATGTGTTTTTGATTTCAAGCCCGATATGAAATCAAATTGGAAATATTGTGAAAGTTAAACATTTTTTCTTCAGCTGGATTAAAAATCTATTTTTAGTTATGCAGTCATGCTCTGATATGTGTTTTTTTTGAACTTACGATCGCTGAACTTACTTTTTGTAGAATTTTGACACCTGTATTTTAGTCGACAAGCGTCTAAGAGAAAAACGTTATACGACACACTCACATTATTTTAGCGCGAGGTACCTGCACACGGATTGTTTTGAACCATTAATGGGACACCTGTATGCGGTCTTTGAAGGATTTTCTAGCTAAAAGTACCTATCGATCAAAACTCATAAATAATTTCAAATTAAAGACTTGCTTACTTATTTATATATAAATGTTTAAGACATCGATTATACCCCATAGAAGATTTTACGAATCTTTATAATACCACAACGTAACTTTTGGTATAAAGCTTTTGTTACGGTAACCTACAGAAAGCTACGGTAGAAAATTCTATGTTTCTTCGTTTATATATCATTTTTCCTTTAAGTTTGTGCCAGACACAAATATAGCAGATCGTTATCCGCCTACGTTTGTTTTATAAATTCTTAACGGAAAGTGAGATATTTCCCCTTGAATTCGGAAGTACTTTACCAAGTAGAAGTTCAACAATGAGTTGGATGTAGTGCTTAACAATGCCCTTCACATGACATTATTCACATCTAAAGTCAGCGTTACTGGAGTCATTATGTCGAAGAAGGGCTCCACATTAATTCCTAAGGCGATGCTGTCTATACAATGGGCATTGTCCAAAGAGGCTGTATAATTAATTAGTAGACAAAGGCGCTCCGGATACGCTTTAACCGAAACATAAACTTCTGAATTCATAATGACTTAAGATATTTTACTACAAGAAAGGCTACATTAAAAGGAAGTTTACATTTACACAATTTATAAATAATTGACCTTCCACTTTGTAATTAATAAAATACAAAAAGTCTGGGCGCAGCAAGTGCGTTATGGTAGTGAATTTTCATAAAAATATTTTTACTAACTACATAATATGTATTTTTATTTTGTAATGAAACCAGGCGTCAAATTTGGTTACCAGTATATAGTAGAAATATAACATATAGTAGAAACAATGTATCACATTTAATCAAATTAACTTTATTGTTTGAAAAAATTCAAAAATTAACAACTAATATAAACAGAAGCATATCTAAAGGCGTCATTTTCATGCGATCCGCTATCATGGGTAAAAACGCCGTATGTGAAAAGTTGCGAAATAATTTAAATAACTTGAAAACGATTAACATTTTTTTTCTTCTTAAAAACATGCAATAAAGCAATAAAATAAGGTGTTCGATTAAAAAAAAATATATCACAACGGCTTATGAGCCACCCTGTGATTATTAACATAGTTTTTTAAAATGCAACTCCATAGACGCTATCATTAACGTATACATTTTGTTCTCGCATCTTGTATAATAACGGATATAATGGGCTTTACTGTAGAAATGGGTCACGCTGTATATGTGGGCACTAGGGGGCCAACTTTTGCCCATTTAATGATATCTGCTCACAATTTACAAGTCACGGTCTCATCAATAGGGAATTTTTCCTATGCAAATTCGCTAAAAATTACAGACTATTAAACCAACTCTCTATAACTAATTTAATTTCTGAACGTCACACCGTCTGGGATTACCATAATTAAACGTTGAATGTAACGGCTTCTCCTCCAGATACCAAAATTTATTTCAGATTTCTCTTACTCCCGACGCGTTTCGACACTCCAAGAGGTCATCCTCAGGGGATAAATCTACAAACATAAACAAGATAGGTCTGTCAGAAAAAAAGTTTTTCCGGTAGGCAATTGTGCATGTTAGAGCACAATGATGACAAGGTGATCTTCACAGAAAAGTCAAAGGTCAAAGTCACAAGTCACACAGAAAACATCGACCAACAGTTAAGTTAAAATCTAAAAATCTAAAAAACTACAGATACAGTAATAACAGTTAAAAATGTTAAGTTAAACATGCAATTACGTTAACAAAGCTAAAAGCATCAAGCAGTTGAAAAGCAATGAAGATTTGGAGACTAAATAAACAAGTCTATTGTTGAGGCAAAAAAGCAAAGCCAATGAGTAAAACTGACAGGTTAAACAACACAGCAGGCAGGCAAAGTCAAGCAAGAAACCCAATTAGAACCATCTGGGCAAAGAAAACTGTAAAAACATTAAGTGAAAAGTAATGAGCCATACTCACTTGAACAAGTCTCAAAAAATTGAACTCGAAACTATACAGGAAGGTTTTAAAAGGTCACAACTGCATCCATTGTGCCAGGGGTCATGCAACACTACGTCTGCACAATGCCAGAAAATTGTCTTCAAGAACAAAAATCTATGTAAAAGATCAGCGATTTTTAACAGCCATGATGAAGGGCGGCCATTATGTGAACTTGAAACGGGCAGGGTGTACCGGCGCAGGTGCGAAGAAGTCTCAGAAGCGAAATGTCAATGACAAAAGAGCAAGGAATGGTAGGGGAGCCATAGAGCAGCCATCTTCAAAACATAAAGTTCATGGTCATGTAGAAAACCATAGAGTTCAGCAGAACTATTACACCAATTGGCTATAGAATGAAGGAAATTTAGTAAAATCCGTGTTGGACAAGTTCAAAACATCACTGGCTTGACACTTGGGATGTTTGAAAATCTCAATTTCCTCTAAGACGAATTGTTCTACGCCAAAGCTTGAAGGGTGCAAGATTCTAGCATCTGTATTTTTGTTGAAGCAGTGGCTACTCTTCCTCAAATGGCAACCAAATACTGCTGTGTCATTGTTGAGCTGGTTTCTACTCCTAAGGTGTTTCGTGACTCTGGTGCCCAAAGATCTTCCGGTTCTTCCTATATAGACAGCTTTACAACCGGGGGTACCACATTTTAAGCAATAAACACCCGACTTCTTCAGGTCTGGGATGCTATCCTTGTTGTGAATGAATAAGTTGTTGATGGTATTCAAAGACTTAAATGAAAACCTGACATTGTCACATTTGAGAGCCTTGACAACGGCATTGGAAACGGGACCACAGTAGGTGAACGGGAAATACGAAATTCTCTCAGGTTGAGCGAGGGGTTGACTGGTGCTCGTTTCTATCAAGAGCTGACGGCTCTTTCTGTTGACAATAAAGCTGTCTATATAGGAAGAACCGGAAGATCTTTGGGCACCAGAGTCACGGAACACCTTAGGAGTAGAAACCAGCTCAACAATGACACATCAGTATTTGGTTGCCATTTTAGGGAGAGTAGCCACTGCTTCAACAAAAATACAGATGCTAGAATATTGCACCCTTCAAGCTTTGGCGGAGAACAATTCGTCTTAGAGGAAATTGAGATTTTCAAACATCCCAAGTGTCAAGCCAGTGATGTTTTGAACTTGTCCAACACGGATTTTATTAACTTTCCTTCATTCTATAGCCAATTGGTGTAATAGTGCTGCTGAACTCTATGGTTTTCTACATGACCATGAACTTTATGTTTTGAAGATGGCTGCTCTATGACTCCCCTACCATTCCTTGCTCTTTTGTCATTGACATTTCGCTTCTGAGACTTCATCGAACCTGCGCCGGTGCACCCTGCCCGTTTCAAGTTCACATAATGGCTGCCCTTCATCATGGCTGTTAAAAATCGCCGATCTTTTACATTGATGTTTGTTCTTGAAGACAATTTTCTGGCATTGTGCAGATGTAGTGTTGCATGACCCCTGGCACAATGGATGAAGTTGTGACCTGTTAAAACCTTTCTGTATAGTTTCGAGTTCAATTTTTTGAGAATTGTTCAAGTGAGTATGCTCATTTCTTTTCACTTAATGTTTTTACAGTTTTCTTTGCCTAGATGGTACTCATTGTGTTTCTTGCTTGACTTTGCCTGCCTGCTGTATTGTTTAACCTGTCAGTTTTACTCATTGGCTTTGCTTTTTTGCCTCAACAATAGACTTGTTTATTTAGTGTTCAAAAATTTCATTGCTTTTCAACTGCTTGATGCTTTTAGCTTTGTTAACGTAATTGCATGTTTAACTTAACATTTTTAACTGTTATTACTGTATCTGTAGTTTTTTAGATTTTTAGATTTTAACTTGACTGTTGGTCGATGTTTTCTGTGTGACTTGTGACTTTGACCTTTGACTTTTCTGTGAAGATCACCTTGTCATCATTGTGTTCTGACATGAACAATTGCCTACCGGAAAAACTAATGTTTTCCTGACAGACCTATCTTGTTTATGTTTGTAGATTTATCCCCTGAGGATGACCTCTTGGAGGGTCGAAACGCGTCGGGAGTAAGAGAAATCTGAAATAAATTTTGGTGTCTGGAGGAGAAGCCGTTACATTCAACGTTTAATTCTCTATAACTAAAGCTGCTGCCAAAGTATCAGAGAAATGGTCTATTTGAAATGATTTTTCTGCCAACATTTTAGTAAAATGAAGAATAGTGACGGTTGAAGCAGAAACTTAAGGCTCTGCAAAACACGTTTCTTGAGACATTTTCTCCACCTAACCCGTATTTGTTTTAGGTTCTTTGACTAATTTTTTTAGTTTTTTTTCGCGACTTTTTTTTCTGGTATATGATATACTTTTTATAATATAAACCTGCCTACCAAAGTTGGCTGGAGGAATCATTTTCAACGGTGGGTGAATTATTTTTATATCTTAAGGGGTTCTCAAGTTGTGGACCGATCCCCCACTATTTAGTCACCCTGTATATATAAAATAAATGAAATATATGCAATGGAGAATAGCGCAAAGCGCCCTCTCCGGTGTTGTATCCTAGACTTCCACAGCAGATTCCACGGTACATACAGCCTCACTTCTGCAAAGAGTTGTGGTAGCATGTAAAGCAAGAGATACAGACCGGTTTCGTTCCACTTAGGACTCCTCAATATGCGATATCTGCACTCCAAAAAGTCAGTGTTAAAGCAGGTGTTGCCATAATATGCAATGTGGTGGCGGTTCTAGGCTTCCACAGCAGCTTCCCCGTACACAGTTCAGCAAGAAAAAGGCTATGGGAACCTTCCTAAACACGCTAACAAGAAAGTGTGAGTATTTTTGAGACTCAAAGGGTACCGTAAGCAGAGCCCTTTACCGGCTAGAGCCAAATTGGCAATGCACTATTTTTACGACTACAAAAAACTCATATGTAAGATGATAGAACGAACAAATAACTTTGTATATATTAAGGAAATCATAAATTGAATTTCCTACGTTGGCACCCGGTATATTTCTGTTGATTTTGCCTTTTGGACTGAGAGTAATTTTAGCTAAATCGTAATAGTTTGCGGTCAATAATCTATTTCTACTCTGTGTATTTTTGGAGCACCCGTGTATGCAGGTGTATTTTTTTTGCTGGAGAATCGGAATGAACGATACATTCAACAGAATGATTAATTTTGCCAGATGAAAAAAATTCGTTTACATTCTGTTTGTCCACGACTTTTGCTGTCCTTTTTATTGTACTGCACGCCAATTAGATACAATTCAAAACAATGAAAACGCTGAATTCAAACGGAAACCAGGTCAAAGGCCGTCTGCTTGATTACTGACTCAATTCGTTCCAATTGACAATAATTATTATCTTTGCTTTCTGAATAATGTAAATGCAATTAACGATTTATTAATGAATTTTATTGACTGATAGCTTTATTAATTGGCTCCGTCAAAACAAGCAGATATAATTCAAGGAATTGAAAGTATTTATGGTATATTATAATTTTATAATAAATAAATTATAATGCCTGCGGCGGGAAAGATTACAGGAAAATAGAAATAATAATGTTATTATTAACTAAACTGCCTGTTTACCAAAACTTATGACTAGTAATAATAAATCTGTATTAACGCGGCTTAATAACTGTTAATAGATTTAAGACGGTGTTTAATTTAAAATACAAAATTAATAGTAACGTAAAGTTTAAACTGATAGAGTTTAAACTTCCTATTAACAAATTTTCATTAACTTACTGTTGATTTTAGCAACAAAATCGTCTTTTTTGCATACGTTTGTGTTGAATACCGCGAAAATACCATCGACATAACAAAAGCATACTCTAGGAAAATACTCACAGTTACTTTCTATACACGTTTCAAATATAGTCATGAAAAGTTGAGTATAAAATTTTCTCACGAATTAGACATTAATAATAAACCACAGGAAGAAAACTACCACTCTAGGTTACATTCCGAATAACTCACATCATACGTACGCACAAAATGGCTAGTTAGAATTTTTTTGTAAATATGTTAATACATATTCCTTTAAGTAAAAATAGATATGGCAAAAGATTTGTGTATATTAAGAACGTGGCTGAATATAACCGATACACTGCTTGTCTAATGGAGAAATTAATTAACAAGCAGAAAACAAAGAAAATGTTAGAAAAAAAAAGCGGAAAAAACTTTGTTTATCTCTAATTATAACTGCTAATTTTAAACTAACATTTTCGACAAAAGAATGCCTTAAAAATTTGCTGGGTAACCCAAATGACAAGGATAGTATCACTAAAATGTCGGGGATTTACAAAATGGGTTATGGAGATTGTGATCTTCAACACGACCGGTAAACTAAGAGATGTATTGAATTTAAATTTAAAGAACATTTGGCACAACTAGAATACGGTATTGTAGATAAATCATGAGCCCGACATATTTGGGATATTATTCATCACGTAGATAAAGAGAAGCTAAGGTTAATCAAAAAATATTAGACAACCAGGAGAGCTAAATGTGTTCAAATATATATATATATATATATATATATATATATATATATATATATATATATATATATATATATATATATATATATATATATATATATATATATATATATATCTATATACACTCTATTTATAAACTAACGCATAAATTCAATAACATTGACAGTGGCCCTTATTAAGGAAAATTCCAAAGCAGGTCGATTTTTATTTTCAAAAACCAACTTTTTAATATAAGCATGTCATCTCTATCGTTATACTTGTTTCCGGGATAGCTATCCCTTCTAAATTTTGAAATTGGATGGTGGGTAATGTGATACATCTTTTTAAAGCTAATCCAGGTCTCTCTTCAGCAACACATTTTTTTTTGTAGGAATAAAATAAAGCGAGTAATAACATTTTTATTATCGGTAAAACCTACCACAAGTGAAGCCTATAAAGAATTGTACCTGACAATATCCCAAACGATCAACAAATTCTTGATGGACTTTTTTATAATCTCTGGAGAAATGTTGGTACATTTAGTTCTAATTATTGTTTTTAATTGGTCGATAGTATCTGGTTTATTTTTGAATACCACCGCACAGAAAAAAATCTTAAGAAGCTGGATCAGGTGATCTTGCTGGCCACTCGATTACACCACGCCTGCCAATCCATATATCGCAAAATCGTTGATCCAAATACTGTCGAACACTAACGTCATAATGCGCGGGGGCACCATCTTCTTGATACCACAAGCTATAATTTACCATACCAGCATTGTGTCCATCAGGAGGAAATAAGTTTAATAACGTCAAAATAAGATATTTCTGTAAAAATTGTAGATATCGTGATCAATTTATAGTTTCGTCAAAAAAGCAGGAACCAGTAATACTACTCCAAAAAATTCCTGCCCAAACATGTAACTTTTATTGATCTTGTGGTTATCCTGTCGCATCCATCTTGGATTTTCTCTTGCCCAATATCTGCAATTTGACGGTTAACTTCTCCATGTAGTGTAAAAGTAGATTCGTCCGAAAACAAAACGTTCGGTACTTGCTCAGAGTAATCATTAGATTTATCCATTAATCTTGCACAAAGCTACATCCCTCGGCCTGGATCGCGATCGGAGAACTTCTGCAAAAGCTGCATTTTATAAGGATGAAGCATTTCAAGTTTCAATAGTTTACGTGCCGTCTGGGATGGAATTCCATTGTCTCGGTTCTTCCACTGAGAATAAGACGTTTAATTTTACTTCTTCACATATAGACGGGCGACCTGTTTTCGGCAAATAGTCCACGCTAGGCATTTCTCGAAATATCTTATCTTTCAGACTCACAGTTGATTGATTGATTGACATATCCAGATATTTAGTATTGAAGAGAATACACACCTCTGCCTGAGTCCCGTCACTATAACCATACGTCATTAGAACTTCAAATCTTTGAGCTATTGATAAACGCATTTTACCAACAATTTAATAATTAATTTCAAAGAGCAAAAGTTGAAAATTATAAGTATTCATTTTGCACGACAACCAAAACGTAAATTTACTACTATTATCTGTTGACTGTATTGCAAAAAATTATCAAACTTATGCTTGATTAGCTTTTATGACATATGTCACACAGCAGATAATTGTTATCTTCAGTAGATTGTTACAGATACGACATAGTATACAACAAAATCTCTACAGTTGTTTTCGTACAAGAAGCCCAACATTTCGAACATTGTTTACAGACTCTGAGATATTGAAGTATCATATCACAAGTATCATATCAGTGTCATAAGACTGGACTATGTAATTCTTAACAGGCTTCACTTGTGTTACGTGTAACTGATAATAAAAATGTTATTCCCCACTTTATTTTATTTCTACAAAAAAGATTGGTGTTTTTGAAGATAGAACTGGATTAGCTTTAAAAAGATGTATCACGATACCCACTATTAAATTCCAAAATTTTGAAGGGGTAGCTACCCTTTGAAGAGGTATGACGATATAGGTGAAATTTTTATATCAAAAAGTTAGTTTTTGACAATAAAAATCGACTTGTTTTTGAATTTTGTTTAATAATGGTCACTCTAAATTTTATTAAATTCATACGTTACTTTAAAGACACAATATATATATATATATATATATATATATATATATATATATATATATATATATATATATATATATATATATATATATCACTAAAAATATAGTCATAATAAGTTTCATGAATTCAACACCTTCGCCTATGTATGGTTCATTGGTTCATTCATTGACCACTTTACAAAAAATGCTGACAAAACCCTGGGAATAAAGATAACGGAATTCAGAGAGAGACTTCCCGATAAACAAGCAATTGAATTGTTTGTTTAAGCCACCCTCAAATCTCTGGGGGCGAGTACCTGCACAGAATATAAACACAGTTGTAGTCGTCAAACGTATAGAATTTTTCATTTTCTGATGACGCTGACTTGGTTAGTGAATCGATCGTCAGGTTTTTAAAAATGTGTTTTGATTTCTGTTTTTCAAGTGTATTTATCAGTACTTATCACAGGTTCTCATCTTCGCTTAATTCTAATTGGTAGATGTTTGATATTTGGTATGCAAAGAATCATCTAGCGTAGATTTAGTGCACATTAAAAAAAGTTTGGCCGCAGCAAGTGCGTTATGGTAGTGAATTTTAATAAAACTGTTTTTAATAGCAAATATGTGTGTTTTTTTTTAAGAAAGCAGGCATCACATTTGATTACCAGTATAACCTATATAGTAAAAACAATGTGCCATGTTTCATCAAAATAACTTTATTGTTTGAAAACGTACAAAAATTTGCGAAAGTAAACTTAAAGTGTTCCCGAAAAAAACCGTTTCTTGGTCAACCTTATAGGTTCCTAGCAAATTGAGCTTTTTAAATATGAAGCACTTGCTGCGTCCAGAATGACTTTTCTTACAAACATGCATTATTTATATGTTCCGATGGAAAATGCAAAAATGCAATAACATAAGGCGTGTTCGACTAAAAAAAAAAAAAAGAGAAATTTGTATCAATTTTGGGCCAGCCTGTGATTGTAGAAATAGTTTTTAAGATGTAGCTCAAGACACCCTATAATTAATGTATACACATTTTTTTATATCCTGTATGATAACGAATATATTGAGCTTTATTGTTTTTTACGAAAATTCGACAAAAATTATATACCATTAAACGATAAACTCTATAGCTAAGACTACGGCCAAGCATCAGAAAAAAGGTCTATTTGAAATGAATTTTCTGGAAACATTTTAATAAAATGGAGAACAATGACGGTCGAAACTAAGACTACAGGGTTTGTAGAACATTCTTCTTGAGACATTTTCTTGCCATAGCCCGTATTAGGCCAATTTTGACGTTTTAAATCGCGATTTTGACGTTTTGAGGAAAACCCCAATTTATTTTTCTTTAAATGCCTATATAACTTTTATGTCTTGATCTACAGAGATAAATTTTGGTAGGTAATTTACCTATAATGATATACACCAAATTATTTTTGAAAGAAAACACAAAATTTTCCGGGAAAACCTCGGCCGATGTTCTTGGCTAACAAACTTATCCAAGCCATTTACAAAGGAAGGTACTCAGCAAGTTTAATCAAAATCGGCCCACTATTTTTTGAGTGATGGGTGTGACACCTATATATATATATATATATATATATATATATATATATATATATATATATATATATATATATATATATATATATATATATATATATATATATATATATATATATATATAAACGTATAAAAAGTAAAACTGACCCCGGATATGTGTTCTAGGAGGCCTGATTAGCGCTCATTTGAAGACATTTTTTTTTGAAAATTCAAAAGTCGGGATATCCTCATTAGTGTTTTTTTTTAAAGAAAATTCACTAATATCAAAAAGTGGCGTGTTATACGACAATATATATAATATTGAAAAACCATTTTGTAAAAAAGTGTTTTGATACGATAACGCACTTACTGCGTCAGGATTTTTGCATTATTAACTGTCAGGCAGGTAGATGGTAAAATCATAAGATTTGGCCTCAAAATCTACTGCGGTTCTATTGCTTGTAGGAGATCTCTATACATAATGGCTTTTGAGTTGACGCATTTTCTCTGCAGTAATACCCCCATTTTGTGTTTTACAGCAAAGCGTCTGTCAATAAATTGAACTTCTCAGCGAAATGAAACTTGTTTTCCATCCGATAAGTTACAGATAGTAATCTTGAGAGAAAAATAAGTGAGAGTAGAAAGAAAATATTTTATATAATAAATCTATATGTTTTCTTGGGTGCGATTTGTGAGTCTCTGCTGGATATATATAGTATGATAGAGAATTATAGTTGCACTTACTTTATCACGTATTGATCAAGCTAAATAGAGGGGTTCGAAGTATCAGACACGGGAAACTTTATTTTTATTTATAGTTCTGCGCTGTAATATTAACCTCACTGGTATTTTCTCTTGATTTAGAAAAATCATTTAGTGTTGAATATAAACTGCAGGAAAAAAATCACGATTGTGATATAAACTTCAAGTGTAAAAGCATTTAAAAATCTTGATACGGCAATGCGTTTTGGTAGAGGATTATAAAAAGCACTTGGAAATGATTTTAATCTACTATATAGTCTGTGCACATTTCGATGCTCATCATTAGAATATTGGTTATTATAAGAGACAAAGCAATGGTCAAATGGGGAATGTTTTGCGGAATTCAACGCTCGCAACAATATCATTTCAAATTTATCATAAACAAAAAATTTCCTAATTCATTTTCTTCAATAACGCCTTATGCGACCACTTTTGAACTTGCACATTGTTGAGACACTTTTTTACGCCCAATTCATTGGTGTGGACAGAAACCCTCGATTTGCATTTCCTTTCAAGTTATCAGCACTATTTTTGTTTTTATTACGGCGGCCATTTTTAATTTCTAGTTAGTTAGATACCACTCGAAAAGAGCTTTCCAACAAAGTACAACATGTTTAAAAAATATTTATTTATATGAGTGATATTAACGGAAAATAAATTTGACTGGTAGGCTATGAAATCAAACGACAATTTGACATAAATGATAAACTCTGTCAATTGACATGTAAAAGTGGAACTGGTGAGTTAGTCAGAACTTTCTGTAATAGCCATTGATAATGAATCGCCACCATCACAAGTACTGATAACGGCACATAAATTTACAAACGAAGAAAATATTGATATATTGGAAGTGTATTTCAAAGAAAATCGAAACTCTGAAAATGCTCGCACGAGTTACGCTCAGCATTTTCCAGAATGATCACAACAAGACCGAACAATTTTCAATAGAATAATCACAAAGTTAGAGTCCCATTTGGAAGAACTTCATAGTGAGTACATTAGCAAACCCCGAGAATTCTTCGAATTACAATTAAAATCCTATAAAAGGAAAAACAAACTTTGTGAATAAAAAAGCTTCACTTAGTTGAAAGTTACATATCAAATAGCCAAATGTAAAAAGCCTCACAAGATTGGAGAAGAACTCATTTTGCCAGCTGCAATTGAGATCGTAGAAACGCTGTTTGGAGATAATTTTGCCAAAAAATTGCATCCCATATCTTGCCTGCTGAATTGTTCATATAGCTGAATATCTACCGCATCGGCTTTTCGGGGAGTTCGTTACTTTTTTTTTTTAATTCAGCTTGATGAGGCAACAGACAACAATAAAGATGGTCATTTAATTGTCTTTATTCCATTTTGTGATGGTATCTTAGCAGCAGAAGAACTACTATTCTGCAAACTAATAAAACTCAAAGCAACATCACTTGTATTATTTAGTACCTTAAATGAATTTCCAAACGAGGCAAAAATAGAGTGGAAAAATTGCGTCGGAGTATGCACCGATGGTGCTGGTACAATATATAAAAGGTTCCAAAGTATACAAGTCCTTGTGAAATTCAAATCTCAACAGTGTATCTAATCGCATTTCATGATCCACAAAAAAATCTCTGGCTTCCAAAGAAATAACTCCTGGTCTGAATATTGTGCCAGCGACGGTAGTACCCATAGTAAATTATATAAAAATGAAACCCCCTTAAATCAATAATCTTTTCTGCATTTGGTAAAGCAAATTCAAAATTACTATTTTCTTACGAGGCAAGATGGTTATCCCGAGGGACATTTTGGCAACGTGTTTATGAATGCAGAGGTGAAATCGCCATTTTTCTAGAAGAGGAAAGCCAACCGGAAGCCGAGAAATTTGGAGATGATGAATTTAAACATTATGTTTATTTATTTATTTATTGAGATAATACAAAGACTGTAGCCTATATTGTAAAACAAAAAGTGCAGAATTCAATATCCAGAACGTATATAATAAAGGGAAAATCCAATTGTTGAGAGGAGCATCCAATCTTATCTTAAATATATCGATATTTGAGGCAAACTGTTCCATATATCAAATGCACGGTTTGGAAAGAAATTGAGTCTGTTTGTGGTGCGAAAAGGTTCCGTCTTCAAGTTGAAAGAATGTCCCCGCAGTCTAGAGTCATCACTAAGACGCACCAGGGTTTCACACGTAGGCGTACACAGACCATGAGTCACTTTGTACAAATATAGCAGGTCGCATCTCGATCGCCTCTCCTGCAGGGTTGTTTTTAGGCACTTTAGGCGTTCTTCATAGGTTTGATGCTGGAGCTGCAGAGGCCATCTGGACGCTGCACCTTGGGTTTTCTCCAGCAGTTTGCAGTCCTTGGCAAGGACAGGTGACCACGTAGAGACCCAATACTCCAAATGTATATATTATAATATATTTAATAATTTAATATAATAACATTCGAGCTTTAACAAAAAAAATGCCAATTTTGAACAAATCACCTCTCCTTCCTCCTCTAATCTCTGGGGCGATTTCACCTAAGGACAATCTAAACTGTTAGTTTGTCGGCTGCTGACTGTATACGAAATCTGTAGACGCTATTTCAATTCGTTCTAAAGTTGTCGTGGCTACAAACAGACAGCCGTACAAACCGACATACTGACAAAAAAAATTTTGTTCCTAAATCATATTTTTTATATATTTTGAAAATTTTTACGCAGTTTTGGTAAATGAAATTTGGAAATTTCCATACCATACTTGTGTGACGATACAAAAGTAATAATACAATAATATCATTTCTATAATATATAGACAAAGCTAATATTTGGGTATCAATAGTACTTATAACTGAAGAAATAAACGCTACTTAGACAAACATGACTTATTTTGGCACATCGTGCACACAGAGTCTGGCTCGCATTACATATTCACTTGTCATAAGGACTTTTCAACAAAATTACTCTCTATTAAGTGTATCTGCATTAACAAAAACACAACACGATTACGATGACATCATGACAGACAAGCATATGCAACCACTTCCACCAATACAATACAACCAACACAAGAAGACAAAACAACAAATCATCCACATACCTTTGATGATGTTCCAGGATTCAAACGTTGTCGTGATAATCCAGTTTCTTACCAGCCGAAGAAAATCACGCTGGCTATATGTGGTGTCCTCAATTTCAGTAGGTGGAAAATTGTATACCCTTAGACCAGTGTTCGTAACGCATCTGTGATCTGTAGACTTCACACATCTATCGACTACACCTCTTGTTTTTTAGAGTGATGATACAACTTAAGATAACTTTTATTCTTGTATTGCCATTTCATTGAATCTAAGAGATACAACCGTCTTACATGAAAACTATCTACTCTAGAAATGCTTTATTTAATCGATATGTATACTCGCTTATAAAGGTGGCCTGAAGTATCCAGTTTTGTGTTATCGTTGGTATTCGTACACTCTGCGCAGCTCCCCGCACCACCATTTTATAATCAAAGTATGACTCAATCCAAGACTGATATACAATCATCAAATGTTTCTGATCAAGGACCTGATAGAATCTTCTAAATTTACTAATGTAGTTTCGTAACTACCAATGATATGCACCCCAAAATAATTGACCCTGGGGCTGACACCGTTGAAGGAGTCTGGCCGCAAAAATTATTGGTATGTCTCTATATAAGATGTCTGTCTGCATGACAGGCAACAGGCAGAAAGTTGATTTTTCAAAATTAATTGTCTTGCTGGACAACCTCTCGAAAACCAAACCAAGGTCTTAACACATTTTGACACGCAGATCTTTCCAAATTTGCATGCGGAAAAAATGCCCATATTATCCATATGACTAATTATTATGAATCAGCCATCCAAACTTACAGATTGATACCTGTCACTCAAATAGCTTTTTCAAATATCAAGTGGAAAACCTCTAAAACCCAAATGCTCCAAGAGTTTTCGGTGGCTCATGCTATCAAAAGTTTTGAACAAGTTAACCAAAACAGTGGCTGCAATCCACGTTAAAATTAATTAGCGGTATTAACTTCGCCGCCTCATACTGAGAACGTCTAGCATTCCTAAAACTATATTGTCTATCAGAGTGAAGCTCAAGCCTATAAATAGATGGTTTCATCTTGGCTCAGATTATTTTTTCCATGCGATCGTTACTAAGTTCCACACTATTCCTAATTTTGTACAACGGTCTCACTACAGCCGTTTTTAAGACGCGCGAAAGAGTCCCGACCTGAGTGACCTATTTATTATCTAAGCACGTGGGCAAGAGACAATGTCCATGATTTGCTACGACAAAGAAACACTAAGACTACATATACCCAGTGCTGCGCTAGATTTTAGTTGTCGAATATCTTTTCCGACTGCTCGACTTAAACAGAATTTGTTTATCACCCTTTTAGCCTTAAATAACGGATGTTTATATCAACTCAGTTTGGTAGAGATACCCCTTTCCTGTACAAAATAGTTGTTAAAACAATAAATCATTCAAATGAGTGATTAGCTTCATTTGGTGTCACATATTTCAGAACTATATTGTTTGTTTTCATCACTGCCTACAATTTTGCTAACGCACCGCCATAGTCTCCGACGCTATTCCAATTTTTTTTTCATAGTAATTCCTATTATTATATATTTGTCAGATAAATCCAGTACCTTTCTATATTCTACAGATTTGGCACTGTCACTGGAGTGTCTCAAAGTTTGCCTTTACAACCAGTTTTTGCATTTAGTTGCCTCTACAATTCCGTTTGTTATCCATTAATTTTTTGACCGATCTGCATTTTTATTTTTCTGGTTTGGTATTTCTACCAACTGATATTTTTATGATGCGAATGAATGATTCAGCAGCATACTTGATGTCACCTGTCTCTTAAACGTGCATCTATGTTTAAACTGCGAGGTCTCTTCTGACACCCTTTATTGCCAGGCAACTCTTGTAATGATTTGCTTTTCGTTTTTTAAGGAACTTTGCTTGTGCCATTCAGAAGAATAACCAAAACAGAACAAATATAATCACTTATTGAAGTCTGTAATATAGCAGACTATATTATGTTATCTTCTATTTATCTCTTGGACATCATAAATAGCATGTATGTTGTTTGTAGTAGTGAATTTTTTTTTAATCACTAATAGAGAGGTATCGATGGTGAGATTTTACAACTTTTTTTCAAATGAGCGCGAACTAGGACCCCTAGAACCCATATCCGGGGTCAGTTTCAATTTTTATATGTTTATATATATATAGCTACTAATAAAAGGAAGGGGGTTCCCGAGTTTCGTCAAAATCGGTGAATTACTTTTTGAGTTAACGGTTGGATACATGGATACATACATACATATATATATATATATATATATATATATATATATATATATATATATATATATATATATATATATATATATATATATATATATATATATATATATATATATATATATATTCAGAAAGATTTCCGCGGTCTTTAATGTGAGACATGCTTGGTTCTCGGGTTAAACCGCGTCCAGAATTTATGGAATATATTTAATGTAAATAAATTCTGGACGCGGTTTAACCTGAGAACCAAGCATGTCTCATATATATATATATATATATATATATATATATATATATATATATATATATATATATATATATATATATATATATATATATATAATTCACCGATTTTGACGAAACTCGGCAAGTGCCTCCCTTATACTAATAGCTTGTATGAGTTTGTTAGCCAGGAAAATCGGACTAGGTTTTACGGGAAAATTTTGAGTTTATTTCGGAAAAAAATTGTATCTCCAAAAGTTACAAAGCTATTTTGATGAAATTCTCGGAGGATATGTTGCCCTCGGATAGGCCTTACTACACACCAAAATTCAACTTCCTAGGTTTAAAAAATTTAGTTATTCAAATTTGAAGCATTTAATGAAAATTCGCTACCATAACGCACTTTTTGCGTCCAGAACTTTTTTATATATTGAGTCATTAGCCTATACATTTAGATTCATATCAGCTGCAGCTTAAAATAAGTCTGTAAAACACTAATAATATAGTATGCTTTAACAGTTTCGATCCAGAACAAAAACAACAATAATAAATTATTGCTCAATTGTATTTTGTTGAAAACTAATTAACATGTAACAAAATATTTAAAATTGAATTACTAATACAATATTAACAATAGAGCGGCAGCTGCACAAGGATTTCCTATCCCATGTGTAATTTAATAGCCAGATCATGCTAATTCGATTTTAGTTCAGTAAACTAATTGGAGTTTTTCAACGAGCATGTATATAGTTTATTTTTTAGTGATATATATTAACTAACAGACTGATAAAAATAATATTAGGTCAGTAAAGATATATGATATTAGTAGGATGACGAATACAAATCAAAAAAATTAATTAGAAACCAAAGTTATGTTCACTAAAACTTTTGTCACTTACACTTACACAGTTAACCTGAGAAAATTATTTAAGTCAAAGTCTTAAATCCCCTATGTTTTTATTCAGACGTTGCTTTCAAAAGCCAGGAAATACCCACTGGAAATGTATAACTGTATTTGGCAAAAAGATCAATTTCCAGAAAGATGGGGAGGCTCAGAATGCATTTCGTTTGTGAAACCCAATGCCAACATCTAACACTGGGTCATATAGATTTTTATCATTTACTTTAACTGTGTGTAAGAAAAACTTCTTAACAGAAGACTATTATGGCTCATTGAATCAAATAATCTTATAACACCTTTGAAAGAGGACTCCGCAAACAACGGTCATAAACAGATAACATCACACACTTAGAATCTGAAACACACGAAGCATTTACCAATAAGCAGAAACGAATAGCTGTTTTCTTCGACATATAAAAGGCTTACGATATGGGGTGCAGGCTTGCAATAATAAAAAACTTTGTGAATCAAGTATTCGAGGCAATGTACTTAAAATTCTGAAAAACTTCCTCCACGAGAGAACTTTTCGTGTGAGGGCAAATAGTGTGCTATTTGAAAAGCATATATTACAAAATGGATTGTCGCAGTTGTGACCCTTATTCTTGGTGGGCAGCTAATTCTAAAAATAACCCAAATTTAACAAAGTTTGCCAAAACCTATCTTTCAGCACCATGCAGCAGTGTGTACAGCGAAATACTTTTTTCTGAAGCTGGCTTTATTTACGAAGACAAGCGAAACCGCTTGCTACCTCTTAATTCAGAGAAATTAGTATTCATTCACCATAATTTGCCCTTAGTGCAGTATGAGTACTAATTCATTTTCTAAGTTGTAGAATTATCTCTGATTGTATTTCTTAAGTGGTACCAACTAATTACCTAAACATTTTTAAAAAAATTTACTATTCGACCGGATAGGCGCTAGTTATCCGGTATTCGGCCGGATAGTATTTAGCTCGCCGGATAGGTCGGATACCGGATAATAACCGCATATCCGTTTCATCTCTAGATTGAACCTAACCAGACAATCAACAAATGCAGGCTTCCTCAAATTTAAAGTATAGTTGGTTGTTTTTTTGTTTGTTTTTGTTGGTTGTCTGGTTGTACGATCCACTTAGTTACAAATGTGAAATCAGTGCATACCTCATCACTAGAAAATTCACTAGATTCAGGCTTACAAAAAGTCACTAGAAAAGTAACTGAAATGTTACCAAACTCTCAGGCCAAGTCATCTGTCAAGTTTCAACGTCATCTGTCAACTAGCATGTCAGTAATTCAGAGCCCATACGTAACCACAATAATTTAAATGTGTAGTTCAAATGTGCCAGACTCATGCATTTTGTCACATCTAAAGTCTCTTTTTTAAACGTGTTAACGGTGCTGGACAAAAGTATTTGTCATCTGGGTTTTTGGCTTTATCTTCAAGAGTTACATAGTAATTTATACATTTAACTCTAAGATACGCATTAAGTTCTACATAATGTGGCTTAATATTCCTATAAAATTATAAAATACTCATTAGGTGATGGAGATCCTTTGGCCAAACATTGCATTGGCACCCACGTTTTATCCATCATTGAAATTTTAGAAAAAAGGTCTTGGTCACAAGCTACAGCCGGCAGTTTTCTCCGCAAATTTTTCCTCTCTTTTTTCCAGGAGTCAGGATATAGATCCGGCGTGCAGATACTTAATTCATCCACAAATATTTGTATAAAATCGTTAACGCAGATGCTTCACAGACTCTTATTTAACGAGTATTAATTAAAACTTCACTTAGTCAATTATGTCACACCGTTGCGTCCACTTTCTTGATGTAGTCTTCGGTCTCTGACATTTTTTGGTTTTTGCCTCCGCAGCTAATCACCTTTTAGGGCCATCCTAAATGAATTATCTGTTCCATTTGAACTGGTTTGGCCGAAATCTTGTTTAAAAATATAAATTTTCACCACATACAGCAGTCAAAGGTGCGCGTTTAATTTTGAGCTGATTGGCTAGTTTTATCAAAAACTTTTATCACGCTTCTATGCCATACGTTCAAATGATTCATTTTCGTACATTAATTGCTTCACAATAACCACAAAAGGTTCGGGACGCGGCAAGTGCGTTATGGTAGTGAATTTTTATTAAATGTTTCAAAGTTGAATAACTCAATTTACTATAAACTTAGAAAGTTTAATTTTGGTATGTAGTAAGGCCTTTGATAAGGCAAGATATACACCAAATTTCATTAAAATAACTTTGTAAGAGAAAAAAAAATTTCGTAAGAAAATTCAAAATTTGAATAACTCAGTTTTCTATAAACTTAGAAAGTTTAATTTTGGTACGTAGTCTCTCCCAAGGCAACATATATAGTAAATTTCATTAAAACAGCTTAAAAAAATTTTTTCGAAAGAAAAAATAAAATTTTCCTAGAAAACCCTGTCCGATTTTCCTGACCAACGAACTCATCCAAGCCATTAATAAAAGAAAGGCACTTGCCGAGTTTCATGGAAATCGGTTAATTATTTTTTGAGTTATCAGACGGATACATTAACTTACACACAGCTTGGCAAATATTCGTTAAAAAGAAACACAAACCAGACAGTAAACAATTGTCACGACAGCACGCTTGTTCTATGGCTAGCTAGATTTCATTTTGCTCACCACTCGTATAAGACAGATGAGAGATTCTAGGTGGCAGTTCTTAGTAGATATTTCTAATTTTAGAAGAGTAGCGTGTAAATCATGCTGATTAGCAACCGCGAGGGCGCAAAGAGAGTCGGTGTAAGAATTGAAAGTTGCAAGGGTAAAGTAACAAAAAGAAATAACTAGTCTAAGTGGAAAGGCGAATCCAGCGAGGCGAAGAAAACTTCTTGAAAAGACTATAAAATATGCGGATGAGACCCTAGATGTAGTCGACGGTTTTCTGGCCCAGGGAGCTCTGAATTTGCATATACAAAACGTCAGATGGTAGTGCACAAAGATAGCTTTATCATGTAACCACACACGCTTTGGCTGCCAATCGATACAAGGCCGCCCTTTGCACAGAGCATTCATAGCCAAATCATAATTATATTGGAACACTCCCGACAAGGAAGACAACGATTGTAAATTGGCCGCATTGCTGTTTATGGCATGCACATTAACTAGGGAAATTTTCAACCAGCTTTTTTGTTTCCTGCTTTTTTAATTTTATTGCTTTATTTCATTATTTTGATTCTAATAAAGGCAGCGATGATATTTATCTGTAATATAATATACCCACACAGAGAAAATCAACTGTTTATGTGATATTATAATTGAACTATACGTTATACATTTATGTTGATTATAAAGAAATCGAAAATTACAATGACAATTAAATCCATTTGATACAGAATGATGGTAAACAGCTTTTATTTTTATTAGGAAATAATAAAGAATTTTGTCTAAATTCGGCTGTACATATCCTGGAGCGTATATAGAGAGTGATCATAAACTAGTGCTACTAAACTTCGCAACCATATTAATAAAGAATAGAGAAAATACGAGAAGGTATTGAAAAGTGCATAGCTCACAATAGAAAACGCAATAATAATAATAATAATAATAATTATTATTATTAATTTGAGAACTGCTCATGTAAAATACATATAAAGGTCTTTGAAACAAATAATGGTGAAGTGTACAGCATGAAAAATTTATTCACCAATACATAAATTAGAATGATGGTCAACAGTCAAAACATGTAGAAGGTTTGTGTTCTAGTATCCAAGATATAAATTTTTGGATTGCGAAGCTAACGAATTATTTCAGCTCTCTCACAATAATTGAAGCATGTGGAGTATACTATTCAAAAACTTCAAAAAAAGCAGCCACGACAGGGTATTGTACACTATTCTACACAAAAAACACACGATTTGAGAAAAAGTTCTGCCGAACACTAGTCTTGAAGCTTTTTTCCTGAAGTTCTAAACCCTGGACACGCAAGCTAAGGTCAGTAATCCTTTCAAACAGTGAATACATATAACATTCAAACAGGCTATTTAAAGCACGACTGGTTGTGACCTATAATAGTAATAAGGTCTCCTTCGAATTTTCCTAAGGACGAAAGTGGTAAGGCCAACCATCGAGAGGCGTTCTTGATAGGAGAGTATGCGTTTCCCGAAAGGAAGTATGTTTGCTGGATGTTGAATGCATTCAGGCAAGCTGATATCGCCCACAAGCACTGCCCTTCAAACTGGACCGGCATATTCCAAAATCTGCCGCATTTATAGTTAATATAAATTAACAAATTACGAGAAGGACACATGTTGGAACGACTTTCTGAAAATTCACAAATTTGCATCAGCGTTATTGCAAATTGATGAAATATATGCAGACCAGGGTAGATCTTTAGCGATGAAAAGTTAAAGATCTTTATGAGAGTTCACCACTCTCGGTTGTTTTTGGTTAATAAAGGAAGGTCAACGAGGGTTGTGAGCACCTACATGGAGCACAACACATTTGTAAATTTTCAGAAGTAACATCCAATCGTCACTCAATTGTTCGATATATATATATATATATATATATATATATATATATATATATATATATATATATATATATATATTTATATATATAATGCTAATAGAGGAGTGGGTTCGTGCATATTTTTATGTCGTCTGTAAAGGCAGAAGATTTTGAATAAATGGGGTGTTTCAGGTCGGGCACGTTAGCTAAAAAAAGTAAGTGCTCAAGCACTGACCCTTGCGATATTCCACTCTTGATTGGATACAAAAAGTAGGATCCTGCCGCTCGCAGACAAAACTGACTTATCGACAAGAAAGCTTCCATCGAGAACAGTACATGGCCGCAGATACCTAAATGTTTAGGTTTGTGGAGCAGCCTCCGAGTAGGTACTTTATCGAAGGTTTTTGAAAAATGTATGTAATCAGTAGGCATCTTCTGTTCAAGTGCTCTTTTCCAGTGATCAATACAGAAGATAAGGTTGGTGGTTATCTTTCTACCAGGTTAAATTCGATGTTAAATATCAAGAATTACGCCAGTCTCAAGCAAAAAGGCGCGCGGTTTCTTGCATATTACAGGCTTCATGACTTTGTCGGAAAGATGGTTTACAGGGCGCTAGTTTTTAACATCACGCTTACCAGAGTTTTGTATGACGCTGTGAGATGGTACTATCCAAAAATTTCACCAAATCACCCCCCCATTCATCCCAACCCCCTGGAGTGATTTCACCCAAAAACAATCCTAGCCGTTAGTTTGGCGGGTGCTTACTGTGTAACAAATTTCAATGATATTTCAGTTCGATCGAAAATTCTTGCGCCTACCAGCAGGCACACATACAGACCGACAGACCGAGAGGCAAAAAAAAAATTCGTTCCAGAATTAGGTTTTTTTTGTATGCTTTAAGCCTTTTTACACCAAAAATAAGTGAGATGTTAGACACGATTTTCACACGTGTCGCCATCTCGTTGCTGAACCAAGTAGTAAGTTGTCACGGCAGCTCCAGATAACACAGAATGTTATAGAGACTGTATACGACCAGCTAACAATTTAGTAAATTGTCAGCCCTGGCCCATTTATTCTCCAATATAGGCACAATGTATGTAAGGCTAGATGTATTCTCACCACAATTAGAACCCTAGAGCGGTTTCGCTCTAATTAGAGCATGCCAGTACGTAATACGGATATGGTAGCTAGCCGTTTTACTTTATAAGTGTATTTTCGCTGCAATTAGTATGCCGTACTGACGAGCTCTAATTAGAGCAAAACCGGTTTACGGTTCTAATTGTTGTGAGAATACATCTAGTCTTACTTTTTACACCGTTTTAGCAAAAAAAATTGAAACTTGTGTCACCGAGATTCCACCCCCACAAATTCAGCCCCTAATTTAATTTCAGCACAGAATGCCAGATGTTTTATGAAATTATAAGTTTTCTAATAAACAAACCCTAACACGTTATGTTACTCGAGTTTTAACAAAAAGATATTAATTTTCACCAAATTACCCATTTATCCCCTACCCTCTGGAGCGATTTTACCCTAAAACAATCCGAACCGTTATTTTGTACCTACCTGTGTACCAAATTTTAAGACACTATTTCAATTCGTTCTAAAGTTATCGTGGCTACAAACAGACCGACAGACCGACAAGCCGACAGATCGACAAACAAACAAAATGCTCGTTCCCAAATCATGTTTTCTACATGTTTTGACCATTTTTACGACGTTTAAGCGAAAAAAAAATTAAATTTTTGTCGCCGAAGCGATACTTGCGCACGTTTTGACTATGTGGAAGTGATAGATTTGTTACATTTTCATCTGCAGAATCAGTTTCCTACATAATGATTTGACTTGCACACGAAACTTGTATTTTTGTTTTAATTTTATTTAATAGGGTTAAATGGCTGTTATACCAAGTGGATTTTAATATTTAGGATATTTAAATGTTTACAAAGAAAAAATGTTTCTTTTTGACTATTTGAGAATTTCAAAAAAAAAGTTTAAAGTTTTATTGTCAGTTATTAAATTTCCAATTACCAAAATGTTTGGTACCATCAAACACAGAGATGTATGTTCTTTGAATTTTCGTCGAAAAATGATGAGGTTTCTATTTGAAAAAAGCATCAACAAGGGGAGGCGGTGAATGGTAAGAGTTCAACATTACAAACTAATACTACAAGGGGTGAAACAAACAAAAATTAGTTGACGCGTTCGAGCGTTTCTCTTAGAATTATGAGTTTTATTACACAACTGCGGTCCACACTATATACATATATATATATATATATATATATATATATATATATATATATATATATATATATATATATATATATATATATATATATATATATATATATATATAGGGTGGCGCATTGAAAACGAAACAGACCGACTTACGTCCAGAGAATTTTTTTTAGGAAATGCTGAAACACGTCAATTTTAATATTGAGGGGGACATGTTTTGACATAAAACTCAACTTTGTCACATCAACCCCTTAAGGGTGGTGATAACAACCCTTACATTTTAAATAGGGAACATGGGTCGGGTATTACATCATTTGAAAACTCTTTCTTTTCTGAATTTAGCAAACTAATTTTTTTGGAAGTTTTATCAACTCGTTTACAAAATTATTCACAGTTGAAGATACAAAAACGCATTTCACGCATTCCGATAAGAAATGTGCTGATAGTCAATGTTTTGTTGGTTTGTAAACAAAAAATTAACTATCAGAACATTTATTATTGGAATGAGAGAAATGCGGTTTATTGTTTCAGTTTATCGGTCGGTTTGATAATTGATAGTACTACCGAAAATTAATTTCACAATGGTGTATTCTGTAGATGAAAGAGTTGAAATAATTAATTATTTTTTCAAAAACGATGACTGTGCCAACCGTACCGCAAATTGGTTTAATGAACGACATCCGAACAGACATGTTAACAGAAAATAATTTTGGAGTTAGTTGCAAAGTTTCGACAAAGTGATTTAGTACCAACAAAAAACGGGTTCCTGAACGTCAATTTCCGGTTAGAAATGAGACTACTGAGATTGAAGTTTTAGGACAAATTTCTGCAGACCCAACTTTGAGCACGAGAAAATTGGCCACTGTTTCAAACATCAAATTCATCTTGTACAACAACTGAATGAAGATGATTTTGATCGGCGGCTGGAGTTTTGTGAAGTTATGACTGCACGAATAGCTGATAACTGGAACTTTCTGTTCAATATCTGTTTTTCAGACGAGTGTACGTTTTTATTAAACTCTACAGCCAATCGTCATAATTATCGTTATTGGGCAGATAATAATCCAGGAAATTTTCACGAAGTCCACACTCAAACTCCACAGAAATTAAATGTCTGGACTGGCATTTTTGAAGACCGTTTAATCGGACCAATTTTTCTTGATGGAAATTTGAGTGTCGAAACGTATTTGGAGTTACGAGAAGATATCGTTTACCCTCTACTAATTGACCTTGTTGAAAATGATGATCGCTATCAAGAAAATAACATAGTGTTTTAACAAGATGGAGCTCCTCCGCATTTTTCGCAATGTGTCATGAAGTTTCTGAACCGAAAGTTTCCAGAGCAATGGATTGGGAGTAGAGGTGCTATTGAGTGCCCCCCTAGATCACCGAATTTGACTCCTTTAGACTTCTTTCTATGGGGAGCAACAGACCCGAAGTCTCTGGCAGAATTACGACGACTCATTGTTGAAGAATGCCGTCTAATAACTCACAAATGCTCCAGAATGTCAGAGCTCGTTTTGATCAAAATGTGTACTTTTGTATGGAAGCTGGTGGTCAACAATTTAAACACTTACTTAACTGAATAAACATTTTTGAACGTTTGGTTTTGTGTTTTAGTTTTTTTAACGAAAAATTGAGTAATTAGTGCATTTCTTATCACAATGAATGAAATACGTTCTTGCAACTCCAACTGTGAATAATTTTTAAACGAGTTTATGAAACTTCCAAAAAAATTAGTCTGCTGAATTCAGAAAAGAAAGAGCTTTCAAATGGTGTAACACTCGATCCATATTCCCTATTTAAAATATAAGTGTTGTTATCACCACCCTTCAGGGGATGATGTGACAAAGATGAGTTTTATGTCAAAACATGTCCCCCTCAATATTAAAATTGACGTGTTTCAGCGTTTCTTAAAAAAGAAAATCTCTGGACGCAAATCGATCTGTTTTGTTTTCAATGCGCCACCCTGTATATATATATATATATATATATATATATATATATATATATATATATATATATATATACATATATACAACTTAGATGTCGTGACATATCTTATATCTTGCGATATTAATTTCGCGAGTTCAGGTCTTATTGAAGGTTTAAGTATAATATTACATTCCTAAAATAAATTGTCCAAAGAAAATAAGGCGATAAGCTACACGGTGAAAAACATCTTTGTCGTTGTCGCCATCTAAAGCGTAATTATTATTTCTCACATAAATTCGCAACTTGTTATGTGATACTTTATAAGTTCTTTGTTGGAATATGAAACGATGAACATCTGCGACTGCTACTTAGATTCCGTTGCCTTAAAAAGAACGGCTGAACTCAGGTGTGCGGCAGGCTTACGGAGGGATTGACGATGTCAGATTGAGAATCTGGAGACTAAACCAGGAAACACTTTTTTGGCTTAACAACTCGCCTTGATACATCAAACAAAGAACAAGCATTTTAAACATAGATAAAAATAAAAGCACGTTTTCATTTCTCTGACCTTTGTTATATACTAATATTTTTGCTTCTTGCGTAATAACATCAACTTTACCGCAACCTTGTTTTTTTAATAACAAAGTTAGTTTTATCAAAGACGCAATTAGACTAACAGAAATCATAGATAACCCAGCAATGACATCCTTTTCTCTGCACAAATGCACATGATTCATTTAAGTAGCAGTGGTCAATAATTTCAACATAGCTGATAATAAACTACTGCAAACACAATAATTTCAATAGCGCTCTATAGACAATTCAATAAAAATTTTATTTGAGACACCAAAACAACAACAAATCCTCCTCATCATCATCATCATCGTCATAATAATAGGTGTCCAGAAACAAAAATTGAAATAAAGTCTGATTACCAAGCAGTCTCAAGGGGTGTGCCACAGGGATCGATAATCGGACCTCTGCTATATATAATATATACCAATGACTTACCCAATGCTATAAGAGAAAAATTGTTCATGTACGCTGATGACACCACCGTAATTTTACATCATTATAATAAAAATCAATTAGAGCAAAATATCAAAATGGTCATACCTGAGCTCAGAGAATGGTTCCAAAAAAACAACCTGAATATAAATATGAATAAAACTGTAGTGGTGGAATTGAATAAAAGGGCCAAAGAAACAAGTGATAGTGTCATTGCTCTAGATAACACCACGAATATAAAACCATCATATGCAGTTAATTTCTTGGGGGTTGAGGTTGACTCCAGGCTGGACTGGAAAAAACATTTCGACAAGGTGGTTGCAAGGGTTGCCAGGTATACTTACATGATAGGTACCTTGGCATTTCTAGTATCGAGACAGGCGGCGCTGGCTGCATACCACGCTTATGTTGAGGCCTCAATACGGTATGGCATAATACTGTGGGGAAACTCTGTGGATATGCAGAGGGTGCTGCTAGTTCAAAAACGATGCCTAAGAGCGCTTTTTAATTTGCGGGTGGTGGATAGCTGCAGAAGATTTTTTAGCGAACACTGTATACTTACCTGCCACTCGATCTATATATTGGAAGCAGTGCTGTTCGTCATAGACAACCCTGGGTTATTCAAGGCGCACCTACAGGAACATGAACACCAGACAAGATCAAAAAATAATTACGCTATCCCAGCCTCAAGATACACAAGACTGCAAAGGAATGCCACACATAGTGTCATCAAGATCTACAACAAGGTACCGGTAGAAATTCGTCAACTTCCTAGGCAACAAGTAAAGCATAGACTGAAAATATACCTAGAATTGTCCGCATTTTATGAGTTAAAGGAATATCTGATGGACGATATTGCGGAAAAAATTTAGTCGGTGTTGACTTGCAGTCAGTGCCCATGACGCCACTATTGGAATTTTTGTATTGTTTATACAGTTTTTTGTTATATTTTTTGTTTATCTCTCTACGTATTATTTTATTTGTGCAAACTTACTCTGATTGGCTCTACGCCCTAAAGGACATTGTATTAATGAGCTAGTAAAGATTATTATTATTATTATTATTATTAGGGCTTTTATACCCCTCAAAAGGGAACATTCACTCATCGCAGGTATCTCAGATACCAAAGGGCCTGAGCTCAGATGGAGCCCTTTTCAAGTTATCAGGCCCGGCCTTCTGCATAAAGTTATAAAGATGCTCTCCAAGGCCCAGTCTCTTAACGTTCTCTCGAAGATTCTTAGGAACTACACCAGTTGAGGACATGACTATTGGAACACTCGGGCACTATCTGCCCTCTACTGTCTCTTTACTCGTATCTCGAGGTCTCTGTACTTAATGATCTTCTCGTTGTACTTTACCTCTA
This sequence comes from Tillus elongatus, assembly GCA_964006375.1. Taxonomy (NCBI): domain Eukaryota; kingdom Metazoa; phylum Arthropoda; class Insecta; order Coleoptera; family Cleridae; genus Tillus; species Tillus elongatus. Next base: position 61,237,611 of record OZ023267.1, on the reverse strand, counting down.
GATTATTAGTATTTGAGCATCAATCAGCGTCACTTGGTTGCAGGACTTATCCACTATTATTATATCTGGCTTGTTGTGGGCAACTCGTTGATCTGTGAGCACGGTCCGATCCCAGTACAACCTGTATGCTGAGTTCCCTAGAACAGGTTCAGGAGTGTATCTATAGTAGGACACCTTACTAAAATTTAAAAGTCCTAGTTTCAGAGCCAGTTCTTGATGAAGTATTTTAGCAACTGCGTCGTGTCTCTCTTTTTGCTCTGTTACAGCAAACGCTTGACATCCTCCGGTGACGTGCTGGATAGTCTCTGATGACTGCTACCCAAATCTACATTTGTCATCTTGGACCGAATTATCTCCAACTATATGCTCCAGGCAGTTTCTTGTTGGGATGACCTGATCCTGCATGGCCAGCAAAAAACCCTCTGTCTCTGGAGACATCTCTCCGGACACCAACTAGTAGTTCGACGCCAGTTTGTCGATATGTGCTTGGGAGGTCTCACTCAGATGTCGCCCATGGAAAGGCTTCTGCCTCCAAGATTGCAGCTTGTCCTAATTAGTCCGATGGTCACTTTGTATTTCAGTTTCTTTTAATTGTAGCGGTGTTGAATGATGTGCCTCGCATATGGCACGGTGTAGTTTGAAAGTAAGCGCCTGCTGATGGAAATATGTACCCTGGTTTACTATCTGCTGGTCCATCTGTTTACCAATATCCAATACTTTTCTTCCACCTTGGTGTCTAGGTAGTGTTCCCCGCTCGATAGCGCTACGGAGGTGATGCTTGTTTGGATTTTGTTAGGTGTGTTCGCACCTTCCGTTGTAGGTTTTCGATGTCCGTGTTACTCCAGTTCACAAGCCGAAATGAGTAGCTACGTGCAGAACATGCATATGAGTTCAGATCTTTAGTCAGGTTTTTGCTGTTAAGATGTGATCGCACCGCCTGCTTTACACATTCCGTAAGTTCATTTGTCAGGTCATTCTTCATTACCGAGTGGTTTATTTTCCTCGCTTGCTGTATTGGCAGGTATTTATAACTCTTTTACATCCATCGAGGCGATTTGCTGGCCGTTCCGCATTTGATTTACACCTGGTTGTATTTTCTATCTGAATATATGATGATGAACATAAGGTGCGATATTTGTCCTACCCAAACTGCACGTCAATATCTCTAAAAAGAACCTTACATTATTTTAAGGTGTTCTTCCAGGTGGTTCTTTGTGAAGACCGTCAGCTTAAGATCATCCATATACAGCAGATGATTTAGCCTCATTTGCTTCCTGCCATTGCTTTTATAGTGAAGCTATATCTGGTGGAGTTCAGGAGGTTTGATAGTGGATTCAATGCAAGGCAGAACCACAGTGGGCTTAGAAAGTCGCCTGGTTACGATGTTATCACCCGTTTGTACCCGTACCTAAATCTATGTTCTCCAGGTAGACATTGTGTGTTCAAGGAACTCCAGGGTGTAAGTATCGATCTTATAGATCATCAGCACACTTATAAGCCATTCGTGTGGAACTGAATCAAATGCTTTTTTGTAATCCTCGTAGGCAGCAAAGATATTTCTTCGTCCATTGCAACCTTGATTATACACAACCGAACCAATTATTAGCTATTCTTTGCATCCCGCTTTTTGCTGGATCGCAATTATGTTGTTTCGCTCGCAGTGCGCATATTCTCATCTGGAGACATGTAATTGTTCGGTATATGTTGGGGTCTACAGAAAAACGCTGGTCCTTTGGCAGAAGATACGTGTCTCCTTGTGTGAAAAACAACGGCATCTTCTTTGGGTCGAGTATAATATCGTTTATTAACACCGCCAATACATGATGTGTACACCCAAATTTTTTCAGCCAAAAGTTTTGACTCCATCAGGCCAGGGTGCCTTCCAATTATGAAGCTCTTTAACACCTCAGAGACTTCATCTGTGGTAAGCGGCGCATTTGTTCATAACTATGACAAGGTCGGTGTTCTTCGTTAACCCAGCTGGCGCCAAGATTGCAGGAGGCTGTTGTGGCTAGTTGACTTTGTCAGAACTCTTCAATTTGTTCCTTATTTGGAAAAGTATTGCTGGCTGCATTCCTAGCTGAATTAAGCTGACGGTAGAAAGTCCTTTCAGAGCGTTCAAACATTGTATTGTCGCACTTCATATTGTTGCTCGCTTTGTATCAACTCAACCGTTCTGCATATACAGAAAGCTTATGTTTTTAAGTGTCCTAACATTCTCGTGCAGTGTGGTTGACTGGGTCATTATTATAATCATAATTATTATTATTATAATTATTATTATTATAATAATAATTATAATAATTTTTTTATTATTCAGTCATTATTATTACTAGTGGGTCGGTCAGAACTAAACTACCATATATTACTCACCTATAAACAACTACTGATTTGATAGGTAGATTATTCGAAATTACGTACCTGAAACAAAAACAAAATGTTAAACCTTGTGTTATCAAATATTCAGTTGAAAAGCTTATTTACATAAACCTTGTTATACGAGTAAATATAAATAAATATTTATGTTTTGAATACAAATATTAATTTCATTTCACATGGTTTCATTTATCCAAAATTTGCAGTCACAGCTGGCGTAGCGTTTAGAGGACGTCTGCTCGCTACGCAGAGATTCCAGGATTATGTTCTACCGCCAGTCGATCAATTTTTCAATAATTATTACTAATTAGATACTTATTTCAGTACTTACTCAAATGCAACAACTACTGAGGGCATGGTATTATGCCTACGTACGCTAAATGTCTGCACGTTCTGCACTTCGGACCATGCGTTGAGCCGTTGGTTTCATATACCATGCGATGTTGGGCACGTAAAGAAATCCTTACCCTGCTTGGAAAAGACAAGGGTTTTTAAAAATTTCCAAGGTGGTGGGGGGAAACTGTTTGGCCACAGCGATTGACTCGTTAATAAATAGGCCTGTATAAGTACACTTGGAGAACCTAAACCACCACAACACAAATTTAAAAAACCTTACAGTCGTTTCACTAAGCAAGTCAGCGTTATCAGGCGATCAAACATTCTGAATGTTTGATGACTACAGCTGCGTTTATATTCTGTACAGGTACTTGACCTGGACGATTGAGGGTGGTTTAAACAAGACAAAAAACTTCCACTGCTTGCTTACCGGAAATTCCCTTTACCAGAATTCGGTTTTTATTTTTCCTACGCTTTCTTTCTCTCGTAAGGTGGTCAATCAATAAACTTCATATCGACAGTGGTGCTCAATTTATACAACTTTTATTATTGTTATATTTAGTAATACATTACTTTCGACATAGTAATTATTATCCCACATATGTCGGGCAATGCAAGATCTATCTATGGTATCGTATCTTAGTTGTGCCAAATGTCCTTTAAATCTAATTTCGATATATATTTTCGTTTTCCCGACGTATTTAGGATTTTAGGATCACAACCTTTATAACTTATTTCATAGATTCACGACATATATATATATATATATATATATATATATATATATATATATATATATATATATATATATATATATATATATATATATATATATATATATATAGATTGTGGGATTGCCGTCAATTGCAAAATAAAAATCTTTATTAAATGCCGAGCTTTCAGAATAGTTTATTCCATTCTCAAGGATATAACGCGAGTTTTACTTTACCACTTTTCGACTTCAGTCAAATTTACAAAAAGGTTTTTTTTTCATGTTTGTTATTCCGTAATTAGTTAAAGTAAAACTCGCGTTATATCCTTGAGAATTGAATAAACTATTCCGAAAGATCGGTATTTAATAAAAAGTTTTTATTTTGCAACTGACGGCTTTCCCACAACTTTTTAAGTAAATAACAATATTACAAAAACTAAATACTATATATATATATATATATATATATATATATATATATATATATATATATATATATATATATATATATATTTCTTAGCATACTATCAGATTTTCAAAATATCAAAGTAGGCCTAGGATTTGAAAATTTTGTATTCTTACTCAGTTTTTCGTTCCGATTATCTTTTCTTGATAAAATATTTTCATGTCTCCTGAAGAAGAGGCACTTTACTAGTCTAAAAAAATTTGTTATTTGCAAATTTTCAAGCCATACTCGATTTTCGGAAATTAAAATTGACACAAAATATTTTTTATTTAAGCAGGGCTTATTCCCAGAAAATAACATTTTAACTCAAAAAAATACAGTCTCTTTTACCTATTCATGCATCCGGGGACACACTATATATATATATATATATATATATATATATATATATATATATATATATATATATATATATATATATATATATATAAAAATATTACTAAATATAACAATAATAAAACTGTTACAAATTTGGCACCGCCGCCTATGTACAGTTTATTGATTGACCGCCTTATGAGAGATAACGATAAAGGAAGCGTGAGAAGAAGAATAACTAATTTCAGGTAGAGAGAATTTCCGGTAAGCATGTAGTGAAAGTGTTTTGTCTTATTTGAACCACGCTCAATTATTCAGGCCAAGTACGTCAAACAAACTTGGGTAGTGAAACGATCTAAAATATGTTGTGGAGATTTGGGTTTTCCAATTCTACTTGTAGTGGCCTATTTATTTACGAGACTATGGTCAATCGCTGACGCTAAGCAGTTTCCCCAACCTGGAAACGTTGAAAATCACTTATCTTTTCTAAGCAGGGTGAGGATTCCTTTACCTGCCCAACATCGCATGGTATATGCAACCAACGGCACAACGGATCTTGGAAGGGCAGAACGTGCCGGAATTTATCGTACGTAGGTATAATACCATGGCCTCGGTAGCTGTTGCGTTTCAGTTAATAGTGAAGTAAGTACCTAATTCGTAATAATTTTGGAAACATTTATTGAGTAGGGTAGAACATAACCCTGGAATCTCTGCACAGCAAGCACACGTCCTGTAAATGCTACGCTAGCTGAGACTGCATCACGGGTTCCAATCTGCATTTATTGAATAGGCCAGTGTTAAAGAAACAAAACACAGACACCCACGCACATCATACAGGCAAGGAAATGTAAAATTTGTAATCAAAGTCTCTAAGTAACACGAGAGCCTTAGTCGTTCAGTGGTAATGACGTGTGATCCCAGGGCTCTCCTTTTACTTTTTGATTACATACTGTAACACTAATATCAACCGAGGTTGTGGCATTGTATTTGTGCAAGTTTAATGTCTGCACGTTTTGCCCTTCGGAGGGGGCGTTGAGCCGTCGGTCTCGTGTCCATGGGATGTTGGGCACGTTAAAGATCCCGACCCTCCTTACAGAAAAGCAGGGGTTCGGAAAATATTCCAGGATAGTGAGGTGAAACTGCTCCCTGGCGTCGGTGATTGGCCATAGTCGCGGGAATAGACCAAAGAAAAAAAAACAAAGTTACACGAACAACACGTCGTTACTTCATGAAAATCAATCTTTTGTAACATACAATTTTTAATATGAAAACACAATTTATAATAATATTAGTATAATCAAGTCACGTCAGTTTGTATAAAAAGTTGTACATTTTATATATTGTTGTTGCTTGACAAAACTAAAAATATTTCCGACTTTTGTCACAGCAGGTACGGTTTCTTAATGAAAATTTCTTAATGAAAATCCGACCATATAATAATTTATGAACGCTCTCCAAATTGGGTTAAATCTAGGCAAACATTTTAAAATATTATCAAGATTTTCATGACTCTCATTTTTAAAATGTTAGTAGCATACGAAATAAATTACACTTTAAATGGCACCATTTGTGCAGGAGGCTGCCAAGTAGTTTAATTAAATATATGTCGCTGGTCCTTTACAGTATGTACGATGTCAGTGCAGTTAACGTAATGCTTTGAAAATATAATCAGTAGGTGCTTGCTCTACACCAGCCAAGATAACAGTCTTCTGAATAGTTTTATTTCCAAAACCTATTATACATACACTGCATTGCAGCATGAAATCGATGTGGAGGTTTATGCGATTTATATAAGCATGCTGCTGAAAAAGACGTTAATCTCAAATACTTTTCAAGCTATATTTCATATTCCGAATGGAATTCCCAAAGCCACTTTTAATAGCCATCTGTGTACACCACAATGTATTTTTAGCCTAAATTTTACACCGCGTTAACTTTCCACGAAACTAACAAACGCATTACGTCACATGATTTTACGACTAGCTTACGCCTGCAGTTTTGATTGGAAAAAATCCAAGTAAATATTGAATAAAAACCAACAATATAGTGAATCAAATAGTGGGTAGTTACGTTAGCAGTTTTCTTGTACAACACAAAATTTCGCTTAGGTCTACAACCGCTAGGTCTTTTGAGTCTTTCGATAGCCTTGCATTGAGCAGGATGCAGACTCATATATTACATATATGATGATATAATATTATATACTCGGGTTCCTACTTGGAATATAGGGTTTCCGTGAGAGCTTTCCATCTGGCTCAATTCTGGGCTATTGATTTGACTTGCGTTCAGGTATTTTCTATTCTCTTAAGTTCTTTAGATTCAGTGAATCTTCATGTATGTGCCGGTCTGCCCACTCTTCTGCTTCCCTGTAGGTTCCATTTCAAAGCTTGTTTGGAGATGCTATTATCAAATTTCTTAACTGTATGTATTTATCTTCTTTTGGTGATCTCCTTCATTACTCCCTGCCGGCCGGTCGGGGGCCAGAGGTCACTGTTGGAGATTGTTTTGACCCCAAGATGCATAGAATCCTGCGTAGGCAGCGGTGGGCGAAATTTTATAATGTGTTCACTATGCTGTGATTTTCCAAGCCTTGCATCAGGACTGGCAGCATATTGTTGTTAAAGATACGGAGCTTTGTGCGCTTGGATAGTTGGCGAGTGTTCAAAATTGGTGATAGCATTCCATATGTTTGCCACACTTTTCGAATCCTGCTTCATACATCAGGACCGGCATCACAATACTGTTAAATATAGGGAGCCTTTTACGCGTGGATAGCTTGCGAGCGTTCCAAATTGGTATTGGCATTCCGAGTCCTGCTCACAATGTCCTCTATAGCACTAGACTTGTTCATTATAGAGCAGAAGTAAGTAAACTTGTCAACATCCTTAATTGCATTCTTAATCACATCGTCACAACGTGTGGAGGTATCGCATCGGCAACAAAAATTTCAAATTTTTTTTTTGGTTAGACGTCGTAAAATGTATCAAAACATATAGAAAACATCATTTGGGAAATAATTTTTTTCGTCTGTTGGTCTGTATGTCTGTCTAATTTTAGCCACGATAACTTTAGAACGAATTGAGATACCGTCTTTAAATTTAGTATACAGTTAGCACTCGACAAGCGAACGGTTTGGATTGTTTTTGGGTAAAATCGCTTTAGCGGGTAGGGGATGAATGAGGGGTTATTTGGTGAAAATTGACATCTTGTCGTTAGAGCTTAAGTAATATAACGTTTTAGGGTTTATTCATTATAAAACCTTTAATTTCAATAAACATCTGGTATTCTGCGCTTTAATTAATTAAAGTAGGGGTTGAATGTGTGGTGGTGGAATATTTTTGACAAAAATTGGTTTTTTTTTTTTTGCTAAAACGGCGTAGCAAGTCTTAAAACACATATTAAACTTGATTCTGGTATTTTTTGTTTATCGGTCTGTCGACCTGTTGGTATGTAGGCATGTACGTCTGTCTGTTAATAGGCGCAATAACTTTCGAACGAATTGAGATATCATCTTCAAATTTGGTATCCAGTTAGCACCCGACAAAGGAAACGCTTCCAATTGTTTTTGGGTAAGAACGCTTCAGTGGGTAGGGGATAAATAAGAAATGATTTGGTAAAAAGTGATATTTTTTCAATAAAACTCGAGCAGAATGACGTTTCAAAAGTTGACGGGTACAGGAATACAAATATTTTCTTTGTGGTCAAGTCATGGGCCTTAAATTCATTCCATGAGAATGCCTCTTTGAAGATAATAAATTAACACAGATACGTGGAAGTTATGATTCAATTTGCAACACTATATTTTACTGCTCCCACGGGCGAGGCAGTTTGTGCTTGCATGTTCCCACGAGTGTGTGGCATAAGAGAGAGGTCATCTGCATAGATCAGATTAGTCAGGTGATAGAACGGTGTCCATTTTATGTCGTACAATATCTAGATTCTGGTCATCCTGGAGTCAAGGATAATGTTGAATAGAAATGGCGACAGCTCACATCCTTGACGAAATCCGGTTGCCGTTTTAAATACTTCGCTTCTTTGGGTCTTACGAAGTACAATTCAGGTTGCATTCTTATATAATTCGCTAATGACGGCAATGATTATGCGTAGCAGCTGTTTGTCTTCACGAGCTGTTCAGATAGTCTTATGCTTAACACTGTCAAAAGCGCTTTTGAGGTCGATGAATGTGAGATATAGAGTACTCTCCACTCTTCACTGATTGCTCTATGATCACAGGTAGGGTGTTGATATGTTCTATTAAAGAGCAGTTGGTTTGATTTGGTCTTAGTGGCGGTTCGTGATAAGTGAAAGCCAATGATGGTATTGAGGAGTGTTATACCACGCCAGTTGTCGCGGTGGGACAGATCACCTTTCTTAGGAATTTGTTATGAGTGCATCTTTCCGTGTATCAGGAATATTATTTGATTCCCATGTCCCTTGCAAGATTGGCATTAGGAGTTCCAACAATGCCTCAGGATGCGCTTCCCAAAGATCGCTTTGGTATTTTTAAACATATTAATTGCCCTTTGGACCTTACTTTTGTTAGGAGGGTAACAGTTTATTTTGGCTTTTCATAAACGTGCTCCTTAACAGCATAAGGCTCTTCTTCTGGGTGAAGCATCTCGCCAAAGTGTTCCCGCTACCTGATCACCTGTTCCGCCCTGCCCGCTAGCAGTTGCCTATATTTTATCTGATGACTCTTGTAGTTTGGATCGATTTATTGCAGAGTTGTTTCGTCATTGCATAGAGCCTACGCATGTTATGGCGTCCAGTTGCCTGCAGATTCCGTAGCATATCATAGCTTACGCAGGAAGCGTCACTACCCTTCAATACATTCTCTTCTGTCTCACATCAATTTTGTACTTTTTTCGCTTTAAGAATATCACAGTTATTCAGGTGCGAGCAGATATGCAGCAAAAGTGTTTTTGGCTTTTCATAAACGTGCTCCATAACAGCATAAGGCTCTTCTTCTCGGTGAAGCATCTCGCCAAGGTGCTCCCGCTACCTGATTAGTTGCCTGTTTTTTTATCTGATGACTCTTGTAGTTTGGGTCGATTTATTGCAGAGTTGTTTCGCCATTGCATAAAGTCTACGCATGTTATGATGTTCAGTTGCCTGCAGATTCCGTAGCATATCATAGCTCACGCAGAGAGCGTCACTAACCTTTGATACATTCCCTTCTGTCCCACATCAATTTTGTACTTTTTGCGCTTTAAGAATAGCACAGTTATTCAGGTGCAAGCAGATATGAAGCAAAAGTGTAGGAAATTTCCCTAAACATTTAACTAAAAACAATTACCTAAATTCAGCATATTTCTGTGACACTACCAGACTTCTTTTGATCGGACAAACAATCTATGAACTGACTATCGAACGTCACCTTGGGATTTCCTTCACCAAAAGCGAATTTGAACATTTCTAAATTTTGTTAATAAAAAATTCATTATAAGCAAGGAAAATTACATTATGCTGTACGTGGCGGACTCAAGTTTTATCTAGAAGCTCTCATCAAAGTTTAGGAGCCAGAAATAAATTCAAGTAACAAAAAGTTTTATCCTGAGCAAAACCTGGGCTGCAAGGCCATTACGAATAAATGCGAACCCAGCAGCGAATTCGTCTGGAGCTGGAGAAAGATGATATCATCAGGGTAAACAGATAGAAAAACTAATAAAAGTGTGCTAGAAGAGATGAGAAAAAAAGATTATGCTAAAAGCAACTGAGAGGAGAAAGGCAAAATATATTGAACTTATCCTGAGATATAATAACTTTCCGACAACATTATCTGAAGGATAAGTAACAATGTAATTAGGAAGGTCATGGTTGCGACGACAAGACGACGACGCTTGTAGATTAGATTGAAGAGTACCACGACCATCGTAACGGAGGACAAGACAAATATAATTGTGACTGCTGAAAAAAGTATTGCTTCTTAAAAGATATGTTGCCAGTGAAAGAAAAGTTTCCAGGATAAGGCCACCAAAATGTTCAAAAGTCTGTATGAGGCATTTAACTGTATGTATAGGAAACCACACTAATATTATTGATGGTTTCGATACAAAATATACCCTCCTTTGGTTAGATAATTTGCAAAAGTCGCTTTGGCTCGAAATACATAAGTGGCCTTTTCTACCACCTTGGCTTTGGTTATGAAATCAATTATAGAAAATATTTACAAATAGTCCACAAATGTTTCATTGGATTAAGGTAAGAAAATTTTCGTGGTCAGCTTAGTTATTTTGTTGTTTTCAACACATTTAAGTATAATTTGTGAGTAACCACATGGGTCTACACCTGGCCTTATTTCTGAAAAAGCATTTTCCAATCGCCCAACTTTTTTTTTGCAGTAACTACTTATACATTCGACTATTCGTTGCTTCATAAGTTTTCATTTTAGCACTTCTTAGTACTTAATTTTAATGTTGATATATATGACGTCTATGTTGTTATATATATAAGGTTACCCATGCTGTCTTTTTCTCTGGTCTGCAGGTGACATTTATTAAGTAAAAATTGGAAGATGTGATGACCCTAAATACACTTGGAGAACCCAAATTACCACAACACATTTAAAAAAAGCTGACTATCGTTTCACTAAACAAGTTAGTGTCATTAGAGAATGAAAAATTCTGAATTTCTAAGATTTACAACGACTTCTCATGATCCTTGATGGACAGTGAATTATCTAATTGCGTTATTTTTATTATAAAAATATTATTATTCTAATTGAAAGTATGGTTTACTTTGTCCTAATGGAAACAATTCAGGACGCATATATCGAAATAGCAGCTTCGTTATGTAATATTGAGAAAAGCAGAATCTAGAGCAACATTAACAAAATAGATTTGTAAACTTTATTGTCTGAAAACGTACAAAACGAGTTAAATATTAAGGTTTCTACTAACACATAGGTCAAATGTTTTCGTGCATTATAGCAATTAGAACGCTAAATGAAATTTCCAGTGGAACTCATTCCAACACTTAAATATGGCAATAATCAGCGATAAAAGCTCTTTGTTTGATATTAATTTGTTTAAATCATTAAGATCCTGTAATTTGGGGAAATGTGGATTTATAATTAAATCCTTTGTATTCAGAGTGTTCACTTGTATGTGTTGAAAGTTTGCAGCACTTCTAAAGCCATTAAGAGACGACGTTACGGCAATCGACTGCCGATAGAAGTGCTTTTTACCGCCTATCGACCACAAAGACACACCTATTTTCACTATAAATCAGTCAATGATTTGGAATTAATTGGTTACCGAACACTGACGCAAATAATTCACCCAACTTTTCTTACATTTCTGTGAAAGTTTTCAGGTAACTAATTGTCTAAAGGGTATTTATGGATCTGTATAAATCTAACTAATGGAATTTCGTCTGATTAAGTTTGCTAGCATTATTAATGAGTCTCATAGAAAATACTAATGTCATACAGGGTGTGAATATGAGAGTGTAACACTTGCGATGCCTGTAGTAAATATAATATAATGGCTTTTAAATTCAAAATCTGGATGCAGAAAGTCGGTTATGGTAGCGAGTTCCTTTGTCGTAAAAAACAGTTTGGAAAAATTTGGCTAACGAACCCATTCAATCGATTAACGAAGGCAAGTTTATAATTGGTCAGGCAGAGCCCTGACGGTTCAGTGATAAGAATGTGTGCCTCTGAACCGAATAATTCTGAGTTTGACTCCAGGGTTCTCCTTTCACTTTCTCAGTACATACTGTAACATTAACATCAACCAAGGTTGTGGAATTGCATTTGAGCAAGTTGAATTTTTGCACGTTCTGCCCTTCGTAGGGGGCGTAAAGCCGTCGGTCCCGTGTCCATGCGATGTTGGGCACGTTAAATATCCATACCCTTACAGAAAGGCAGGGGCTCGCTAAAATTTCCAGAATAGTGAGTGCTACCTGGCGTCGGTGATTGGCCATAGTCGCATAAATAGGCCGACGTTGAAGAAATTACAACGCACGCAACATAACTGGTTGGGTACCTTTGATTTAGTAAGTAGCTTAAGTTTGTGAACCAGCTCGAATGACATTTTTTTTTAATATAAAATTAAAATATCTCCGAAAATTTGTAAAATGATCAACGCGTGTTGCATTCATAGAGATCAGTGCATCATACCTAATCTAAAAGATTGACTGCTCTCTATGAAGGCAACTCGTGTTCTTAATTTTACTTTTAAAATCATCGATGTCGTCTCCCGCACGCCTAAAGACAAAAATTACATTATTTCAGGATTTTAAAGTCACCGATTCACAAAATAATTTGCACCATACTGTATATGAAACGACTAACTACGCAGTATCTCAAAAAGCAAGCAGTCTATTTTAGTTAAAAGATAAGAAAAATTATACGATGTCAAAACGCCTACATTTTAGAGATAAGCAGTTCATTGAGAAGGTCAAGCGTCGCTTTCTGTGTAAAACAGATGTTTGATTTTGTTTACATCTTTTGTATAAATGTAATAAACAACTGAGATATTTTCTAATTTATAGACTAAAACTCTTAACAGAAGTTTCCTAACTAATTTATGTATTCACCGTCACATTTGAAAGGTTACGTCGCCTTGTCGTCGTAATCGTATCTCTGTTTGCCGTAGTCGCTATTTGGAACAGGTGCAATGTGGTGGTTTCTTTATGCTTTCTTCATTAATAGTACAAAAGTAGCAACGACACACGGCTTTTCCAAGTGATCACCCATCAGAATACGTTTCGTGTCAAGCGTTGTCCAAGGCCGCTGATGAGACCAGAACCTAACCAGGCAAAACTGAGATCTTTTTCTGTTCTGACTAACATTTGCCACTTCGTGTTACAACATGATAAGTATTCGCAATATAAACCTACAGCCTTGTATAACTTTTTGCCTTTACGTTTTCATTTTAGTCCCCTCCCGTTTCTTAACAATTTATAAAATACTTAACTTTTTCTTATTTATTTCAAATTTATAATTTATTGCCTACATCCGATTGGATTCGATTGATTGTAAGATTTGGCCGCCCCTCCACTACTACCTTCGGTTTATTGTAGCTCACGTCTAATTGCTGAGTTTTCACCCATCAAATCCAGCTCACGGTCGGAGTTGATTTTTTTTTTGACGCTGAAAGTTGCTTTGACAGATGTACGTGCCATCTGACTGAAGTCGTCCGTTTCCAAACTCAAAGAAAGCAACCTACCTCCGAGTTCGCCTGAATCCGACACCCGTCAGTGTTTGACTCGAGGTGGTATCATATTTCTTTTTCCCACTATTAAATCATAACTATAGCATGGTTTAGAACCCGATGATCAGTATAACCAATTCGCGATCACGTTTGGCATGTATGAACATGCCATCCGCTCTCGAGCAGCATCCAAGTTTAGTTTGAGGTTAGGCCGTACAATCGCGAGTCGCGAGTCAGATGTCGCATCGCAGCGCCAGTGTAGTTCACCGTGCAGCCACAGCCGCAGCCTAGACAGTGCCAAGGTAAGACTCCGCCTACTTTGTTGTGAATAAAGCGTCCTACATGCGGTACTCCCAACGAACATTGGTCGAGAGTTCATACGATTCCGTGGTAATTTCACTACAGACGTTAGTGTCGTTCTCACGGAGGAGCGTTTAATACAGGTACCCGACAGTACACTTAACAATCGTTACTCTTCCGCCTCCGAGATTCTTCCACAATAAGGAAAAGTGGACTTATCTCTCTGGTCACTTTACTCGTCAAAACATTAGCTGTGTCAAGGCTAAGAATCTTACAGATTCCTTAATAATTCACTTGACTTCAGCTACCGACTTCAGACGGCTACCCAAATCATGAATAACCTGCAACTTCAATACAATTTCTTCCAGCTACAGGAGGACAAACAATTAAAAAGTGCCCTTAGGGGGTCTGCGAATACATACCTATCGAAGAGGTTGAAAAAGACCTCACCACCCAGTGTTTCCTCCCGATGGCCGCAAAGTCAATCTTCGGCGTGAAAACTGTATGCAGCCTCATAGTTAAGGTGCAGTCTCTACACAATAAGTCCCTACCGAATTAGTGCCATCGCTGCCAAAGGTTTGGTTACGCCCAACAGTCATGCAGAGGTGCCCCCCCCCCCCCTTGCTGCGTAAAATGCAGCGGGCTCCATTTGACTGGTGGAGTGTAAAAAACCCCGAGATGTCGACCCAACCTGTTGCAGTGCGACAAGGGTCACACCGCCAACTACAAAGGCTGTCCAAATTCCCTAAACCCAATGAGCAGACCGCCCAAAGAAAGCCCAAAAATTTCTATGCGGCTGCCACTGGGCCTTCCCGTCTCGCGCAGCCCACAACAGTCCCGAAACCGACTACCTACAAACCAGATTGCGCTGAAAAAGCAGCTTCCACTGCAAATGCAGCTCCCTCCATAGACCTCTCCAACGCAGTGTCGCTTATTACCTCGATCAATTTTACACAGATGAAATAGGTCGCGGGGAAAGTCTGCAACCTTCTCCAAACCTTCCCTGATCTGCTGACGGTGATCACATCCGCGATCCCTCTAATCCCTGAAATTATGTCAATCTTCGAGAAGTAAATGTCTTCTAGAAAAAAGCCACAATCCCTGCAGGTTGCATCCTGGAATGCAAGCAGACTAGCCTGCCAAAAAAATGAGCTCCAAGAATTCGCCCAACGCTTAAAACTGGACGTGGTTCTAGTCCAGGAAATCTATATGTGTCTCCCAACCAATCCGAAACTTCCCAACTATACATTGTACCCCAATAGTCGCACCACTTCCACAGGTGGCGGCACGGCAGTGAATGTTAAAACAAATATCGACCACCACGCCAGACCTGCAGAGCATCGAGGATACACAAATCGTAGTCAACACTCCCTCTTCAGGCCCAATAAAGCTCATTTCTGCCTATAATCCTCCACAAAAAAGAATTATAGACGCCGACCTAAATCTCTTATCCGATACCAGCCAATCCATAATAATATCTGGCCATTTAGTTACAAATACCTCAATTGGAAATCTCGTAATGCCAATTAAAATGGGCAAATACTCTAATCCTATGCAGACAACCATGCAAATTGCATGGTTGGCGCTCCTATAGGACGCACACACTTCGGTAGTGTGGGTCGACCCGACGTACTCGACAAAGCAATCATGTCGAATAGCACCCTCCTCCATGAAATAATAACCTTAAACGACCTCTCGTCGGACCACAACCCAGTCATTTTGCAGCTCGGATATGATAATGACGAACCCGACTTCTCCAGAGAAAAGGTACTGTGGCCATTTTTCACAGAACACCTTAAAAACACCCTTGGCAATAATCCGGTGTTCCGTAGTATCCCCGAACACGAGAGTGCATCGGATAATCTACAGTCCAAAAAATAATGCTCTGTCGAACATGCATCAAGGACGTACCCCGCACCAAGCAATCTCTTCCAATTTCTGTCCAGTATCAAAGAAATGATACTAGAATAGAATCGCGTACGAAGACTAGCTCAACGCACCGGTAACTCCACGGACAAACGAGACGCAAACACACTCATCCAACAAGTAGGATCTGCCCTACAAGAACTCTGCAACAACCGTTAGGAGGAACGCCTGCAAACCCTGTCTGCCCAAGACAATTCTATCTGGCAAATAGCAAAAGTCCTTCGCCCCCAAAAACTTCTGACATGGCCGAAACGGCATCGTATACACGGATGCGGACAAAGCAAGTGCATTCGCGGATTATCTGAAGTTGCAATTGAGCCCAAATTATAACAATATTGATCTGTCGCACGTCGGAAGAATGCACCGTTATGTCAGGAGTACGCTAGCCCGCTACTTACGAAGAAGTTCACCAAATATTCAAAACACTAAAAAATAGGAAAACTCCGGGATACGATGGAATCTCTAACGTAGCCCTAAAAAATCACCCCCGCAAAGCAGTGGTATTCATAGTTACACTTCCATGTGGAAACTTGCCGACATGATCAATATCTCAAAATCCAGCAAAGATCTGCTGTTTCCTCAGAGCTACAGGCCCGTTAGCTGACTCTCAGTCATCGGCATAATCGCCAAAAAACTAACCCAGAAAAGGCTATCCTTATTCACCTTTGAGAACCATATCCTTCCTGACGAGCAATTCGGTTTCAGATACCAGCACTCCACAGCAGACCAAGTCCTTCGAGTGGTGCAAAACAAACATCACCGAAGGATTTAACAAAACAAGTCAACTGGTGCAATATTTCTCGATATTGCTCAAGCGTTCGACATGGTTTGGCATGCGAGATTCCTAAACAAACTTCTATCATTTAATTATCGTCTCAATTTGTTTCTGATAATTAGGTCATACGTGCAACAGAGGAAGTTCTAGGTCAAACATCTGGGAACCAGATCTAGAACCTACTCAGCCACAGCTGGACTCCCGTACGGTTCTGCTATCTCCCCTCTGCTGTACAATATATTTGTCACGGACATACCGACACCACACCTAAACATACGCACTCTTTGCAGACGACACTACCATCCACAGCAGCTCCACTCAGCCGAGGAGACTAACCGAACGTCTACAGACTGCCGCAGACGAGCTGCAAGGCTGGTATAGGAAATCATATCTGGCCATAAACCCCGATAAACATTCAACAGTCCTATTTTTCAAGAGGAAACTCACACCTCACGAACACGTATCCTTAAGCAACAGTCTAATTCCCTGGCAAGACTACGACAAATACATCGGGGTTTTCCTCGACAAACGCTTACCATGGCTTCCTCATATCCAACATGCCCGACGGAAAGCTGCGATGTTCAGCTCGAAGTCCTGTCCACTTCTTAACAGAAATTTCAAATTGTTCATGAACAATAAACTGAGAGCCTCGGTGGTTCAGAGGTAAGAACGTGTACCTCTAAACCGAAGGGTACTGGGTTCGATCCCAGGGTACTCCTTTCACTTTTCGAGTACATACTGTACAATTAACATCAACCGAGGTTCTGGCATTGTATTTGAGCAAGTTGAATGTCTGCACGTTCCGCCTTTCGGAGGGGGCGTAAAGCCGTTGGTCCCGTGTCCATGCGATGTTGGGCTCGTTAAAGATCCCTACCCTCCTTACAGAGAGGCGGTCCTGTATCAAAAAAAAAACATCATCCATGCAGAGTAGTCAGTTTGTTGCAAAGTCCACAAAGGAGGCCTCAACTCCAGGTGTAATCCACCCTAGAGATCTCAGCTCTCCTCGGGGTTGGTCCAGACCCGATATCTGCCAGTGTTTGCTTAAATTTCACCCAACAAAGCGAGCTTCCCGCAGAAGGCGATATTTTTAGGGTGAAAGTTGGTTTGACAGGTGTACTGCCATCTGAGTAAAGTTGCTTGCTGTTTCGAAGCTCAAAGAGAGATAACGTCTCTCAGAGTTCATCTGTACCCTACATACGTCAGTTAGAGGCCGTATCAGGATGTCTCGCACCTGGGCAGTACCCCAGCGAGGTCGCCTATTGGTTTCGAAGCGTACAGAAAAGAAGCATCAATCTCCAGTTTTAATCCAGCCATAGAGATCCCAGCTCTCCTCCTGGTTCATCTAGATCTGACACCCACCAGTGTTAGACTCAGGGCGACACCCCACCGAGTCCCGCTCCCGAGCATCACCCAAGTGAGGTCATTGGTCCGTTTCGAAGCACAAAATCCGTGTGAATACCATTGCCCGGAGATCTCACAACCACACCCCTCCCTCACACACACACCCCGCTGGTCGTTTGGACACTCGACACCTGCCAGCGCTGAACCCAATGCGTTATCATCTGGAACCCCGCTCCGGAGTAACAACCAAGTCAGATCAATTGTCCATTTAGAAGCCGATAGCGGAGGTCGTAAAATCCTGGAGTATATTTAAATAATATAATCCCGCGTACTAAATTTGGTTGATATAGCTTTGTTATTTTCGGAGAAATAAATATTTCCAGCAACCAAAATTTTTCCAGAAAACTGGGTTAGTTTTCCTGATTAACGAACGTATCTAAGGCAATATTTTCTTTAGAGAGTTTTTTTTACGAAAATTCGCTAAAAAGAATAATTTTGACACTGTCAGTAGGCGTAAATAATATATTGTTTGCGATTTAACTCTAAACAAAAACAAGAGTCCTAAATCTTTGCTGTAAGAATATCAAATCGATTTTTGATTAAGATAAGACAGAGTTCCCCGATTAAATTACACACTGAAACTACTGCTAGGAAAATGTTTGCTGAAGCAATAAAACAATCCAAACAAGTCTTAGAATTCTCCAATTACAGTACGTATTCCGTAGTAATTGTTTTGTTTCCCGTCCACTTGATGTAGTCAATAATCTGATATTAAGCAATTTTCTTTTCGAACATTCCATTAGGAAAAGGCTTTGTAACTACTATTTGAAATTTTATATTTAATGTTTTGTATTCGGTAACGACTTATTACCCTGCCGTTTTGTATTTTGTTTATTTAACGCTGGCCGACTTCCGTTATTACAATTAATTAAACATGTCAATCTCCAGCAAATTACGCTAATGATGTGCGTTTTGCAGACATATAAAAATGGAGTGAAAGCTGTGATGAGCACTGATAAGTACACTTTACGAAACCCAGTTAAACATTATATACATTTAGGTCTAACGATGGTTTTATTAAGGCTTAAAAATGTTTTGTGGTAAATTAAGGTTTTTAAAAGGTACCCAGCTTATGGAGACCTATATATTTATAGATTTTGTCTGCCAAGTAGAAAATATAATTCATCGTTTTCTTTTCTTTTACAAAAGTTCTCCATAAATCTGTTGGTGCTTTTTACCCCCTTAATCCCTAATAACCTTAATAACCCGACTTATGAAATGTGGCCTTAATAAAAACACCATTTCTCAAACACATAAAAAACACCATTAAACAGGATGTAGGGTGTCTCTCAGTTAAGGGTTTATTTTACTGCGATCTTAGAGAGAATTTCAGTTAACAATAGGGAATTGGAGTAAATTGCATTCACATAATAGAACAAAAACAACCTACTGATGATTTTAGACGTTTACGGCCATTACTAATTGGAATTTTAAATGTTGTTCCCTCGTCGTCAATTTCATACAATGAGTTGCTAGACGTTTTGGTAATAATAGCTGCTGGCTTCTTTAGCAGTTGACTGAAACTGAGCAAAAATCTCTCTGGTAACACTTTTGATACCCACGGTTGATGCAGTCGCCCGTATTTATTACTGCGCCATAAAAAACACACACCTATCAGGCAGGATTAACATCATTGTAGGTGGCGTCACGATTGTTGATTCTTGCAATGGTATGTAACCGACTGCGGAATCCTTTACGTTGCTAATTTTGGGAAGGTAGCTTCGACTTATTTTAAATCGATATCTCTGTTAAGATTATAAGGATGTCTTTGTTTTTGCCTCCCTCCTAATTTTCTGGCGATATCCTGCTGCTCTAGCAGACACCTCTCAGCTTCCGTAGGTCAAATAGGATTCTATGGCTTTCCGATATTGATGCTCGGTTAACGCCAAGTTTTCAAGTTGCAGTAACAGTAGATGTCGTTGATGTTCCAGCGGTCGGTGTGTCGGACAGTAAGTCTTGCTGTCTGTTAATAGGCGCAATAACTTTCGAACGAATCGAGATATAATCTCCAAATTTGGTATCCTGTTAGCACCCGACAAAGGAACGCTTAGAATTGTTTTTGGGTAAGATCGCTATAGGGGGTAGGGGTGATTTGGCGAACATTGCCTTTTTTAGTTAAAACTCGAGTAATATAACGTTTCAGAAGTTTATTGGTAGAGGAATACGAAAAATACCAAGAAATCCTAATGCCTGTGGTCAAGTCATTTCATGAGAATGTCTTTCTGAGAAGAGTAGATTATCGCAGCGATGGAAAAGTTATGATTCAATTTACAGCACTATTCTTATTGTTTTGAAAGTTTTAATAAAAAGATAACACTTTTGTGCAGTTTTTATTCCGAAATGATAACTAAGACCAACCAAGTGACAAAATTTTTGTGCCAAAAAATTATGCTTTTTAAGAAAGTTTGGGCGAGTAAATAATAACATTCAGGTGGAAGTGGATAATAAATTTTGTAGCGATTGCAGAAATGTTGGTGAAAAAAGAAAGAGAAGAAGAAGCAAAATGGAGGCAAAATTCAGAAAGTAACATTGAACAGAAATCATGTTAAGACAAGCACAAACATTGGTTATTTGTAAGGCATAATGTCTAACAATTAGAATAATAATAACATCTAGTCAGCGAATAATAACAGTTGGTAGGCCAAGTCAAAAAATTAAGAATTACAAATATCCAGCAGTCTGTGATCCACAACACAAAACAGACATTTAACAATACCTCTAGTTGAAATGGTAGACATACAAAATGTGTCATATAAATAGGTTAGAATAACAGATATATACAAAACACATGCAAATAGAAATAAATATAGAAATAAATATAATCGACAATTACCCACTGTTCACAGAAACCGAAACTTTTAAAACTTATGTTAAAAAACTTCAATCGAATAAAATGGCAAACTACACAGTATTTTCTATCTAGTTTGTCTAAAATTCTTCACTCATAAGTACTTTAGGAAGTGATTGTAAATCTTTTGCATCTGCACCACTGCACCACTATAAACCAACGCTTTTGTTGTGTGAGGAACCCGTACGCGCACTGGCTTAGCACTACGTGTTTGATAGCAGTATGTAGCTTCAGTTTTTTCATTATATTCTCATAGGTGCATTTTGAAAAGAAGCATACTCATACACATATAAACACGACAATATATATATATATATATATATATATATATATATATATATATATATATATATATATATATATATATATATATATATATATATATATATATATATATGTATGTATATGTATCCAACCGATAACTCAAAAAATACTTCACTGATTTAGACCAAATTTGGGAATCACGCTTATTTTGCTAATGGCTTGAATGAGTTCGTGAGTCAAATCTTAACGGCCAATTTTTCTTAATAAAAAATTTAAAAAATATTTTTAAAAACTATTTAATGTTTTTCAATATCTCTAAAATTGTCTAAGTGGTTGAAAATAAAAGCTACAGCTTAAAATAACATATACAGAGGTAGTTGTTTGATGAAAGGAAAATAAAGTTATTCGAAATTAATAATAAAATAATCATCGACATCGCTTCAGATTCTGAAATGCAATATCAACAATGTTGGACAAAGACAGATGCCGTTACCTGTACTGCTATGCTATTTAAATAAATTGTAGATAAAAATCTAAACAATGAAAGTTGTTGCAAGATGTCAGCCTAGATAACATTGTGAGAGATAGGACAGGGACGCCATCTCGGTGCAGGAGCAGTATGTTGTCACGATAGCCTAGCTTACACCAAGTTTTATATATAGAGCTGTGTACAATGTACAACAAACTAACAATTGTGTAAATTGTCAGCCTTGGACCGTTTCTCTGCTAATACCGGGAAAAAGTTTACGTCCAAAAGCGCTAAATTTTAGCATCCGAAAGTATACTATAAATAATTTTTTTATGTAAGTGAATCAATTTGTTTAAAAGCAATCTAGAACGACGTTTCATTATGTATAAATACTAAGCGTCCCATTCTTCATGTTCACGGTATTTAAAATTAAAAGCCATCTCCCGCTCTCCTAGTTTAATCTGACCACACGTAGCTATTTGTCACAGAGAATCGTGTTCGATTTGCGCATCGTATAACCTCAAAATCTACTCCGCGGATGCTAATTGCTAATAGCTTCTTAGGATCTTATAATATAAAACAACTAGGTGCCTATATTCTAATACAAATAGTAGGTAAATAATAACCCAGCTTTTAATTTTAACTTAACTTTAACAAAATGACTGTGGTAGTATGTTATGACTGTAGCATCCAAAGAAACAAATATGAAAGTAATAGGTAAACTGCATGTAGATTGTAGATATTGTATGTATTACCTAGTGGACTCTATACAGAGTTCACTGGTAGGTATTACCAAAGTGAACCGAAATATTTTAAGACGAAATATACCTACCTCAAACTAATACAGTAAGTACTTATAAAATCTGGGAAGGTAAAACAAAGTACATATATTCCTAGTTAAAGATATATAAAGAGATGTTAAGGTTAAAATATTAAAATTTTAATTTCAAAATTTTGTATTGTTTATATTTATTTCATTTTCAAAAAGTTTGGATACAGCAATAGTAAACAAGTGTATGCATGTACCGGTATAACCTATTTAGTTAAACCATGTACCATATGTTATCAGAATAACTTTATTAAAAAAGTACATAAATTTGCCGAAAATACACATAAGATGTTTCCCCAAAAACAGGTCCGATTTTTCTGGCCAACGAACCTGTTCAAGCTACTTACCCACCTAGCAAGATATAATTATTCACAAGAAGCTTTCCGGCGGAACTCCCAAAAAATTTACATGAAAATTTGCCAACAATTTTTTCACGAAAATCCGAAAATAATTTTTTTACAATACATTTATTACCAAAATGTCAAAAAAATCTTACAAACAATGATTTCTACGGACATACAAAAACTTTTTCTGCGAAAATTGACTATTTTTTTTTACAAAAAATTTGCCTTAACAATACATAAAATTCAAATTATATACCTAATCTGTAACTAACTTTAAAAAATAGGAAAATGCAACAAAAAAACTAGAGTCTATAACTATAGGGAGTTGTTTAATTTGAAAAAATTCAGTTACTACAGTTCAAATGTTTCCAAATTCAGTCATTATTTGAGAGCGTTCTGTGTACGGAATCTCGATTTCTTCGACAAATGATATTAAAAGAAAACCTCTCTGAATGCGTCACTTTCATGAGACTGCTATCTATTGGTAAATATAATTAAAAGCCTCCCTAAATGCATCAT
The DNA here is from genome assembly GCA_964006375.1 of Tillus elongatus. Classification (NCBI taxonomy): domain Eukaryota; kingdom Metazoa; phylum Arthropoda; class Insecta; order Coleoptera; family Cleridae; genus Tillus; species Tillus elongatus. The sequence goes on along the minus strand of OZ023267.1, from coordinate 61,214,573 downwards.
TTTCAAGGGACTCCGATTTACATTGGTAAAAACGCCGTATCACATTTCTTTATGTGTTCCGAAATGTAAAAAGTCGAACAGCAGTTGAAATAACTCGAAAACGATGGGCGATATAAATGTTTTCTCCTTGCAAGCATGGATTGAAATTGGATGAAAAATGCAGTAATGCTACAATAAATGGGCTGTTCCATTAAAAAAAAAAAGAAAACTTGTATCACTAACGACTTACGGGCCACCCTGTGATTGTCAACATAATTTCATAAGATGCAGCTCAAATACCCTAAAAATAACTTTTATAGTATTTTCCCATATGTTGTATAATAACCGATATATTGAGCTTTACAGTAAAAATGCACCATCCTGTATATATCCAAACATGTAAAAGCTGAAATTAACCCCGGAGGCGCCTAGTTCGCACTTTTTTGAAGAAACATTTTTTAAACTTTAAAGTCGCGGTCTTCTCAATAACGATTTTTTTTCTACGAGAAAGTATAGACTATTAAACCACCAACTCTATAACTGAAACTACTGTCAAACCATCAGAGAAGGGGTCTATTTCAAATGAACTTTCTGCAAATATTTTAGTAAAATGGAGGACAGTGATGGTTGAAGCTGTAACTTAAGGATTTGTAAAAGACAATTATTATGGCATTTGCTTTACATAGCCCGTACTTATTTCAGGTTCTCCGTCTAAAAATTACAAATTTTGACGTCTCAAGTTGCGACTTTGACACTTTAATAAGAGAAATTATAAGATTTTCAAAGCAATTCTTTTGTAGTTTCCTGACGTTTTTGCGTCAAGTAAATCTCATATTTGTCTGTAATATATACTAGATCTTGTTATACACACAAAATATTTTGGTTTTGTGCATTTCTCTGGTCTTTAGTGGCATCCAATTTTTTAATGTCTATAATTTTTGTTTCTTTCCAACTTAGAGGACTGAATTTTGGCACTTAAGGTAGGTTTAACAGTGTAAACCGAAGTATTTAATTTGGTTACTTTCGAAGATACAAAAATTTTCCGAAAGAAAAGCCAAAACTTTCCAGGAAAGCAAAAGGAAGGCACCTACCAAATTTTATCAAAATCGGTTTATTATTTTTTAGTTATGGGTGTGATATATATATATATATATATATATATATATATATATATATATATATATATATATATATATATATATATATATATATATATTAAAGAAAATTCACTAAAAATGATTTTTACAAGTAAAGAAGAATAATGATGTAGATGTTTTATTAAATCTGATCGATTTTAGAACTACTAAGTTCATTCTAGTAGCATGTGGTATTACAATTTTCAACAAAGAAAAGTAAAAGGTTATTTGCTGCACAAGAGCATAAAAGACTGACAAGAAAGCAAATACCACTGAAGCGATATCAAGTTACCATTTATGTAACTAGAACCAGTCTGAATAATAGAGGTTATCAGACCATATTAGTATAACGTAAACGCTCGATATGTTACGTTGAATTAAATAGAGTAACAGAATAAGTTTACAGGCCAAAAACTGTTTTAAATCATACACGTTCTTAGGTTAAGTTAAAATTTTACAGGTATTCATATGAACTTAAGTAATAATCTAAACTGAAACGTACGGAACAGTATACAGTGTGAAACCGCCAACTGGAGTATATTCGGTATTTCAATTATTGTGAATATTTATAAGAAATCCTGTAACACGTAAATTTTAGATAAAAACATGATATCCTGCAACGTGAAAACTTCACCTCTAAATTTAACCCCTTTCGATTTACAGTTGGAAGTCCCAAATTCTAAAATAGGAAGTAGGAACTAATAATACCTCGTTTGGAATATACCTTTCTTCTCCATTCACAAATCATTGCAAAAACTAACAGAAAACAAAGAAATTCAACTCCTTGATGAACTACGCTAAAATACAGAAGATAAAAGGGGAGGTGAATAGCCAACTACGTAGGAAAGATAACTGCGATGACCGATAGATTTGGGTGTTTTGAATAAAAAGGCTTTTTCTTTCCAAACAATTTCTTTGTTCTTATTAAAGAAATTGTTTCGAAAGAAAAGCTCTTTTTATTCAACACATCCAAAGATGTCAACCCCAAACATTTTGACGTTTAGGAACAATATGACAGATAGAAATCTAGACGCATATATGTCTCTTAAGAATACAGAATTCTAATATTCTATGATCTTCATAATGAAAAGGAGAAACCAAACGTTCAAGTTGATTATAAATACATATCACTTTAACATATCTGTTTTAGAAGTCCAGCAACTGACTTATGCAGTTACTGCGTTAGAACGCAAACAAAACTTACCAATACTGGAGATGTAACTATTAAGAAAAGCTTGAAACAGAGCTAAAAGCCCACTAGATGAGAGCTGCTCAGTTTGATATGATTATGAAACAGGAACCTGAGAACACAGCTTCATATACAGGTACAAGTGCTTCCTAAAGTTTCTATTCAAGATTCTTTTTACGCTCAGCAACTCTCCTTTTATAGCTTTTGTATAACAAAAACAAAATGTCAAAATATGTTATTCTGCACCTAGATGTAACATCAGGCAGGAAGAAGAGCCACCGAAACTTCTTATGCTTTGTTAGATTTTTTTAAATCGAATTAATTTCAGTAGAGACCACCACCATAAGGTTTTTTGTGATGGCTGTGGTGATGAAAATAAGGATAGCCACATTGTTCATCTCCCGATGTGGTGGTGAAGTCGCTTTGCTCCTGAAACAGTAAGAAATATAGAAATTATATTTCCTGTCAAAAGCCTTTCCTATTTACCTGCTAACATTATCTTTGGCCGTATTGAGAAAGTCACAAGAAGTTTCGGTAGCATCAAATGTCAACAAAAATATTATGAAATTTACTCAAAAGTTGGAAAAGTCCGCACACTTGAAGAATACTGGACACTTATAGACATCGAAAAGGTATGTGATTACTTAAAAAGTTAAAGAATAAGGTACTGTAGAATAATTTACATTAGGAATAAAAATGATAAGATTGCTATCAGGACTGAAAATTTATATCGACCCAATGACGAAACGAAGAAATTTAAGTTGCTTTTGAAGCCTAGCAAACGCCTGGAAAATGTGACCAACTCGCGAGCTTTTCTCACTCATACAGATAAAATAAAAAGCTAGATAGTACAAAGGCACTTTTTGTTTCTTTGTCAGGAGGAGAATGGCAAAAAGACTCAGAATTATCATGAATGGGCCATTTTCCCCCTGAATAATATGCCGATAATTCAAATAAAAAAGAAGAATTAATTGACGAATGTCAGTGCCTTGAGGCAGAAGAGGCATACTTTATTTAATATGTAGTGGGTCTTGTTAACAAACAAAAAAAGACAGTTACCTATTTTTAGGCAATACCTTGTTGTATAACTTTACATAATTTATATCAGACTGTTATTAAGTGGAAGTTTGCCTTGTTGTCTTTATCATTTGGAACGTCATAACCACTTGAAACTTGCAAAGGCGGTGATAGCCTGAACTTATTTTTTCTATATATAGGCAAGTTAAATATAAAACAATTTATCTTGAGAAAAAATCGAACGACCTTTAAAAATTGCAGCAAATTTTCGAGGCCACAACTTTTTCAGAGAATTTCAATAAACTCTAATATCTACAGATTTACGTAGACTTTTTTTGCGGATGTCCGTGAAAAAGACGTTTTAGAATTCCCAGGAAAATGTTTTTTAGCCAATCTTTGTACAAATTTTTTTATTGGGTTTCTGTGGGAACATTTGTTTTGGTCAATGAAATTAAATAAATTATTTTGTCAATTTTTTTTTAAATTTTGTACTCTTTTTTTGTATGCTAAAAGAAAAAAGTCGGGACGCAGCACGTTATGGTAGCGAATTTTTATAAACATATTTTTAATAGCAAATATGTCTTTTTAAAAAGCAGCATTAAATTTGGTTACTAGTATAATCTATATAGCAGCAACAATGTACTTTATTTCCTCAAAATAACTTTCTTGCTTGAAAAAAAATTGCTAAAGTAAACTTGTTGGTGAAAAAAAAATACTATAAAAATGTAAACAGAAAATTCTATCAAATTAATTGTTTTTTGCATTTTTTGTACCTCCCAAAGTTTATTTAAATATTTTAATATTTTTTTCGAAAATTCACCAAATAACCTGATCAGTTTTAGAGTTGGATAAAAAATAAAAACATAAATTAAATCTGATCCCGTATTAAATAGTGGTATAAGATTGTAAATGTAAATATTTCTAAAAATATAGTCTGCAGCAAGTCTCATAAAAATTTGAAACAGACGGCATGTCTTTCACTTCTAAAACACCAAATACAGGCTCTTACATTTGAAAAAATTAAGTTACGGCATTTAAATTTTTTCAATTTTAACCAAAATGTGAGACCGCCCTGTATACGGTATCTTGATTTTTTCTACAAACAATGTAAGCGAAAACCTCTCTGAATGTGTCATATTTATGTGATTCTGTTAGGTATTGGTAAAAACGCCGTATAATAAGATTTGATGAGTGCCAAAAATGTGAAAAGTTGCAAAACAATTTAAATAACACGAAAATGATGTGATAGTGAAAATAGTTTTATTAAGGTGCACCTCAAGACACCCTATAATTAACATATACAATATCTTGTCGTAGCTTGCATAATAACAGACATCTTGAGCTCTTCCGTAGAAATGCGCCACCCTGTGTGTATGTAAATAGATAAAAACTGAAAGTCACGCAGGATGTGGGTTCTAGTTGGCCTAGTTGATGTTCACTTGGAGAAAAATTTTCTTAACTCAGAGGTGGAGGTCTCCTTTAAGGTAGATTTTTCTACGAAAATCCTCAAAAAATTATAGACTATTAAACCATAAACTCTTTAAATAAAACTACTGCCAAAGCATCAAAGAAGGATCTATTCGAAATGAATTTTCTGGAAATATTTTAGTAAGATGAACTATACTGACGGTTGAAGCTGAAACTTAAGGGTTCGTGAAACACACTTCTTGCTACATTTTCTCTACACAACTCGTATACATCCCATATTGTTTGCCTAAAAGTTGATAATTTAGACATTTGAAATCGCCGCTTTGACGTTTTAAAAATAAAAACCATAAAATTTTCAAAATAGTTTTCCTGGTATTTCTTGACACTTTTACGCCAAAAAAAAAATCTTTCTCTGTAATATACAATGGATTTTCTATCCACACAAAATTTTTTGTGCGTATGTACCTATGTCAGTGGCACCAACAATTTTTTCTTTACATCCCTATAAATGCTTTACCTTTAAACTTCTAAATTGTAATATATACTTTTTTGTTTATGATGAAACCTAATTTGTATTCCATATCGTTGTTATTTTAGGATATGTAAAATATTCCGAAAGGAAACACAACAGTTTCCCGGAAAAACTTTGCCAATTTTCTTGGCTATCGAACTCATTGCACTCACAAAAGAAAGGTACTCACCAAATTTGAACAAAATCGACCCATTCTTTTTTTTTTGAGTTATCGGTGTGACACGTAATATATATATATATATATATATATATATATATATATATATATATATATATATATATATATATATATATATATATATATATATATATATATATATAAGTCTGAAACGGTCCCCCATATCTGTTCTAGGGGGGCCAGTTCGGGCTCATTGGAAGAAATTTCCTTCAAAATGCACAAGTTGCGATATCCTTATCAGTGAATTTTCTTTAAAAAAAATCACTAAAACATACCCCTAAATAAGGCATAACTCGAGAATATTTTAGAAGTTCGCGGAACCACATGGTTACATGGTCCATAAATAATTTAATCACAGCCAATTGTTCTCAAAAAATGCGCACCACAACTTGCTCCTGTCCTGACTCGTCTGTTTCAGACATCTTACACTAGAGGCATATTCCCTAGTAACTGGAAAACTGCTCGATTACAACCCGTCCGCAAGAAAGGATACAAAGCGCTTACTAGCAACTACAGGCCTATTTCTCTCCTTTCAGTCGTCTCTAAAGTGATGGAAAAGTATATAAACACCGAATTACTAAAATTTCTTGAAAAACACAGTCTAATCCACGACAGGCAGTATGGATTTCGTCAGCGCAGGTGAACTGCCGACCTCCCCTCCTTTGTCACTCATTCCTGGAACAAGTCTATGGAACTACACGGTGAAACCCAGATTATCGCTCTAGACATATCCAAAGCATTCGACTGAGTCTGGCACGCAGCGCTGCTTAATAAACTACCGGGATATTGCCTACCACCAAAACTCTGTACGTGGATAGCAAATTTCCTTTCCAACCGGAGCATTTCTGTTGTCGTGGATGGCCATTCCTCTAAACTGTATCCAATTAATGCAGGAGTTCCTCAAGGTTCAGCTTTAGCCCCTACTTTGTTTCTTCTCCACATCAATGACCTCCTCTCTAGCAAATCCCAACCCAGTTCGGAATTACGCGGACGACAGCACCCTCCACTCAAATATACAATATTCTAAGCCTGTCTCTTTAGCCCAATTAGATGAGGATCGCAGACTCATGGAGCGTTCTATCTCCGTGGATCTTCAAAAAATATTAGATTGGGGAAGTAGAAATCTTGTACAATGCAACTCCACCAAATCACAGTCTTGCTTTCTTTCTCATAAGAGATACACCAGCCCTAGACCCATCACAATAAACAACCAAGTTATTTAAAGTAATGAGTCCTTTTCACTTGTTGGCATTTCTGTGGATCGAAATCTCAATTGGCACCAACATATCACATCAATTGCAGAAGCGGCTGCTAAGAAATTAGGTTTCCTCTTCCGGGCTCGCAAATACTTTTCACCAGCTAATCTCTTTACCTTATATACTTCACAAATAAGACCAAACCTCAAATACTGCTCCCACATCTGGGATGCTGCTGCCGCTTCTACACTCGCTATCCTGGACTCCATCCAGAAGAGAGCTATACGTCTCATCGGGGACCCTACGCTCACCCAAAGGCTGCCATCCCTTGCCCACCGATGTGCCGTTGGTGACCTCTTTATCTTTTATAGATATCTGCACGGGCACTGCTCAGAGGACCTAAAAAACAGCCTGTCCGATAAAAGGTTGAAATATATGCAAGCAAATAATAACATATTGTTCGAGATAAGCTTTCAGAAGGCACTGATTAACTTCACGGTTATATTGGATACGATAAAAATCACAATTTCTTTCCACGTTTTTCAACACAATTTAAAAAAGCTGACTATAGTTTCACTAATTAAGTTAGCGTCATTAAAGTATGAAACATTCTCACACTGTTTAGTTACACTTACAGGTTCTGATCTTCACCTAGTGATTTTAGCGTGTAAGGTAAATAAACACATATTAGCCTTGATGCGTATATTTTGCCTATAGCCTCTTAATTTTAGTTGAATCCGTTCCTGTGAAAGTTATTAATAAAAGTTGAACATCGAACAGTGCTTTACTGTGGAGTTGAGTGACCTGATAAGTAGCGGGTTTCCTACAAAGACATTCTATTAGCGCTTTTTTATATAAATCGCTGTAGCCGACAGATAACCGGCGATAGGTCGCAGTTTGTCTTGCGAAGGCAAGAAAAGTATTTGAACTAATTGTGCATGCTGTCGGCGTAGCAATAATATCCAATCTTATGTTTTTCACTTTGTTTGCTTTGGAGGTTCTTCCTATACTATATATACATTCTTTCCTCATGTGGGATGCGCAAACGTTCTTAGATATAAGCCTTATCAAATGTAAGAATTATCTAGTTGTTGGTGAATATTTAATATTACATCCCAAAACCATTATTATATTACGCACAACAGTTTTCCTTGTTGGATCTTTAAACTTATTGAATTCAATTTTCTTATCAACCATTAAATGGATGGATGTCTTGAAAAAATTGAGTTTGCCCAATCTAAGGGAGTTGCATTGAACTGTTTGACACGAAGTTTGAAAGGAAATTGGGAAGCGTTGCACTTACATTCCATAAAAAGAGATCTGGAGACTCGACAGGCTACTTTGTCCTAATTTTTGCAAACGACGTAGGAAATGGCCGCCAATGGCACTTACAAAGAATAATAAATAGTCAGTTAACTATTATTACATATGTTATTATTATTATTGGTATTATATATACATATATATATATATATATATATATATATATATATATATATATATATATATATATATATATATATATATATATATATATAACACTGGAAACAAGGGTGGTCTTAGAGGTAGCTAGAGAATCACTGGAAATGCCAAACAGCTAAAAACCGCTAGTTTGAATTTTCTGGTTCATCGATTGATGATACAGTTTCCCTTAAATAAAGCAAGATACAACAAAAACTGGAATATATTAAGTGTAATGGTTCTATAATATGTCTGCTTAGTAGGAAAGCTGTTCAATAAACATAAAACAAAAAAATGTTAGCCGAATCTTCGACTTTGAGAAAACAGAAAACAGACAAAACCGTTGTCTGTTTTCTATTTGAACCGCGAATCACGAGAGGGTTTAATGGCATATCTAAGAAAGCCGATTTACAGCTAAAATTTTTACAAAAATACATTGAAAATTTTTCTAGATAACCCAAAGGATGAAAATAAAACTATAGAAATGTCGGGAATCTATGAAATAGGTTATGGGGATTGTGAGCTCGAATATGCTGGTCACACCAAAATATTCGTTGAAACTAAATATAAAGAACATTTAGCACAAGATCTTTCGTTGCCTGGCGTGTTTGGGATTAAAAATCGCCATGTAGATGAAGAGATTCTAAAATTATTAAAAAATGTTAGACAATCAGGACAGCTAAGTGCTTGCGAAAATATATATTGCTCAATCTATTTTCGCTAATAATCACCATTTAGATAAAGAAAATGTCAAGTTGGTTAAAAGAGCCGTATGAAAGTATACATACAGTGTATTTCATAACGTGTGGGACCCACGCCGTGGGGTGACTGGGGATCTGAAAACAATCAAAAAAGGTTCTATAAACATAAGTCCAAAATCCTGTTGTTTTCAGGATACAGTGAGTTAAAAATACTCATATGATTCGTAATATCGTGTTTTTTTTAAACACTGTATCCTGAAAACAACAGGATTTTGGACTTATGTTTATGGAACCCTTGTGATTATTCTGAGGTCCCCAAACACCTTTTGACGTATGTTAGACATATTTTGAGAAATTTCTACAGGGCGGTAATAACATTTTTTCAAACTTGTTTGTTATAATATTTTTAGGTAACTTAATTATCAAGAGCTCATATAACTTCGCCACTGGTTGCTTGAGAGGCTTGAAATTTTCATCTAATATGCCACCCTATGAATGGGCGTTGTGTATCACATTTGGTTTATTTATCTAAATTTTATCACAAAATATGAAAAATAATCGTCTTTGCTTTCAAACTTGTAACAACCTCTATCTCGGAAACAACAGGGTTTCGGACATATATTTATAGGACATTTTGATAATTTTGAGATGCCCAATCACCCCAGGGCGTGGGTCCCACATGTTATGAAACACCCTATATATATACATATATATATATATATATATATATATATATATATATATATATATATATATATATATATATATATATATATATATATATATCGTTAGAAACTTGAGTAAAAATGTTTTGATGAATAAAGCAAGTCTGGTCCCCTGTAGTTAATTGTTTGAATTGTTATATTAATAATCAATATATCTTTCTTAGAAATAATATTTAATAACCACACACCCAAGCTCTGAGAGAGATCCTAGGGGTAAACACACTGAGACCTGTGAGACGATCTTTGGAGATATTTGGGGAGTGGGCAGATTGAGGCCCTGTAATCAAGTTACAAAAATTCAACCTGCTCTTACCTACGGCTCTAGGTAGTAAATTGAGGCCTTGGAGTTCATTTCCTATCATTTTTCCTGAATCTCTTGAAAATAGTTCCAAAATAGGAGCCGAAACGTTGCGTTTTAATAAACTCTAGGCGCGGCTCAACCCGAGGACCAATTGCTTTACACTTCTGATCGCGGAAACTTTTCCGAATACACACACACACACACATACACACAAATATATATATATATATATATATATATATATATATATATATATATATATATATATATATATATATATATATATATATATATATATATATATATATATATAGATATATATATAGATATATATATATATATATATATATATATATATATATATATATATATATATATATATATATATATATATATATATATAATACAAGGTGACTCACGGTCATTGATAGGGTAGACGTTTATGAAAAGCAGGATATGGCTTTGTTTTGAAAATTTGGTGCCTTGGATAATTGTTTCTGCTCTATCGATTTAAAATATTTGCAGCGTTGCCGCTTATAGTGAAAAGTGGCAACAACTTTGATAATTTAACATTGCTTTCCGATTATTTTTATATGATACTTCCCTACACGTATCTCCAGCGGTTTTCGAGAAATTAATTGATTTCCTTATTTTCTTGTGCAAAACATATTTTCGATGAGATGTTTAATACTGCGGTATTTGGACTCGTAGAAAGCTAAAATGTTCGGTGTAATTTACCAATGTCCTGTGTATTAGTTACGTCTAAGGGAATTCGTTCTAGATCATACAGGGTCGTTTAAAGTTTGTGATTTTACCGATGCATACAAAAGTGGTGAAAACTGCATTTTAAAAAATAGAACAGCCTGCATATTATTCAACATCCCGAAAGACAACTAAAGTTTCTTTCAAATGATATAATGATGTTCATATACCTAAATAATCAGGTTTCCGGAATACAAGTATGTTTCTATAAAAGCCGGATTGTTTTGACACATTTTGTAATAGTATGAAATGTCATGGGATGAAAATAATATAATTAATTAGGGCATCAATAATAAAACGTTTGCGCATTCGTTAACGAAAATTTGATTTGAAAAGAATCAAACTAGAAGCCAGTAAATATTCAAATGAAGTTTTAATTAAATTGTGTATACTTCATGGTATATGTATTCAAATTATATAAAGAACATGCAGAATGTTCAATGAAATGTATGCCGATTTACAACCAATGAACGAGATAAAGTTTGTTAGATTACAAAATAATTTCATCAGTTATGGGACAAAACTGAAAGCGAAACCAAATTTACTAAACTAATGAAAACAATTTTCATTACGTAAAGTAACACAATAATTGTTTAAAATGTCCACCGTTGGTTTCCAAACATTTTAAGATCTGGATACCCGTAGAAATATTTGTAGCACTCATTACCTCATTGGAATCTAGCTCATCGATGCAATAGCTCAGTCGTTGGCGCATGTCTTGTTTACTGGTTTCCGGTGCCGTGTTAATTTTTCTTTTTAATCTACCCCACAAGTGAAAATCAAGTGGCGTTAGGTCGGGTGATCTCACAGACCAATCCCACCGCCCTAAGCGTCTAAACCAGCGATCTTAGATCATTTAGAACAACTCTGTTGTTATTTCCCCAGTGCAATGAGTTGTTGCCCCATTCCGTACGATCAGGTACGATACTCCTGTATTAATAGATTATCCAAATAGTCGTTCACCACTGACCTTAGAATTTCGAAAAGTTTAATAGAATTTAACGGTTCGTCGTAAATGAGAAATATTAATTGGTTATCTTTTAGAAGGCAAAACATATTAAAACTAAACCATTTCCTTGATAATGTGTGGGTTGTCGTCAGCCGAGAAATGTTAGATTTTTCTTTTAAAAATGCCTTCCCTGGAAAACTTAGTCTTGTCTGTCCGAATTATCTTCCTTAAAAAGTTAGAATCTTCTTGAGTGCGAATCAGCATGGTTTCACAAAAGTGTATCCTATTTTGATGATCATCTGGTTTGAGGGCTTTTTTCATAAACTTATGTCAAGTCACGATAATAAAGAATCATTAGAACAGAAGCATAAGTTAAGTCTAAATCTTCTTCTTCACTTTTGATGGAAGCCTGGGGATATGCATGAAAATAGGCCAACACATTTATAACGTGGTATCCTTTTGAAGTTACAGGCTTCGGAAAAATTCGTTTGCTTGCAGTTTTGACCCATAACATAAAATTATTTTGTAATATTACAAATTTTCTCCCATTCATTAGTTGTAAATCGGGGTACACTTAATTACAATTTCTGCATGTTCTTGCTATAATTTGATCACATTTACCATAAAAAATAACTTCATTCGAATATTTTTTGCATTCTTTTTCTTTTTTTTAAAGTCAAATTTTCGTTAATGAACATGTAAACGTTTGATTATTGATGCACTTGCCAAATTTTCCTAGTGACATGTTCCATGAAATTTCATACTAATACAAAATATGGCAAAATAATCCGATTCTTATAGAAACTTGTCTTTATTTCGGCAACTTGACTATTTAGTTATAGGAACATAATACATCGTTTTAAGGGAACTTAAGTTGTCTTTTGGGATATTTAATAATATACTGGGTGTTCTATTTAAAAAAAATGCACTCTTTATAATTTTTTTATTTATCGGTAATATCACAAATTTTGAACGACCCCTGTACAATGTAGAACGATTTTCCTTAGACGTAACTAATACACAGTACAATGGTAGACAACACCCATAATTTCAGATTTCTAACTTTTAAATACCGCAGTATTAAACATTTAATTGAATCTATGTTTTGAACAAGAAATAAGGAGATCATCTAATTTTTCGAAAACCGCTGCATATACCTGAAAATGGATTATAGAAAAGTTTATCTGCGATCATATGAATAAGTTCCTTAGTCTTACAACAAATTTCTTTTACAAACGTTTGTTGACAAAAAAATGGCAAACAGAGTGAGCGAGAACAAGAGAGGGAGGGAGTGGGAGAAAAAGAGAGAGATAAGAGAAAGAAAGAGAGAGAGAGAGAGAGAAAAAAAAGATTCTAAAAAAGATAAATACAGTTGAAAAATAGCAATAAGTAATCATTAAACCAAAGTAAATACCTTTACATTTATGTTTAATATAAGACGGTATTGCTTGGTGAAAGTAAATACAATTTATAGAAATTCTCTCGCTTAGCTAGTTAAAACATAGATGATAAATTCTAGGTATTTTCAATATAAAAGCAGCTGACAAAAAAAAAACAAGTAGTTGGACTATTATTTATTTATTATTTCATGCTACGATACATAACATGTAGTTTTCATATTATTTAATAGGTAGTTCAAGGGAATATTGAAAAGAATTTCTGACGTAAGTGCACAGAATTTTTATGGTTATAAATATTTCGGCTCATGCAAAGTAGTCTTTGAGCTGAACTATAGCACGAAATAGGTCAGTCAGTTCTACATGCAAAATGTTAAAATCACGCACACCCCAGGATTTATTTTCTTAAGATAACATTAAGGGATTGTGAAAACAAGGCACAAGGGAAATTGAAAAAATGTTGCCACTATAATAAATAATAAAATAAGATGCCCTTTGTTTATTAATAATACATATATAATTTCTGTTTAACAAGATGTATATTTATAAGTAGAAGAAAACCTAATAATAACCCTCTAATTTATGAATTGTGGGGACAACTTCTCTGTTTTCTTCTCTGTAACCGGTTTCGCTATTTTACGGCAACTTCAGACAGGAGATAATTGCACTTATTTATACGCATTCATGACAACGGGCCAATGAAGGAAGCCAAATACTATGTTTGAGAATTATCATCAGTAAAACCAAGTTTATGATTGTTAGTAGGAACGATATTCCACCCATTCGAGTACATATTGATGAAGAGAACTTCGAAGAGGTAACACAGTTTAAATACTTGGGATGCATGACTAACAGAGAATTGGATCCGGATCAAGAGGTAAGATGCAGGATCGCACAGGCTAGAATGACCTTCCTAAGACTTCAAAAATTTCTTACAGAGAAGAGCTTTTTGGCCTGAGGTGTAGGGTGGTAAATTGCTATGTTTGGTCTGTTTTCCTGTACGGTGTTGAGTGAGACATGGACGTTGAAGCTACCAATCATCAACAAAATTGAAGAGTTCGAAATGTGGATCCTACGGCGAATGTTAGGGGTGTATTGGGTCGATCACGTGAGAAATGAGGATATTCTCCGAAGAGCCAACCTAGTAGAACTAGAACTTTTCGAAAATACCAAGAAAAAAAAGCTTATCCCGGACGCATACTGCGTAGAGAACGCTATCACTTTCAATGCCTCATGCTTCAGGGTAAAATTGAGGAAGGAAGAAGAGGAATGGTCTGAAAAAAAATTATCGAGGCTAAAAAACATCCGTCAATGGAGGGGGATAAAAAACCTCAAAGTGTTTCAGAATGCAGCAGTTAGTAGAACCATCTGATGAGAAAACGATGAGAGCCTACGCAGGGATCTGCACGACACTTTAAGAAGAAGATGACAACTATAAATAAAAATATTTTTGGCAAGTTTGTTTGCGGATCCTCTTTCTCTCTCTCTCTCTCTCTTTAGGCTAGCGGTATTTTACCTAACATGTAATATAAATACAATGTGTAGTAGTCAAATAGTTCAAAATTTTTCATCGTTTGATGACGATAACGATCCTCAGGTCTTTAAAAGATATGTTGTGGTAATTTGGGTTCCCCAGATGTACTTATTGGTGTAAATCTCTTTTCAACTGTGTCTTATATTTCAAATTTGCAGGAGTTGGTTCTGAGAAAATTTTAAAGCAGTTCGCAAATTTGGACATGTAGGGCACATACAGAAAAACTTTCCAATGCACTGAATAATGATACCAAATTGAATATAATGCTTGAGTTTGAGGAAAAACCACATACTTCGTTGCAGTTAAAATATCGGATGTTAGCCATTCATAGTGTATTCGAATATTAAAAAAAATGATTTAAATTTGAATGGAGATAATCTTTTAGAACTGCTGCAAATTAATCGTGCCAGCTTTTGCAAAATTATGCCTGCTCGAGCAAACTCACAAGTTTCAGCACAAGTAATATAATTTCAGCATGATGGAGCACCAGAACCTAATATTTCCAAAAATATCGGTGGATACGGAGGCAAGGATCGTTAGAATGGCATGCACGATCACCCGATTTTACGCTATTAGACTTATTCTTATAGGGATATGTGAAAAGTATACAAAACTAAATTACGCGATTTAACTGACTTAAGAAGAAGAATAACGATTGCGATTAGGTCGGACACGCCTCAGATATTGGTTAACGTTCGAAGACATTTTTATTTGCGAATAGGATGCTGCCTAGAGGTTCGAGGCATGTATTTTTAACATCTACTATATTAGGATTGATGTGTTTTTTCCTACTATCAAGAATGAAACGCGATTAGTTGTTAATTTTCTTTGTGTAGCGAAGTTCGTCAATCAGAGGAAGTTCTCTTTTTTTACCGTTAATTTTTGCAAAAATTTGAAAACCTGAAAGCATTTTTAAATAGAGAATGCACAGGTACCACAAGCCCCTATTTCCTATTTAAAAATTTCAGGTTGCAACTGTCACCCTAAAGGTGTCGAATGTATTGGTAAAGTTTTCACGTTCCAGGGTGTTATTTTCAATCTTAAAATGACTTGTTTGGGGATTTTTAATTAATATGCACAAAAATTAATATACCTAATTTATTTTATTCGGCTGTCCCACACTTCAGAATATAATACTGATCCAACCTATCAACAGGCAAAGTAAAAAAATAATAAAAACTCGCTTCATTATCTCCAACAACGTATTGTATCTATGGGACGCCGCCTTTTATTTTTCATCAAACCATTGTTTGGAAATCAATACCGTTACCTATTTAGTCCTAAAGTCATCCTCGTAGTCGAGTATATAATTAGGGAAGTTGTGAGGAAAGAAAACTAAAAAAGAAATATCCTGTACCGAAGTAGCTATGTAGTGATTGAGGCATTAAATATAGATATAAGCAACCGGATGCAACATATTTACGTTGGCATAATTTTCAACGAAATTTCAGTTCATTTCTGCAACGTGAATGAAAAATGTTTACGGTATTATTAGATCAATACATAAACTAAAGGTAAAGTGGTAGTCGCCAGTTATGTACTCGTATTATTTCCAGATATAATGATGGCAATTAATGCATATTTTTAGCTTACTACATTCATATATATATATATATATATATATATATATATATATATATATATATATATATATATATATATATATATATATATATATATATATAATTTGAGTAAAACTAAATTATGTCAAAATACTCCACAAGTCCTGAAACTTACTTGTATTGGCATGTTGTAAAATTTGGGCAATAAAATATACTATACTATACTATACACAGTGTGATGATAAAGTTTGGAACATAATTCATATGCGTTATTTAATTTTTTTAAGAAAAAACTCGGACAGGTTAATTTTATCTTTTGAATTGCCAACTTATGACGTAAAATTACATTTATGACGTCAGGATAATAATGAACCTGACATAACAATTAAAAAAAACATTGCATTATCTACCTTAAAAACTGGAAACGTAAATTAAATAGGAAATAATAAATATTTTTCACTGTTTCTATTTGGGGCGAGTTTTCTTTAGAATAATGAGGTTTTCCGTCACTCTTCTAAAGTAATGGACACTTGATTTTGTGATTTTTTATACGTTGTGATGTAACTATTTGGCACGTGGAACAAAAAGTAAAGCCAAAATCAATTTCTAACAACACATTTTGTGAGAATTTATTGATTATTTGCTGTTATCAGTATTTAGTTATCGGACTTTTATCGCAGTATAGATTTGGAATCCAGCGAATAAAGACAATAATGTTAAATCAAGAATTTATTTCAATTATTACCTTTCGTTTAAAATAATTAATTGACTTAGTGGTGAAGGTGTAAAAGTGCTAAAAGCAATCCATTCTAATATGAATTTAACAAAAATGGCACGTTTAACCAAAAGGGAAAGAACGGGGATATCAATGGCTATTAGACATGGCGACAGGCTTATAAGTCATCACGAAGCATGCGAGTTATTTAACCAACAACATCCTGATAGATCGCCAATTGCAAGATCTACAGTAAGTAAATTGGTTGCCATATTCACAGAAATGAGATCCGTAAAAGACTTGCGTCGACAAGGTCGAGCTCGAGTAAGTAAAGGAGTCAGATTGGATATATTACTTGAATCGCAAGAAAATCTTCACCATTCACAAGGAAACTGGACCTAAATAACAACGTGGGCCAATCTTTTTCCAAGCCATGCCTTGAAAAAAAAAACGCATTCATTAATTATGTTCCAAACTGGTTTAGAGCGTTTTCAATGTGTAAGTGCCAAACTTTTGTTGATTAAAAATGTGTGTACTTTTCTTTTTGCAATCTAACAGTTAAACATTTTTTAAAAAACAATTTTTTTTGCATAATCTTCCCTAATTAATGGAAGCCGAAACACATGTGTCTTTTTGATGACTTATTTTTTAATACGTGCCTAACAGTACGATATCTGAAGAACATATTTTTGTATTTTTGATTTCACGGCTGTGAAGTGTAGGCGTAGCATTAAAAGTAAATACCGGGGCAAAAAAAAACTCAGTGATACAGGAACTACTCCAAAGAAGACGATGTATATGGGAAGCACCAAGAAATACAGAACGATATCAAATAGATTTTATCCTTAGCAAGAAATGTCACACATAATTTTTTAAATTTGGCTCCAGCTACTGATATTCTAGTACATATACAGGTGGCCACTTAAAAAGAAAACGGCACTTGTCGTGATTTTGTTGATGCCTAAAGAGCTTAAATTTTTCTTTCAAGGCGAATACTTTTAGTCTTATTTTCAACCTCGCAACGCCAAGCCCCAATCGGTGATGCAATCCACCCTTAAAATCTTAGACCATAAGGGAGGTCAAATAGCACATATTTTAGAGCTGGTGAAAATCTCTTCAACGTTGTCTTATTTTTAATTTAAGGGAGTGGGTTAGAACAAATTGACTCCTAAAGATAAGAAAGGGGTTTCTTTAGTTTGCTACAAATATCGTCGCGTTTTGTTGATAGTTTTATCTGATTATCATTACAAAAAGTGAGAGTTATTATTTTTACTACATTGGAGGGAGCTCCTCTACACTACGATTTGACTGTTTGACAGTATCTCGACCACATATTTGCAAATCGGTTAGTTGAAAAAAGAGGTAGACTGACCCGCACGATCGCCAGATTTATCACCCCTAGATTTCTTTTTGTGGGGTCACATAAGAAGTAAAATTTAGTTTCCTCAGTTCAATTCCTTGAAAGATTTACGCCAGAGTATCGTAAACAAATATCGCCAAATCACTCCGGAATTTTTACAGAATGTGAACGTTTCAAAGTCTTCCCCATTGAAAGCAACATTTACCTATTCAGGACATTTTTACCAAAAATACAATAAGTGCTCTAAAACGCGCCTGCTTCGTTTTAAAGTGAACGCCCTGTATAGACAGTTGCCATAATCTGATGTCATTAACGTGCAGAAGCGCGATGGCAAATAATACAGGAAATACAGAAAGAAACGGAATATGCACAAATTAAAAGATGCAGAGGACCTGGACACGTTTGAAGAAGAAACCAGCAAGATAAATCCCAACGAAGGAATATCTGCATAGACAAGCATAAAAGCGTAACAGGTCAAAAAAGATGTAAGAAAACAAATGAGCTGTGAAAATAAGAAAATGGTGAAAAAGTAGAAAATTACATGAAGAAGGGGCGTTCTGAGCGAGATTACCAACAGACAACAAGGCTACGACATAAACCACAAAAAAAGCAAAGTCATAAAGGACAACCATGAAAATGTATTACAAAAAAATGAAGACACTTACAAGCACTGCGAAGCCTTTCTAGAATCTATATCACAAAGGGCAAATTAATTGTAAAAAAAAGTATATGGAGGGCTGATGCCGCCTATTTTAAGGGAAAAATCTAAAAGAACCCTTAAAAAACGTTGTCGTAGACAAATTAATATCGGCACATAAAAAACGTGCTGATAAGAAATATTTAACAAAAACTTTTTCGAATGATCGATAAATGTTATAAATCAAGAGCACTGTCCAGTGAGTTTACAAAGAGTAAAAATATTAGTATTCCAAGAACAGTGAACGTGCAAAAATACAACCAGCACTGGATCATAACTGTAAAGAGTTATGTGGCGAAGATTATGCTAGTCATATTAAAAAGTCTGGACGGAGCAGGTGCGTTGTGAAAGTGAATTTTTATAAAAATGCTTTTAATGGTAAATATGTCTCTCTAATGCAAGCAAGCATTAACCTGGTTACCTGTATAGCCTATATAGTAGAAACAACGTACCATATTTTATCAAAATAACTTATTGTTTGAAAATGTACAAAAATTTTCCGAAAATAAACTTTAAATGTTTCCGAGAAAACTGGTTTTCTAGCCAACAAACCTTAGGTTAATAGCAAACTGAGTTATTGAAATTTGAAGCATTAAAAAAATCGCTACCAAACGCATTTACTACGTCCCAATTTTTTTCTTACAAACATGCATCATATTTCGATAAAAAATGCAAAAGGGCAATAATATATGGGTGTTCAAAAAAAATAATTGTGAGTGTCACCAACGACTTATGGGCCACCCAGAGATTGTCAGATGCAGCTTAAGACACCTTATAATTTTTTCTCGTATTTTGCATAATAGCAATTATATTGAGCTCTACGGTAATAATGCGTCACCCTGTATATATGTAAACAGATAAAAACTGAATGTAAACCCGGATATGGATTCTAGGCGCCTAGTTTGCGCTTACTTGAAGAAATCTTTTTAAAATTCAAAAGTCGCGGTCTCCTCATTAGCGAATTTTTTCTACGAAAATTAACTGAAAATCATAAACTGTTAAACCAGAAACTTAACGAAAACCACCGCCAAAGCATCAGAGAAAGGGTCTACAGCAAGTACCCGCTTAACGTCCTAGTTAGGGATCTAACAATCGCGACCCTAAGTGAAACGACGTAAAACGAATCGTTGGTTATGAATATAATGTACATACATAATATTTGTGATTGCAAAATGATTACAAAACAGTATTCATTTACGTATGTATTATGTACATGCCTACACATTATCTTATGTACTCCTTTTTTACCTACTATTTTAGACTTTTTTTAGAATAACAACGTTATACCGACTCTGTTTCGATGTTAAACGATATATTTTCCTACAACAACCTGCGGCACTACAATGAAACAACGTTAAATGACACGGCGTTATGCGAGGAGTTACTGTATTTGAAATGAATTTTCGGTAAACAATTTAGTAAAATGGAGGACAATGACGGTTGAAGCTGAAACTTAAGAGTTTTCAGAACACTCTTCTTCAAATATTTTCTTTTCATAATTCGTATTTGTTCCAGGTTCTTTGTAAATAATGCCAATTTTGACATTTCAAATTTCGACTTTGACGTTTTGAGGAAAACTCCAAATTTGTTTTCTTTAACTGCCCATAACTTCTGTTTCTTTAAACTTACAGACCTAGAGTTTGGTGGGTGGGTCGCCCTTTGTAACACAAATACGCGTACCAAATTTGGTCGCCCTTGCTTTGTTCTTTCTGGAGATATAATTTTTTTCAAAAGAAACCACCAATTATCCGAGAAAACGTCAGCAGATTTTCCTGGCTGACGAACTTTTCCAAGCCACTTGCAAAAGGAAAGTACTTGCCAAATTTGATCAAAATCGACCTATTATTTTTTGAGTTATTGGTGTGATACATACATAGACACACACACACACACACACACATATATATATATATATATATATATATATATATATATATATATATATATATATATATATATATATATATATATATATATATATAAATTGAAACTGATCCCGGATATGTGTTATAGGGGGGCTAATGCGCTAATTAGCGCTGATTTAAAGAAATTTTTTAAAATTCAAAAGTCTGGATCTCCTCGTTGGTGCATTTTTAAAAGATATTTCGCTGAAAATAGTATAAGAAGAAAATTTTGAAGATGCCTTCAAAATTCCGTCATACTTATTCCCACGCACTGTCGGCATATTTTTTATGAAAAAGACAGTGCACACAGTAAACTATTAAGAAGTGGGGGAGCTAGGTTTAAACCAGCTTTGTTGTTTATGGCCTTAGAAATATAAATATTCATGTAGTCGTCTAATTTCATCGGTTCTGTAACATTTTTATAAGCTTCAGGTTTTCTTTATCAATGTGGTGATTATTATGCCAAATATGTTGGGTCACGCAGAACTTGTCTATAGTACCGTATATCAGTTGTGCCATGTTTTTAAATGTGGAAGTATAAGCCGTTTATTAAACTTTGAAGTTGGGAATGAATAATATATTGTTCTTATAGCTATGAAAAATCATCTGTACAAACATTTCCAAGACAATATGTCACACACTTGTCATGGAAAATCGATATTCAATACCTTGTAGCTCTTTTAACTTTGACATTTAGACTGAGGTAAGTTTAGCTAAATCGTAATGTAATGAATGCAAGAATGTATGTAGTTACTTTTGAACCACACTGTATATTGAAATTGAAGTTAATGGTTTAATGAAAAATTAAGTTATAAGAATTTGCAAATGTTATGAAAATTCGCTTCCATATCGCTTTTGCTGCTTCCGTATTTTTAGTGTATATTAATCGTTGGTAATAGAAAGCACGAAAAGCTATGGATATGGACAATATTATCCCTCATTTATTGCAACATTGACAAAACATGTGATATAAAGAGCTTTACGGATATTATTAGCGCCGTCTGATATAGAAAAATAAAAAACAAATCCATGAAATGTCTTTTATAGGGCATATTTAGATTTTAGGACAATGACTTTCACTTGAGGATATGTATAATGTGAAAGCTGTAATTATACTCTTCTTTAATGTAATGTTATGTAATAGCTTTCTTAGTTAATAGAAAATTATAAGAAAAATTTGTGCTGCAAATTGAATGCTAACTTCCACATAGCTGTGATAATCTACTCTCCTTAGAAACACATTCCCATTAAAAAAATTGGGTCCATGACCTGCCCACAAAGAACAGTTTCGTATTTTTGTACCCATAAACTTCTGAAACGTTACTCAACTCATGTTTTAACGAAAAAATGTAAATTTTCATCAAATCACCCCTCAATTATCCCCTACCCCCAGAAGCGATCTTACCCAAAAACAATTCGAAGCGTTGCTTGGTCGGCTGCTAACTGGATACTAAATTTGAAGATGATATCTCGATTCGTCCAAAAGTTATTGCGCCTACCAACAAATAGATGTACAGTCCAACAGACCGACCGACGGACAGACCGGAAAACAAAAAAGTCATTCCAGAATCAAGTTTTCTCTATATTTTGAGACTTTTTACGCGGTTATAGCAAAAAATATCGAAATTTCTATCACCGATCTTCCACCCTCACACATTCAACCCCTAATTTAATTTTAGTACAGAATACCAGATGTTTGATGACATTAATAGATGTTTAATAAACAAACCATTAAACGTTTCATTACTCGAGCTTTAACGAAAAAATGTCAATTTTCACCAAATCATTCCCCATTCATCCCCTACCCCATAGAGCGATATAACCTAAAAATAATCCGAACCGTTCGTTTGTAGGGTCCTAAAGGTATACCAAATTTGAAGACGATATCTCAAATCGTTCTAAAGAAATCGTGGCTACAAATAGGCAGACATACCGATCGACGGACCGACAGACCGATAAACAGCAAAAAAAGTTTCCAAATCATATTTTCTATATATTTTAACACTTTTTACGACGTTTAAGTGAAAACAATTTTGAAATTATTGTGGCTGCTACCACACTTTCCACACGTATTGATTATGTCGAAGTAAAATGGTTCTATTTATTCGGGCCACCCATTTAACAACGCAAAACAAACGAGTTAACTAATATATTATGCAACATGTGCTTTAACTTCTCATTGAACTTGGTTTCCCCTCAAGAGTTATACTGATGCATTTACATCTAAATTAATTACAGTTTTATGGCCTCTTTACATTTCCCCTGTTTCTTGAAGGCCGAGACTTTTCTCTTGAACTAATTAAAATTACGAATGTACAATGGGCGTTAGCAAAGTGTAATAAATGACGGAACAGAGGGGTGCGGTATTTCCTTGGCCTAGCAGTCGCTGGAGACTAGAGAGTAATGCTGAGATAGATAGGTGGTTGATCCAGAACAAGTGCGGTGATAAACGTGGATGTTGAGACCGCAACGGCGGCTGAAGACTGATGTTTGTTGTTGGATCCGTGATTTATAACGACCACCACCGCAAACAATGCTTTCCCGGAGCCAACCCCCCCAACTCTATCCTACTCATGCCGTCAACATCAATATAAATACAGGCTGCCGGTCCCTGACACGTAAATCACACGAAAACTCTTACAAATATGTAAACCGCCATAGGTTATCTACGACTTAATAGCTTGTTTTGAGATTTTATCGCACGGTCTGGATTTACGTACACATTACGCAAAAAGTGGTGATTAAGGGCTTAATTATAGCTAATGGAATCAAAACAC
This sequence comes from Tillus elongatus, assembly GCA_964006375.1. Classification (NCBI taxonomy): domain Eukaryota; kingdom Metazoa; phylum Arthropoda; class Insecta; order Coleoptera; family Cleridae; genus Tillus; species Tillus elongatus. The sequence continues at coordinate 61,191,073 of OZ023267.1, read as the reverse complement.
CACTACGCACCGTAATTACATTGTTATACGATGGAAAAACGATCCCTTTTACCATTTGTTCGCAATCTTTTTACGATTTGTTTGCCATCTCTTTGAGTTTACTCTGCAACGTTTCCGAATTAAAATATCTCTAAATGTATCCTTTGAAAGTCTATTATATCTATTTAACTTTATCCAAAAAAAATATATTGGAATAGGGAATTTTTTTTCCAGTCGCCGTATTAAAAGAAGTTTTGTCCCGAATCTCGTTAGGAGATTCTAACTCCAAAAATCTTAAAAGGTCGGGTGTAGATTGTAGATTATATAGCCCATCTGCGCTACGACCCTAATGTGTCGTGTGTGCATGACTTTTTTTATATAATAGTCGCCCAAAAAGTTCAGACTTGGTCTGTAGTCTAACATCTTTTTGGGAGCTATTTTCCCTATTTCCTGCGGCATTATGGTAGCCCCTTCAAACTATTTGAGTCCTTCGCAGAACTCGGCCAAGCAGTCGGATAGCAAATGTTTTATTGTTTCTGCTGCTTCAGTGCAGTATCTGCAGTTTTCACTGTGCGCCTTACCCATTTTCGTTAGTTGACATCTTACTGAGGGTGTCCTATGAAAAGTCCAGTGATTATTCTCTAGCCGTTCCTGTTCAATTTAAGAAACAGTTCAGAATTCTCTGTTGATATGGTGATGAACGTTAACGTTTGCCCACCTTAAGCCTAGCATTTCCTCCAGTATGGCAGATATTTATAGCAAACATTTTTGCTTGAAAGATGGTGATAGTGTTTTCTAGGGACTTAGCGAGTCTGAGCTTAGGTCCTCTTATTTCCAGTCCTGTTCCCCCCCATTTGTTTAGACCCGTCTCTATACCATACAAATGAGTTGTTCATTAGCCTTCCACTGCCTCTGTCCCATGCCTGGCGGTTACTGATAACCACGTCAAACGGTACTATGAATTCACTTTAATAACTGGCATTTAATCTATTTGTTTGGAGGGTGACTCCAGTTGAATAATTTCCTGGATATTCAAGTGCCCAACCAAGTCTCCTGGTTTAAATTTGTCTGCTTGAGATAGTGTTGAGGAACTTAGTGCTGGTTGTCTCTTCACATATATCTGCAGTTGTGTAAGATTCAGCATTGCCTCTATTGCAGCTGTAGGGCATGATGCCACAGATTATGTTATTCCAAAACAGATCAGCCTCTGCAATTTTTGCAGTTTGCTTTGTGTTGAGGTTTGTTCAGTGTTTGGTGGAATTATAGAGTGGAACAGGGATCTCGCCGCACTACGCGAGCGGACTCGGATGGTTTTAAACCGAGCTGTCCGATAATCGGGTGAGGCGGCCTGGGACGAGTTTAGAACTGCCAGAAGAAAGTTTAAGAAGGAATTACGACGGAGTAAACGAGCAGGTTGGCGTGCATACTGCGAGAAAGTCAATTCCCTGACGGACGAAGCCAGAGTGGTAAGGGTACTCAAATAGGAGTTAGGTAGTACTGTAGGATCCTTAAGGCAACCGACAGGAGCTGGATCAGCACCGGCAAGGAAACCTTGCGACATCTCGCCGAAGTTCACCTTGCGGGCAGTGGAGCCGTCACGGTGGCTGTCGGCCTGGGCCGGTACACGGTCCCGAATACGGACTGGCAGCTGGCGGAGGCGGTGGTCACATATGGCTCTATAACCTGGGCGGTGAACGAGTTTGATCCATTTAAGTCCGCAGGCTGTGATGGGTTTTTCCGGCACTGCTCCAGAGGGGCATATACTGCTTCGCAGCATAAGGGAGGTTTTCCGGGCCAGCCTGGCGTGGGACTATGTCCCAAAGGCCAGGCGCCGGGTTAGGGGGTCTACATTCCCAAAGCGGGAAGGAAGGACTACACGCTGACCAAGGCGTACAGGCTAATCAGCCTTATATCCTTCCTGCTTAAGGCATTGGAAAAGATAGTAGATAGGTTTATGTTGGGGGGGGGGGGGATCCTCAGGGATTATTCCTTCCATAAAAGTCAGCACGCGTACCAGCAGGGGATATCGACGGAGACGGCCCTCCACGCTGTGACGCGGAAGGTGGAAAGGGCCCTACACAACGGGGAGAGCACATTAGCTGTGTTCCTCGATGTAAAGGGGGCATTTGATAGGACAGGGACGGATACGGTCTGTGTCGCCCTACAGGACAGGGGATCGCCGAGGTCCCTAATAAGCTGGGTGGCGAGCATGCTGGAGGACAGGAGAGTCTCGCTTACCTTAAGGGCCGGGGGCTGTCGGGGTAATGGGCGGCTGTCCTCAGGGCAGCTGCCTTTCGCCTCATCTATGGTGTCTGCTCAGGGACGGCCTCTTGGAGCGGCTCTCCGAGAATGGCTTCTACGCCCAGGCGTACGTTGATGATGGACTGATCCTAGTCAAAATTCCTCGGCGTCGTCTATGAGTGCATGCAAGCTGCATGTATCATAATTGAAAGGTGGTTTGGTGAGCTGAGACTCTCTGCAAACCCGGCGAAAACGGAGATGATCCTATTTATCAGAAGAGCAATGTGGAGGGGTTCAGGTGCCCGTTATGTTTGGAAAACTTTAGCTTTTGTGCGGGAGGTCAAATATCTTGGGGATGGTCCTGGACTCCAAACTAACATGGGGGTCGCAAATATAACGAGTAGTGAGTAAGGGAGTAGCGACCCTCTGGCAGCTGCGTCGAGTGATAGGGAGGACCTGGGGACTTAATCCTCGGATCCTTCATTGGATTAACACTGCGATCGTCAGGCGTAGGATCCTCTATGAGGCGTTGGTCTGGTGGTGTGGTGTGGTGTGAACCAAACTACTACCAGGAAGCTGGCCAAACTCCAAAGGCTGGCAATCCTGGGTATCACTGGATCTATGAGGACTACACCCTCAGCCGCGCTAGATGTCTTGTTGATGCTGCCACCGCTTCCCATCTGTATCAGAAGGGAGGCTATGACGTCGCATCTTAGAATGCGAGACTCTGGCAACTAGTGCGGATAGGGAGCAGTAACGGGGCATGCAAGAGTCGCCAAGGAGGTGGAAAAGGAAATTCCGATTTCCGCTATCAAGGTGCGGAGTGCCGAGGACGATATTAGGTTGACTAGGCCATATACCCTCAGGATCCCCAGTAGGGATCAGTGGAGGGAAAATGAGGTAACATTTCAGCCCGCAAGCCTTGTCTGTTTGATCAACGGATCGCGGCTGGAGGATCAATAATCCTCTGGGGCAGGAATATGCATCGAGGGCCTGGGGGTACGCGAGAGTTATGCTCTGGACGCATATACCACGGCATTAGAAAGATAGGTGTACGCTATCCTGTCTGTGGCCAATAGACAGGATATGAAAAAGAGCCCCGAGAAATGTGTATACATATGCTCGGATAGCCAGGCGGTCCTCCGGGCAGTCTCTGCGGACAGAATCCGGTCAACAGTGTTTCAGGAGTGCGCTGACGCACTTAAAGGACAAGCCATAACAAAGGAGGTGCAACTGGTGTGGGTTCCGGGACACTGTGGCATAGCGGGGAATGAGGTAGCCAATAATCTTGCAAGGCTTGGTTCCCGGCGGCCGTTCTGTGGACCGGAGCCTGCGATAGGCATAAGTAGGAAGACGGCCTCTGTCGCCTTAGACAGGTGGACTGAGGAAGTCATGGAGAGGCACTGGGGTCGGTTGGTGGCTGTAGGCAGGCGAGGGATTTCGTGAAGTGGCCGGACAGAGATAAAGCTGTCTGGCTACTCGGTAGGAGTCGACCTACGCTTTGTCGCATCCATGGGGTGCTGACAGGCCACTGTGTCCTTAGAAGACACCTCGCATTGATAGGCGTAGAGAGGGGTTCCATTTGCCAGGAATGCGGCGAGGATGAAGAAACGTCTTACCACTACCTGTGTGAATGCGAGGCTTTTGGGAGTCTTCGAGCATAATTGTTTGGTTCGAAGACTCTGCAGAGGAATCAGGTAAGTATCATCCAATTGAAGACCATCACGGCCTTCATTTCGAGGTCGAGGCGGTTTGGCGACGGAACCGAGGCGGCGTAGAACATGGTTGCTGGTTTGCTGGGGTTGGAAAAAAGGGCCCATTGTGGCCTACTTGCTTGTCGTTAGTTTCCCCACCACTGCTACTACTATTACTACTAGCTACAGTTTTAATATATTTAAGTTCTCTGTTGTATCCTTCTTTATTTAAAGGAAACTGTATTAATCTATGAACTTGGAAATACAATTTAGCTGTTTTTTGTGAAAAACTATGATGTGAGTCAATCGAAATGTAACTCACAGTTGTGGTTTCCTTTCTATGGATGTCAAATTCTAAAGTGTCTCTATTTTTAATGACTAATACATCAAGAAAAGGTAATTTTTTATTAATTTCTCATGCGTGTATTTAATGGAGTCAAATTTACTGTTTAATTTGGCAATAAAATCATCAACTTTGCATACATTTGTATTAAATACTGCAAAAACATCGTCCACATAACGAAACCATACTGTAGGGATATAGTCATTTTCGTTTGCTAGATCTGTTTCAAATGTACTCATAAAAATCTTTGCAATGAACGGAGAAAGGGGGTTGCCCATTGCTGCGCCAAAATGTTAAATTTATATGTTCTTTGGAGACCTGCTCATTCATGTTGTTCATTTTTAACAAATGGTCTTAATACGTTAGCGTTTTTTTATGGGACCACTGGGAAACTGTAACCTAATAACCAATGTGTCTTTCTTAGAAGGAGTATTTAATAACGCCTCACAGTATAACAAAGGCGGGTATGCAGTTTTAGTTATATGAATTTAAGACTCAGCAGTGGGGATCTATCTGTATACCTTCCTAGAAGACGCTGTTCGCAACTTCTTGGCAACTAACTTATAAATAGTAGTTCTAGTCTTTATTTACTGTCTATTCATGTCTCTGATGACGCTAACTTTGTTAGCGAAACGATCGTCAAGTCTAAAAACTGTATTGTGATGAATTGGGATCTTCAAATTGTACTTATCAGTGCTCATCGCAGTTTCCAATCTTCACTCGTTAAAAACAAGTTTAATATACTTTTTCCATAAGAGCCAAGCAGACATGATATGACATGACAAAACAAGCACTTGCGGAGCCACAAAAGAAGTTCCTACATAAGTATTTAGTATGGAACGGTTTCATCAAGTAAGGGCAACAGCAATTAATAAACTGAAAACATCTCTGTAATAATATCTTTCTCAGGTCTGGGGTTGAACACATTGAGACCTTATAGACGATCTCCAGCGAGATTTGGGCAGTCAGCAGATTGAGGTCTTGTAATCGAGCTACAACAGTCCAAGTTGTCCTAATCCAGCGCTTCAAGGAGTGGGCATAGTGAGACGTTAAAGTTCATTTTCTTTCATATTTCCTTAACCTCGTCGAGTTTTAATATATTCTGGACGCGGTTCAAACCGAAAACCTAGTATATTTTACACTAAGGCCCACGGAAACCTTTCCGAATATATATAGGATATAAGATATTATATATATATATATATATATATATATATATATATATATATATATGTATATATGTATATATATATATATATATATATATATATATATATATATATATATATATATATATATATATATATATATATATATATATATATATATATATATATGTACATAACTTTTCAGCATATAACAACTCGTTATTTATTATTGGTGTGGAACAACATAATTATTTGCTTGACTACCTTTGATTAATAAACAAAATTGACCATGAACATATATAGCAACGGTTTCATCACTGCTTGTTCTATTTTTAGTTATAGAAGGTCTTCTAAATTAAATAACTTTTTAACTGAAATTACTTACTATATTACTCAGACTCTAATTAATACTCCTCCTAAACAACACATGTGAATGAGAATATATAGATCCGCAAATGAAAGTGTGATGTCACTGCATTTGACGTTACGGTACAGCTGCAATAATTGTAGTAATGCTACATCAAACAATGAACATGTACCGGCATCCGGAAATGATTTCGACAATTTCGTGACATTGACAAAACGGAAAAAGATCACATTAGTTTCACTAATTGGTTAGTTAAATGTCAATCACATAACATTTGATTAGTTGAAAAAATTCGATGAAATCAATGCGAGTACATTTTTGTATGAGATAGTTTTCTCATAAGAAAATGCAATCATGCTTCCAGCTAACAGCCATATTTGTCGAAGAAGTTCATGTAACACTAAGAGTGCCAAATTGTTAGCTTGACAGAGATAATGTCGTTCTTCGCAAATTATTGAACAAGCATATAAAAAAAAATAGCCTCGCAATGAAAATCAAAGAAAAATCCCAGAAGTCTCAGTCTGTAGGTAAAGGAGTAAGGACAAGCGATCTGTGCAGCGGTTGCTACTGAAGTTAATAAAGTCTTAATAGATGACGTGAAAACCTAAATTATACAGTGATAAGTGCGTGTCAAATCTGGTGGATAAACTCAGCAACAAAACCAGGACCAGCTAAATTATTAGTTGTACCTCAGGTAACTACACCAAGAGACCGAAGAAGCCAAGTCATTATTACACGTCTAAGAACAGCTCTCCCAACTTACTCATAGGTTATCAAACATTATCTGCGACCAAAATCTGTTTCCTGTGATGTCAACCAGTCTTCTGGATATTTTATGATACGGAGTCCACTCTTCAATCAAAAAAGATTTATCCCTCTAAAATTGAACAAGCTCCTTGATCGAAATGTTATTTCAACAAGGTAATAGCGTACTTCAGAGCAACCACATAGTATATTTTTAAAAACAGTTTATATTATGGTTATTTGTAATGTACATATTTACTTTTTTGTAAATAATACCTCTCGCTAATAAACTTTTGGTATCAACCAAATTTTTTAACTGGGAAACTAGATACATACAGCATGATGAAATGGAAAATGTAAATACACAGAAATGAATACACAGTTGTACTGCGTATTGCACCTGTCAAGTTGACAATTGAGAAATTTGTCTTTTTATAGAACAAGATAACATTTACTTAACAATGACAAGAAAAGTGATTCATAGAGTGAAAAATCCTCAGTTTTATCAAACACTTGGTTAGACTGAGTAGTTTGTGGGAAAAAAATATATGAAAAATTCGTTTCTGGTTGATGCATTGGGAGTGCAAGTTAATAGTAAACCAACAGGGTCAGTTGAATATGCTAAAACTCCAAGGTAATGGAAAATACCATCAAAAGAATAGTAAATCGCTTATAAGTAGGCCTATTATAGAAATATCGAAAAACTGTGTTACCAGATAGCAAACATAATGCTTTAAGGCAGTTAGGATGCATGAAAAATAAAATGGATAAAGACAAAAACTTTCCAGATTAGTATATGGCTAAAATAGTGGACTGCCCGACATTCTGGAACCCATATTACCATAAACTAAATGAGACAAAAATTTCATAATAAATATAGTCATTAGCCAAGAAGGTAGGGTCTACTTTAACATTCAGCACAAATTTGACAAAGTTAAGGGAAAGGCGGGCCCACATTGGTTACGATCGTTTATGGAAAGAATATTCCTATAAGACAATCAGAAGGCCTATCGCTATCCAGAGCCCAGGGTATGTCCAGAGAAGATGTTAGCAGTTATTTTGAACTTTTACAGAAGGTGTATGAAGAAAATGATCTCATCAACCGGCCAAGTAATATTTGTAATATGGATGAATGTGGGGTGCAAATAATCAATAAGCCGGGTAAGGATATCGCAGCTAAGGGATCAAAAGATGTCCACTTGTTAACATCTCGTGAACGGGGTGAAAACATTACAGTAATAGGTTGTTGCAGTGCTTAAGGTACTTTTCTTCCACCTGTACTTATCATGAAAGGTGTGAACAAAAAGAGTGAATTTGCAAACGGACTTCCAGTTGGCTCGAACGTGTATATGAATAAAAAATCTTCCTTTATCTATTCTGAATTGTTTCTTCGTTGACTATCTGAACATTTCGCTCCACGAAAACCTCCAGGAAAAACACTGTTATTGCTTGATGGCCATACGTCTCATTCTAATAACATCGATATGTTACAAGTAGCTGACAATCACGATATTATAATAATGTGTTTGCCAAGCCATTGCACACAGGCCTTACAGCCATTGGACAGAAGCTATTTCGGGTCTTTCAAAATATTTTTCAATCAAGAAGCACACACTTGGATGACAAATCATCCAAACCGAAATCTAACAAGATATCAAGCAGGACTCTTGATAGGAAAAGCCTGGTCGCGTGCGGCCAGTGTCTCCAATGCTCTTTTAGCGTTTTGAAGTACTGGAATCTTACCTTTTGACCCGCATGTGATACCGGATCATTTTTTCGCTATATCTGATCTAGCCAGATCTAGCAATGAGCAACAAGTGGTAAAGTCCGCCGAAGCTGGTACTTTACGAACATCATCCTGCATTTCAGAAGCCGAACCCAGTACTTCGCGGGGTCAGCCAAGTACTTCACGCGTGAAATCTGCCAATTTGAATTTAGAGGTTGAAGAGGCTTACTTCACACCTAGCAAATTTTTACATGAAGCTGAGCCAGTACCCGTAATACCCTTGAAAAATGCAAAGCGTCAACTGGTAAATGTGCTGACATCCCCTGAAAATATTTCAAAATTAAATACAAAGAAGCACCAAGTCTCGGAAAGTATCAACAAAAAGGCGCCAATTCACAAGAAAAAGAATACAGCAACGACTGATTGAGACGACATTGACGAAGAAGCTCTATCAGCGAAGATAAAGGGCAAGAAAAAGCAAGTTTACTTTTGTATAGGATGTAACGAGGAGTATGACAAAACTACAAAAGCAGTTGATTGGATAAAATGCATATGTTGCTCTAAATGGCTTCATGAGTCTTGCACTCTTTTAGGGGACTTATGTAACATATGTCACAAATAAATATGATGGAAATCTAGTGATAATATAACAAAGATTTGATAGGTGGAAACTGTCCCATATACGTGGGAGAGACGCCGAAAAATATTTTTGTATTGATTGATTTATTTTTGTGGAGAAAATATTGATTTGAATTATTTTTGATATATCTATGATTTAAAATTGAGAAAAAGTGTTAATCAGCCAAAAAACTATAGTGTGTCATCACTCCCACAACACTGGGGAAATTCTCTCATAGATATTGGAGAGGCAACATAAAATCGTTTTTTCTTCAACCTCAGTTTTTTTGCTATATGAAAAAATGTTTTATTTTTTAAGTATACAATATTAATTGGTATATGTTTTGATTTCAAGTTCGCCATTTTGTTTTCCCAAATAAAGAATAATTTACCTAGTATGACTTTTCTTACACACGTGCGGCTACTCTCCGACATTTACCCTAGTATAAATAAAAAAATGAGTGTTTGTATTACTTTACACTATTCCGTTCTGCATTTCCCGGCGAATCCTTTCATAAATATTTATGTCCAAGTTACATTCAGTCGCAAATATCAGTTTATTTGTGGCGAATGCAGTTGTTACTGCAAGCATCACAGCAAACCACCATTTCACATTATTTACGTTGAATAAAGCAATATCTTAGTCAGATAAATGGGAAATATAGCAGAAGTAATCCTAGCGTAACGGATGGATACATCGAGTTCGTGAAGATGACAAGCACTCACAGTAATATGCGTTGTAATGTTACATGCGCCAGAATTAATGTAGCTCTCATCTACTATTAATCAAACTTGCTTGTCTAACTCTCTATCAAAACCATAACTAAAGATATCTGGAACAAATTGCTTACTGTAGGGAGCCACATAACTCGCATTGTAGAGTGAGTAATACATTATCATTCTAATAGAACACAAAAATTGGTGTTCCTTCTTAATGATGTCATGGAAACGAAGAGTCACTACATGTTACGCGCCACCAATTATAATAGGTTTTATGGAACAGTTACATAATGACAAACTCTCCTTCGACTAGCCTGTTTATGGATGAGCAAGTACGTCAACAAGCCTGACCAACAGAAGTGATTTAAAAGAAGGTCCGTAAATAAATGATGCTTATGTGAACAGGAAAGTAAGATTTTAAACAATAAGTGAGCAAAAACTAGTATCCTAAAAACCCATACCCGGGGTCAATTTCAATTTCTTATCTGTACGTTTAAATGTTAAAATGAAGGGATAGCATTAACTGAAAATGGGAAAGTGTTGTTATAAATGAGAACCTTTGTCCTTGACCATAATAAGTAGAACTTGAACAAGACAATTGGCCAAAACACACTTTTCAGATCTGATGATCGTTCCCCTTCAAAGTTAACTCTATCAGAATAAATAAACTAAGGAAATAAAAGTCTGGAGCAAGCAAGTGCTGTGATATGGTAGTGGATTTTCATAGAAAGGTTTTTAACAGCAATTATGTGTTTTTTAAAGAAAGCGGGCATGAAATTTGGTATAACCTATCAACTAGAAACAATATCAGAATTAATCGAATTACTCTATTGTTTGAAAAAGTACCAAAATTTTCCTAAAATAAACTTTAAATCTTCCTGAAAAAACTGGTTTGATTTTCCTGGCCAACGAACCTCTTCAAGCTGTTTACCCAACTGGCAAGATCTAATTATTTGAAAAAAGCGTTTAAATGAAAATCACAATTTTTTCAAGAAAATCCGAAAATATTTTTTTACAATAACATATTATATTGTATTATATTATATGATATTATATTATATTATATTAAACAAAGCTTTCTACAGAAACGCAAAAAAATTTCAAGGAAACTGAAAGTTTTTTACAAAAAAAATTGCTAAAACAATAAATAAAATTCAAGTTATGTACCTAATCTGTAATTGGGATCGAAAAATAAAATGTATTTTTTTTACTTTGACATAATTTGACCCAGTGGAAGTAAAGAAAAAAATACCTAAGCGGAAAAATACACAAATTTTTGTCACAAGCTGTCAGAAATGAGAACATTCCTTAAGTTTGCTAGTTTTAAGTTTCATTTCATATGTGTGAATAAAATGTATTAACCAATTACATATTATGAAAATGTAAACGTAGCTAAAGGTATTACATTAATTATTTCTTACCATTTGGTACGTGATTTAAAATTTCAATATTTTTCTTCAAAAGTTCATGGTACGCGACACTTAAATACTTCCAAAACTAGAGTGTGTAGATATAGGAAGTGTTTTGCTTAACTTAAAGCAACGAGCATACCCTTCACTTCTCAAAAAATTGAGTGACGGCAGTTTCAATTTTTTAATTTTAGTCGTTATTTGAGACCGTCCTGTATACAGCATCTTGATTTTTTCGACGAATAGTTTCATGGTATGTGAAAAACTGCAAAACAATTAATATGACTCGAAAACGATGAACGCTATCAAATTTTTCCCCACAAACATGCACTAAAATTCGATAAAAAATGCAAAAAGGTAAAAATGCAATAATATAAGGTCCTTCTGTGTCTGTTTAAACGATTTTGTAAGGTGCAGCTTAAGACACGCTATAATTAACGTATACCTACATCGTTTTATCGTGTCTTGTGTAATAACGGATATATTGAGCTTTACCGTAGAAATGTATCACCCTATATATATATATATATATATATATATATATATATATATATATATATATATATATATATATATATATATATATATATATATATATATATATATATATATATATATATATATATATATATATATATATATATATGTATGTATATATATAAACAAATGAAAACTGAAACTGAAACTGAATCCGGATATGGGTTCTGAGGGGCATAGTTGGCACTCATTTCAAGAAATAAATGAAAGTCGCGGTCTCAAGAGCGCATTTTTTTCTACGAAAACTCACTACAAATTATATAGTATTAAACCATAAACTCGACAACTGACACTACTGCCAAAACATCAGAGAAAGGGTCTATTTGAAATGAATTTTCTGGAAATATTTTAGTAAAATAAAGTAAATGGCGGTGGATATGGAAACTTAAGGGTTTTTAAAACACTTGTGACATTTTTCTATATAAACAGTATTGGTTTCAGGTTCTTTATGTGAATGCTGCCAATTTGGATGTTTAAAATCGCGACTTCGACGTTTTAAGAGGACAAGCCCAGTTTTTTTTTAAATGCCTATATTTTTTTTCTCTTAAACTTACAGACCTAAATTTTAGTACGTAGTGTACTTCTTATGACATAAACGCGAGTATAATTTGGTGCCTCCAACAGATCTAACATATCTACCAGGGGAACAGAGCGAATGCAACCTTTTACTGTCCAGGTCACCAGACATAGAACATATGTTTTTGCTTCTCGTCCGAACCTCCAAACCTTCAAGTTCAGAATTAACAAGTTGCCTCTTTCCTCCTTATCGACACCCAGGGTACGATAGTATTTAGGTTGTAAGCCCTCGTGGTGTGTTGTTGAAATATATAAAAAATCTTTGTTATTTCCGGAGCTGTAAAACTTTTTCGAACGAAAACGCAAAACTTCCTTAAAAAACCTAAGCCGATTTTCCTGGATAACTAAATTATCGAGGCCACATGCAAAAGGAAGGTACTCACCAAATTTGATCAAAATCGGCCCTTTTTTTTGAGTTATCGGTCTGATATATATATATATATATATATATATATATATATATATATATATATATATATATATATATATATATATATATATATATATATATATATATATATATATATATATATATATATATATATATATATATATATATATATATATATGACATACTTGGTTCTCAGGTTGAACCGCGTCCAGAATTTATGGAAACTCGACGTTTCGGCTCCTGTTTTGGAGCCATTTTCAAGAGGTAAAGGAAATATGTAAGGACCCTCTAAGGTCTTAATCTGCCTACTTCTTAGAGTGGTGGATAAAGGTGAGTAAAGGAAATATGTATCGACACTCTAAGGCCTCAATCTGCCTACTCCTTAGAGTGGTGGACAAAGGTGGGTAAAGGAAATATGTAAGGACACTCTAAGGCCTCAATCTGCCTACTCCTTAGAGTGGTGGACACCAAAGTGAGCTAGCACTGCAGATAAACTAACAACAAATAACCGGTGACAACTTAGTTGTTTATTTTGAAGTTTTCACAGCCATCCTTGCAAGAACTTACATGATTTAATTTGATTACAGCCTTATATCGTTCGAAAGGGAATCACATTTTGTATCAGAATGCGTGAAAACATACAGAATGTTCTATTGGAGAAAACAGACTTATGAAGGTTTCAATGTACCTAAACTTGGCATCACATTTTTAACACCCTGCATGCAATTAAGCGTTTTCAAAGCACAGCTGTAAAGCTTAAGCATCCAGTTAGTCCTGTGAATATTGCCGCTGTATCTTTCTTATTGTAAAAGGTACATGGTTTTAACTTAGTTACTGTTTCTGAAAAAATGTTAATGTTATGTGTAGACGCCATTTTTTTTTTAAAAATATTTCAACACACCACGACAGCTTACAGCCTAAATACTATCGTACCGTGGGTGTCGACGAGGACAAGAGAGAGAGAGAGAGAGAGAGAGAGAGAGAGAGAGAGAGAGAGAGAGAGAGAGAGAGAGAGAGAGAGAGAGAGAGAGAGAGAGAGAGAGAGAGAGAGAGAGAGAGAGAGGTTACCAACGGCACGTCGGTGGGCAAGGGATGGCAGCCTTTTGGTGAGGGTAGGGTCACCGATGAGACGTATAGCTCTCTTTTGAATGGAGTCCAGGATAGCGAGTGTAGAAGTGGCAGCTGCACCCCAGATGTGAGAGCAGTATTCGAGGTTTGGTCTTATCTGTTAAATATATTAGGTATAGAGATTAGCTGGTGAAAAGTATTTGCGAGCCCGGAAGAGGAAACCTAATTTATTACCAGCCGCTTCTGCAATTGATGTGACATGTTGGTGCCCATTGAGATTTCGATCCACAGAAATGTCTACAAGTGAAAAGGACTCATTATTTTGACTAACTTGGTTGTTCATTGTGATGGGTCTAGGGCTGGTGTATCTCTTATGAGAAAGAAAGCAAGACTGAGATTTGATGGGGTTGAATTGTACAAGATTTCTACGTCCCCAGTCTAATATTTTTTGGAGATCCACGGAGACAGAACCCTCCATGAGTCTGCGATCCTCATCTAATTGGGCTAAAAGGACAGGCTTAGAATATTGTATATTTGAGTGGAGGATGCTGTCGTCCGCGTAAATGTAAACTGGGTTAGATGTGCTAGAGAGGAGGTCATTGATGTGAAGAAGAAAAAAAGTAGGGGCTAAAGCTGAACCTTGTGGAACTCCTGCATTAATTGGATACAGTTTAGAGGAATGACCATTCACGACAACAGAAATGCTCCAGTTGGAGAGAAAATTTTCTGTCCAGGTACAGAGTTGTGGCGGTAGGCCATAGGCCGGAAGTGTGTTAAGCAGCGCTGCATGCCAGACCTGTTCGAATGCTTTGGATATGTCTAGAGCGACAATCTGGGACTCACCGTGTAGTTCCATAGACTTGTTCCAAGAATGGGTGACAAAGGGAAGGAGGTCGGCAGTTGATCTGCGCTGACGGAATCCGTACTCTCTGTCGTGGATTACATTGTGTTTTTCCAGAAATTTTAGTAATTCGGTGTTTATGTACTTTTCCATCACTTTCGAGACGACTGAAAAGAGAGAAATAGGCCTGTAGTTGCTAGGAAGCGACTCGGATCCTTTCTTGGGGACGGCTTGTACTAGAGCAGTTTTTCAGTTACTAGGGAATATGCCTCTATTGTAAGATGTCTGAAACAGACGAGCAAGTTCTGATGCGCATTTTTTGAGAACAATTGCTGGAATCTCGTCAAGGCCAGAGGCTTTCCTGGTATTAAGAGAAGAGAGCATCTTTCGTACCTTTTTAGTTTTAAAAATGATATCCGTCATTTTATGCGCGACATTGGGGACTGTTGGTGGTTGAACATTTGGAAGTGGGTTCAGAGTAGAATTACCGGCGAACAACGAGGAAAAACGTTCAGCCTTGCGCAGGGCGGTAGAGACAATTTCATCCCCTGAGACAAGAAGTGGGGATGTGCTCTTGCAGAAATTATTCCCAATATATTTAGCAAGAGTCCAGAAGGGTTTGCTGCCGTTGGAGCTTGAGAGGACTTTGTTTTTGATGTGGCTATTAAACCAGTTTTTTGCCTAAGAAAGAATGCGGGCATAGCGGTTTCTTGCGTCGTTAAATGCTTGATGGCTTTCTTGACTGGGATTGTGTAGAAGCGTTTTGTGAGCTTTGACCTTTTCAAGTCTGGCCTTGTCACAGGATTTAGAGAACCAGGGTTTTGAGTGTCTGAAAGGGTTTTCTGTGTACCTGGAATAAATATTTCCATGCCAGCTTGTATAATTTCGATGACGTTTTGTGCGATATCAGAGGGATCAGGATAAGAGAAGCAGACAGACGCCCATGGAAATGAGGAAAAGTAATCCCGCATTTCATCCCAGTTTACGGAGTTGTAGTGCCAAAAGATACGTGGGTGAGATGACTGTGTGACCTCGGGTTGCATTGCGCAGGAAGCAGTGATATGCCGTGGTCTGAGCGACCAAGAGGGGCGGTGACTGATATCTTATAGCATTCAGGTTTTGTAGTAAGAAGGAGATCGAAAGGATTTGAGCTGTGTGTTGCGATGCGAGGAAAGTAAGTAGGTTGCTGAATGATATTGGCTAAAGAATTGCTGACTGCAAAGGCCTCCGCTGCTCTCCTTTGTGGAACGGTTTTTGAAGATCCTAGCCATTCCTTATTATGGACATTGACGTCGCCAAGAATGGTGACTTCGGAGGAAGAATATTCGGAAATCAAATATTCGTTTTTTTTTCCAGAAAGGTAGTCAAAGAGCAGGACAAAGTTGTTGTCAGAAGGTGACCGGTAAATCCAACAGATGAATATAGTTGCAGGTCTGAGAGAGGGAGAGCTTTATCCATAGTATGTATTTTCTTCCAGCTTCTAAATTGAGGAGTCTGGTGCAGGGTAGATTGTTACGGACGTATGCACATACGCCTCTATGCAATCTAAATGAAGTAAGGAGCTCATATCCCTGAAAATTAAGGTGATTAGAGGCTGTTTTGGTACTGATTTGGGTTTCGGTGAGGAAGAGGAGTTGGGGTCTATTATCCTGGAGGAAATGGTGGACGGAGTTCAGGTTAGAATTTAGGCCACATATATTCGAGAAGGATATGTTAAATCTTGATGCTGGCGCCCCCTGTACACCCTTCTCCCGGAGATCCGAATGGAGGGGCATTTTACCTCCGGAATCTTTTGTACAAGGAGAAGCCATCATCATTTTTGCTTACAAGGGAAACCGACTCATACACCAGAACCGGAAACGTTGAGTATGGGGTGGTACCTCTTCTGGCGCAAAAAAATTCTTTACTAGCACATAAAGGAAAATTCAACTACCACCTGCCATTATTTTACTTGAGTAGGGCATGCTCGAATATACTGTTGTTTCTTTAAAATTTTTGATCTAAGTAGTATTTGAAATAATTCTAGTGGGCCGTCACCGTGAGGTAGCCTGTATATTATAACAAGAATCTGTAGCTAATGGGACAACTATTTTAAGACTATAAATACCTGTACCATGAGCACCACCATCTACATACATTTTTTCATAGGTTTTTGTGTAATTGACATGATTTTACTTGCCTTTTATATTATAGTTGGTTTCGCTTACTTTTTGACGCATGCCATGTAATTATTGATGACAAAAAAACATTACTATTCTTGCTAGTTTTATTAAGATCGACGTAGGACAGTGTAAATAGAAACTGCCATATAAAGCAGAATCACCACAAAATAATTGCTTTCTGTTTCACTATTTTTATTGTAGTAAAGTTTTAAAAACAGTTGATAGATGAAGAAAAAGTTGTATTAATGAATTCCAGCTGATGGTGACCATTTTTAGTAGTTCTCGTAGATTTACATGTAACATTGAAATCATAAATATATATTTTTTACGTCTGTACCGATTTTCAACAGGAAGCGGTTGTACCAAATTACCAAATATTCACTGAATTTTGTGTAGTTCTACAGCGGAATAACTAAGTAAACAGGTGAGCATCAACAATTTTAAAACTCATAACATTTTCATCCAGACATATGAAAAATATGATTTTACAAGGTACAATCCCAGTCTGCTTTTATTTTGTTGATTAATTCTGCACCTAAAACACATTTTTACGTAGAAATTTCTGTATGTATCAGTATATAACTTCACATAAAAAAAATTTGCAACTCATTCAAGCCCATAAATCGATGTTGAAACTCCTGACATGATTACCTGAAATCGTGATCGTACTTGAATGTTAATTAGCAGATGGATATGCAACTCCAGAATCAATGTAATTATGACTAAAAGCTTTTGGTTTGCCGAGTTATTCGAAAATATAGTAAATAAATCAGTATGATTACTAATCTCCCAATGGAATTTTTCGATACTGTGGTACACGCTATCGTTACCCACAGTTGTTCAGGCCATCCATTATAACCTACGAGTACATTTAATCCAAAACATTTGCTGAAACCAAAGAATGTATCAAAGTATTTGTGAAATAGGGAATTAGATTTCACCTAAACATATTACGTTGTGTTTAATGTTTCTAATTTCGAAAGTCTGACTAAAAGGTACATATTTTACATCCATCTATAGTTTTGTTGATTTATAATACAGGGTGCAACTAATAACAAATAGCACGATTAGTTATTAATAGTAGAGTAATAATTGAGTACATACTTTGTATGATGATCCAAGAAAGTTATAAGTAGAAAAATATGAATGTTTCTTGAATCTGGCAACCATGATGTGAAGTGCCTTAACCAATGGTGTGGTTGTCAGATTGATATTTAGTTATCCCTCAATAGCAAACGATTTAAATGATAAATAAATGTACTAAATCAGCTCGATTAAAAGAGTCTGTACGCAGTGTAGTGAATTTTCATAGAAATGATCTGGCTCCAAATATTATTTTATACCTTCTTTTTCCTATAACATAGAAATCTAAATTTTAGTATATAGTTGTGCTTTAAGGTCATAAACTTGGGTACCACATTTAATTACCATAGCTTTATTATTTCTGGAGGTATAATTTTTTCCGAAACAAAACGCAAAATTTTCCAGGAAGGCGTGGGTCGATTTTCATAGCTAACGAACTTGTCCAAGCCACTTGCGAATGGAAAGTACTTGCCCAATTTGATAAAAATCGGCCCATCATTTTTTGAGTTATCGGTGTCATAATATATATATATATATATATATATATATATATATATATATATATATATATATATATATATATATATATATATATATATATATACAGGGGGGCACC
This sequence comes from Tillus elongatus, assembly GCA_964006375.1. NCBI lineage: Eukaryota > Metazoa > Arthropoda > Insecta > Coleoptera > Cleridae > Tillus > Tillus elongatus. The sequence goes on along the minus strand of OZ023267.1, from coordinate 61,172,810 downwards.
ACATACAAGTCGGTCTCTCTAATGGACCCTGTTCGAATTTACAAATTCCGTTTTTTTTTCTAGCATATGCAGTGTCTTCAGGGGCATCTTCTGAAAATACTCTCGTTGATACAGGGTGTTCACAAAAAAGATACATATCAAAGTTATGTTTTTTAAATAGAACACCCAGTGTTTATATTTGGTTTTCGTTATCTAGAAATAAAATAAAGGTAGGTTACAATAGGATTCCCTATACCTAAAACCTACCGTTTTTGAGAAATACAGCAAATTTTGAAAGTTGAAGCCTCAACGCAAAAAAATGTTCTTGTCCTCAGCAACGTAGAAAAAATCTAACTTATATTAGTATTTAGTAGAAAGATTGTTGCATGTAACAGAGAAAAGAATTTAATGTAAAGTTATACAGGTGGTCAGTAACCTCCTAGTAATATTTGACGCATGATATTGCAAATAAGTCTCGTATTTTAAATAGCACACCCTGTATATAATGGCTTATGCTTCTACAAAATTTTATTACCTTTTAATTGATGTTAGGGTTCCCTATACCTAACTCAAGCAGTTTTCGAGATATTTAGAATTGTTTCTTTTCCATATTAAATGTCAATATCTACTTGGGAAGCGAGGGGGCTCTGGCAGAGATATTGGATATAAGGTCGTTATCAATTTATTTGACATTTGTCAAGTATTTTAACTCTATTGTGTCGTTTCAAGTGTTTGGGTGTTTTTAATAAAATTGTTCAAGAGTAGTATAAAAATAAAAACGTATCCTGTACAGGAAAGAATGGATATGATTCTTGTTATTGGGGAATGCCAAGAAAATTGTATACTGGCTGCGAGGGTTTATGCTTAAAAATATCCATCTCGACATCATCCAGGCAAGAGAGTCTTACACAGACTGTTGTAGAACAGGAAGTGTCGCGTGCGAAAAAATCAACAGACAAAAGCCTTTCACTGAAAATGGCGAAATCGAGCTTGAGGTAATTGGCGCTGTTGTTGAAAATCCCCATACAAGTCAGCGTAACATAAGCAGGGAAGTAGGCATTACCATACGAAGTGTTGGGAGAATAATCAAAAGGGAAAAATTTCATCCACACCATGTTCAGTTACATCAGGAACTGCTTGATATTGATTTAATTCGACGAATTGATTTTTGCTTGTGGGCCCTTGACAAAGTTGGTGAGAATGAATTTTTTTTTGATTTTGTGCTATTTTCAGACGAGAGTACATTTCATAGCACGTACCTAGTAAATAGACACAATGATCACTATTATAGTGACGAAAATCCACATCACGTCCATAAAGTTGATCATCAGCACAGATGGAGTATTAATGTTTGGGCCGGAATTTAAGGAGGACATACAATAGGACCTTACTTTTTTAATGGAAACCTGAACCGTCAAATTTTCCTAAGATTTTTAAAAGATGATTTGCCAGAGCTCTTAGAATATATCCCAAGATATATTAAACTGCGGATGTGGTTCCAATTAGACGGTACTCCCGCCCATTTTGAAACCAGTGTACGAGAACATTTAAACAGAGGTTACTCCAATAAATGGATAGGACGAGGAAGCCCACACAACTGGCCTGCACCATCCCCGGACTTAACGTGTTTGGATTTATTTTTGTGGGGGTACGTAAAACGTATTGTTTACAAAGTACCTCCGACTAACCGAGAACATATGGAACTAAGAATACGAAGTGGGTTCCACACAGTAACTTCTGAAATGTTATTGAAAGCCCAGAAATCATTAGAGAAAAGAATACGTTTATGAATTGAACAAGACGGTCGTCAATTTGAACATTTACTATAGTGTGTTAAATTGTCATTTTTTGTTTGTTGTTTATGTTATTAAAATTTAACATTTGTATAACCCAACTAAAATTTTTTCAACTGTTGCAATACAATGTTCTTGATAAAAGTTTTTCCGTGTTGATGTAAGAATTTACTTAGCCTACAATATAAACGCTCACTATAATCAAGGCTCACTTGATGATGAAAGGTGACATTTATTATGGAAAATAAACAATTCTAAATATCTCCGCAACTGCTAGAGTTAGGTATAGGAAACCCTAGTATCAATTAAAAGGTAACAAAATGTTGTAGAAGAATGAGCCATTATAAACAGGTTGTGATATTTAAAATAAAAGACTTATTTGCAATATTATGCGTCAAATGCGTCAAATATCACTAGTAGGTTACTGACCATCCTGTATAACTTTACATTTAATTCTTTTTTCTGTTACATGCAACAATATTTCTACTAAATACTAATATATTTTCTACGTTGCCGAGGGTAAGAAACAAAAAACTGCGTTGAGGCTTCCATTTTCAAAAATTGCTGTATTTCTCAAAAATGGTAGGTTTTAGGTATAGGAAATCCTATTGTAACTTACCTTTATTTTATTTCTAGATGACGAAAACCGAATAATATACTGGGTGTTCCATTTAAAAAAAACATAGCTTTGATATGTACCTTTTTTGTGAACAGCCTGTATCATCGAGAGTATTTTCAGAAGATGCCTCTTAAGACCCTGTATATGCTAGAAAAAAAAACGGAATTTGTAAATTCGAACAGGGTCGATTACGCGTATGTGGTGCCCCACCCTGTATATATATATATATATATATATATATATATATATATATATATATATATATATATATATATATATATATATATATATATGATTTTTTAATTTTTTGTACTAAACTTGTGAATACTCAGTATAAGTTACGATATTGAAATTCGGAATTTGTCGGTTACAGATGTGCCTAAACCGACAGAGATATTTGTTTTTTCGTAAAAAAAAAATACTTAATAAGCTTTAGTCATTTTTGGGGGTCTTATTTGTTATCGTAGTAGGCTATGGAAAAAGCGAATTTAAAATAATGTATACCAGGATGTGAAGCTCTTGGAGTACTTTATTAAAAAAAATTGAAAATCGGCCGACCCGTTATAAAATAATGAATTGTCGCCACTTAGAGTGAAACCCACTATATATATATATATATATATATATATATATATATATATATATATATATATATATATATATATATATATATATATATATATATATATATATACATATATATATATATATATATATATATATATATATATATATATATATATATATATATATATATATATATATATATATATTGTATGGTTATTGAAAAAATGTATGCTTCATTGACCTCTTATTACATACAAGATATATTTTAGCTTTTTATCACTTATTATTAATTTATTGGCGAAAGTGATCTAGATTCCTGTAGTTCGCCTAGCCATCCCAGTGCCAAATTTTATTCTATTCTTCTATTGATTTTTTGGGTGCGATTAACGATCACATTTGCAGCTTCTGAAACTACATGCTCAAACGTCTTAAAATTGATGCTAAAATCCGAATCGTTCCGTTGATTCTTGGTGTCGCAAAATATGCACAAACAAACATTTCAGCATTTGCAATATCAGTATAGGATCAAACGTAATAAGCTCTTCTGAATAAATTAGTAAACTTTTCACGAAAATTAGGCCATAACAGGGGAATTCAATGAATCTTACCGTGTTTTAATTAAAAGCGGCGTAATTCTTTCGGTGCTTTTTACATTTTTCTAGAACAAGAGCTGTTATTGACGACATTTAAGTTATTCATGAAATTGCACGTGAATTGGGGTATATTAGTTTATAAGGCCGCTTGACGACATTTCGCGAATCCGTTTTCAATTTCCCTGAAATATTAATTTCCGTGTACAAGCGCCTCTGGAGGTGGCACGTCTATATTTACTGAACCGAATTAAAGCCGTTCATAAATTTGGGTGAATATGGTTTGGGAAACAGTACGATTAATATCTACTACACGTTTAGTAAATCACCGTTAGTCGCAGGGTAGACCAGGAAACCTAGTAATTCCTATTTCTCTGTCTAATAAACTGTACTCTAGAGTACTGGAGTCATAAACTTCCAAGTACAAGTATGTGACTTAAAAGCTAGCCGGGCTGGAGATACCCTATATTTATTTCTATAAAAGTCGGTCAGGTCTTTCGTGTTTACATAACATAGCTTTCTAGGTAATTCTAAATGCTGCTAGTTTACATATATTCTGGGAAGGCACTATACATTGTCTATAAGGTTTTTGACACAAAAGGATAAAAATTCCGTTTTTTTTTAATTCAATTTTTAATATGTGTAACGCCGCTTCCTTTAGCAAGAAAAAATTAAGTTTCTTTTTAGTAAATGTTTAACTTAATCAATTATATTTCCTGTGATTTACTCTCTCTTTATTACCTTCGATCGACTCCCTGGTTATTCACTTGCCTGGGGGCATTAGTAGTTCCTAGTTGGCAGTTGTGTTTCTAGTGATTTTTTTTAAGAAAAAAGAAGTAAGGATATATATATATATATATATATATATATATATATATATATATATATATATATATATATATATATGAATATATATATATATATATATATATATATATATATATATATATATATATATATATATATGTATAGTGTGTCCCCGGATCGACGCATGAATAATTGAAAAAGACTTAATTTTTTGATTTGAAACTTCATTTTCTGGGACTACGCCTTGCTTGAGTAGAAAATAATTGGTGTCATAATTTTAGTTTCCAAAAATCAAGTATGGCTTGGATATTCACAAAAAAAAAACTATTTTTTAAACTTGTAAAGTTTAGGAGACATGAAAACATGTTATTAAGAAAAGATTATCGGAAAGAAAAACTGAGAAGAAATACAAAATTTTAAAATCCTATGCCTACTTTGATATTCGCATAATTTTAATTCCACACACCTTCCTTACTGAAGGTATTAAAAAAAATTTAACACAATTAGTTCAAAATAGTAAATGGAACACAATCCCCTTCCTTTTATCCCTCTATTAGACATTTAGATAATTAAAGAAATGAGAATTAAATAGTCTGATAACCTCTGGATCAAATAATTCACCAGTTCCATAACACTGAATTAGGTACATCAATTCCACATAAATTACAATTAGCTATTTTTGATAACTGTCAAAACATTATGTTATTCGTCTTTCTTCCATGGCATACTATTTGTTTTCAGATTTTCAAAATATCAAAGTGGGCCTAGTGACTAATCTACTAGTGGCATTTGACGCATAATATTGTAAATAACTCCCTTATTTTAAATAGCACGCCCTGCATGTAATAGTATATTCTTCTGCAAAACTTTATTACATTTCAAATGATGCTAGGGTTTTCTATACCTAACTTTGACAGTTTTCGAGATATTTTGAATTGACAGTTTTCAATCATAAATGTCACCTTTCATCACCAAGTGAGCCTTGATTATAATGGGCGCTAAAATGCTAGGTTAGGTAAGTTCGCAGGTTAACGTGGAAACACATTTATCAAGAACATTATATTGCAACAGCTGAAAAAAATTCAATTGGGGTATACAAACTTTAATAAGACAAAAAAAGACAATTTAACACACTACAGAAAATGTCCAAATTGACGGCCATCTTGTTTAATGCATAAACGTAGTCTTTTATTAAATGATTTCTTGACTTTTAATAACATTTTAGAAGTTACTGTATGAAAATCACCTCGTATTCTAAGTTCCATATCTTCTCGGTTAATCCCGGTTTTGTCCAGGGGTCGTATCGGCCAGTTGGGCTTTCTCGTCCTATCCACTGATTGAAGTAAATTCTGTTCAAATATTTCCGTACGCTGATTTCAAAATAGACAGGGGCACAGTTTAACTGGAACCACATCCACCGTTTAGTATCTCTTGTAATATATTTTAAAAGCTCTGGTAAATTATCCTGTAAAACTCTTACCCATATTTGACTGTTTAAAATTCCTGTTAAAAAAGTAAGGTCCTCCTAAAAATCCGGCACAAACATAAATTCTCCATCTGTTCGTGCTGACGATAAATTGTATGGATGTGATGTGGATTTGCGTCACTATAATAGTAATAGTTGTGTATACTTACTAGATACGTGCTATGAAATGTACTTAGGTCTGAAAGTATCAAGTCAAAGAAATGTTCATTCTCACCAACGTTGTCAAGGACCCACAAGCAAAAATCAATTCTTCGAATTAAATCAACATCAATTCCCTGAATATGCTATGGATGCAATTTTTCCCATTTGATTATTCTAGCAGCACTTCGTCTGCGAATGCCCACTTCCTGGCTTATGTTACGCTGACTTGTATAGCGCCAATTAGCTACCTGAAACTCATTTTCAGTGACATACTTTTGTGTGTTGACTTTCTTGTACACAACACTTCCGGTTCTATAAAATACCTACAACAGTCTCTGCATCACTATGTTATCTGGATGACTTCGAGATGGATATTTTTGAGCATAAACCATCGCAGCCAGTAAACAATTTTCTTGGCATTCTCCAATAACAAGTATCATATCTGTTCTTTTCTGTACAGGATAGGTTTTCATTTTTATAGTACCCTTTTATTAAAAGTCTGGAGGCCGCAAGTGCTTTATGGTAGCGAATTTTCGTAAACATGTGTTTAATAGGAAATATATCTTGTTTTTAAAAGGACATTTAATTGGCAGTATAACCTATTTAGTAGTAACAACGTACCACATTTCATTAAAATAGCTTTGTTGTTTTAAAAAGTACAAACGTTTTCCGAAAATAAATTTAAAAGATTGCAGAAAATTGGTCCGATTTTCCTGGCCAATGAACCCCTTCAAGCTATTTACACGCCTGCTTAGATATAATTATTGACAAACAGCTTTATGACCCAAGGTGAAAAACAATTCTTATGAAAAGCTGTAAAAATGTCTTTTACAAAATTCACCATTTATTTTTTGCCGAAATTGCCTTCAGTAATGTTACACTAAATTATATTTTTCACAGAAAGTCGACAATTTTTTTACAATAACCCACTAAACATTTATTATTAATTACCAACATTTCACAAAAAATTATTTTGACCGAGACACTAAAAATATTTCTGCGAAAACTTTTCAAATTCAGCCACTATTTGAGAGTGCAGAAAAAGGGTCTATTTGAAATGGATTTTCCGAATATATTTGAGCAAAATAGAGGACAATGATGGTTGAAGCTCAAACTTAAGGCTTTGTAAAACACACTTATTACTACATTTCTTCTACACAATCCGTATTTGTTTCAGATTATTTGTCTAAAAATTGCAAATTTTGACGTTTCAAATCGAGACTTTGACGGTTTTTTTGCATCAAGAACACTTAACCGTTGTATGTAATATTCAATTGGTTTTGTTAACCACAAAAAATATTTTATTCGTATGCATTTCTCTGATCACCAGTGGTACCGTTTTTTTTTTCTTTAAATGCCTATAACTTTTTCTTCTTTTAACGCAGAGATCTGAGTTTTGGCATATAGGATAAGTTTAATAGTAAAAACGGAGATCACAGATCCAATAATTTTCCGAAAGAAAACCCAATATTTTCCAGGAAAAAGTAATCCAATATTTCTGGATAACGAACTTATCCAAGACACTTACAAAGGGAAGGTACCTACGAAATTTCATCAAAATCGGCCCATTATTTTTTGAGTTATCGGTGTGATATATATATATATATATATATATATATATATATATATATATATATATATATATATATATATATATATATATAAAACGAATTAAAGTTGAAGTATTCAACAAATGTCAAATAAATTGATAAGAACCGTATATCCGTGCCAGAGCTTCTCACTTCCCAAGTGGATATTGCCATTTGTTATTGAAAGCCAACAATAAAAAATATCTCAAAAACTGTTAGAGTATAAGGTATAGATATAAGGAACACTAGTATCATTTGAAAGGGAATATGATATTACATACAGGGTATGCTATTTGAAATAAGGGAGTTATTTGCGCAATATTATGTCTGAAATATTACTAGCAGGTTAGTGACCACCCGGCATAACTCTATAACTAAAATTTTTTTCTTTCTATCCCATGCAAAAATCTTCTTACTAAATACTAATTTTAGCTAGATTTTTCATATGTTGCTGAGTATGAGAACAAAAATTGCATTTAAGCTGGCATTTTCAAAAATTGCTATAATTGGTATAGGGCATCCTATTGTAACTTACCTTTATCTTATCTCTAGATTACGAAAAGCGAATAATATATTGGGTGTTCCATTTTGATATGTAACTTTTTTGTTACCACCCTGTCTCATAGACAACATTTTCAGAGGATGCTCTTAAAGACCTTGCATTTGCTACGAAAAATAAACAGAATTTGAAAGTTTGAACAGGTTCCATTAGAAGGACCGACATACATATATATATATATATATATATATATATATATATATATATATATATATATATATATATATATATATATGTATATATATATATATATATATATATGTATGTATATATATATATATATATATATATATATATATATATATATATATATATATATATATATATATATATATATATATATATATATATATACATGTGTGTGTATGTATATATTAACAAGAGGCAGACAGTGAGAACTAACAGCATTGTGATCCGTGAAACGAGGACTAACCTTTCTGCAATCTACACAATTCTGAACATTCGTCAAATTATAATCAATACATGAACCACCTACCTTTGTGATCCTTGTCGGAGAGTCAACGACTGGATGCAGGTTGTACGACTCAAAAATCTCGTGCAATAAACTGAGACTATAGGATAGAGGGATTCTTTTTACATGATTCAACATAAGACTAAAAGTTATTATCTTTATTACTTTGATAATATTAGTGTTTTGTGAAGTGAGTATCTTTAAAGTGCCAATAATTAGTTGTTTTACCCTAGTTAGCTGCCATGCCTAGACCGATTCATACTACAGGCATAAATCATACATCATTGATAACCAAACAGTACAAATAGCGCGTATAAAGCATACTACCCGAACTAGCAATCGAGACATCTCGGTCTCAAAAATCCCGAGAAGCCTTTAGCTCGTTTGCCAGCAATTACGACGTTAGAATATCAGATTACATGAAATTAGGAATTTGGCAAGTTATTGTTTTTTAAATGGGGAATTCAATACAATTTTAAAATACACTATATTTGTAGAGTGACGAACGGCTCTAATTAAAGTTTTAGACTGAAAATGTAGAATGCAGGTAAACGATTAAGGGTTAAGGAAGGCGATAGAGATGTACTTAAGGAACGATCGCTTTTATAAAGAAAATATGACGTTTTCGCCAAACCGTGATTTCGCATGATTCATATTATAATATGAGAAGATTGGTACGAAAGAATTAAATAAAGATTGTAAACAAAATCCACTCACGTCTATAAAAATGATTTTAAAACAATTTGTTCTTTTATCTTTAAACTTAAACATATGACGTAATCTAAGATAGAGTTGTTGAATATGTTTCAAGTCACAATTCAATACCCATAATTAGATTTAGCTACATTTACGTTTAATATAATATAGGACCTGCTGGGCGTTAAGCATCACGTAAACAGCCCGTGTTAAACGATGTAGAGATTTCATATTATTGGAACAAGGTTTTATTTTTGTTTAAAACGCCTAGATAAATTTGTCACTTTTGAGCCTGAAATTATAACTTATAGCAGACATTTTGTCATTATTGACATTACTGAACTTTTGCTAGGAAAATTCACCAATAGAGAATTTGCTTTTAAAACCTTTTTTAGTGGTTGAAAAAACCGGTTAGAGTAGGTTGACTAAAATGCAATCCACGCGATTAATAAGGAAAAATAACTGCCACGATTATAATTTAGCAGATACTTTCCTTTTCTAAATATGAGTTAATTTTTCTTCTGGAAAGCTTTTGTAATTTTAATGAAATTTATAATACGAATTTCTTTTAAAGAGACTTCCAGTACCTAGATTTAGCAAATTAAAATTTTCTGGCTTCATAGAAAATTGAGTTTTGGGCATTTTTCTCAAAAGCAGCTGGAAGATAAGATTTTTTTGATAATAGAAAGATATCGATGGTAATACTTTGGAAGAAAATCTCCAAACGAGCGCGTATTGGACCTCTAAAACCGATTTTCAGATGTCTGTAAATAAAAATATTAATTTTAGTAATATTCCGTGCTAATAGTGTACGATTTTTATGAAAATGTACTACTATAACGCACATGCTGCGTCCCGAATTTGCCACACTGAGACGCCATTTGTAATACTGGGCGTCACAGAAGCACCGGGTGATCTTGGCTAAAATCTATGTTGTTATTTTGTATCTTCATCTGTATTACACACATTTCAACAACAAAAACTTTTCAACAAAAATATATAAATATATTTACCTTACTCAATTATCCAGTTTCTATCTTATTATTAGACAACCTCCGTAGTTTAGGGGTAAGAACGTGTGCTTCTGAACCGAAGGGTACTGCGTTCGATCCCAGGGTACTCCTTTCACTTTTTCAGTACAAACTGTAAAATTAACATCAACCGAGGTTCTGGCATTGTATTTGAGCAAGTTGAATTTCTGCACGTTCCGCCCTTCGAAGGGGGCGTAAAGCCGTCGGTTCCGTGTCCATGCGATGTTGGGCATGTTAAAGATCCCTACCCTCCTTACAGAAAGGCAGGGGTTCAGCAAAATTTCCAGGATAGTGAGGTTAAACTGCTGCCTGGCGTCGGTGATTGGCCATAGTCGCGGAAATAGGCCGACGTTAAAGAAACAAAACACACACACACATCTTATTATTTATGTGATGTCTATTATAAGGAGAATTAAGTCCGGGGTCGTAAGTTTAATTGTGACACGAAATGGATTAGTACATGGTATAAAATATATTTCTCTGCTATATTCTTTTATATCCGGAGAGATCCATCTATTAGCAACTAAACTGGGAGTCAATTAGTTGGATAAAAAGAGAAGTATGAAATAGTTCCTATGTTTCATTAATTGCTTTGTTGTCTGTATTAAGTTGCTACATTGCTGTACAAATATGTTCCAGGTATGCGATTTGTACTTGTAATCTTATGAGAATTAACTTGAACCAATCGAACAACGGAAAAATGAAATTGACCCTCTCCGTCTGCTAAAAATAGATGAAACACCTTAAGAGATTAACTTAAAATCTCTAGGGTATTTAAACCATCCAAAGCAAAAGCGCACTTCTTATATATATTGCATTAATTAATTAGATGGCTAATAATATGTTATTTGTGATTTTTAAGCTAAAGCTGGCAATGTCGTCAGAAAAACCAACTCTTAAGCTATCTCTTATAATTATATTATAAAGTAATTTGTTCGTTTCTATTTAATTTGGACTAATAGTGCCCAAAGTTTTTGTCTCTTAGTTACTATTTAAATTAATCCATTGAATGTAGTCTGAAATAGGATTAAATAATAAATGCTTCAAACTTGAATAACTCAATTTTATATAAACTTAGAAAGTTTAGTTTTGGTACGTAGTAAGGCCTTTCCTAAGGCAAGGTATTCACAAAATTTTATTTAAATAACTTTGTAATATTCGGAGAAAAAAAATGTCCGAAAGAAAATTCAAAATTTGAATAACTCAATTTTTTATAAACTTATAACGTTGAATTTCGGCACGTAGTAAGGTCTCTCCCAAGGAAACATATCTAGTGAATTTCATTAAAACAGCTTTGTAATTTTTGGAGAAAATGTCCGATTTTCCTGGCTAACAAACTCATCCAAGACATTAATTAAAGAAAGGCACTTGCCGAGTTTCATCGAAATCGGTTAATTTTTTTTTAAGTTATCGGATGGATATATATATATATATATATATATATATATATATATATATATATATATATATATATATATATATATATATATATATATATATATATATATATATATATATATACAGGGTGATTCTTTGGCGAAAAGAAGGGGTGTCTTTTCTATAAAGTTTTTCTTGAAACCCCTTCTCCTCTAAGTTACAGCCCGTTGAAATTTTGGGAAAAAAAAGTTTTCATTAAATTTCTCTGTTATGGAATAATTTAAAAAAAACGAAATTTTGCAGACGCATAAGGCTAACAAAATGACAGTTTTAAAATGATTTTATAGCCCTATAATGTTATCACAAGAGGGTGAAAAAACCTACCCTTACATTATTTTTTTATCAGTACTTTTTATTGTGTGTACCGTTTTCTCTTAAAAAAATGATGTAAAAAGAAGGATTCATTTATCAACTTTTTTATGTCTTGGCGTTTTCTAATAAAATTGTTAGCTTCATCACAAAAAAATAAAATATTACTCAGATCGATGTCACATAAATTTACAGAGTTATTTTATTTTTTTGTGATGAAACTAACAATTTTATGAGAAAATGTCAAGATATAAAAAAGTTGCTAAATGAATCATTCTTTCTGAATATTTTTAAATAGACAACGGTACACACAATAAAAAGTACTGATAAAAAATAATGTAAGGGTAGTCTTGTGATAACATTATAGGGTTATAAAATCCTTTTGAAACTGTCATTTTGTTAGCCTTATGCATCTGCAAAATTTTGTTTTTTTAACTTATTCCATAACGGATAAATTTAATGAAAAATTTTTTTTCCAAAATTTCAAAGGGCTGTAACTTGGAGCAGAAGGGGTTTCAAGAAAAACTTTATAGAAAAACACCCCTTATTTTTCGCCAGACAATCACCCTGTAAAAATTTTTGCATCAATTTAGAAATACCCTATATATATATATATATATATATATATATATATATATATATATATATATATATATATATATATATATATATATATATATATATATATATATATATATATATATATTGAAACTGACCACGGATATGGGTTCTAGGGGTCCTAGTTCGCGCCCATTTGAATAAAATTTTGCAAACTCTCACCATCGATACCTCTCTATTAGTGAATTTTTTTAATTAAAAATTCACTAAAATAAATAGTTAATAATTCTAAGGAAAAAGTATTTCTCTCTAATTCAAACATTATGGTTTACATATTGTATCACAAGATCTACATAATAATTTAACTTCTGCGTAGTATTTTTTTATGTTTCAGCCTAATATATTGAAACTTTGAATAAAAATAAGAAGTAAATTAATTGATTTTCTAATGTAATAACCCAAAATTCAAAGCTCATTTATAAAATCAGCAGTGAGTCTTTGAAAGGTTTAATAGTTCACACGTAGAGTGAGGTGCATTCTGACATACGTTAGAACCACACACCGGTTTCGTTCTTGTTATTAGCAACATAAACGTAGTAAAAATAACCAACATTAGAACACTAAATAATATATTAGAACAACTCATAATAAAGAGAAGCAAAACCGAGCTACAAACAATGACTCACACAAAAAGTTCACGATACCTGAAAAGCTAATTGGACCAAGCTAGACCAATCTAATAAAATATTTTTTAGTGAATTTTCTTTAAAAAAAAATGAGGAGATCCCGACTTTTGAATTTTGAAAACATTTTTTCAAATGTGCGCTAATTATGCCTCCTGGAACACACATTCGGCGTCAGTTTCAATTTTTATATGTATATATATATATATATATATATATATATATATATATATATATATATATATATATATATATATATATATATATATATATATATATATATATGTATGTATGTATCACACCGATAAGTCAACAAATAATGGGCCGATTTTGATTAAATTTTTTACTTTTGCAAGTGGCTTGGTTAAGTTGGTTAGCGAGGAAAATCGGTCCAGGTTTTCCCGGAAAATGTTGGGTTTTCTTTCGAAAAAAATTCATATCTTCGGAAATAACAAAGTAAGGACAACCAAATTTGGTATACCGGTTTTTATCATTATAGGTAAATTACCTCAAAATTTAACTCTATAGGTTAAAAGATAAAAAAGTTATAGGCATTTAAAGAAAAATAAATTGGGATTTTCCTCAAAACCTCAAAGTCGCGATTTGAAACCTCAACATTGGCAATGTTTAGGCGAAGAACGTGAAACAAATGCGGTTTGTGAAAAGAAAATGTTGCAAGAAGAGTGTTCCGTGAACCGTTAATTTTAAGCTTCAACCGTCATTGCCTTTCATTTTACTAACATGTTTACAGAAAATTCATTTCAAATAGACTCTTTCTCTGATGCTCTGGCTGTCGGTTTAATTAAGTTGATGCTTTCGCCATAGGTTTAGTTAAGTTTATGGTTTAACCGTCTATAATTTTTAGCTAATTTTCGTAGAACAAATTCGTTAATGAATTTTTGCATTTTTTATCGGAATATGATGCATGTTTGTAAGAAAAAAATGTGGACGTAGTAAGTGCGTTTTGGTAGCGAATCTTCGTTAAATCCTTCAAATTTCAATAACTCAATTTGCTATTAACGTAAGGTTTGTTGGCTAGGAAACCAACATTTAAGTTTATTTTCGGAAAATTTTTGAACATTCTCAAGCAATAAGTAATTTTGGTAAAATATAGTACATTGTTTCTATTACATAGGTCATACCGGGATCAGATTGATGCTTGCTCGCATTTGCAATTAAAAACATTTTTTTAAATCGAACACGCCTTATGTTATTGAATTTTTGCATTTTCCATCGAAATATAATGCATGTTTGTAAGAAAAGAAATTCTGGACGCAGCAAGTGCGTTATGGTAGCGAATTTTCATTAAATGCTCCAAATTTGAATAGCTTAATTTGCTATTAACCTATAAGGTTGACCAAGAAACCGTTTTTTCTGGTACACTTTAAGTGTACTTTCGGAAATTTTTGTACATTTTCAAACAAGAAAATTATTTTGATTAAACACGGCACATTGTTTCAACTATATAGGTTATACTGGTAACCAAATTTGACATATTTGGTATTAAAAACAATTTTATGAAAATTCACTACCCTAAAGCACTTGCTGCGTCCAGACTTTTTTGTCTACAAACCGTCATAGCCAACTAAATAACAATAAAACCTCGTACAAATTTCGCACTTCCATGGCTTACAAATCATTTGTCTAGTACGTCGATTAGTAATTGGATCTATAAAGTTGGCCTTCATAATTAAGGAGATTAGAGAGTTTACAGGGCCGATATGTATAAAAATCTGTAATGTTTCAACTAAACAAAACTACCAGTAAAGGTAGAATACACCTGCAAATTCTGCGATATTACCCGCATACTTTTCACATACCTTATAGCCACTTGCTTCTGTATTAATCATCAATTAATATATGCTATTCGCTAGTCATAGGAGCAGGTGTTTACTATTGTGTGGTAAATCTAAAGCTTATAAATAAATATGTAAATGGTTATTGCTTTTGAAATCACCAGCGTACACAGCTGTCACACAGCATGAAATCCACTTAAATCTGTTAATAATTAATATTATCTATGCAATACAGACATTAATTTATCACAATGTTAAAGAAAATGTAAGTTCATAAGTTGGATATTAACAAACAAAATAGAGTGTGTTGTTTTATTTTGTTATAGTTTGTAGTTTGTGTATACAGCGTGTCCAGAAAGTAAACCGACAAACGAAAACAGCAGATTTCAGAGGTGATTTGATTACGATTTGACATAAATATTCAGGTTTAAAAATGCTTCCTAAAAGAGGCTGTTTCAAGATGGCGCCGCAACATTATGTTTTCTCATATATCTTTAGAACGCGTCGACCTAATAAGATAAAACTTACCTTAATATTTTTAAACGCCAACTGTAAATTCTGTATTTTAAATATGTACGTCCATAAGCGTCTCGTTTCTTGGGACCAACGGGTATTTTTCACAATATTTTTTTTTTATTTGACTTGTTTTACATTTTTGACGTCAGATTTAAACTTTGGGGTCTTTTCTCAATTCATTGATTGTTGTTGCTCTTACTTGATGAAACTGGTCCATACTACATACACCCTTCAAGACTACTTCTCTGGACTCACCGTTGTGAAGCCAGAGAAGTAGTCTTCAAGTCTGTATGTAGTCTTTTCTTAAAATAAGGTACTCTACTTTTGAGATCCTTGTCTAAATTTCTCAATAATACCCAAACTAATTTTTGGAAATAAAAGCTGGCTTAAGAAAAGTAACAAGAAATTATATTTTGATTCTGAAAAACTTTTGTATCAATAAGAGATCAACATGAGAAATATTAGATATATACTACAGCTTTAACTTTGTTGCTTTTCCAAAGCCAGCTTTCATTTTAAGCAATTAATGTATTTATTTTAAGAATATACAAGAACTCCAAAAATTCACATCGATTTTTCTCGAAAACGGTGCGTACTAGCGACAATAAATGGGAGTACCTTATTTTAAGAAAAGACTCCAAAACTTATAGATATAACATTAAATATGTAAAAAAGTTAAATACAGTGTGTGATTTTAAAACGCAATACTCCCTTATCTCGGAACACCGTTGACGTAGACGAATGGTTTTTTATGGTACTCGATGACCTCTCCTTAGCTGCCTAAAAAAATATGAAATTGTCTATTATGATTATTCAAAAGGGTCGAATTTTCTAGATTCCCTATTAGCTAAGGTTTTTTCGTATTATGGATGTAGAATCGATTTTGGTGTACCCAGTTCACTCTTTTACCAAATCTGAGGCTCTACCTTATATAGCGTGTTTGTAATTCAAGGGCCAATTTGATTTTTTTTTTACTCTTTGGTACTGTATAGAAAGTGCATCTGCTTACGGCGAATGTTAGTTGACTACTCGATTAGGGACTGTATGCAGTATCCATAAACGAATTTGAACTCCATATCAACAAACAGTATGTTTTCTGAGATGCCCCAGAAACTTTTTGTCATTTAAATCAATGACTTTTCTTTAAATATCATATATATATATATATATATATATATATATATATATATATATATATATATATATATATATATATATATATATATATATATATATACATAAACATATAAAAATTGAAATTGACCCTGGATTTGTGTCCTAGGGGCATAGTTCGCGCTCATTTGACGAAATTTTTTCGAAATTCAAAAGTCGGTATCTTCTCATTAGTGAATTTTGGTTAAGAAAGATAAGAGGGTATTGCGCTTTAAAATTACAAACACTGTATATCCGTTGATTCTCTCAAACGAGACACTTATGGAAATATTTGAAGTACTAAATTTACAGTTAATGACTAGATATATGATGATAAAATTGCGTGTCAGATTTTATCTTATTAGGTGCACGCGTTCTAAAGACATTTGAAAAAACTTAATCAACTTTGGTACAAAAAAAGGTAAGGAATAATTAATTGGATAGAATAATATATGTTTACATTTTTAATTTTAATATATCAGTGGTTGATAAATTGTTTTCACAAATGTCAAATAAAAGTTAAAGTGACGGACTTTAGTAAAGTTCTAATTCCTAACAGCTTAATTTGGCATGAAAACATGAGTATTTTTCGCTTATATTTTTATTGAATTTTCGTAGAAAGGATTCACTAATGGGGTGATCCCGACTTTTGAATTATGAAAATATTTTTGCAAATGAGCGTGAACTAGGACCCCCAGAACCCATATCCGGGGTCAGTTTCAATTTTTATATGTTTATATATATATATATATATATATATATATATATATATATATATATATATATATATATATATATATATATATATATATATATATATATATATTGCAAACTAATTATACAGTGTATATTACATATAAGCATTGCTTGTACATGTAGACAGTACAATTTTTATATAAATGTCCAAATAAAAATGTCAAAAACCATCGAAACTGTCACTTCCAAAATTTTCTTTAAATTTCCAGGTAGAAAAACATTCTAATTATCTTTTCAAATATTTCTACTGGATCCATAATATTTCTTCTCTATTTTTGGGTAAGACCTTTTTTATTTTAGCGTAGTTTCTCAAAAAATCTAAAGATAATATATCACTATAAATTTTGACGTCTGCTTGACAAATCGGTGTTACGCCGATACCTCAAAAAGTAATAAGCCGATTTTGATAAGATTTGGCATGTACCTTCCTTTTGTAAAAGTCTTGGATAAGTTCGTTAGTCAGGAAAATCGGACAAGGATTTCCGGGAAAATTTTGAGTTTCCATCCGAAAAAAAATTTTATCTCAAAAAATAAAAAAGCTATGAAAACCAAATTTGGCAGATAGGTTTACGATATAAAAAGTAAAAAATCTAGATTTCTATGTTACAGGAAAAAAAGTTATAAGAAAACATTTTGTGCCAGATCATTTCTATGAAAATTCACTACCATAACGCACTTGCCGCGTCCAGGCTTTTATTTACTTCCACTGGTTGAAATTTTCGTCAAAAGTTAAAAAAATGTTTTTATTCAATTTTAGTTACAGATTGGGTATATAATTCGAATTGAATGTATTCTTATAGCAAATTTTTGTCCAAAAAATATTTAGTCAGTTCTTGTAGAAATATTTTTGTGTTTCTCTATAAATCATTTCTTATAAGAAGTTTCGGTAATTAGTAATAACTGTTCAATAGGTTATTGAAAAAAAAAGTTTTTAAATTTTCTTGCAAACGTTTTTTTTTTTGGTGTTCCATCGAAAACTTTTTGTGAATAATTATATTTAGGCAGGTATAGCTTGAAACGGTTCGCCGGCCAGAGAAATCGATTCAGATTTTTTGGGATTAAGTTTATTTTCGGAAAATTTCGTACTTTTCAAACAATAAAGTCATTTTTATAAAATATGGTATATTGTTTCTACTATATAGGCTATACAAGTAATCAAATCCGATGCCTTATTTCAATATAAAAAGACATATTTGCTGTTAAATACATTTTTAGGAAATTTCACTACCATAACGCACTTGCTGCATCCAGACTTTTTACTAGTTAGATGCCTTAGCAGGTTCTGCACTAGAATTAGCATAAGTGGATAAGTTACCTTTCCTAAAAATAAACTAAGTCGTTGAAATAACTATTGAAAGTTTAAGGGAAAAATGAAGTTGAGAACGAATTAAGTGCAATAATTTATTAACACTTACTCTCATCGTTCACCAATTTCTCAAAGCACGATGAGCAAAATGAAAAAAATATTTAAAATTCTCACGAGTCCAAGATTTTCCTAAATCAGGGAGGCTTGCACAAATTGAACACGTTCTGTTGAATATTTTATTGTCGCTACGAGATCATCTACATCTTCGTTTAAGGAGTCTGTATGATATTGACATTGACAGCTTATCGGATTGGGCAGTAGCAAAGGTACCATCGGTATAAAGCTTTGATCGCACATAAATTTTCTGATGACCACTCCGATTGCATGTGTCAGCTCTGTGAACAAATACAGCGGTTGGATATTACAACTTCAAATTTTAGAGAAACGTATTTCTTCAGATAAAGGCGCTTTTTACGCCAACGGTTTAGTCAATAAACAAAACTGCCAGCACTGGGTTCCATAAAATCCAAGGTAGATGATGGAAGTAAAAACACACCATCCTTAAAATACAAACGTCTGGTGTAGGATATAGTAAATCATCGAATCATAGATCTTTGCTTTTTTGGCCATACTCTCACGGGCGAAATATATTTCTAATTCCTTAAGGTAGAACATGTGTCCAGATGAAAGATAACCTGACTTTCAGCTAATTAGCTATTGTCCAACACGATGAAGCACCTCTACACTATTTAGCACCCGTTACTCAGATCAATTGTCTTCAAAGAGGTGCATTGAGTTGCCAGCAAGGTATGCTGACTCACCCTTTTGGGTTTTTATGGGGGAGGTAAGGTTACTAACATTTAAAGTTTACAATCACAGACTAACCAATTTAGACCCTTTGATAGCAAAAAATCTCCAAAAATAGCTGCTATACCTCCAGAAGTCCATAATAATATAATAAGGGAATTTGTCGAACGATTTATTAGAAACAAAATGTAGCTCATTTTGAGCATATGAATTAGTTTTACATCCATTTAATTAAAGTATTTGTCACTTAACTAGTTCCCTACATTGAGTGTCATATATTTTTTCGAACAACACCGAGAAAAATTTTTATAGTGCTTGATAGAGAAATAATTTTTCTTTAAAAGGGTGTATCAGGTGATCCTACTTTCCATTAAAAAGGTTAGGGTAGTTTCACATAAAGGAGGATCAGATTAGGTTGAAAAATGTTGACATAAACAAGTTATATTTACAATTCTAACTTGACCTCTTTCAGTATTACTCTTGAAAATTACTAATAATAGGCACACTGAAATTCCACCTCAATTTTGAAACGCACGGTATATGCATGGTGCTATAGAACAAACTACAATGCATAGCACCACGTAACAGAGGACCAAAAAATAATAAAAAAAGGTCCTATACCCTCTCGCTATTTGTTTTCAAGTTACAGGCTGTTGAATTTTTTTTCATTCTTGCGTTCTTGAATTTCTTGTGACTATAAAGAAATAATTGAACCAAAATTAGTGCGCAGAATACCTCTGCACTATTTTGTGTCAAAAGATGAAATTTATTTCACATCCAGTGGTAGAGGTAAAAGGATTAAGGTAAATCAAAAAAATAAGGTTGCTTCACCCTGTAATTATTATATGACAATATTCGTGTTGGAAAAGGCTTACCACTTAAAGGTAGCAAGGCTGTAATTTTATGAAACGAAACAAATTAGGCAACTTTCGAACTAATATTGCAATAATTTGTTCAAAGTTTTTCATGTTCCTCATTTCCTACGCATTTAGTTCACTTGTTTGTCGTTTTATAAAGTTGGTTTCTAAAATGGTTTGTTATACTTTTAAAGAATAAAGGCACATGATTACGTGTTATGGCGAAGCTCGATCAAATTGTTCCGAAGCTCAACGTATCTATCGAGAGAGACATCCATTTAAACAAGTTCCTAATGTGGAAAGATTTACTGACGGCATAGGCGTTTGAGAGAAGATGGCTGCTTAAAAAAGCAATATGTGATTCTGGGGCTCCCAGAACTCGCCGTACTATTGCAAAAGAAGAATCTGTGTTGCAAATAGTATAAACTAATCCGGGCATAAGCTCCGTATGAATAAGCGCTGCTGCACCAAGTATTAACCAAGGCAAGTCCTCAAAGAACAACTTCTTCACCCATTTCATTCTCAACAAATTCATCACCTATTCTAACTGGATTTTTTACAGCTAGTACAATTTTGCGAGTGGTCGCAAAACCAAGGGCCAAATTTTCTATCATAAATTGTGTTTACCGATGAAGCTAGTTTTAGTCGCAATGGTGTTTTCACCATATATAACATGCATTATTGGAGCGATTAAAACTCTCATTACACCCTAATACGGAATCACCAGTATAGTTTTTCTATTAATGTGTGAGCCGGTATAATAGAGAGTTATCTAATTGCTCCATTTCGATTTCTCAGTCGATTGACAGGCGAACTGTTACGATTTTTTTTAAATGAACTAAACACTTTATTAGAAGATGTCCCATTGGATATTATTAGGAGAATGTACTACATGCACGACGGCGAGCCAGTACACTTTTCTCAAAGGACAAGGAAGATATGAAAATAGGCGGATTGGTCGTGGTGGACCTATAACATGGCCAGCTCGTAGTTCCGATATAAATCACCTCGATTTTTAATTTTGGGGATGTATGAAAAATGAGTGTACGCCGTAGAAATAAATAGTAAGGGGCAATAATGGAACAGAATTGTGGATTCTGCTGATAGATTTCGCAATAATCCGAACATATTTCACAGATGCCGTCAATAATTAACACGAAGATAGGAAATGTTTATTCAAAAACAATGGTCACAAAATTGAAGACCTTCTGTGAAGCTAAGTGCTTAGCTTTTTTAAATATTGTTCAACAAAATATCTAATAAACGCCTTTCCAATTTATAAAATAAACCTTCAACAGACAGTAACTTGAATACAAAAAACGATCGAATATTAGTGTACAGGATTTTTTTGTCTTCTATCGCGTGGTGCTATGCATTGTAGTTTGTTCTATGGCACCCTGTATATCATGTGCCTTAGTATTTTGTTAAAAGTCGCCCAATCACCGAGGTCAGGGAGTAGCCTCACCTCACCAGATTAGAAATTTTGTTGAACTATTGTCTTTGTGTACTAGTTAGGTAATATTTTATTGTGATGTAAATGTACATGTTTTACCTACATCGGGTAGGAGAGAGCGCAAATAAGATTCGTATGGTCCTTGTGTTGCTTAAATACATCTGATGAAAGGGAACACATAATTAAATTAATAGCGAAGAATACGCTCCCAAATGTGAAAGATTGGCGTAAATGTTACTCTAATACTACAGCTCATTTCAATTATTAAAAGAAAAATCAGAGTTCAAAGCTATGTTTTTGTAAAAGTTGACATTTGAGACATAGATACATAATATGGTGTGTTGTTGAAATAAAATGAGTATTCGGTGTATAAACCCGTTCATTTACCGACGTAGGGTTTGTGTATTAATCATTAATTAAATTTCACCATCTAAAAGCAGGGTAATAAAAGTGAGAATTTGATGAATTTCCACGCTCTTCTCCTTTACAGCAAGGCAAAGGATTTCAAAAGCCCGGTGATTATTTTAAACACATCCAAAGCTCACGGTAAAGTTAAACAAATTTTCGCATGACCAAAAATCAAGAGAGCGCTAACAAAACAAAACTTTTTGACATATGCTTAATTTGCATGCAAAATCAACTCACCAGCCACGGTGGTAAATTTTCAGCCGCGTTGGTCACGACACGCCGTGTCGATCCCTTGCCGACTTAACTTTCCACTCTTGTAAAATCACAGAATCGTGAATGAGCACAGTCACTAAGTCACTGATTAAACAGCAGATAAGTTTTGAGTCACCATTCACAACAAAGATTCCATTGACATTTAACTTTTTGATGAGTTCGCTGATAACACGGTATATGTTTTGATATATTGTTTATATTGTGTAATAGATGAAGCGGAGAGCAGTAGGACTGCTTCCTCCTGTAGCTCAGAACGTACTGTCAAGCGCAATCCTGCTGCGAGCGTAAGCAGGAACGAATGGAACGGCGCCTGGCGTCGTTATCGGGGTGTGTGATCGCCGCCCCCATTTAATCTCCTATATATTTTTGGATTATAAGTTTTATTGTTATTATCTCGAACTATTGGACTTTGAATCCGTGTATATATATATATATATATATATATATATATATATATATATATATATATATATATATATATATATATATATATATATATATATATATATATATATATATATATATATATATATATAAAGGGTTAGTAAAAAGTATGGAAATGCGCTTGTATTTCCTAAGATATGAGTTATTCAAAAAAAGTTAACAATAGCTTTTAAACATACTTTTGCTACAAACTGGTGGTGTTCAATTTTTCTCTAGAACATCTCTTTATCGATACGACACTAAAAAACTTGAGCTGGTTGTAGAAAATAAGAACTAAACAAAAATGAGCTTTCTTAAAAATCACCTCCTTCGGTTGGACTTCATTATTGAATTTTTATCAAGTTAGCCATTGAAAAAATTTGCCAGTTTTTGTAGCTGACAACTGCAAACATTGTTTGTTGTCAATATGCACTTTTAATACTTTAGAGCGCTTCACGTCACAAAAGTAAGAACTTTTTACAATTTAATGATGCTTATTTTTATTTATTATGCAAGAATTGAGCGAAAAGCTAGGATCTGAAATAATAATGATGGCGGGTTACGGTGACAGGAAATGTAGTAATAAATAAGTGTGCATGCTTTTTTATGAAGTGTATGCTATCGGTCACAAATTAATAAAGATTATGTGTACTAATGATTGAAAAAAATTAACGAAACTGGTAGTTTTAATGATAAACTGACAAGACGAAGACCAATAACGACTGTAGCTGGTAATAAGGCATTAGATGTATTCTTGTCTATTTATAAAAACCTTCGTTTATCTATAAATAAAGTTGCTACATTACACAATATTTCACAAAAATCTGTAATAAATTTGCCGGAAAAAGAAAAATTTCACCCGTACAAAGTGCAGCTGGCACAATAACTTGTAGATGGTGATTGTGAGAGGCGTATTAAAATTTTTAATATTATTATAGGCAAACGTAATAAGAGTCCCGATTTTTGTAGGTTTTTAACTTTTACACTGCATGGATCTGTTAATAAACCAAATTATCGTTATCGGTCTCAGCAAAATCAACATCGGATACTGGAGGCTCTAACCCAGTGATCACAAAAAACTAATTATGGACCGCTATACTAGACCGCAGTATTATTGGTCCATTTTTCATTGAGAAAAATCTAACATCTGAAAAATATTAAAATTTATTATAGAAGAAACTATACCCGCTGTGGTTGCAGTGTGCTTAGTTAATGAAGTTTGGTTTCAGCAAGATGGAGCCCCCAGTCATTTTTAGAGACGCGTGAGGCAATATTTGGATTAAGTTTTTGGAGAAAAGTGGATTGGGCACGGTGGTAATCTAGAGTCACCTGCTCGCTCTCCTGATTTGTTGCCATGTCATTTTTCTTTGCGGTCACTTAAAGAATGTTGTCTACAAAGACAGACTATAAAATCTGAAAGGCCTAAAAGCCTAAAATAATTGGCGAAACAAGACGGATTGTGTATCCAGCTTAATTAATGTGATACATTCATTTAAAACGCAAGTTAAATTGTGTATTGATAATAATGCACAACATTTTAAGCATTTAATAAGTTAATAGTTATTATCACGGTTTTATTTTATTTTTGTTTTTATTTTCTTTGAGAATTAAAATTCATTTTTTCCTAATTTGTTTCCTATGGAACGCAATTAAAATTTTATAGTACCATATCAAGGAAGATACGAAAATATAAAAAAACAATGTCTTACTATTTAAGAAATAATTAGTTGCCATAGCAGCATAGTCGTTTACTTTAAGAAAAGTTGAATATTTACGGCTTGTAGCAAAAAAATATTTCGGAAAACCTTTGTAAACATATTTGTTCTAAATAACAAATATCTCAGGAAATACAAGAACTACAATTTTCTAAGTAATATTTTTGACAAAGTGAAGTTTCGAGCTATTATTTTTATTATTATACCTAGGTGACTGTCAATGCAGGCATATTGTAATGATAATCATTTTCAAACCGTTGCATATAAAAAAACAACTCCACAGTTTGTTTTATAACACTCTGAACCCAAAAAACTAGCACAGTTGGAAAATATTGTGTATATTTTTGTAGGCACTGAGAACAAATTTCTAAACACGATGACTCTTATATAAAAATAAGGACGCAGTAAGTGCGTTGTAGTAATGAATTTTCATAATATTTGTACGCAATGAGGATGGCATATTATTAAACTTAATACTTTAAATTTAAAGAGACCTGGAAGACAGAAGTGTCCCAATAAACGCTCAATTGAAGAAATTTTTCGTAAGTGTAACCGTCGATATCTCTCTATAATTATAAAAATATTTTAATCTTGAGTTCTAGCCCCCTTTGAGAGAAAACTTTAATGCCCCAAACTCAATTTTTTAAAAATCTAGAAAATTAAAATTTGTTATATCTAGCTACTGTAAGTCTCTTTAACAGAAACTTGTGTTACATATTACATTAACTGTACAAAAGCTTTCCAAAAGAAAATTTAATTCATACTTAGAAAACAAATCTATCCGCTAAATTATAAACGTGGTTGGTCATTTTTCTCAATAATCTCATGGATAATTTCGTTATATTCATCCCAATCAAATCGGTTTTCCAACAACAAAGACATTTTTTTGAAAACAAATTCATTATTAGTCAATTTTCTTAATACCAACAATAAAAACATATTTGCCAAAAATTAGAATTCTAGGCTCAAAGATGACAAATTTATCGAGACGTTTAAAAAAATTTTGGTCTAAACGTATCACATGTCGACAATATTGTTTCTACCCGATATTAAAGTTAGTAAAACAAAACAAAATGTTACATGCATCGGGCGGGAATCGAAGCAAACCACTCTACCACTGAACCACGGATGCTCGCCAATAAATTGAGTGCTTACGTGGTAGCTAGAGAGACAGCAACTTGCTCCCTCAGGAAATTTTATATTCTACACTAAAAGTAAATGTAAATAAACAGCTTATTACAGAATTAATTGAATTGTGACTTTCAGTTACCCAGTGGCCGAAATACGCTCGACTGTTTGGATCTTAGACGACGCCTTATCTTTAAGTATAAAGATAAAAAGTAGACTGCTTTAAAATCACTTTCTTACAGACCTGAGCCGATTTTGTTTACAATATTTATTTCTCTCTTTCGTATCTTTTCGTATTATTATAATACGACATTTACTTATGTATGAAATACAGAGTGTCAATACTTTTCCAAAAATTAAAATTTTAAAGCTCGATATATAAAACGGCTGGTTTACAAATGATTACGACTGTCGCTACTTTCAGAAACCATTTTGACGAAATAATTATAAAGAAGGTCAGATAGCGCCTTCTAGTTGGAACTGCGTGGTTATTTGAAATCCAAAAGGCCGGAAATTAAGGAAACTTATTTTCAGATATTTAAGAATTTTCCTAATTCAAGAGTCGTGATCTCCTCAGTAGTAGGTACATTTTTTCTACGAAAATTCACTATAAAGCACAATAGTTGAAATGTTACAAAACTGAATTTTTGTACGGTGCCAAAGACAAGGCTGCACCGTATGATGATCCTAATAACGGTAAAATATACAGGGCAAAAAAACAGGGCAACATAGAAACTTATTCTATGATTTAATTTTTTTTTTGTTCCTGTAACCGGCTTTGCTCTTTTACGGCATTGTCAAATAATACTGTAAAAAGCGAAACCTCTTTCATGAAGAAAACAAACATTTGTCATCCCAGAGAAGAAGTTTCTATATTTATGTATTTGGTATTCAGCAGTTTCACAAAGTAAGGGACAGCACAATGGAAAAACATGTCGTTGATATAATTTCGATTTTTCAGTTATCTCGGAAAAACTTACTTTTGCGAAAACTATGCTTACGCTTTCCTATGGTTTTTCTCGAGCTAGGTTAGGTTAGTTTGTGAGTGGTCCATATCGGTCCCTCCACCGCGACCATAAGGTCTATTGTGGCTTTCCTATGGTTTTTCTCGAGCTAAGAAAAACCAAAACTTAATTGCATTGCAACTTTTTCTGTCTTAAATCATGAGGACCATTAGGCTAAAATATAACGTTTCGTTTCCGATCAACAATCATCAACAACATTTTTTGAATAGGAAATAAGTAAGCGCTAGCCCTTGTATAAACAAACTTCAATATGCAATAGAGTTTATATAATTCTAAAGTAAAGTACGTAGTGGAAATATCAAGGCTTAGCGAAGACGATAAAGAAGAAAAGTTGGCCTTAATACAGGAACGTCACGACAATTGATATTAGCTGTCTGTAGCTGTTCGATCGCATATCATAAAGCTCGAAGGTAGTTGTGTTCTTAAAAGTTGGCGGGAGGAAACGTTATCGATGACCAATGACACAGATTGTTCACTTATTATTATATTTATCAACTCAGAGAAATTAAACCTGGAAGTTGCAAACTGATTAGAGGGAGTTAGTACACACAAACTTAACAGTTTGCCTGCCACACACCCCTGACATGTGAAAAAGGTAAGATTAGAAATGCCCTGATAAAAGCATTACGAGGAATTATAGAGAAGAAAAGCGTAAAGCGCACCAATTACTTTTAGTTGAGTGCTATATGGCGTGTTGCGGCAGGAAGCGAATCTGAAGATCTTTATGTCAGAGGAAGACATACTAAATAAAATCTGGCACACAGTATAAGTTTTTGGAAAGAAAGAAAGTTGAACCAAAATAAATTTAACGTGGTAATTTTGCTTTATGCCTAAAAAAGTAACCTCCACCACCATAGCAACAATTAAACAGAATAAAAGGGTTGGAACACATGGAAACTGGACACCTCAGCAATGGCAAGCAATGCAATAAAGCGACTAAGGTTGATTCGAAGTGCGTTGAAGACAGTCAAAGTCATATTCGCAAAGAAATGAGTAGTTCCATCTTGACTATCACAAAAAAAGGCCAAATTTTTTGCACAGGTTATCGTATGGGGTCGCCAGTTATCCAGGGAAATGGCGAAAATTAATTCTATTACAATAACTGTGGATAGAAACAAATATTTGGATACTTTAGAAGAATCGCCTTTACCGGTTATGGAAGAATGTTTGACATCGATATGAACGGCACGTTATACCACACCTGAAAGTGTACCAAAATATATAAAAGGCTATGGTATGCAAAGTTTGCCATGGATTTTCAGTAGCCCTGATTTATCACTCGTCGAAACTTTGTGCCACTAGATGAAAAGGTGTCCTGAACCAAAGTAAAGGCTTCAGGAAATATGGAATTTGTAAACATCGTGACTGTGTCGAGGCTTGTATAATACTTTCGTCAAAGCTTTCAGGCTTTAATAAAAAAAATTCAGGACGCAGCACGTCCGTTATAGTAGTGCATTTTCATAAGAATTGTACACTATTATTATACGGCATTATACAGACCTAGAAGATTGATTTTAGACGTCCCAGTTGGCGCACATTTGAAGAATTCTTTCAAAAGTGTTACCATCGCTATCTCTCTATTATCAAAATAATCTTGCGTTTTAACTGCTTTTGAGAAAAATGCCCGAAACTCAATTTTATATAAAGCTATAAAATTAAATTTTGCTGTATATATAGAGAGTGTAAGTTCCTTTAAAAGAAACTTGTATTGCAAATTATTGCTAAACTTCCAAAAGCTTTCCAGAAGGAAACTTAATTCATATTTAGAAAAGCAAAGTATCTGCCAAATTAAAGGTAGCAGCTATTTTTACTTATTATTCGTCTGAATGATTTCCTTTTAGTCAACCTAATCAAACCGGTTTTTTCAACAATAACGAAATACCTGCTGAAAATTATAATTTCAGACTCAAAGTGACAAAGTTATTCAGGCGTTTTAAACAAAAATCGATATCTTTTTTAAAACGTATAAAATCTGTACACTATTGTTTCTTCAAATGCCAAAGTAAAAAAGCCAAACATTTATCGAGCGGGAATCGATCTCGGAACCCTCTGCGTAGAAGACAAGAACGCTACCAGTGAGCTATCTAAGGATATGTTAACCAACCTTTTGTTTACATGATACTTGTGGCCTGGGATATTTTATATTATATTAGAAGTAAACGTTACAATTAATTACAGAATTAATAGAATTGTCACTTGACTTCAACGACTGTTTCGATGTTAGGTGACGTCTTATGTTTAAGTTTAAAGATAAAAGAACAAACTGTTTTAAAATCATCTTTATATAAAGGCGATGATTTTGTTTACATTTGCACTACATGATGCTACACTTTCAGTCTAAAACTGTATTTGGGGCCGTCCACCAAGCTACAAATATAGTGTATTTTAAAATTTGATTGAATCGCCCAGTTAAAAACAATTACTTGTCAAATTTTTAGTTTCATGTCGTCTGTCATTTGTCATATTTGTGCAGGAGATTTCAAGATTGTTGGTTTGAGTTGTATGTTTTATGCCTGCTATTTATTTTGTTTGGTCTCTGTTGATGTGTGCTTATCCCTGTTGTATGAATCAATCTACGCGTAGCAGGTAACGACTCTGCCTGGCAGGCATTGTACTTTAACCACAACAAGTCGTTTCAACGCATGTCTTTCAGAGTTTACTTTTATTTTTAATTTTGAAAAAACTTTAAATATTGTACATCAAATTACTTAAAATTTGCAGCATGGGTTTATTTACACCATTTCTAGATACGTGTAAAGTCTCATTTCAGTAATTTTAATACTTACAAAAGTATAGCGTTTTCAAGAATATTTTTCTATATTTTTTGGGGAAAAAAATTCCGTTAGCGCTGATTTACAAACTCGTCCACGATCTTAATACAGTGAAGATATGTTCCAAGTTTCGTTTAAATCAGTTAAGTATTTTTTGAGTTATCACGCGGATACATACCTACATACATCCATATATATATATATATATATATATATATATATATATATATATATATATATATAAATTAGAATAAGAATTCAAACGCACCTTGGATTTTAGTTCTAGGGGTCCTAATTCGCGCTCATTTAAAACGATTTTTCGGAAATCTTATCAACGTTACCCTTATATTAGTCAATTTTCTTAAAGAGAATTCATTAAAATCAAGTCCATATTACCCAGTGATAAGCTTTTAAATGTTTTATTGCAAATTTTACACATTTGCTCACTTTTTTTTCTTATCATATGTTACTTATCCGTTTTCGCCACTTCATATGTATTTATGGTAGCTAAATGTGCTAAAGTTGCTATTCAAAGCATAAAGAAATTTTATACTCTTGTGGTACTTCTATGTTTAATACATCAAGCAGAGTTTATGAAGAATCCTAAGGTGAACTCAGCGAACTGTGAACGGGCCTAGAAGTAAGCACTGATATATCTGTCATACTATGAGATTTCTAGGTTAGATAGTAATCAATCTGCATGAACTAGAGTGAAGTGATTACCCGTTATAAGTTGGAAATATACTGACTCAAAAAATCCGAACACTCAGTAAAAGTTGATCAATTTTAACAAAATTTATATATAATTTGTGTTTGATCAAACTTAAAAACTGTTACATTTTCAAACTAAAATATAAAAAATAAAGTTATTTAATAATGAGTGGGTTTGCTGCGGCTTCTTATGCATTCGATAACTCTTCGAAGCGTGCTTGTAATTGAATGATCTATGGTATCCTGAGAAACGTCATCCCAGGCTTCTTGGCTTCGGTGATAAGGGTCAATTGGTTATTTGGTGGTTGGGGTAAATTACCCGGTCTACTTATATTCCACACATGTTCGATTGGTGACAAGTCTGGGAGCAAGAACCCCGTGGAAGCAGGGTCATGTTATTTTCTTGGAAGAACCTTGTAGTAACTTACTGTACGAGGAACTGAATTGTCTTGTTATCAGTAAAAACTAGAGGTAACCCGCTACCATATGTTATCACCCCTGGTGTAAAGGCCGTATGCCGCTCCACTGCAATCCCTTAATGTTTGCAATTGTCTTGCTCTTCTGCGGTCATCGTGGACCTAAAGATAGAACTAGTATTCGTCAGAGAACACAACACGATTCCATTCACCATCGTAATTGGATATCCCGGTAGCACGATGTCGAGATGTCAGTCGGAGACATAAAATGATCCATACGAACGAAGCCCAAAAGCACGTATTGTGCGAAATATCGTTTCCATAGAGAGTTTTTGTTGTCAAACTCCCAGTCAAGCATTTTCAATCGACCGAGTTGTGGAAAGTCTGTCTTGTAATGCCGCAATCCTCAAACAGCGATCTTCCCGTGCTGTAGTTGCTCGCGGTAATCCGGGGTCAGGACAAAGGTTATTGATTTATTCCTTAAGCCACCTGGACCAACACTGTAAGACTTTGACACACTGCGTCATATGCGGTTACAAATTTGACTAATTGAAAAACCAGCTTCTCGCATACCAACAACGCACTCCCTTTCGAATTTAACTTAAATGATTGTTGCGTAAACGACACCTAGGAATAACAGCTTAACGGCTTAATATTTCCAAGGTAAAAAAGAACAGAACAAGGCTATACTCCAGACTGAATTTTTATTAAGTAAAAGCCTTATGCGTTTCGGCCCATATATCTGGCCTTCTTCAGGGGCTTCCTGAAACATTACAAAAGGTGGTTGTGTTAGAAACAAAGTCTCTGGTAGGTCGGCAAGTATCACACGATACAAGCTGTTACAAAATTCCAAACAGTCTTACAAGCAAAGTCTAAAACACAAACTATAGTCAAAGCTATCATGCTCTACAACAATTACACTAATAAGATTAAAGCTAAAAGCTAAAATTTGAGAAATTAAAAATATCAAATGTCTAAAGCTCAGCCAAAGTATCTCCAAGCAGCAAAATTAGCAATGCAAAAGCAGTAAAAGTAGCTAAAACAGGTAGAAACCCGTCTAAATTAAGATTTAAAAAATGCACTGACACACTACAATCTAAGGTCTCTAAACAAATAGATAAAGAAGCTGCAAAGGCGGGCTGCACAACCAGAGCCGAACGTTCAGAGAAAACACTGAGTTAAACCTATGATACCTACTAAAAGTAAAACCAAAATGGCCAAAAATACTTACGTTCTGTTTTTTATATAACAGGAACTGGACTTTACAAGAAATCTATCATAGTGGCTTTTTCATCGACTGCCGCTTTTGTTTCCTTGCACTATATGGGTAAAGGCGGAATTAGAAGCATTAAAACCTCAAATCACAGCAATGGACAAACGGTGATACAAATAAAATTTCGCATTTGAAATGGAGGACAGTTAAAAGCCGAATATCTGAATAGAACGGGAAGGGGCAAACAAATGAGCTACGACTTTTAGCTAAAAGTGACAAGTGACAGAGAAGTGACACCTGACATTTACTCAGCCGTGCCGAGCAGCACAGAACACGTAACATTTCCGGGCTCCTTGACTCCACAGAATACTTAGGTTTTTCACTGTAGATGGCACTAGTTAAGTATATTTCTATAAATTGGTGGAAAGTTAATTTTACTGGTATTAGAAGCATTTAGAACAGTGTTGTTGGAGTTGTAAGTGTATCTGTAGATTTCCATCTCTTCAAGGACGAACTGCTCAGTACCAAATCTGGATGGGTGAAGGATTTTAACATTGTTTTCCTTATCAAAGACATGACCAGTCTCTCTAAGGTGGCAACCAAAAGCTGAAGTGACGTTATCAGCATTGTTTCTGCTCCTGTGATGTTCTGAAATTCCCGTGTTTAAGGCTCTCCCAGTTCTGCCAATGTACACAGGGTTACAATCAGGATACCCACAGCTAAGGCAATAAACTCCTGACTTCATCAAGAGGGGGATGTCGTCTTTAATGTGAACTAACATCTTGTTCAGGGTGTTCTTAGATTTGTAAGCAAATTTTAAATTTTCTATCTTCAAGACTTTTGTGATGGCATTGGTAACGGCTTAATAACTTGAGCACAAATCGCTACAAAATATTACATGAAACGGAAGGAAGCGCAAAATTATAGAGATATTTTTTTTTGGTCAAACAAAATTAAAAAAACTGTACACCTGTTAAAATTTTTTGCCCATATTGTCATAATTTTTTATCAGAGCCAAAACAAGTTATAAAATTTCATTGTAATTGATCGACTCTTACCGGGTGTTCGGATTTTTTTAGAAGTAGGTAGATACACAGTTGAACAGAAAACGGTGTTGAAATTCCCACAAAAAAAAACTCCAAAGGTCCGGCACAAATTGACAAAGATTTAATGAAAAAATTGAGGAAAACTGTCGTATTTTGTGGTGTAGTTAAATATTGGCATCGGGCATTCAGATGTGGTGAGATTTCTTAGGAAGATAATTATGCGAGTGGCCTTCCTATAACAGTCATTACTCAAATAAGTCAACGATGAGAGCTTCATAAAAAAGCAACTTGATATGAAAAACATATTTTCAAATAGATACGCTTGTTAACAAGAACCAAAAGAAGAACCAAGTAATATTAATTTGTCGGAAATTATTAGACAGGTACAGATTAGTAGAAAATAGCTTGTTTGATGATTTCTGTAACTTTTAAATATTTAATTCATCAAAGTAATCCTAAGACCAATGCCAGGGTATATAGTGGAGAAACAGTGGATTTCCTCCCCTCCAAAGTTTAGCGTTAAGTATTCTACAGGAAACACAATGCTCACTATTTTCTGGAATACGCAAGGTATCACTTTGGCAGCTTGTTTGAAAAAAGCTTCAAGTAAATCTCCAGTTCTTGCCAATTGAATAGTTTTGTCGTGTGAAGCCTCTGAAGCCAAAAGTTGGAAAAAGATTACTACTTATTAACAATTAATCATCGCAGCTTTAAGCTCCAGCTAGCCCACTGTATTTTATACGCAAAGCTTTTTCCTTTGATACCCATGTCAAGGGGGTTGTTAAGAAAAGTATCACCTCGTCTATTGTATTTAAATCATAAAACCCTCTCATTTAATACTTATATCAAGCCGGTTGTGAAATATATTTCACCATCTTGCATCGGCCATCGAGCCTACTGTATTTTACTCGTGAACTTTGGTTTGATAAGCATATAAAAGGGGATGTCTAAAAATGAAATGAAATTGTTACCTAGCTTACTGAATTTTACTCATGAAGCCTTTTCATTTGATACCCATATCAGAGGTATTGTTGAGAAATATATATTCCGCCATCTTGCTACGGTCACCAATTTGAATTAATAAAAGCCTACCTAGCCTGCTGTATTATACTCAATTAGGTATATCTGTCAGGGGGATTGTTAAAAAAAAAAAACGTCAACTTGGAGCGTCCGCCATTTTAATATGTGATAATGGGGAGTATTATATGTTGCATTGTCACCTAAATTATACACACGTATGAAGATTAAGCCCAATTCGATCAGAGTAACTAGTTAGATAATAGCTTGCAACGTATTAACTAACTAACAAATAAAGAAACAATAGATGAGAGCTTGTGGAAAGATAAAGACGAACCTAAAGCAGATAATGCAGATTTTTAGAAAAAAAACTGTAAGTTCTAAGGCAAATAAATAAGGTGCTAAAAAGTTACAAATAATGTAGAAAAAAAATCATTATTATTATTATTATTATTTATTCATTGATAAAAATTATACAGTATGCCTATACAATAAGTCTGAGACTTGTGCTGTACATTTGCATAATTTTAAAAGTTATATCTAATCAATGTGACAATTATATATGAAATTCAGCAAACTTCAAATTAAGACAAACCAGGTAAAAAAAATTGTTCACTTTTATTTCTTCAATCTAATGCTTCGCCCATTGCCTTCATTTATGATAGATCTAAGCCACTTCAACACACCATCTTGACTATCACTCTATCTCCACATACCATATTTTTGCCAAAATTATTAATTTTATATAAGATAAAAACTGACATTAAACGTCAATCATTATTATTTCATAACTTCCACATAGCTGTGATAAATCATTATCTTCATAAAGTCATTCTACTGGAATGAATTTAGGGTCCATGACTTGACTATAAAGGAAATATTGGTATTTCTGTACCCATAAACTTTTGAAAAGTTATATTACTCAAGTTTTAAAGAAAAACATTCAATTTTCCCAAATGACCCCCTATTTGTTCCCTACCACCTGAAGCGATGTTACCCAAAAACAATTCGAGGCGTTCCTTTGTCGGGTGCTAACTGTGTACAAAATTTGAAGATTATATCTCAATTCGTTCGAAAGTTATTGCGCCTACTAACAGACAGACGTGCAGACTGACAGATCGACAGACCAACCGACACACTGACAGACCTACTGGTCGACAGACAAAAACTTTTCGTCCCAGAATCAAGTTTTCTGTATGTTTTGAGACTTTTTACACCGTTTAAGCAAAAAAAACATCGAATTTTTTTGCACCAATATTTACCTCCACAGATTAAACCCCTAATTTAATTTCAGCAGATAATACCAAATTGATAGTTTTCTAATAAACAAACCCTAAAACGTTATATTACTCGAGTTTTAACGAAAAAATTTAAATTTGTTAACAAATCATCCCCATTCATATTCCACCCCTGAAGCAATTTTACCGAAAAACAATCCGAACCGTTCCTTTGTGTAGTGCTAACTGTATACCAAATTTGAAGGCGATATCTCATTTCGTTCTAAAGTTATCGTAGCTACAAACAGTCACGCATACAGACTGACAGACGGACAGATAAAAAAATCGTTCCCAAATCATGTTTTGACACTTTTTACGACGTATCAGCAAAAAAAATTGAAATTTTTATCGCCGATAGTACTTCCACATCATCATAACGTATGGAAGTAAAAGTCTGGACGCAGCAGTTGCGTTATGGTAGTGAATTTTCATAGAAAGTATCTGCCACCAAATATTTTTTTGCCTTTTTTTCTTGTAACATATAAACCTAAATTTTGGTATATAGTTTACTTTTTATATCGTAAACCTACCTACCAAATCTGGTTATCATATCTGTTTTATTTTTTCTGATAAAATTTTTTTCGAAAGAAAACTCAAAATTTTCCTGGAAAACCTCGTCCGATTTTCCTGGCTAACGAACTTATACAAGCCAATAAAAAACGAAGGTACACGCAAACTAAATCAAAATCGGCTTGGACTTATTGGTTTGATATACATACATACATATATATATATATATATATATATATATATATATATATATATATATATATATATATATATATATATATATATATATATATATATATATATATATATATATATATATATATATAAGAATTGAAACTGACCCGGGATATGGATTCTAGGGTCCCAGTTCGCGCTCAGTTGCGAAAACTTTTTCAAAATTCAAAAGTCGGGATCTCCCCATTAGTAAATTTTTTCTAGAAAAATTCATTAAAATGAGCGATGAGAAATAAATATGCGCTGTATTGCAGGCCAACGACTTTGTTAACAAATCGTCGATGGCACTGCAAAATATTGATTAAATTGGTTCTCAATTGGTTGATGACCCACCCTATTCTTCAGATTTAGCCCCATCAGATAGTTATTTATCTGCAAAGCTCAAATGACATCTCAAGTATAAACGATTTTTTACAAAAAAACGAAGTCACACATGCCGTCGAGGTGTGGTGTGAAGACCAAGCCGAAGAAAATTCTGAAGGGCTCAGAATTCCTTTTTTAACGATTTAGTGAATGTTCTTTAAAAAATTCCGTAATGAGATCGAAACTTTTTAATTTTGAAAAAAAAAATAATCAAATGAGTGGGAACTAGGCCCCCTAGAACCCATATCCTGCGTTAGTTTCAATTTTTATATGTTTATATATATATATATATATATATATATATATATATATATATATATATATATATATATATATATATAAGAATTGGACAAGCCAGAACCATATTTAACAGAATGAGAAGCGTGTTATGCAGTAGAGATCTTAACTTACAACTTAGAGTCAGAATATTGAGATGCTACGTTTTCTCGGTGTTGCTGTATGGGATGGAATCATGGACGTTAAAGAATATTTGGTGGAAACAATGGTGTCCAAATCTTATACGTTTGGACAAAGATCCACAATTTCTTCACAACGCCACGCTTGAGTAGAAAATTATAATTTCTAGCAGACATTTTTTATTGTTGAGATGATTGAATCCCCATTAAATTGTAGGTGTAAATTGTGAAGATACCTTGATACATAATGTGTACTTGTATGAATGTGAATATAAGCTCGTGCTTGATTTATACATATATGTATGTAAATGGCCGAGTAAAAGGTTTAGATTTGAGTAAATATTAAGCTAAACTGTGATACGTAAAGATTCAACGAGCACATAAAATTTATTCCTAATTGCCGGCCGCCACATTGGTTAAAAATTCGGACTTAAAAGCACTAATGGTATAAAAGCGTGGCCAATAGTATAATTATAGATAGATAGAATCTTCATAACGAAAATGAACTAATATAGAATTTGTTTTCAAAAAACATTTTTTGTTGTTTGAAAACAAGTTCCATTAGGTTGACTGCAACGAAATCATCCGGGTGATTAATAAAGAAAAATGCCTGCCACGTTTATGATTTGCAGATACGTTCCTTAAGTTTTCTTAAAGAGATTTATAGTACCTATATATGCCAACTCTTAACTTTTTAGCTTCTTAAAAAATATATTTTGGGAATTTTAAAGTTTTTTTCTCAAATGAAACTTAAACCAAGATTAAATAATTTGTTATCATAATAGGGAGATACCGAAGGTAACATATTTGAAAAATTCTGTAAATGAGCCCGTATTAGGGCCTGCAAAAGCAATCTTCGAGGATTGTTTAAATTTAGAATATGTATCAATTTTAGTAATATGCCGTACTAATAGTGTACAATTCTTATGAAAATTCACTACTATAACGCACTTGCTGCATCCCGTTTTTTTATTGCCCGGCCAAGTACCGTTAAATACCTACTCTTATATTATAGTATTCTTTCTTTTCGTTTTGACAATATTTTGATACTCATAATTTTGGTAACCTTAGCTCAAAAGCAATTTATAGTCTAAAAAAATAATAGCTTGTATCATGAAAAAAATTTAACGTCGTGCCCCTTTTTAGTCCATTAAAAGAACAACAACATTTTTTAAAGCCCTCTAACTTAATTTTTTATTAAGACCAAAACATGAAATTTGACAGTTGCATACTATTAATGTCTATAAAACCAATTCATCTTTAAAAGTTTACTAAAATATCTTTGTTATTTTTGAATATGGATGTTAATTGCACTTGTTGATATTAAATCCATACGTAAACATTCAATATAACTTTATTACTTCACTTGGTTAAACTTTATGATACATTTAACTATAATAAACTTTATGATATAATAACAATTACAACAGTACACGAGTACATAGCAGATAACCGACCGAGCGTGGAGGACCTGTGTTCACTGTAGCGGTTGGTAGAGAAGAGAAGGAGAGAGATCGCCTAGTGTGTCTTATAGTTGCCGTAGTTCTTGACAGCTGGCTGTCGCATAACGTAACTTTTAACTGTCAAAGAGTATTAACGCAGAAACACAGAGTAGTGTTGGCGGAAACACTGCGGTCATAAACACTGCGGTTGGAAACACTGCCACATACTCCCCTCTCAGTGGCAACGCTATTAGTTCAAGTATCTTCGTGGAAATCGAACTCTACGTCCATGGCGTGTAGTTTGAACGGGAACGGGAACTTCACTGTCACTTTCAGTTTCACTAGATGTTGGACTTTCACTGTCACTTTCAGTTTCACTAGGATGTCTCTGAGGCTGGAAAGTTGTCTGTTCGTTATCACAAAGAATGAATGCGAGTTTAAGACAACAGGAATTGTCTCTTCTCCGTGTGATTTCTTGATTTTGAAGACTTTGTCAGTTCGGAATAACACTTCAAAGGGGCCGTCATAAACTGGTTCGAGGGTTTTTCGCGGAATATCACTGCGAACAAAAACAAAAGGAGCTTCCATAAGCTTAGGATGGACAAATACCTTTTTTGCAGTATGATGTTTAAAAGGTACTGGTCGAAGTTTCCTTATGTCTTCTTTCAGCTGAGATATAAGTGGTGGGATATCATGAGCTTGTGTGCTGTTGAAAAAATCGGTGGGAAGTTTGATTGATTCTCCGTAGACTATTTCAGCGGGTGTTGAGCGATATTCTGGACTTATGTACGATCTGAGTCCTAGTAACACAATTGGCAATTTAGCGACCCAGTTTTCGTCCATATGAGCTTTCAAGGCCTGTTTCAGAACTCTATGCCATCTCTCGATTACACCATTTGCTGCTGGGTGGTGAGCTGTGGTC
The DNA here is from genome assembly GCA_964006375.1 of Tillus elongatus. Classification (NCBI taxonomy): domain Eukaryota; kingdom Metazoa; phylum Arthropoda; class Insecta; order Coleoptera; family Cleridae; genus Tillus; species Tillus elongatus. The sequence goes on along the minus strand of OZ023267.1, from coordinate 61,133,541 downwards.
TTGAGGTGGTCTGCACCTAGTGTTTTAGTGAGGTGTGTGAAAAGGTGGCAATCGAATTGTTTACCTCTGTCTGTGGTGATGTATTGCGGGACACCGAAACGAGAGATCCAGCATGATAAAATAGTGTTCGCTACTGTTTCTGCTGTAATATCTGACAATGGAATAGTTTCGGTCCATCGAGAAAATTTGTCTATTATTGTTAGCAGATAGCGTTGACCTTGTGATGGTGGTAATGGTCCCACAATGTCAACATTTATATGCGATAATCTTCTCATGGCTGGGGTGTATTGTCCAATGGCACTGGAAGTGTGTCTCCATATCTTGACTTTCTGGCAGGGAATGCAAGTTTTTGACCGAAGAGATATATCGCGTTTCAATTTGGGCCAACAAAATCTATCCTGGACCAGATCGACTGAAGCTGATATGCCTGGGTGAGATAAATTGTGGATAGAATCGAAAATCTTTCGGCGAAATTTGAGCGGAATGAATGGGCGAAGTTTCTTTGAAGAAGAATCGCAAATAAGATTCAATCCGTTGTCAAGAGGCATGTTTTGAAATTTGTATGAGGAAGATTTAGACTGCAGAAGGTGTTTGAGTTCCTCACAAGATGACTGAGCTTGCGCAATTTCTTGGAGTGACACAGTGGAAGAAAGTGAAATTGTTTCAATGCGAGAACAATAGTCTGCGGGAATGTTTGTAGGACCTGGTATGTAGCGAATGTCTGTGGTCAATTGACCTAGGAAGTCTAAATGTCGTAGTTCCCTTGGAGATGCTTTATCGACGCGTTGTTCAAAAGGGTATGTCAAAGGTTTGTGGTCCGTATAAATGGTGAAATGGCGACCTTCTAGGGTATATCTAAAGTATTTAACTGCCTGATAAGCAGCTAGAAGTAAGAGATCGTAGGTGCTGTAAGATTTTTGGGCTGCAGTAAGCTTTTTAGAGTAGAAACCTAGGGGTTCTAGTGTTTGATCACGTAGTTGTTGGAGGGAAGCACCTACGGCATAATCAGAAGCATCAACATGGAGAATCAGTGGTAGCGAAGAAGACGGATGAGCTATTAGTGTAGCGTTTTTTAGTGCCTCTTTCAAACGTTCGAATGCTTCTCGAGTCTGAGGAGTCCACTCGATTTTACGTTTGTCGCGTTTTTTGGGATTCTGGCAGAGGTCGAATAGTGGTTGCTGAACGACGGTAGAAATTTATGAGACCTAGAAATCTTCTGAGTTTTTCAGTGGTATCGGGAAGAGGTAGGTCGGTAATAGCTTGATGCGTTCAGGAAGTGGAATTAATACAGATTTATTTACACGAAAACCTAAAAATAAAATTTCGGCCACCCCGAATTCACATTTAGATGAATTAATACGGATGCCATTGTCTTGAAGTGTCTGAAAAAGTTTTGCTAGATGCTCTTGGTGTTCTTTTTCAGAGGCTGATGCAACGAGAATATCATCAAGATAGGAGTAGGCAAAGTCAAGATGTCTTAAAATTGAATGTAAATATCTTTGAAATGTTTGTGCTGAATTACGAAGGCCAAATGGCGTTTTAACAAATTCGAATAACCCAAATGGAGTTGTGACTGCTGTTTTGGGAATATCTTGAGGTGCTACTGGGATGTGATGGAAAGCGCGAATGATTTTTGAAAAAATACGTTTGCCTTCTAACTGGGCATTAAAATTTTGCAAATTTGGAATGGGATATTTGTCTGGGATTGTTTTAGCGCTTAGTGCTCGGTAATCCCCACATGGTCTCCACGAGCCATCCTTTTTTTGCACCATGTGGAGGGGGCTTGACCATGGACTTTTGGAGGGTCTACAAATTCCCAAGTTTATCATGTGCTGGAATTCTAGCTTTGCTTGAGCTAGCTTTTCCGGGGGCAATCTTCTAGTTTTTCAGTGACAGGTGGTCCTTCCGTACTTATAGTATGGAAGAACTCAACCTCTGGAAGGTTGCTAGAAGAAGTTTCCTTAAAAAGGTCAGGAAATTGTTGTAGCAATTTGAAGTACTGGTGTGTCGGGTCTACGAGATGAATTTTAGAATTAATTCCTGGTGGTGGGTTAACACCGGCCTTAGAGAGGTTTGTCTTTGTATCGATTAAACGTCTATGTTTCATATCCACAAGTAAAGCAAACTCTGCTAGAAAATCAGCGCCTATAATTGGTTGCTTGATATCGGCAAGTGTGAAGGGCCATCAGAACCTACGGCGTAAACCTAGATCCAAATCTAATAGTTGTTCGCCATAGGTATGAATAGGGGTCCCGTTTGCAGCATACAAGGTACGTTTCGAATGAAATTTCCGTTGGTCGTGAGTGGGTGGAATAACTGAAATATCCGCTCCAGAGTCGATTAGAAATTTCATATTGGAGCGTCTATCAAAAATAAAAAGGCGGCGTGTTAGGTGGCTCTCGTCTCCTGCTGCGTGGAGTGAGTGCCTTATTAGTTTTCCGACACATGTTTTGCTGTAAAATTGCAAGGTTGGATGCAACGTTTGGCCTTGTTGCTAAATCGTTCATGATACCAACACGTGGAGGTTGAGGAATTTGTGTTTATGGAATTTCGAGAAAGCTTGGGTCTTTCTCGGGAGGTAGATCGGGAACACGTTTGCAATTCGTTGACTGATGCTGTTAGCTTCTCTAATTGCGCTTCTAACTTGGCTAGCTTGTCGGGCTCGCGTGACTGAATTTCAGCCACGTTGTATTTATCTCCGGAAAATTCCACGATTTTGTTTGCTATAACCGTTGACTGGTAAACGTTGTAGAAATAAAGTTTTAAGGAAATCCTCTTTAATCTGCCATGATATTGTTGCTTGAAGAATCTTCGGCCATTGTGAAAAAAATCAGATAATTTTTAAATTAGAAAGGACTGACCTGTTTAGATATTCGTTTCCTGTAGGCACGAGCACGTGTGTGGAAGCTAGGCGACGTCGGCTGGAACATCAGACTCGGCATCTTCGGCTTACGGCACGGGGTCACAATATGGATGTTAATTGCACTTGTTGATATTAAATCCATACGTAAACATTTAATATAACTTTATTACTTCACTTGGTTAAACTTTATGATACATTTAGCTATAATAAACTTTATGATATAATAACAATTACAACAGTACACGAGTACATAGCAGATAACTTTTAACTGTCAACAGTATTAACGCAGAAACACAGAGTAGTGTTGGCGGAAACACTGCGGTCGGAAACACTGCGGTCGGAAACACTGCAGTCGGAACCACCGCCACATTGAACATAAAAAAAATTCTGAGGAAAACAAATACGACTGAACTGGATTGGATAACAAACGATATTAACCACGTCCTAATATTTTTACAATATCAGCAAAATTTTCTTTGGCCAATAAACCTTTCAAAGATAAATATTTAGTAACTGACCGAAAGTATATTTTATTAAATACCAAGTTTTCGCAGATAGGCCGTTACCAAACTTAACAGTTTGGTAACTGCTTGACTTTTAAATGTCAAACCTAAATACCTTCTTTATGAAACATTGTAGTTTGAAACTAAATTCAATTTGGCACTGAAAAGTATCTAGGCTAATCAGATATAAAATATACCCTGGCAGTGAAAAGATTATATATATTTGATTTGATTTGATGATAAATGTCAAATCTAACTTCAAACTGACTATATAAATATCTCCGATGGGTTATCAAATGAACTAATGATTATGTCCTCACATTAATATACTTTTTGCGCACGGGACGTTAATTTGGGGCTACATAGACTTTTAGTGCCTTTTCGTGGAAACAAATCACTAATGAGAGGATCGCGACATTTCAATTTTGAAAAATTTCTTCAAATGAGCGCAAATTAGACGTAGAACACATATCCGCAAGGTCAGTTTAAATTTTTATATGTTATGTATATATATTTATATATATATATATATATATATATATATATATATATATATATATATATATATATATATATATATATATATATATATATATATATATATATATATATATATATATATATATATATATATATATATATATATATATATATTCTTCCGGAAACCACGAAGCTATGGCAACCAAATTATGCGTCGCAGATTTATTTAAAATGTATACCAAATACCAAAATTAGGTTTCTAAATTAAAAGAAAACAAAATTATAGGCATTTAATTGGTTGCCACTGAGCCAGAGAACCAAAACAAAAATATTTTTTGTGGATAACAGAATCTATTGTAGATTACAGACAAAGATTAAGTTTTTTTGCACAAAAGGTCAAGAAATACCAGAAAAATTTGAAAACTTGTAGGAAAAGAACCTGAATTTAATATGAGCTTTGTAAAGCAAATACGCATGAAGTGTGTTCTACAAAAGCTTAAATTTCAGCTTCAACCGTCTATGTCTTTCATCTCGATAAAATATCTGCAGAACTATAATTTCAAATAGACCCTTCCTCTGCTTTGGCAATAGTTTTAGTTATAGAGTTTCTGGTTTAATAGTCTATAATTTTTAGCGAATTTTCGAGGAAAAGATTCGCTGTTGAGGTGATGAGAACTTTGAAATTTTAAAAAGATTTCCTCAAATGAGCAGAAACTGGCCCCTACAACCCAGATCCGGGGTTCGTCGAAGTTTTTATCTGTTGTCATATATACAGAGTGACGCATTTCTACGGTAAAACTTAATATATCCGTTATTATACAAGATACGACGAAAAATTGTACACGTCAATTATAGGGTGTTTTGAGCTATATGAAATTATTTTGACAATTACAGGATGGCCCACAAGTTATTGGTGATACAAATTTCCTTTCCTTTTTAATCGAACACCTCTTGTATTATTGCATTTTTGCATTTTCCATTGAGGTATAATGTATCTTTGTAGGAGAAAAAATTGATAGCGTTCATTGTTTTCGAGTTATTTCAATTGTTTTGCAACTTCTCGCACTTTTGGCACATGTCAAAAATTATGATACGTTGTTTTTACCAATAGATAGCGGAGCCCCATGAAAATGAGGTATTCAAAGATAATTACATTTATATTATTTGACGAAAAATCGGTACGTCGTACACAGGGCGTTCTCAAATTCGAACTGCCGTAAGTCAATTTTTTTTAATAAACCAGCCGGTATTTTGTGTTTGAGGAGTGAAGTGCTTCACGTTTTGCATAAAGCTTCCTGCACCTACAAACTGGTGGTTTTAGAAATATTTACAATTATAATAGCGTATCATGGTTTACTTTGTTTTTTTTTCAGTTTTTATTCAATGAAAACGCATCATAATTTTTGACATGTGCCAAAAGTGCGAGAAGTTGCAAAACGATTGAAATAACTCGAAAACAATGAACGCTATCAATTTTTTTTCCTACAAAGATACATTATACCTCAATGGAAAATGCAAAAATGCAATAATGCAAGAGGTGTTCGACTAAAAAGGAAAGGAAATTTGTATCACCAATAACTTGTGGGCCATCCTGTAATTGTCAAAATAATTTCATATAGCTCAAAACACCCTATAATTGACGTGTACAATTTTTCGTCGTATCTTGTATAATAACGGAAATATTAAATATATATCCGAACAATAACTCAAAAAATACTAAACTGATTTCAATAAAACTTAGCAAAAATCGTGTTCGGGCAAAAACCGAGGTCGAGTTCGATAATCAGCCTTAATGCTCAAGTTTTTTCCGTGGAAAATCGGGGAAAACTTTTGAAAACGCTATATTTTTGTAAGTATCAGAGTAACTAGAATGAGACTTTACATGTGGCTAGAAATAGTGCAAATAAATATGTTGTGAATTGTAAGTAATTTGGTACACAATATTTAGAATTTTTTCCAAATTAAAAATAAAATCCCAAAGACATGCCTTGGGACGACTTACTGGTTAAAGTCCAATGCCTGACAGACAGAGTAGTTAACTGCCACTCGTAGATCGATTCATACAACAGATATAAAACATACATCAACATTAACCAAACTAAATATATACCAGGCAAAAGATATACTACCCGAACCAACAATCGTGAAACCTCGGCCGCAATTATGGAAAATGACAGACGACATGAAATTAAAAATTTGCCAATTTATTGTTATCTAACCGGGGGATTGAATCAATTATTAAAAAATATTATATTTGCAGCTTTATGAACGACCTGAAATACAGTTTTAGCGCAGCATAGATATATTATGCTATCGTATAATATACTAGAGAAGTAAACAAAAGCAAGCCAAGTCTGTATAAAACTGATTCCAAAATAGTTTATTTTATCTTTAAACTTAAACATAAGACGTCATGTAAGACCGAAGCAGTGGTGGAATGTGTTTCAGTGGTAATTCTAGCAATTCTGTAATTAATTACGTATACTTTGAATATAATATCCCGGGCATGAAGCCGTTCTAAAGTATCACGCAGATAAAACGTTGGTTGAAGTATACTTAGATGGCGTCGGGGACCTCGCACTTGCCTCCTAAGCAGAAGGTTACGCGATCGAATCCAGATTGTTGAATGCATGTTTTTTATGTTTTATTTTGACATCTGAAGAAACAATAGTGCATAGATTTTATACGTTTTAAACCAGATATCACTTTTGTTTAAAACATATGAATAAGTTTGTCACCTTTGAGTCTGAAATTATAATTTTGTTATTATTGATATTGGAAAAACCGGTTTGATTAGGTTGACTGAAACGAAATCATACTGGCGATTAGTAAGGAAAAATAACTGCTACATTTATAATTTGGCAGATACTTTACTTTTCTAAATATGAATTAAGTTTCCTTCTGGAAATCTTTTGTATAACTTTAATGAAATTTGTTCAAGTTTCTCTTAAAGAGACTTACACTATCTACATATATAGCAACATTTAATTCTTTAGCTTCATAGAAAATTGAGGTAAGGGCATTTTTCTCAAGATCTTTTTGATAATAGAGAGATATCGATGGTAACACTTTCGAAAGTATTCTTCAAATGTGCGTATACTAGGACCTCTAAAATCCATCTTCAAGGTCTGTGTAAGTTTAAAGTATTAACTTTAGTAATATGCCCTATAAAAATAGTGTACGATTCTTATGAAAATTCTCTACTATAATGCACTTGCTGCATCCCGAAATTCCCTTGTGTTTTCTTAATTTCAAAAAATAATAAAAAACATTTTCATTTTTCAATTTTAATTACAGATTAGGTATATAATTTGAGTTTTATGTATTCTTTCAGCAAATTTTTGTGTAAAAACTAAATTTCTTACGTAAATGAGTTTTTGTTAGATTATCGTGAAATTTTGGAAACTAGTAACTAATGTTTAATAAGTGATTGTAAAATATTTTTTTGGATTTTTGTGAAAAAAATTTTTTGCAAATTTTCCTGCAAAAGTTTCGTCGAAAAGCTTCTGGTTAATCATTATAACTTGGCAGGTGTATAAACAGCTTCAAGGGGTTCGTTGACTGGGAAAATCGGACTAGTTTTTTCGGGATTTACACATTTTAGTTTATTTTTGGAAAATATTTGTACTTTTTCAAACAATAAAGCTATTTTGATAAAGTGTGATACATTGGCTTTACTATATAGGTTATACTGGCAACTAATTGATGCCCGCTTTTATTAAAAAAATACATATTTGCTATTAAAAACATTTCTATGACAATTTTTTTTTAACTTTCCTTAATTGTTGCGAAAAATTGGCTACTATAACGTGCTTCCTACATCAAGACATTATTTTTTTATATGTGAGACCGTGATTCGGAAGCACTACACAGGCCGAAAAGTGTAACTTTGGGGCTATAGCCACATCTCTTTATTTTGGTCGATGTAGTCCTGCGTCCTGAGGTTGTTCCCTCTGGCGGTGCACTGCCAAACTCCTACAGAGACTCTGCGGGATTACAATAGTCAGCCACCTGCGACATGTATAATGCAAAAGAATAAAACATTCATTTAAATAATTAAAAAGTACACAGCAGGTAAACGAACCGTCTTGATTCGCAGATGTTGAAGCTGTGATGTGAAATAACTAAACTTTCAGAGTTTCTATGTAAATTAAACCTCATCCTCTTGCCTGTCTACTAGTTGGAATCCTGAAATATGAAATTATTTACAACTTTAGTAAATGTGAGAAATTTCTTCTAGGTTGAAGATATAACACACATTTAGTTTTTTATTTGGTAGTGTAAAACAACTTAGTTCTTGAGCAAACTAGTTCCTTAAAAGCACATTGTTGGCTACTTAAACATTGCCTCTCATTACGGATATGTGAATTAAATTTAAAGAACTTAATTATGTAGTTGTTGCAAAATTTAAGCTACTTGTTCAATTACATCTTCATTAAAATTACTATATTTTTACACTTTACGTTTCATAGATCTCAAACAAGAATTGAAAACATTTCTCTCTTATGTACCGGTCATGCTCCAAATAATTAGACAGAATGTTCAAAAATAGTGTACTAAACCAATGCCTCTGACATACAGTCTGGATCAGTGATTAAATAATGTAAGTTTATCATTTGTAAGTAAACTTTTAAAGTAAAATGTAACACTGTCTATAAAGTAACACATACATTTAATAAAATTTGAAGTGGCCATTATTAAGAAAAATTAAAGAACAGGTCGATTTTTATTGTCAAAAACTAACTCTTTGATTAAGAATCTCACCCCTACCTCTTCAAAGGGTAACTACCCCTTCGAACTTTTGAAATTGGGTGGTGAGCGCTGTGATACATCTTTTGAAAGCTAATCCAATTCTCTATTTAGCAACACCAATTTTGTTTCTTGGAATAAAATAAAGTGAGTAATAACATTTTAGTGAATTTTCTTAGAAAAAATTCACTAATGAGGAGATCCCGACTTTTGAATTTTGAAAAAATGTCTTCAAATGAGCGCTATCTACGACCACTAGAACCCATATTCAGTTTCAATTTTTATATGTTATAACGCCAAAGTGGGCATGGGCCAAAATTTATATGACCCCGCCGCGCTTCCTTTTATACCAGATGACAAATGCTCAAATAATTACTAACCTATCAACAAATCAAATTTGTCATTGGCATAAGCTAAGTTACCGGGAAGTTAGAGGGCCGCCAGCTTTTATACAGTGGAGATGGGCGTGGGTTAAAATAAGATCTTAATTAGGGGCGCCACTTGATTGTTTAACCTCTACTCCCGGATATTCTAATAAGATGTTAACAAAATATGCTTCCTTGCCCAGATCCAACACAACCAAGAATTCTTGGATCACACTGGCAACTACAGCCAACCACAATCGAGCACAGGAAGCTACAAGGGAGATGTAATTACGATAACACAAATTAAATTTCGGAACGGTATGGTCTCATAGACCCACAAATAAAGATAACGGTACTGATCCAATCTATCGACAGTCCTGAAAAAGAAACCACAAACACACAAAACCAAAACACCTAAAATATGATAAAATATGGGCTTTTATTAAGCTTCCTTGGCATACAGAAATCTAGTAAACGTTGTTTTAAAATTCTGATCTAAAGTAATAAATAAAAATAAATAAGTCTCTATAATATCACAGAAATGGCTTACTACCAAATAACAAGATCTTTAATGGATATTTATGAAGGTACTACAAATATAGTTGTTCTACGGAAAATTCCACTTTTCGTGCACGCAAAGCTCACAAATTATTTTCCCCAATTATTACTTAATTACATGATAAGTACGGTAAGTGGCTTGATTGAAGATCAAGTCCCAAAAAGTAATCAAAAAAGCTTGACTAACGCTAACAATATGTGACAACTAATGGTACTATCAAAAGTGAAGCAATTATATGATAAATGGTCTTATAAAAATCTGTACCACCTTTAGTGAAGTTGAAATAAATAAATTCGGTTTGATTTTATTAAATTTAACACAGATGAATATTTAAAAATGTACCTTATCAAGACTGTCTCTTATCACTTTATGCGTTATCACAAAACGGAAAATTCTTACTTGAATTCCTGGACTTCTAGGCCATCTAATTACCATCAATTTCCAAACCAAATCAAGGCCTTTCGGGATACGGGACGCAACCACGGGAATAATGCAACTACGGGAATGATGCCACCACGGATAGCAATGCGACGACGAACGGGAAGACCTTCTCACTGAGATCTTAATTCAATTCTCCATTTAATTCAATATCCATATACTTTGTTCGGTACATAAAAATTCGCTCAGCCATGCGAGACTTTTCCACTCCAAATTTACGGGACGTGAATTCACCAAAGATATCGCCCAATGCAATAATGTCAGCCGGTACAAGAAATACTTCTTCCGGTACTTGAACAATTATCCGGTACTTGAACAAAATCTATCCTGTACTTGAATAGTTATCCGGTACTAGAAAATCTATCCGGTACTTGAAGACGCTAGCCGGTACTTGAAAACAAATCTATCCTGCACTTGAACCCTCCAGAGAGGGAAACGAAATTCCACACGTGACAACACCAATGTGGTCCTTAAATCCCCTTAACGGGTTTATCTACAGCCTTCAACGTCAATTACGCAACTTCCGATATCCTCAACAAGACTGTAGATGTGTTCTGAGCGCAATTTAAATCCACCAAAGGGGGATAATTAATATCCAACTTGCCTCCCAGAACGAACCACGTGTTAACTTGCACAATGACCAACCAACTCTCTCTCTCGAAACTTCCAGCACATTCCTATCTCCGACTCGAAAACACAGGTGCTGCTACATCCTTCGCTCTCTCTCGCATCACATACGTCTCCAGCCATCTATCCTCTTCCACATGCGGACCCTTTCCGAACTACGGCCACGCACGCAAGCGTGTAAGCCGGCCCGATATACCAGGGGTAATACAAATATAAATAATTTACGAAAGATCTAAATTCGATACATTATACGAGGGGTATCCCGAAGAATTAGTCACAGTTGTCGCCAATAATTCTTGTCACAACGCAGGGGAGGAACCACAATCACGTCCAAATTAGCTTAGATGTTTAGCTATCCAATTTATCCTGTTACAAAATCCCCCCCTACTTTAAAAGATTTTACCCAAAATCTTTCAATTCATGCGTCATCTGGCGGATGGGCCTTCAAATCTTTCGCATGCCAAGCACCCTTATTGGTCCCACTAGAATCCCTAAGTTCATATGTCCAAGGTGACAAACGCTTAGCAACGGAAAAAGGTCCAACATAACGTGGTGCTAACTTAGCGGTGAAATATTTACTAGCATCTGAAAGGACATAATTCTTCCGCCACACTAACTGATTAGGCAAGAACTCTTCGTCGCGACGACGCAAATCATAATACTTCTTATTATGTTCATATGCCTTAACCAACCTAGATCGAACATCTTGATACACCCTGTGCAATGCTGTTTCTCTTCCTTCCGATCCTCCTCGATCAATGTCAATGGGACCATCCGAAAGAGTGCACGACTTACGATCCGGGACTTCTCTACCAAAGACGATAAAATTAGGTGTCAACTCGGTAACCTCATGTTTGCTAGACCGAATGGCATAACCTACTTGCGACAGATTCTTATCCCAATCTTTATGGTTCTCACACACATAAGACCTCAACATTGTCTTAATAACCCTATTGACCCTTTCACAAGGATTCGCCTGAGCATGATAATTAGCGGTATATCTGACATTAATATCACGAGACCTCATCAACTGAACAAACTCGCGAGAACGGAACTGAACCCCATTATCCACAATAATAGCATCTGGACACCCAAAAACCGACAAAACATGATCGTTAAGTAACTTACAAATGGCTGACGATGTAGCGGAACGCAAAGGATAAATCAACGTAAACTTGCTAAACACATCGGCCACCACAAAGATGTACTGATGACCCGAAGTAGACCTGGGCAAAGGACCCATAATATCGGCACACAACAACTGAAACGGACGGGATACGGTAGGCTGTACACTTCTCATAAATCCAATAGGCTTACGCTGTTCCGGCTTAACAGCCTGACACACCCTACAACGCCTAACAAATGAAGCTATATCACAACGCATCTTCGGCCAATAATACTGAGCGGCTACCCGATGAAAAGTTTTGTAGACACCCAAATGACAATTAGATATATGTGCCTGCTCAATGATCTTTCGTCTATCACACTTCGGCACCACCTCACGCCAAAAATCGGAACTAGAACTTAATTCTGGGTATCTTGCCTCAACGCGCTTGAAAAGTTTATTACCCTCAACATGCCATTGCGAAAACTTCCTGGGACTACTAATGACTCTATCCCTAAGACAATCCAACCACGGATCTCCCGATAACTGAAGATTTTCCTCAACAGGTTGTCTAACGGAAGCGGAATCTACAACCGGAACTGAACGTGACAACAGATCTGGCACGACGTGTTCTTTACCACGCCTGTGGACAATCTCGTAATCATACTGCTGAAGTTTTACAGCCCATCTGGCCAATCTACCGCTAGGTGTCTGCAACCGGTTTAACCACACCAAACTATAATGATCTGTAACAACGGTAAACCTAGAACCTTCAACATATGGCCTTAACTTTTCTATGGCCCACAAGACTGCCAAACATTCTCGCTCTGTTGTTGAATAGTTGCGTTCATTGCGAGTCAATGACCTAGACAAATAGCAAATCACTCGCTCAACTCCATCAACCTGTTGAGTGAGGACCGCACCAATCCCGTAACCGGAAGCATCTGTCTGAATCGAAAACGGTACCGAAAAATCAGGACAGGACAACACCGGAGCCTTCACAAGATATTCCTTCGCCAACCTAAAAGATTCCGCACATGCTGCATCCCAACAGAACCGATTATTCTTCTTAAGCAAATTGGTTAAAGGAGCTATCAAAGTCGAAAAATTCGGAAGGAACCTACGATACCAACTAGCCATACCAAGAAATCGCCTAACCTCAGTAACATTCGACGGATTCGGGATATTCAAAATTGCACTAACCTTCTCTGGATCCACATGTAATCCCCTACGATCCACAACATAACCTAAAAACCGTAATTCGGGCCTACAAAAATTACACTTATCTTTCGCAACAGTTAAACCCGCAGCTATTAAACGCCTAAAAACCTCAGACAAAATCTCCATATGTCTCTCAAATGTTGGAGTCACTATCACGATATCGTCCAAATACACAAAACAATGTGGCTCTAAATCGGGACCAAGAACACTATCGATTAAACGTTGAAAAGTCGCTGGACTATTCGCCAATCCCATGGGTAAACGCTTAAACTGATACAGCCCACGACCGGGAACAATAAATGCTGTTAAAGGCCTGGAAGCCTCCGCCAAAGGTACCTGAAAATACGCAGACTTAATGTCTATGGATGACAGAAACTGTGCGTCCCGCAATTTATCCAAAGTGGCTGAAATATAAGGAAGTGGATATGCATCCTTCTCCGTAACGGAATTGAGTTTACGATAGTCCACACAAAATCGGTAAGTATTGTCCTTCTTCTTCACCATGACTATCGGACTAGCTCAAGGACTGGAAGACCTCTCAATTACATCATCCGCCAACAATTGCCTCAACTGCTGATCGATATGACTCTGGATGAATGGACTAACTGGGTAATACCTCTGCTTTATTGGTGGGGAAGATGTTTTGATTTCATGTTCCACCAGACTTGTGCAACCCAACTTATCACCCATTGCCTCAAAAGATTCAGACACTAACTGCTTAAGCTCAGCAGATTGCGCAGACGTCAACGGACTCTGGTCAATAGGAGCAACCTCCAAAATATCAACCTCACAACTCGAAAACTTCCAATCGCCACGACGCAAATCCGGTACGATACCCATACATCTCCAAAAATCTGCACCCAAAATAAGTGTATGCGGAAAGTCTGGCACCACCAAAACTGACATCAACTTCAACCGATCTCTCAATTGAAATGGCAACTGTATCGAACCCAATGCTCTACACTGATCTCCACTTGCGACTCTACACATAATACTATCACGCTTATCGACAGTCAACCCAAGATCTTTAAGCAATTTCCAACCTGGTCCTCCTAAAATAGTATGCGTGGCCCCTGAATCTAATAAACCCAATAATGTACGACCAAAAACCTTAACCTCCAAATACGGACGCTCATCGTTCTCAGCATGAGCCAAAATAAAATCAATGACGGCTTGGTTCTTCATGTCGACAACATCACAGTCTTTGACCGCTGAAATGCTCGACGAAGACAGGCTGCGGCCGACTACTGCCTTCGATTCCCGTTTGGGGAACTCACGTTACATTTGGGACAAGAAACAACCGTGTGGTCAGGAGTGCGACACCTAAAACAATGTTTCCTAAGAGGACGCCCACAAGCATTAGACCTATGACCAGGTTGCTTACAATTCCAACAAACGATATCTACTCTAGGCGAAGCTGACCTAACGGAACTAGTAACTGAACCGGAATCACTATAAACATAAGCCAAATCTGGTTCCAATAACCCTGTGCGAGAACGAGAAGGTGGAATAAAGGCCTCAATATTTTCCTTACGTGCCTCAAGCTTACGACCCAACTCAAGTAACTGATCCACGGAATCGATATTTACCAAACCTAACTGGTTTTGATAGAACGGAGCCATATTAGACAACAAAATCTTAAGCCGAGTCTTCTCATCAATAGGGACCGTTAATCTACGAAACATATTTTGCATCACTGCAATAAACATCCCCATATTCTCAGATGGACCTTGAGTTCTATGTTTAATCTCCTCAAACAACCTATCATTAAAATTTGAAGGCTGAAACTGCAACCGTAACTCCGATACTAAAGCAGACCAAGACGAAACCTTAGATCTCATTGACCTATACCAAACCAAAGCTTTACCCGTAAAAAGATCGGCGGCAGAATGAAGTAGCTGGTCTTTACTAACATTTCGAGAAATCCTAAGTTCTTCTATTTCCTCCAAGAAAGCATTCAACGAGACTCTCGAACAATCTCCACTAAATTTGGTAAAGTGCCATTTTGAAACTGGCACCCCAGTAAACTGAGCACTGACGGCAGAATCTACAACAGATGTATTAACGACAGCGGGAACAGACTCATCATCTGAGGACTCCTCCGAGGAAGTTTCACCTAACTGCCCTGTCTGCGAAATTATAGTCAAGTCCAAAGGACCTGCAGCTCCCTGTTCAAGAGATCGTCGAAACTTACGAGCCTTTGACTTAAGCTCAGCTTGTAACCCCATAAATTCGACCAGAAAATTTGTCCGGATAGTTTGCTCTGCCTCCTTAGTCGGTACAGACCTATCAGCTCTTCTAAAATAATGTAAAAGCTTAGTAAACATCTTACGGTAAGTCGAAGAACTCTCAACATCAGAAAAATCAGCAATCAGACTCTTTAATTCAGTCAACTTAGTGGTCAAGACACCGTGATCCACGGAAAATGAAATTGGATACTTAGGATACGAAACTTTCGAGGAACTCTCCAACCTAATAAATGATCTTAATTTCTTCCTCATCTCAGACACAGTCAGATCCTGAGAGCATCCACGAATCTCTAACTCATACTGCAATTCGAAACGTTCAAGGCGATTGACTTCCAATTTCCCTTCCATAGTTGTAAATGGCTAAAAATAAAACGAGAGAAATCCAAAATTATGTGACACGAAACAGTTAACCAAATGCCGACACTAAAATCAGAGAAATGTGCTCAACTAGCAAACGGTAAGATGGTAACGATAATATTTTCCACAAAAAAAATAATAAACGGTAGAGCGGTAACGGTAATATTTCCCAAAACGAATAAACGGTAACGGTAATCTTAAAAATTATTCCCAAAATACACTACCAACACCTAAAATCCAAATACATGCAACACTCAATAATCTAACTCCAAAGGACTGCTGAAAAATTTGAAAAAGTTGTGCTAAAATTTAATTCCCTACAAACTCGAGCCAAAATTTTCAGAAAACTCGAGGGCCGAAATCCAGACAACTCGAGTGCCCCCAAAGTTGGGCGCCAAAATTTTATAACGCCAAAGTGGGCATGGGCCAAAATTTATATGACCCCGCCGCGCTTCCTTTTATACCAGATGACAAATGCTCAAATAATTACTAACCTATCAACAAATCAAATTTGTCATTGGCATAAGCTAAGTTACCGGGAAGTTAGAGGGCCGCCAGCTTTTATACAGTGGAGATGGGCGTGGGTTAAAATAAGATCTTAATTAGGGGCGCCACTTGATTGTTTAACCTCTACTCCCGGATATTCTAATAAGATGTTAACAAAATATGCTTCCTTGCCCAGATCCAACACAACCAAGAATTCTTGGATCACACTGGCAACTACAGCCAACCACAATCGAGCACAGGAAGCTACAAGGGAGATGTAATTACGATAACACAAATTAAATTTCGGAACGGTATGGTCTCATAGACCCACAAATAAAGATAACGGTACTGATCCAATCTATCGACAGTCCTGAAAAAGAAACCACAAACACACAAAACCAAAACACCTAAAATATGATAAAATATGGGCTTTTATTAAGCTTCCTTGGCATACAGAAATCTAGTAAACGTTGTTTTAAAATTCTGATCTAAAGTAATAAATAAAAATAAATAAGTCTCTATAATATCACAGAAATGGCTTACTACCAAATAACAAGATCTTTAATGGATATTTATGAAGGTACTACAAATATAGTTGTTCTACGGAAAATTCCACTTTTCGTGCACGCAAAGCTCACAAATTATTTTCCCCAATTATTACTTAATTACATGATAAGTACGGTAAGTGGCTTGATTGAAGATCAAGTCCCAAAAAGTAATCAAAAAAGCTTGACTAACGCTAACAATATGTGACAACTAATGGTACTATCAAAAGTGAAGCAATTATATGCATAATGGTCTTATAAAAATCTGTACCACCTTTAGTGAAGTTGAAATAAATAAATTCGGTTTGATTTTATTAAATTTAACACAGATGAATATTTAAAAATGTACCTTATCAAGACTGTCTCTTATCACTTTATGCGTTATCACAAAACGGAAAATTCTTACTTGAATTCCTGGACTTCTAGGCCATCTAATTACCATCAATTTCCAAACCAAATCAAGGCCTTTCGGGATACGGGACGCAACCACGGGAATAATGCAACTACGGGAATGATGCCACCACGGATAGCAATGCGACGACGAACGGGAAGACCTTCTCACTGAGATCTTAATTCAATTCTCCATTTAATTCAATATCCATATACTTTGTTCGGTACATAAAAATTCGCTCAGCCATGCGAGACTTTTCCACTCCAAATTTACGGGACGTGAATTCACCAAAGATATCGCCCAATGCAATAATGTCAGCCGGTACAAGAAATACTTCCTCCGGTACTTGAACAATTATCCGGTACTTGAAATACTCCAGCCGACACAAGGAATACTTCCTCCGGTACTTGAACAATTATCCGGTACTTGAACAAAATCTATCCTGTACTTGAATAGTTATCCGGTACTAGAAAATCTATCCGGTACTTGAAGACGCTAGCCGGTACTTGAAAACAAATCTATCCTGCACTTGAACCCTCCAGAGAGGGAAACGAAATTCCACACGTGACAACACCAATGTGGTCCTTAAATCCCCTTAACGGGTTTATCTACAGCCTTCAACGTCAATTACGCAACTTCCGATATCCTCAACAAGACTGTAGATGTGTTCTGAGCGCAATTTAAATCCACCAAAGGGGGATAATTAATATCCAACTTGCCTCCCAGAACGAACCACGTGTTAACTTGCACAATGACCAACCAACTCTCTCTCTCGAAACTTCCAGCACATTCCTATCTCCGACTCGAAAACACAGGTGCTGCTACATCCTTCGCTCTCTCTCGCATCACATACGTCTCCAGCCATCTATCCTCTTCCACATGCGGACCCTTTCCGAACTACGGCCACGCACGCAAGCGTGTAAGCCGGCCCGATATACCAGGTGTAATACAAATATAAATAATTTACGAAAGATCTAAATTCGATACATTATACGAGGGGTATCCCGAAGAATTAGTCACAGTTGTCGCCAATAATTCTTGTCACAACGCAGGGGAGGAACCACAATCACGTCCAAATTAGCTTAGATGTTTAGCTATCCAATTTATCCTGTTACAATGTATATATATATATATATATATATATATATATATATATATATATATATATATATATATATATATATATATATATATAATGGACCAATTTTGATAAAATTTAGCATGTGCCTTCTCTTTGTAAGTGGCTTGGATAAGTTCGTTAGCCAAGAAAATCTAACCAGGTTTTCCGGGAAAATTTTGGGTTTCCTTTCAAAAAAATTTTTTAGTTCAACAAATTGAAAAGCTATGGTAACCAAATTTGGTGCGTATGTTTAATATGTTAAAAGAAAACCATATACCAAGAATTATATTTCTACGTTATAATAAAAAAAAAGTTATAAAGAAATATTTCGTTCCAGATCATTTCTATGAAAATTCACTACCATAACGCACATGTTGCGTCCAGACTTTTATTTATTATCAGTAACATCTAACCCAAGTGACGTGTATAAAGATATACATAGTTCAGTCTTATCATGCTGGAATGATACTTCAGTATCTCAAAGTGTGTACACAATGTGCAAAATGTTGGGGTTCTTGTACGAACAGAACTCGAGAGATTTTGTTATACACTATGCCGTATCTGTAACAATATACAGATGATAACAACTATCTGCTGTGTGACATGTGTCATAAAAACTAATCAAGCATAAGTTAATAGTAGCAAATTTACATTTTGATTGTCGTGCAAAGTGAACACGTAGCATTTCCAACTTTTACTTTTCCAAATTAATTATATAATTGTTGGTAAAATGTGTTTATCAATAGTTCAAAGAATTGAAGTTCTAATGATAATTGGTTACGATAATAGGATCCGAACTCAGATAGAGGTGTGTATTCTGTTTAATACTAAATATCCGGATATGTCTGTCAATCAATTACCAGTGCTTCGACTAGATAAGAAATTTCGGGTAACGTCTGGCGTGAGAGATTTGCCAAAAACAGGTCGCCGGTCTATAAGTGAAGAAGTTAAATTAAACGTCTTATCGGCAGTGAAAGAGAATCCCCAAAATAGTGTTTGGCAAATTGGCCGAGACAATAGAATTACATTTCAGACGGCACATAAAGCATTAAAACCTGAAAAGCTTCATCCTTATGAAATACAGCTTTTGCAGGAGTTATGCTATGACGGTCCACACTGAAGGATGCAGTTTTGTGCAACATTAATGCATAAATGTAATGATAACTCTTTGCTAGTACCAAATATTCTGTTTTTAGTCAAATCTACTTTTACACTACATGGAGAAGTTAACCGTCAAAACTGCAGATATTGGGCAAGGGAAAATCCAAGATCGATGCGACAGAATCACATACAATATCCACAAAAGGGTAAATGTTTAGGCGGGAATTGTTAGGAGTAGAATTATTGGTCCCTACTTTTTTGATGAAAGCATAAATGGACCACGATATCTACAATTTTTACAGCAATATATCATTCCGACATTATTGAACTTATTTCCTGATGGACACAATGCTGGTACGATAAATCATAACTTGTGGTATCAACAATATGCTTCCCTCGCGCATTATGACGTTAATGTTTGATAGTATCTGAATCAACAATTTCATAACACACGGATTGACAGGTTTAGTGCAACCGAGTGTCCAGCAAGCTCACCTGACCTAACTCCTTTATATTTTTCCTGTTGGGTCATTTGAAGAATGTGGCATTTAAAGGTAAACCAGACACTATTGACGGATTAAAACCAAGAATTAGAACTGAATGTATCAACATTTCTGAAGAGATTATAACCCCATTTGGGATATTGTCAGGCTCAAGAATGTGGGCATTTCGAACATTTTATTAGATAAGACTGAACTATGTAATTCTTTATAGGCTTCACCTTTGTTAGGTGTTACTGATAATAAAAATGTTATTACTCACTTTATTTTAGTCTCTCAAAAAATAAACGGTGTCACTAAATAGATAATTCGATTGGCTTTAAAATGATGTATTATACTATCCACGATCCAATTAAAAAATTTCTAAGGGATAGCCACCATTTGACATGACAGGATGATATTTTTATATCAAAAAGTTACACCTGTTTTTGAATGTTCCTTAATAACGGTCGGTTTCAATTTTATTGAGTTTATGCGTTACTTAGTAGACACAGTGTGTATTATATTATATGGTTATTAGGCCCATTGTGCAAATTTTAAAATTATTTTGGACTGTACTATGTATTATTCTACTTTTAAATTCTACCTGTAATTTAGTCGGATTCTGAGGTTTATTGTGTCAGGTACTATTAAGCGGATTAAACGAGCTGTTAGGCAGGACAAAATTCAAATTATTTATAGTTACCAACGATAACTATCAATAAAAGTTTGTTGCAACGTCGAGTTACCTTAATATAAAAGTTCATATATCGACAAAAGTTTTCCTTACATAGAATCTGCTTCTATTGCTGTATTTTTTTTGTAATTTTATTATTATGATTGTTGTTATGGGTATTATAGTTATGATTAATTGATTTTATTTTCATGTTAAACTTTGAAATACATGTGCTTTTAAAGAGGTCATATTATTTTTAGTGAATTTTATTTAAAAAATTAGACTTTTGAATTTTGAGACAATTTCTTTAATAGGTCCCATAGAACACATATCCGGGGTTAGTTTCATTATATATATATATATATATATATATATATATATATATATATATATATATATATATATATATATATATATATACTTTATTTTTTGCTGTACGTTTGTGATTTCTTATTGGTTTGCGCGGACTGCAGTTTCGGACCTTCCCGGTTCATCATCAGCACGCTACTGACTGCTATCACTCCTGTGTGGTCTACGTCTAAGATTATACGTGGCGCATGCGCCGTGAGCTTCTATTGATCGGTTTCCTGTTCTCTGATTGGTTGTGCCTTCGGACTGTGTCGTGTGTATCGGTCTCCTGTCTTGATCACTGTGGTTTGATAATTTGTCTGTGGGTTTTCTGTATATATTGTATTCAATCTGGTTTTCTTTTCTGATTAGTGTTAAGTCATGGAAGTTTATGGTGTTGTTTGATTCTTTTTCTATTGTAAATTTTATGTTTTTGTTAATTTGGTTTATTTTTTGAGGATATTGTTTATGTTGGTTTTTTGATTGTCGTATATTATTAACAACATAGACAATATCCTCGAAAAAATAAACCAAATTACCAAAAACATAAATTTTACAATAGAAAAAGAATCAAACAACACCATAAACTTCCTAAACTTAACACTAATCAGAAAAGAAAACCAGATTGAATACAAAATATACAGAAAACCCACTCAAACAGACATCACTATACCTAAACACTCACTACACCCCCACACACACACAAAGTGGCCGCATACAGATACAGAATGCTAAATGTACCACTCCATAACGACGAACGAGAAAAGGAGTACAACAGCAAAATACAAATAGCAGAAAGAAATGGATACAACAAGAAAACAATAGAAAAGCTAGTAAAACAAATAAAAACAAACAAATCAACAAACCCGAAAACAAAACACCAGAAACAAACACAAAATACACAACATTCACTTATAACCACCACATCAAAAAAATAACACAAACACTCAAACAATATGACTAAAAAATGAGCTACAAAACCAATAACAAAATAATAAACAAAACAAAAATAAAAAACAAGAACACAACCTGCATTAATTAAACGGAATATATCAAATAGAATGTAACACATGCAATAAAAAAAATATAGAAATGACAAAAAAAATCAATAGAAACAAGATTCAAGGAACATATAACAGCATTAGATAAAATCCACATATCTAGCTACAAATCGAACGTAGCTACACTCATTCACAACACAAAACACCAAAAACCAGAAATGCACCCAATTGCAACTAATGAAACTTTTTTTTTAAATAATATTATTAGCTGCGGCATCTCAGGCCATTAGCACATTCATTTCCCATCATTCACTATTTTTACTAATTTTCCAGACAAAGTCAACTTCTCGTTGGCTCGCCCAGGAATCGAACCCGGGACCTCTCGCTCAGCAGGCTGGCACCTAGCAACCTGCGCCACGAGGGCGTTCAATGAAACATGTTAAAGACCACAAAAAATGGAAATCTGGGAACAATACTACATTCAACAAACAAACAATAAGAAACAATTAATGCCAGAACACATCCAAGTACAAACATTTAAACAAAACTTAATAAAGGCCATACAAATAGACAAATTATCAAACCACAGTGATCAAGACAGGAGACCGATACACACGACACAGTCCGAAGGCACAACCAATCAGAGAACAGAAAACCGACCAATAGAAGTTCACGGCGCATGCGCCACGTACAATCTCAGACGTAGACCACACAAGAGCGATAACAGTCAGTAGCGTGCTTATGATGAACCGAGGCGGTTCGAAACTGCAATCCGCGCAAGCCAATAAGAAATCACAAACCTACAGCAAACAAATGAAGTGTATATTTAAAAGTGATTACAGTGTAGTGCAATATTCCAATATATATATATATATATATATATATATATATATATATATATATATATATATATATATATATATATATATATATATGTATGTATGTATGTATGTATCACACCGAAAATTCAAAAACTAATGTGCCTATTTTAATTAAATTCGGTCAGTGCGTTCCACTTGCAAGTGCCTTCGATAAATTCGTTACCCAGGAAAATCGCATTAGTTTTTCCTGGTAAATATTGGGTTTTCTTTCGGAAAAAATGTGTATCTCCGGAAATAACAAGTCTACGCCAACTAAATTTGGTACACAGGTTTATATTATAAAAGGTATAGTATGTATTAAAATTTATGTCCCTAGATTAAAAGAAAAAAAATGGTGCCACTGATGACCAGAGAAACGCATAAAAGCAACATATTTTGTGTGGATAACAAAATCTATTGCAGATTACAGACCAAGATTAAGTTTTTTGGCGCAAACAGGTCAAGAAATACCAGAAACATGTTAGAAAATATAATAGTTTTTCTTCCTAAAACGTCAAAGTTTCAATTTAAGAACGTCAAAGTTGGCAATATTTAGACAAAGAACCTGAAACAAATACGAGCTTTGTGGGAAGAATATCGCAAGAAACTTGTTTTAAAAACGTTTAAGTTTTAGTTTGAACCGTCACTCTCCTTCATTCTTCTAAAATGTTTGCAGAAAAATCATTTTAAATAGACTATTTCTCTGATACTTTGGCAGTAGTTTTAGTTATACATAGAGTGTATTGTTCAATAGTATGTAATTTTTAGCGAATTTTCATATGAAGAATTCGCTACTGTGGAGACCTTGAATTTTGAAGATTCCTTCAAATGAGCATAAACTTTCCCCCCTAGACGGTAAAGCTTAATATGTCAGTTTTATACACAAAACAAGAAGAAATTGTATACGTTAATTATAGGGCGTCTTGAGGTGCATCTTACAAAATTATTTTAATAATCACAGGGGGTCCATAAGATTTTGGTGATTTTTTTTTTAGTCGAGCACTACTTATTTTATTACATTTTTTCATTTTCAATCGAATTATAATGCATGTTTGTAAAGAAAGTAAATATAGGGTTCATTGTTTTCAAGTTCATTTTTGTGCAATTTTTCACATTTTTGACACGTATCAAAAATCATGACAAGGCATTTTTACTAATAGATAGCGGATTCCATAAAAATGACGCCTTGAGAGATGCTTTCATTTATATTATTTGTTCATTTTTGTACTTTTTCAAACAATGAAATTATGTTGATGAAACGTGGTACATTGCTAGCGAATTTTTATTTAAAAAAATTCGGTACCTAATAGAGAAGTACCGATGGTGAGACTTTGCAAAATCTTTTTCACATGAGCGCGAATTTAGGCCCCTAGAAGCCTAAACCAAGGTCCGTTTGGTATATATATATATATATATATATATATATATATATATATATATATATATATATATATATATATATATATATATATATATATATATATATGTTTGTGTGTGTGTGTGTGTGTATCCGAGTGATAACTCAAAAATACTAAACTAAGAGGAACGCAACTTGGTATATATCTTTACTTTGTTAAGACCGTGGATGAGTTTGTTAGCCAGCCCGATCGAACCCGCCTTTATAAGAAAACATTGACCCTAAAACAAAATTGTCTCAAAAAAAAAGTTATCTTGATGAAATTTGGTAGGTATGTTGCCCCGGTAAAGATTTTACCGTATACCAAAATTCAATTTTCTGGATTGATAGTAAATTGAGTTATTCAAATTTGAAGCATTTGAACTTTGTCTACGGTATAGGTTATACTGGTAGCTAAATTTCATGCCCGCTTTCATTAAAAACATATATTTTGTAGTTGTTAAAAATATTTGTATGAAAATTCACTACCATAACGCACTTGCTGCGTCCAGGCTTTTTTACAACTTTTGAATCAAAATATCCTAATGTAGCAACGGATTTTAATTTATAATTGTCAGCGGTTTATGTAAATAAATTTAACTGTCTTTTAAAACCGGTTGTGGAGAAAAAGCGAGCATTTGATAATCAAGAAAAAAATATCTACATCTGTGATCAGTGTCAAACAGTTTTACTAAGTGCCTTACTTGGTGAAATCTTTAATTAATAAATTGTAGATACAGTTTTAATTATCTTTTCATTTTTCTGTATTTAGAAATTCGCAATTATTATATTTCAGAGCTAATGCAATTTCAAAGACTTTAGGAGCGATCGTAAGTTTCAACATATATCGTGTACTTAACAGATTCTATTTATCATCAATCACTTGCTAATTTAATAGAGAAGTGAAATGTGATTTCTAACACGATTGTGTTTCTGGTACATTCGGTACACGCTCTTGTGAATGAACAACGTCAAAGTAAAATTGTGCCCATGTAACCGCTAATTCCGTAATTCTTTTGAACGATATAGGGATTAGTGTGTTACTTGATACTGAATTTAATTATATATCAGATTAGCACGTATAACCTATAACAGGCTTATGTGATTGTTGTGTATGTGGGGAGACTGCAACGCCATCTCTACATCCCTCTGTCTTCTGTTCGAGAATACTGAAATAGGGGTGAACATTCTACCAGACAGTAATGAATAGCCCAAGCTTGATGAGCTCAAATCTAGCAGGCGTCGCAAAACGGTGCACATCAATCAGAATAGCCTTGGCTTGACTGGAATACGTACCCTGTCTATAGTATCAGCGCTCACTTTTGCTCTCTCATTACCGAAACATCGCTTTTCTCGCACAAATAAAATTCTATGAATAATTTTCCAATTGCATCCAGGTTTCTCATTGGCACCAGTGCATTTCCACTTACTACCAATTCATTTGAATGTGCTGGTGAATTATTTATCATTTGTAGTTTTTCCTTTCTGTTCTCTGGAATTACAAAACGATGCATGTATTAACGCAGCGATCCTCAAACTGTGGGGTGCGCCCTACTAGGGGGGCGTAATAAAATTAAAAGGGGGGTGCGAGCATATTGACAAAAAATGATAAAAAATATTATTTAAAAATGTAATTAATTTACTGAGATAAAAGCAACAGAATACATACTAGGATTTTTTTTAATATACTGAAAAAAAAGCAATAGAATACACTTAGATAGGATTTTATCAGTACTGCACAGTGTATTTAGTAATTGACTTAT
Organism: Tillus elongatus; assembly: GCA_964006375.1. Classification (NCBI taxonomy): domain Eukaryota; kingdom Metazoa; phylum Arthropoda; class Insecta; order Coleoptera; family Cleridae; genus Tillus; species Tillus elongatus. Next base: position 61,107,859 of record OZ023267.1, on the reverse strand, counting down.
CAGTATTAAATTAAAAACAAGATTAAGGGTTAAGGGTGACCCCTTTGGGCCTCTCTTGCAAATGAAAGTTTTTCAAAAGAAGGTCTAATATTAGAAATTGAAACTTTAAGCTCTTTTTCTATATTTAGCCGAGATATTTTAATTATTTTTTCAAAGCAGTCACCGCCGGAAATTCGGTTTCGCGAAGGCAGTGCGTTAAATATGGCAATAGTATAATACGAAATCCTCTTATATTCAGTGCAGAAAAGTCATCATCCAACCCTGCCCAAGATTCAAAGAGTTGTTTATTACTAAATTGTCTTTTCATTTCGCCAGCTGCCGTAAAGTCTATAAAGATTTCTTCTTCGGCGGTTAAGAGACCTTCGGGAGTATTTTGTAATGGGTCCCAACCCACTCGTAACTTGCTATCAAACTAAAGTCAGCAAGAAAATTCTTGGCCAGCATGGCTAAATGATTTCCAATGGTTAAAAAAACAACTTCCACCTGTTGTTCTCCAGCTTGTAAGTTTTCACGCATGCATCCCCATTTGCAAGCATTTCTAGGTTTTCGCTTTACATTTCTGGTCCATAATTCCAGTTTTCTACAAAACGTATTAGCTCCATCACTCGTATCCAACATAATATATGTGCCCCTTCTAGTTGATAATTCAAGGTATTTCATTTCTCAAATACTTCGACCAAGTAGCTCAATTTAATCACAAATAAATCATCTCGAAACTTCTCGGCTTCAACTCAGTTTTCGTCTACTAAAAAAATGGCATATATTAATTCATAAACTTAATTCATAAACCCGTTGCAAAAATAATGTCCCACGTGATATACATCTTTCCTTGCAATCAAATAGTAACGCTGAATGTACTGTATCCATGTTTTTACAAAGTCTAGAAAATATTTTTGATTTTAAGGGTTTAATTTTTATATAATTTACAAGGTTTACCACCGTCCCTGTCATAATATGTCGACCAGGACTCATCTCTTTAAAGGCCAGGGCTTTTCTATGGATCACACAGTGTGGCCAAATACACTATGGAGATTATTCTTATACACATTTTGAAATCTTCCACATATTGTAAGAGCACCATCGGTGCATACTCCGACGCAATTCTTCCATTCTATGTTTGTCTCGTTTAGAAAATCTTTTAAGATTGCAAATACATAGGCAATTAAATGAGCAGTTGTATTGCTATCTGTTGCATTATCAAGTTAAAAAAAATTGTCACGCAACTCCGAGAAAATCTGATGCTGTATATCTTCAGCTATATCACCAATTGGACAGGAATAGTACCATTTGATAGAGGTGTGGGCTGCAATTTTCTGGCAAAATTATTTCCAAACGTATTTTCTGCAATCTTAATTGCAGCTGGAAGAATAAGCTATTAACCAATGGCGTAAGGCTTTCTCCATCTAACTATTTGATATGAAACTTTGTAAGATGCAAGTAAGGCTTTTCCATTCATAGACAAAGTTTCTTTAAAAAAATGATTCTTGCTTTTAATATTACTGTAATTCGAAGAACTTTCAGGGGTTGCTAACTTCCTCACTATGAAACGTGTACAAATGTCTTTTAAGTTTATCAGGATTCATGCTGTCTGCTGTCAAAGTTTTTAAGCAAATAACAAAGGACTTTCTTCTTCATTTGCTTTAGTGCTAGGAAATTCAAATTTTAAATGTTCGTGAGAATATCTTCTCGATTTTTGTTTCAGAGCCACCCCCGCCTGTGCATTTGTTGATGCTTCACTATCGTCAAATGCTTGCTTACGTTCACTTAAGAGCTTATTAATAAATTCTGTATACACTTTATAAATCTATTGCTACTCGCATATCGTGAATTGCAGTTAACCCGCAAATTACAACATACATTTTCACGGTAGAAGGATCGACTCGACTGAGACTGGCTGAAACTGAACGAGATGCAGCATTAATAGACGTCGCACACAGGTTTTAGAATGTTAGAAAACAAATCAGAACTTCTCGCGGAACCGCGTGTGATGGCATTCGATATTTTCAGAATCGGTATACGTTGCCATCAAACTATTCTAACTAAACTAGATTTTGCGTTGTCGTATGTTAAATACCTGTTTGAAGTCTTTAAATAAGGTACAAGCATAAAAAATCCCATATGGTTAGAACTTTTAAGGACATTCTCTACATATATTTATCCAAGCGATAACTTTAGAAATAGCTAACCGATTTTTATGAAGTTTGGGGCGTGTAATTCTTTTGTTAGTAACTTGGATAAGTTCATTAGCCAGACCTATTGAACCAGTTTTTCGACATTTTTTTTTATTTTACTAAAGACGTGTCTCTGTCTCCGAAAATAACCAAGTTATGTTTGATGAAATTTCGTAGACACAATTCCCTGATAAAGCCTACGCTATATAAAAAGCTTAAACTTATAGAATAATTCAGTAATTGTTCTTGTCCTTTCTTAATGATACCTTTCCATACTAAATACAGATGCAGAGACACCTTCTCTGACATTACATTTACTTGTGTTATTTTCTCTCGTCTGACGATGCCGCGAAAGCGTAAAACCAATTGCGGGGAAGAAACAAGCAAGTGTGAAACCACAGACAAAGTCTCTACATCTGTGTTCTAAGACAATGAGAAACTCAGTTATTTTATGAAAATTTGCTACCATAATCTACTTTCTGCGTACAGATTTTCTTTTAAGATCTCGTTTTTTCCGGTTAGGTGAATTGTATTATAATCTAGGATTATTTTAAATTGAAAGGTGCATTTTTGTACCAACAAAAAGCATCTCAACATGATCCGATCAAGCTGGTTTTCAAACCAAATTATTTCATACGTCAACGCCAGTCATGGTATTAGCTAGGAGAGTAGTGGTTTACGCTTGCTAGCTATTTTTCCCAGAGCTTAGCTTTCTACTTGCTTTACTCTGTGTACGTAAAAGCTGCTAAAAAAGTCTAGAACCGTCAAAGAACTAGAGATGGCATTTCGTGCTACTCTTCGCAGATTTAAGTGACGTTACATGCCTTAAGGCTGACTTCTTGGAGTGCAAGTGTGGCATACTGAAGAGTCCAAAGAAGGACGAAACCGGTCTGTGTCTTCTGCTGTACATCTTTCCGCAAGTACCGGGAGGATTGAAGAGATGATGTATATATACAGATATATATATATATATATATATATATATATATATATATATATATATATATATATACAGATATATATATATATATATATATATATATATATATATATATATATATATATATATATATATATATATATATATATATATATATATATATATATATACTAGCTGACCCGGCCACGTGTTGCTGTGGCTAAAGTTTTTGTTATATTACATTATAGTAAACAATCTAAGAGGAACAATAAGAGAACATCAGTCACGGAGTCCACTATGCTTTTTCACACAGATGGTATTTGTAAAAAAATATGGTGATCTCCTTATTTGACTTTCTACTACTATAACCCTTTAGTACAATGAAATTATTTACGAACAAAGACGAAAATGTTTATGTTGGTATACAAATTCACTGGATTGAGATTTGAAGGGGAAGTACGTTGAACACAATTAATTAAAATGTTCTTACACTTGATATTAAGCAGAAATCAATAGGTACAAAATAAAAATTTATCAGATTTATTATTTCCATTTAATTTTATAACAAATATAAGTATATTACAGTATAATACAGTAAATAACATGTGACGCTTAAACTCATGAATGAGGTAGGCAAGGCAGACAGTCTTAAACTTTTAAACATTAATATCTATTTTTTTGAATTATAAATACTTTCAATTTCAATTTAATTTAACACCAATCGGTGCACAATGTTTTTGGTTAACCTGTCTTTAGCTAACACAAATAGATTCGACGGTTTCCCAACACGTGAACACGCAACATATAGTTGCCCATGAGAGAAACATGGATTTTCCAAATCTAAACCACAAATGGACATTGTTTGACCTTGAGATTTATTTATAGACATGGCGAAAGCTAAACGAATTGGAAACTGTAGCCTTTTGAAGGGTATGGTAGAATCTGATGGTATCATCGGAATACGTGGCAGCAGGACCACTTTTCCTTTAAACTTCCCAGCCAAAATGGTTGCTTCAAGAATGTTTCCGGTGATCTTTTTGATGACCAAACGCGTACCGTTACATAATTGAGGTGGATTCAAATTACGGAGGAGAATAATAGGGGAACCAATCTTTAATCGAAGATTATGTGGTGGCATTCCAGGGATATCTAATGAATTTAAAAATTCAATCGGAAAATTTACACTTTCATTTTCATCAACAACAGTATCGATTGATTTAAAAGACATCAGATCGCCTGGTAACAACTGTTGTATCTGGAAGTTAATTTCGTCAACATCAACGTTTTTGGCTGCCAAAATCGTCCGTTGACTAAGCCATTCATGATTCAAATAATTATTCTGTATATCCGGGAAAATACTCTGAATCAATTCATTTTTATCCTGAACAACAGTGCAAAAATTGTCTGGTAGTTTAATGCATTGCGTATTTGGTTGCAGTTCTATTTTACCGTTCCCAATATCTAGTAGTTGTTCAGAAAATATTTGTGCTGATGGATCATGTTGCAATTGTACTCGCATATTTATGGTCAATCGAAGTGTTTCAACACTTCGCCATAAGAATGATTGTTTCAAACATGCATTAATCTCATCCGCGAAAGTAGAGCGAGGTATAACCGGTAAGGTCTGCCGGAAGTCACCAGACAAAAGTAAGATAGCACCACCGAAAAGTTTATTATTGCTGTTTAAATCTTGCATAGTTCTGTTTAATGCTTCAAGTGAATATTTGTGTGCCATTGTGCACTCATCCCAAATTATTATAGAACTCTTCCGCAACACTGCAGCTATTCCACTATTCTTTTTGATGTTACACATTGCATCTGGTTTATTATGAACGTCCAATGGCAGCTTGAATGTTGAATGTGCTGTTCGCCCACCATCCAGTAAAGTAGCCGCAATGCCTGACGATGCTACTGCTAATGCGATTTTTTGTTGCGACCGTATTTTGGCAAGAATCAACGATATTAAAAATGTCTTACCGGTTCCACCGGGTGCATCCAAGAAAAAAAAACCGCCTTGTTCAGCAGCAACAGCCAGCATAATCCGATCATAAATAATTTTTTGTTCTGCTGTCAGTAATGGTTCACTGTTCATGATAATTGTTGCTAAACTTCCATGGTCATATTGATTTTCTCGTTGTAAATCGGTATTGACTAAGTCGGTGGCTGGACGATTAGGTGATGGCATACCATAATGATTAAGTGGTAAATTTGAAATAAGAACACATAAATCCTCGATCAAGACCAATGCTTCATTGTACATCTCTGGTGTATAATTTATGTTTTGGCATTGATTTGTTTGTCTAATTCGGTGCAGGATGTCTTCTGTCATACAATTTTTATATTTTTCCCACAAAGTTTGTGCTTGCGAGGGATAACATGTCGTCAAAATAATTGCAAACAACTGACGAATGTTATTCGGTGTTGATGTCAACGCAGCATCAGCAAGCGTTAAGTCCCAATGGTTATCGTCTTCTAGCAATTGCAGTTCACGACATGCATCCTGGTATGTATTGAATACTCGACCATTAACTGTTCGTAAAAATTCAAAAGACGTTGGTCCGGGAACATTCACCAATAACAAACGTAAATAGAAGCACTCACGTTGCTTTGGATGTACCGTGTAAAGTCTCCCCAATGTCTTAGCTTTGAATATGCCTGTAATGGAAGGATGTGGTTTTCCTTGTTTCCGTGGCTCCCATTTTTTACTGGATTTGTTCCATGTGAAATAACGTGGAACATCACCATACACCAATGTCTTCGCGAATTGGCCAAAAACATCAGGTTTTTGACACAATGTAAAAAATTCAGTTAGAGTCGTTTTCGGAGATTCGAACGCTCTTTGGAGAACATTTTCTTCAGTGAAGTAGACACGTTGACCGTTTTCAAGATGTATTGCCAGATGTTGGACAGCAGGATCTCTTTCGTGGATGGGAAAGCTGAGAATATGCCAAATAGCTTCATTGCTGCTAATGTATCTGCCCATTTGGTATCGTGCTATTTCGTCATTTTTATTTATGTTTTGTACTTCAAATATGGCCAAATCACTGCCTTTGTTTACATATTTACAAATATACTTAATTGATTTAACAGAACTGCAAAGCTCAACATTGATATGAGCTTTGTAAGTTTTTGAAAGTAGTGGTGAGTATGGTACCACCCACTGATTATCAAACTCAACTTGATTTGGAAAGTTCGGCAGTCGCATTGTAAATGTGTGGCCACCATTCTCAGTACTTCTGCGGCGATACATTGGATAACCATCAATATCCGTGATCGTGTCATTCGTATGCGGCTTTGGGAAGTTTTTTTTTACATTTTCCATTTTCCATGCACGGTGACGTCATGTTGAAAGCACCGCATGGCCCATGGATCATGTCTTTGGTGACAATATCAAATAATTCTTGATCAATTAATGGGTCTGGAATTTCGGCTGAAATTATTTGATCGATTTCTTCAGGACGGATTCTATCTTTAAGCCAAACCAAAATGTGGGCATGAGGCAAACCTCGCTATTGCCACTCTATCGTATACAGCCAACAACGTGTGATACCAAAAATTGAATATTTAACAATAAAATCAATTAAGGATTTCAATTTTTGTTTAAACACACGTGCAGTTAAATCATGACGATGAATGGCTTGTTGTCCTGGCAATAGTAAAGTTTGTATCTCTTCCCAATTCGGATTACATGTGACTGTAATAAATAAATCCGGTCGGCCGTAATGACGTACGTAAGTCATCGCATCTTGTATGTATTCCTGCATGTTCCGTGGACTGCCGATGTAGCTTGAAGGTAAAATGAAAGCATTACCGATGTCATTGGGATTTAAATTTCCATCGATGTTTCCAGCAACAGCATCTCGTAAGTGAATATATTCTTCCGATCGTAGTTTTGCCTGGTTGAATCGAAGGAATCGCAAGCGTTCGCTTTCGACCTTAGCATACATATCAACAATGTATTGATGGAACAGCTGACGATATCGAAGGATATAATTGTCTTGATGTTGTCTAACCATTATTCGGTGTGCGTAGTAGTTCATTGAGCTAACTTTATTATTTCTGTAATCACCTAAAAAAAATAAAAAATAAAATGCAATACGAAATTAAAATCTATACATATAGTAAGAAAGTAAATAGATAATTGTCAAATTTACCGGTATTTGGATCATACTGTTTGATATTAAGGTGATATTCATCTTGTCCTTGCCAAAATATCAATGGATATTGTAGTGCGTCATAGGAACGGTGTAGATCCGAAATCGTACTGACAGTGTTGTCTCGCCGTGTAATTTTAATAGATCTTTTGTCAACTGGATCACCAACCATGATAACAGCAACCTCATCAACAGTTGGAGCGTTGAATCTACCAGCATGTTCACCTAATGGTACTTTGTCGGCTTTTATGACGATTTGATAATTGTCATTTTGCAGTCGTGGCGAAACTCTTTTGATCAATTGAATTAGTTGATTGTGATCTTCTAAAAAATTTTCCAATAATATCACAATTGCTCTTTCCTCTGCTTGTTCAATAAAATTATACAGGCACCGAGTCGTCACGCGCTCTTCACAATCGCCCATAAAATAAATTTGAAGAAATTTCGGATTGTTATCAGGCATTGGCATCAGTGATCCGATTTTATGGTACACCTGGCCTTGAATTTTGAATGTAGTTTCAAAATGACGTCCATCGGATGCACGATCGCAAATTTTAGTTGCCCCAAATGACGTCATTTGGAAGCAAGAATTAAATTTGCGTATATTACGCAAAAATAATTTGGAATCATCTGAATTGCCAGTAAGAAGGGATAATAAAGGCTCCGGCGGAGCGGGTAGAGGTGACAGCACAACTTTTCCTGATGCGCAGCACATGCCGGCTGCTTCATTCCGAAATTTCAATGCCTGACAATATTGACATACTTTATCCATTCCACCGATAGCAATTTTTGAATGCGCTGAGTAGTTAATATCTGGTGTATATTCAAAGGCAAGCCGAACGAATGATGCACGTGTTAATGAGCGGCTGATCCGTTGCCTTTGTCGATCTAGTACTCGTACTGTAGCTATGTTTCGTTCTCGTGCCGCTCTTGTTCTCGTAATATTCTGTTGCAGACGTTCGTCACGCTGTTCTTGAGATTCTTGTGCACGACTTTCTGCAGTCCTGATTCTTTGAGCTGCATTTCTTGTTTCGATTTGTTCTGGTAATTGCTGAGCTCTTTCAACACGTTTGCGTCGTGACCCTTTGCTGCTCGCGTTGTTGAGGTTAGATTTTTTCGGTGGCATTTGACTGAAAATAATAATTTAATCGTTTAAATATTAGAAAGAGGAACTGAAAAACATGTTATCATAGCACATTGAAATAACAAGTGCAAAATAATTTTCAATGGAGGTTAAATAAAAATAATATAAACATTTTTGTACAATTATTGAAAAAGTGTGGGGAGCTTTGTGCCATTTTCTCATTGATATATTAATTAACTTTTATAAAACTATGTGATATTACTTACATGTATAAATTGAAATTATTGTTCCTGTGCTCCTACTGTGGCTATGTCTCGTTCTCCTGCTGCTCTTGTTCTTATGATATTCTCTTGAAGACGTTCGTTACACTGTTCTTGAGATTCTTGTGCATGACCTTCTGCTGTCCTGATTCTTTGAGCTGGATTTCTTGATTCAATTTGTTCTGCCAACTGATGGGCTCTTTTAATACGTTTGCGTCGTGCCTCTCTGGTGCTCGCGTTGTTGAGGTTAGATTTTTTCCGTGGCATTTGACTGAAAATAATAAATTAATCGTTTAAATATGAGAAAAAAAAATTGAAAATCATTCTAATTAACTTTTATAATTATGTGATAATACTGACATGTACATATTTAAATTATAGAGTTTAAATAATAATTTCAATAAGAATTGAAATACTAATTTAATCGTTTAAATATAAGAAAAAAAATCTGAAAAACTTGTTATCATAGCACATTGAAATAATAAGTGCTAAATATTTTTTAATAGAGGTTAAATAAAAACAATAAAAAAAAATATTTGTACAACTATTGAAAAAGTGTAGCAAATTGTGTATCATTTTTGCATTGACATTTTAATTAAATTTTATAATTATGTGATAATACTTACATACATATATTTAAATTAAATTATAAAGTTTTGATCAATGAAGCACAAATAAGTAAAAAACAGGATTAATTTCACTGTATTATCTTCATTATAATATGAAGGCTGTTCAAATCTCCCGCCTGACGCTCCATTACCGACCGCAGCTTCCAACCTATAATCTAGGCGGCGGGTCAGTGGACTTAATCATCGCTCTCTCTCACTCCTCACCTCTCACTCAAGCTTACGTATCTGCCCGCCATATTGTGCACATGGGCTTGTGTATAGACAACAATATCTAATCGCCTATTAATTAACACATCGATGAATTAATATATCAATCATCTTATCTTATCGAATCTTATCGCATCTCTCTATAAATATCAGTGTGTTTCAGTGATCTGTTTCAGTGAACCAGTCCCCGCAATCCAGTTTTTCTCCATCGGACCCAAGGACCGCATGGTTTTCCTGGATAACCTTATATCTATATATACTGTAAAAACGTGACTGTGATATACTTAATACTCAACTCGTGATAATAAATTATGAACTTATACCAGCGAATGAGTGTTTTACATTTATAATTAGCATTGAATACCCAAAGTCCCAGTATCATCTATCTATCTATCTAGTATCTAACAAATGCAATTTACACTTCAGTCTAAGTAACACGTGGCCGGCTATGCTAACACCAAAAATTTAAAAAGTGGAAATAATTGAATTATACGGTATTTCGTTCACTACAAAATAAATTTAATTAATTTTATAGCGTCAACAACACGTGGTAATTATGCTGTTAAAATGTAGCTTATATGACACGTTCGTAGATTTACCATAGCAGCGCCATCTATTGATTACTTACTCAACCCAGTCGAAAGGTATCGACATCTGTTAGAATCATTTGGAGTTAACAGATAATTGCGACTGTCAAATAATAACAGACAAATAATTAGCAATAAATTAAAATTGCGACTATAATTTGAGATTTAAACTATCCTATCTCTCAAGTTGGATCGAACTGCACATGGTGTGCGAATTTTATTATAATCGGTTAAGTGGTTTAGGAGTCCATTGAGGACAAACATTGTGACACGAGATTTATATATATTAAGATATATATATATATATATATATATATATATATATATATATATATATATATATATATATATATATATATATATATATAATTAATATGTATATTTGTGTGTGTGTATATATATCGGCGTGATAGCCCAAAAGGTACTCAACTGATTTAAAGTGACCGCAGACGAGTTCGTAACTCAGTTATAACAGACATTTATCTCTCCAAGAATATCCAAAATATTTTTTAAAACGCTATATTTTTGAAAGTATTGGGGTAACTTAAATGTGACTTTACATGTAACTAGAAATGGTTATTGGAATTTGGTTAACACAATTTTGAGCTTTTTCCAAATTACAAATAAAGTCTGAAAGACATGACTTGAAACTCAAGCTATTAAGGTCCAATGCCTGACAAAGATAGACTAGTTAGCTGCCATTTGTAGATTGATACATATCACAGAACCAAGTAATACATATAACCACAGCATCACAGCACTACCGTAACTAGCAATCGGCAAATCTCGGCCATTAGAATCCGGAACACTCGAATACCGTTGTCAACGGCAACACTCAACACCATATTACCGCCACAGCCGTGGGCACACTTATGCTGTGACCATGCCATGATGCGAAAGTACAGACAACATGGCATTAAAAATGATGTGATTATAAAAAGTAATGCTTTTTAGGTGGAAGATTCAATAGATTTTTAAAATACACTATATTTGTAGGTTAATTAACGGCCCCAATTAAGTTTCAGACTGAATAGCATGGAAAGATCCAGGTTTAAGTACGCGAATAATTCCGTTCCAACAAGCAGCTCTATTAGCAGTGTGGTAACCGTCTTCGACTCATGACTAAACTTGACTGCCGGTGCGTGTTCTATTCCGGCACGATCCACATTAACGTTTTGTTTTATTTCAGTAACTTTAATATTTGGCAGAAAGAATAGGGTCCAAGTTTCATACGTTTAGACCAATATATCATTTTTCTTTAAAACGCCTGGATAATTTTGTCACCTTTAAGTCTATAATGATAAATTTTAACAGACATTTTTTGTTGTTGATAAAAAATAAAATCATTTGTTTAAAAAAAATATTGTTGGAAAAATACCTGCCACATTTATAATTTGGCAGATACTTTGTTTTTCAAAATACGGATTAAGTTTTCTTTTAGAAAGCTTTTGTTGCTTTAATTAAATTTGAAATATAAGTTTCTTTTAAAGATACTATTACTGTACCTGGTTAGGTAGGTATACCAAAATTTAATTTTCTAGCTTTATAGAAAATTGAGTTTTGGGCATTTGTCTCAAAAGGAGCTAGAACACAAGATTAAAATGTTTTTTTTTATAATAGAGAGATATCGATTGTAACACTTTCGAAAAAATTCTTCAAAGCTTGTATTAGCCTGTACTTTTAATCCAACGTTCAAGGTCCGTTAAAATTTAAAGTGTTAATTCCAGTAATATGTCGTACCAATAGTATACAATTCTTATAAAAATTTAACACGATAATGCACTTGCTGCGTCTCCAAATTTGTTAAATAGGTTAAATAAAGGAAACAGTTATTTAAATTATATTTACATGCTAAAGAAAACTTTAACTTACAATAGTTTGTTCAAATCTGGCCATCCTAATTTAACTCATATTTCGTCTGCAATACAGAGACGCTTTTTGTTTAATCATACAAAGTTAGAAAAAATTTTAAAAGAAGTTTTCATAAAAACAAAATCTTGTTTTTAGCACACATTTCTTATAAATCATGTTTCTGAAAATCTTGTTATTTATTAGTGAATTTTTATTAAGAAAATTCACTAATAGAGAGGCATCGATGGTAAGACTTTTGGAAAAAAAAATCCAATGAGCGCGAATTAGGACCTCTAGAAACCATATCCGAGGTCAGTTTCAATTTATATATATATATATATATATATATATATATATATATATATATATATATATATATATATATATATATATATATATATATATATATATATATATATATCCAACCGCTAACTCAAAAAATACTTGTCCGATTTCAACCAAATTTGGGATTTACCTTGATTTTTTTGTTAATGGCTTGGATACGTTCGTAGATGGGCACCGTGCGTCTAATTTTTCTTTAAAAAAAATGTAAAGAAAATTTTGAAAACGCAATATTTTTTGAAATATTGAAGTGTTTCGAATGAATATTTGTACATATATAGGAGACGTTACAATATAGCTGCTTACCAAATTTCAAATTAAATGGCATACGAGGAAAGGAGTTATTAAAAAATCAAAATTATAAATGAATACACAGTCTAAGATATCAGTTCAAAATTTCATACAGCATTTCCCACGTTTAATGTTGATACGAATGGTTAGACTGTGAATGTGTCATTTTGAGTAGATAATTCAAATCGAGACAACAGTCACCTGACATTTAAATATAAAGGAGCCGGGTTGTCAGATTTAATAAAATTTCATTTGAATTTTAAAATGTAAAACATATGGTCATAACACATATTTGTACTTATTGATAAAAAATAAAAGTTCTTCAAAAAATTAATCCATCCAATAAATATGGCTTAATATTAATAAACCTTGAGTTACCAATAATTTCTCATTCGATTTATCATAAATTCTAATTTACTCAATCTGACACCGCTGCATGGTAGGCCAACTGTCATCGCGAAACGGCTGGTCCGACTGCCGACGTTCAAACTTGAGACACTCAACGTGTTATTTACATTTATTAAAACTGAAATGTTTTGTTATATTACAGAATATACCAAATAGAAGTTTCACTTCAATGAAATGGTTTAAAACTATAAGCGCAGTACTAATTTCCGATGCTTGAGCGCCAGTGGCATTATAATCCAGAAAATTTTAAATATCAATCTAACCTCAAAACATTCGAAGATTCGTTATAGTGGAGCGTTTTCGAGGCTCTATCGTGTCTTTTTTTTTGGCGTAGAACCAGATCAAACATGGTAGGTTTTGTTAATCATGTCACTGGGCATACGAAATCGTGTTTTACGACATTTTTTTGTGGTCGGGAACTTTTTAAATAAAGAAAAAGTGACAAAACTGTATTTTAAATAAAATGTGTTATTTACTGTTTCCATCGTCATATCTTTAAAATTAATAAAGCTGGCAAAGTAACTTTTTTTCAATAAAACTAGACACACGAGCGCTTTTAACAGTACCGATAGTTTTTGCATAATTTGTTTTTACATTGCTCTAAAATTAGGAGAATTAGGAATTTAAATTTTAGGTATTAAAATTTTCACCAATCGATAAACATTTTTATCTTTGCAAATTTTTATATACATATAGCGAAGCAAATGAAGCTTAAACACTACAAAAGTTTTTGAAATAATTAGTTTTTTCCCAATGTGTATCGTTTGGCAACAGCGATTTTTTTTAAAACGCGCTAGAATTATTTTAACGTAGTACAATAAACGCCTCTGTGCCGTACAATATTCGTAATTTAGTTTTCTAAGATAATGGAGTGCATTTTTCAAAAAAAAAAGATTCGGGACGCAGCAGGTGCCTTATAGTAGTGAATTTTCATAAGAATTGTACTACACTATTACTAAGATATATTATTAAAACTTATTCTTTAAATTTAAATGGACCTTGGTGATCAGGTTTTTCAAAACAAATTTGTAGTTATCCGCGAAGCTCATTATGTTATTTTTCTTTAATTTATTACCCACGTGCGTTTACACAAGTGTTACTATGGTTCAAGATTGAAGATGCTGGCTTAATGGGAAATTTATTGAGCTATCGGATCTGAAATATTTTTACGGAAATTTTCTACCATCACATAAAAAACTTTTTTGTTGTTTATTGTTTGCAAAAACTGGATAGGTTGACTAAAACAAAACCATCCAAGCAATTATTAGCGAAAAATACCTGCCATATTTATAATTTGGCAGGTACATTCCCTTTGTCAATAATTAATTTTTTTCTGAAAACCTTTTGTAACTTTAATGAAATTTGTAACACAATTTTTTAAAGACACTTGCAGTATTTACATATTATATCTAAGACGAAATTTTAATTTTGTAGCTCCATATAGAACATAATCTTTTCAAATAATCGCTTACTGGGACTCTAAAACTGATCTCCAATGTCCATTTAAATTTAAAGAATTAGTTTTAATAATATACCTTACTAATAGTGTACAATTCTTATGAAAATTCACTACTATAACGCACTTGCTGTGTCCCGAACCTTTTTACACTATATTTATTACGTAAAAGTGCTGAAAAATGCTGCAGGCAAATTTTCAACTGAAATTAAAAATCGCAGTCTCGGCTCTCCAGTGGTAAGAACGCACGCGTCTGAAACCCAAAGTCCTGTATTTAGATCCCAGAAAAAGAGTCCTTTTTTTCTGTACCTACAATTAAATTAATATTGTGTATATTTGAATATATGTAAATTACGCCTTTCGCTGGATGCATTAAGCAGTCAGTCGCGTGTACCATGCAATGCTGAGCACGTTAAGTATCCCTACCCTCCTACAAAAGGAAGGGGTTGGCAACATTTTCAGAATGGTAAGGCGGAACTGCTCCCTGTCGTCGGTGACGGCCATAGACGCGGTAATAGACCAACGTTAAATAAACAAAATACAGTACAATATATTATAAAATCGAGAAAAATATTTTATGGTGAATGTTACTTTTACGGAATAACAGTTACAATTAGAATTCATTAGTTTAATATACTGTCACTATACAGGCTTGCGCATAAGTAACGCAACAAGGCCAATGCTTTTAAACCGAGAAAAGCATCGGACTTTATATATGTAGGGTTGTATAACAGATTAGATGCGACTATTTGGTGGCATTATCAACATTTTTTGAAGCGCCATATTTTGAAGAGTGACAACTTATCAATTTACTTAACAGCAAGATGACTCATGCGACACATTTTTGAAAAGCGTATTCAGCGTATTTTTTGATGGTAATAATTATTTTTAAGCTACCTTTGGTAAGAACGAAAACAACCTTACTTTATTGAAGTAGATGCTCACATTGAGCCATTTGAAGTTTTTGACAATAGTAAGGCTTCTTGCCGAACTCGCGAATCGAGTTTTGCAGCGATCCGTTGGGCACTTGTTTAAAGGCCGTCACAATTGGGTCTTGCAACGTTTACAAAACTGTTACAAATTCGCAGGCCCATCATTGTAAACAACGTTTTTTGAATGACCCCAGAGAAAAAATCTAGTGGAGACAAATATGGAAACTTAGCTGGCAACTCAATCAGTCATGTTCTGCCTAACGATCGGTTATGAAATGTCACCTTAAGGTATTCGCTTATATTTTAAATAAAATGAGGTGTGGCGCCATCTTGTTGGAAGTAGACTTTGGAGAAATCATTTTGAAACAATTTGCTGATACGGGCACAATATCTTCTCGAATAATCTTAGATAGACTGGACCTGTTAAAATCCCTTCAAAGAAGACAGGTCCAATTACATAATGACTAACACTTCCGGTCCATCCGTTCAGTTTTTGAGGATATTGGATATGAATCTCTTTCATGTAGTAAGGGTTATTGTCAGGCCAATGTCGTCAAATGTGTCTGTTTACTATTGAGGCAAAAGGCAGCTTCATCATAGAAAACAACGTAGTTTAAAAAACTCCGTTTTGGTAAATAATCTGAATTACTTGTTCACAAAATTCGACCCTTCTATCAAAATCCTCTGCAAAATTTCTTGCAGGTTATGAACCCTATGGAGAAAATACTTTCCCGGTGCAAAGTCTGCTGAACAGAACGTCCAGGTTCATTCTAGCAAGTTCCAATGCAGATTTTGGGAGTACTTTCGTCCGAGATAGCAGTTACACGGCGGTCGGACTTGGAGCAATTTTTCACGCTCCCTGTTTCAGTAAATTTATGGTAAAGTCTGCCTACCGGAGACCTTCAAATATGTGGGCAGCAAGGGCGAATCTCATTGGCTAAATGATAAAATCCATCAAAAGTGCTTTTACGATCACCATTAAAACTTTGATACGTTCTTGTTCACAGGTGAGCCATATCACAAAAGAAGTCATGAAAATAAATTAAGAAAAACACTGTGGTTTTAATCCACAAACCAAAACGTTTGCCGCTGTGAAAATTCGCCTTAATAGTTTTGACAAAACAGATTTTCTGGGTGAAAGTAATAAAGTGTAGCCCGCATCATTGTCTAAATAAATTTCATGTCTGATGAGGCCATGTATTTTAGGCTTTGTTAGACAGAGATAAAATTACTTAAATATTCTTTATTTTACTTCATCTATTTTCATCAAATGCCGATTCTTTTCGTTCTTGTCAAAGGTAACTTACAATTAATTAATACCATGAAAGAGTCATGAATATGCTTCCCAAAATGTGTCGCATGACCCATGTTGCTATCTTAGAAATTAAAGGGTTGTCACCCTCCAAAAAAGAGGTGTTCCAAAATTCTGTTATGAAATCCTAGAAATTTTTAGTCCGATGCCTTACTCGGTTTAAAAGTTATGGCCGTGTTGCTTTACTTACTCGCAATCCTGTATGTAATACAAATCCTAACAAAGACGAAGAAGACGTTTTTGTGGTTATAAACTCCGATTTTACAGTTTACGAAAGCTGTTTGACAAATTCGAAATTTTCGATCCTAACTAGGTAAAAAGCATTAAAATTTGAATAATGTCTCAGCGGCAATAAATGAAAGTTTGTAAAACACAATTATGTTTTCCTCTCAGTTAAAATTGTCCCAGAAGGCATTAAGTAGGTTATGAATTAGGGAAAATTCGCGCAAAATATTTTCCTGTATAGATAGAAAATGCCGCGAATTCTTGAATGCGTGCAAGGAGAAATAAATTTTGATTGTTCCGGTCTCCAAAGCATGCCGTTATCATAATGTTAATAGCCATACTTAACGCCTATTCACTTGTTCCGTATTTAGTATGGAAGGTAATAAAATTTTATAACGTGATTCGGCACAATAACAAGGGAAGGTGCAACTCTCAAAATAGAGGCATTTATATCCTGTGTTATTTTGATGCTGTAAATCAACGCTTAAAACAGCCATTTCTTCTAAGAGGACCATAATGCGTCTTGTTGAATCGTTAATGCACAAAGTAAACGCGTCGCTGCTGTTATAATTTACGACTATTTGCCTAATACAATGATATATACAGCTAGTTATGCATGTATTTCCCAAACAAACACCTTGAGATTTTTACTACCCTTGCCAAAGTTAAACTTTGGTACGTATTATAGCCTCAGTACTTAAAACCTAAATAATTTTGTTAATCAAAAACAAAAATCCCCAAAAAAACTGGTTCGATTTTTCGAGATAACGGCCTCATCCACTACACTAAGTGAAGATAAAAATCTGTGATTAGCACCGATAAGTACACTTGAAGAACATAAATCACCACAACACATCGTTTAAAGACCTGGCGATCGTTTCTCTATATTATTAATAGTCATTAGAATATTTCATCCTCTGATGATGCTAACTTGGTTATAGAAATGACCGTCAAGTCTTTACAAATATGTTGTGGTAAACGTTTTGAAGTTATTCACAGAAGGTACATATGCATGTACTGAGTGGCGGCCTTAGAATTATCGCAAGATAATTTAAACAGTAAGTAAAAATGTTTTATAATTTGTATGCGTGGCGGCCTATTAGTCCAGTCAAATTAAACCAATTTTCAACAAATAAAAACATTAATCGGTAAAGATCTTAACTTTGGTGTACATGCTCATTGCGGCTTCCCGTTGTACATTCTAAAAGTCCTCGTCAAAATCTGTTGCGCTCGAGCCGCTATCTTGGTAAATAGGTACACTTTGTCAGTTTTTTACCTATATTTCGGAAACTATAACTGATAAAAAAATAAATTAGATAAAAAATATAGCTTATTAAATTTCATATAAAAGCCTTATTAACAGTTTTTGTATCTCTAATACTTTAGCTGTAATCTGACGTTGAAAATCAAAATTATTTATATTTCCGTCCTCGATTTGCCTTGTTCTCTTTGTACACAGTAAAATTCTAAAATATGTTTTTTTCAAATTTATTCCCTAAACTACAAAGAAAGGGAGATATAAAAAGATAGACCGCCAAACATTTCATTTATTCAGACCACTAGAAAATATTTTTTAGATCAATTGGAGTTTCTTCAATTAAAACCTATTAAAAGCGCAATCTGAAATTTGCGAAAAATGAGTAGGGTTTAATAGCTTTGTTTTTACAGGGAGGTAAGAGTCTAAGCACCAAGCGGCTGGCGTGCGCTCTTACTGGTGATCTGTAGTGCGCTCTCACTGGTGATAAAACGACACACATCTTCTCTACGCGTCTTTATTCATTTGATCAAAAACATGGCAAGTAACGTAAATTGTTTTGATTGCGAGGAAAGCCTTTGTGCTGGAGAGTCCGCAAGTGTCAAAGATAAAGGGCCTAGCACTTTTAAAAAGCCAGTGACAGGAGAGGAGACAATAAAAAAAGATTTGGAGGGATTGCTTACAGTGACTGTGCATATGTCGTGCAGAAAGCAATATACTCGTGAAAACAGCATTATCGCTGCATTAAAATTGAAACTACAAGGCACCACTGAAGCAGAACCTGTTAGTACACCCAAAGAAGATAATCTCAGGTAATCTATCCCAAATACTTGTTTTTACTGTGCAACAACAACGCATTCGCAGTTTTATGAGGTCAAACAAGCTCAAGACGATGCTGATACCCTTATCGTCGAGACAGCAAAATAATTATCTCCGTCTGCAAATGTCGTCATTTTTGGCGAAGATATTGATATCCTCTTTCTACTAACTGTATTGGCCGCGCAGGAAAGAAATATTTACTTTATGAAACTAGGAAAGGATAAAAAACCTAAATGAAAAATTTACTCTTCGCGTCTCTTGCAAGCACATGAAGGGATTCAGGGTTATATTTTGTTTGCACATGCTTTCACTGGGTGTGACTCCACATCATGTCTTTTACCAAAAGGTAAACAAACAAGTTTAAAATTGTTGGAGCAACGAAATGATATGCAAGATATCGTAAGAGTTTTCAATGACGCTAACGACACTCGCTATGAAATTGCTCACGCTGCGCTGGAGAACGTCTTTTCTTATCTGTATATAATGCGCCAGCTAGTGAGAGTTCTTTCAACCGATACGGATATCACGCCTTCGGAAAATTCGCGTACAAGGGTAAGCCAAATCCAACATTTTAACCCCACACGGCTGTAGACGCCAGCAACATTCGTTTCGTGGTTATCAGCAAGCTAAAAAATGGCGTGGGTATGAAAAATATCCCGAACTATGGGGTTGAACAAAAGTCCACGATATCCTTAACCCTATTCGGATACTGAAGACTCCTGTTCCAGATTCCGTGCACTCATCACTCTCATGCAACTGTAAAAAGTGATGTACCTCAGCTTGTGGGTGTTGGAAAGCCGGACCAAAATGCGCAGCGAGTTGTAGACGTTTCCGAGGTATCGCGTATTTGAACTCGAACAGAAATCTCGACATTGAAGACGAGAGTTCTATTGAGAGGGAGTTTAATGAGGAACCTTTTAATGCGCCTCACACCTAAATACGACGACTTCGACGATGCCAATACGGACGAATCACTTCAACCAGACGATTGTGCTTCAGACAATGCTAGTTCGAGTGGTATGCAACAATTTGAAATGATAAGAACAGACGAACTTTCACATATCTAAGAAGCACTAGCACAATTTGCGTTGAATTTAATAATTTTTTATTTATTCACATACTTTATAGGTCATGAAGCTGCAGAAACAATTTGTACAACAGTTTCAAGAGCTCAAGAGTCTGTCTTCTCTATTCTATGTCAGAATACAGCAGATGCAGTATTGTAAATACACAACAAAAGGTTGTGAGTTTTTATACGGGATTTTAATAAGCTATATTTTTTATTTAAACTATTTTTTCATATCAGTTACAGTTGCTGAGATATAGGCAAAAAACTGAAACAGTGTACTTTTTTCCAAGATGGCGACTCGAGCGCAACAGATTTTGACGTAGACTTTTAGAATGTTCAAGCCCTAATAAGCATGTATACCAACATTCAGATCTTTACCGATTAAAGTTTTTATTTTTTCTAATTTGACTGGACTGTAGAGAATATCTTAATTCTTTCGTCTTTTTCATTATTACAATTAAATATTAGGTATTACTGCGCTCTAAGAGCGGTTTGTTTTAGGTGAGAGATAGCAAAATATTGTGAAACAATTTGAGTTTCCCTTATCTGAACAATTTACCACTGGCGAAATATATTAACTTTTTAACAACACGATGGTGCAGCTCCACATTTCCGTCGGTTGTAAATTGTAGATTGTTTAACGAGTCGTATAAGCGTTTGGCCTCTCAGCGTTGCGACCTTAATGGGTCTTTTGTGCATGACTGTATTTTCTAATAATTGCCCAAAATGTTCATACCTTTTATGTAGTCTGCTGTTTTTTTCTAGGCTATTTTATCGTTTTCTTGAGGTGTTAATGTTACTCTTCCGAGGTATTTGATCCTTTTGCAGAACGCAGTTGCATAGTAAGTGTTCTGATGCTTCTGCTGCTTCAGTGCAGTATCTGCAGTTTTTACTAGGCGCCTTTTATTTTCTTCTTTAGGCCAGTCCGCGATTGCCGCTCCGATAGTACTGCATCCTTTGGATTATCGTGTGTGCCCTCCTTTTCTACTTCACCCATTCGGAAATCACTGTGCCTTGAACTAGTCTACAAAGCAGCTGGTAGGGTGAAAGTTTTTATTGCTCTGTCTGCGGTCTAGGCTGTTCGTAGACCAGTTGTCTTTTGCGGTCCAGAGCTTTACATTCGCAATATGTGCAAGGCTGATTCCTTCCCTTCACCATAGAGTCTACAACTGCCCCATTTTATGCAGGTGTTTCTTGACAGCCATGTCTCTCGTCAAGAGTACTGTTATGTTCCTGAGCTGTCCTCTGCTTATATTAAGCAGCTCCACAGCTCTCTTTTGAACTGGGTTCCCCGATTAGTAACTTCCCATGGCTGAGCCCTGGATAGTCTGCCCAGTGTGCCTTATGTTGATTTCTGACCTGGGACTTAATGGATCCCTGGCCGTGCTCTTCGTCACGCCAAGGACCGGTTCTGGTCCCATAAATCGTTCTACTCATCCTCGCTTCGCGAGACTGTTAGCCTCTTTATTACCTTTGACGCCCGAGTGACCCGGCACCCAAATGAGGGTAACCTCGTTGTGCCCAGCCAGGTCACTCATCACGTCTCGGCATTTACTAACCAGTCTGGAGTTTACGCGTGAGCTACTTAGAGCCTTAAGGGCTGCCTGGCTGTCTGTGGCTATGATGATCCGATTGTTTGTGTAGCCCCACTTCTTGTTCTCTCGTATGCAGTGCCGCCTTATCCATCTTTATAAGGTGGTACCTCACTGGGGAGTCTCCTATGTATGCCATAGATGTGTGTGCGAGGGAGAATAAATAAAACTCTTGCACACACAAGTGTATAAAGTAGTTTTCAGATAGCCAAGCTCCTACAAAAGTCTTGGTTCCACCGTTGCAATTAAAAAACGGTATGGAGCTGCAAGAGTACCCATAACTAACTGGACGCTACAACGAGGTGTGGCTGGTCTGGATACAGGTGCATTTGGACCTTGAAGGCAATGTAGCGGCCGTCGCCCTTGCTAGGAGGAGTGGCGGAGAGGACTATATTGGACCAGAACCTACGCTAGAGATATCGTGAAGCAAAACGCACCTTAAAGATCTGGACAGATTGAAAGACAATCGCAAAATCCGCCAGGATCAGCACAATATAAGGCATTTATAAATGACTCTTCAGGGGTTAGGGCCAAAAACTTATGCAGTTTAACAAGCAACAACTAAGAACTCTGGTGAGGCCTGTATAGCGGATACTGCCGCTTGCGTCGTCACATGCAAAAAATTGCACTCTAACAATGCCGGCTGGTTGAACAGGAGCAGACACCTGCTCTTTGGCAAGCCCCAACTTGCACCAGAAGATGTCGATCAACTTTTGCCCAAAAAAAATACCGACCTGTGTAAGAGGCTGGACTTGTTGGGGTGAAATATAAGAGTGAGAATAAGTGAGCCCCAATAGAAAATTAAGGTCGCAGTGGAGGGACTGCGATGGCCCACTCGTAATATAACCTAACCTAACCTAACCTAACGGATTAATACTATTTTGCATTTGGGGGCTGTACAAAATATAGTTTACGAAACCCTATTAGCAAGAGTGTAAGCAGAGAGTGTGAAATGCACATTTTGTCCCAAGACTCATTAAACGTGCTACTCACACTGAAGTAATTCGTTGATGCAATACAATTTATACTGATCGCAGGTCAAAAGTTAAATATTTCTGGAGCTAATCTTATTTTACTTTTGTTTGTCAAATCTCTGTTCAGTTATTTGTTTTATCCAAGTATTGAAAGCAGGATTATTTTTTTAATTATAATCCGATTTCATGCAACTAGTGATACAGCTTGAAATGTTTATGCAACTCGCTGTATATACTAGGATTAGCTAGAAAAATATAGAATTTAAAATTAATATTGATATGTACACGCGTGTTTCTTTTAAGTTCACCTCTATACATATATTCTTATTATTTCTAACTTTATCACCACCCTATAAATATATGTATATATATATATATATATATATATATATATATATATATATATATATATATATATATATATATATATATATATATATATGTATAAATAACTTAACAACATTCACTCCAGCGTCATTTTAATATCGGGGTAATTGTTAAGTAGCCTTTTATTTTTGTCATTCAGCGATCTAACAGGAACGCCATGAAACGAGATGTATTATATTGCAGAGGGTAACATCCTCATTTCAAATCAGCATGGAATTAAAAATCAGCCTTACTGTCATAGTCCTGGCCGAAAGTTTCCATACGTTTTCAAGATTTATACGAATAATGTTATTGAAACAATAATAGAAAGCGAACTGAAGCCTTGCTTGTCATTCTCTTATATACAATTCAAGGCCGCCTGATGAGCTGAGCTATTGATACACGTCACGCAAGTAGGCCATTTGATATTTGCAACACCTAACCTACAGACATAACTGATAATAATAATAAAAACAGTAGCGGCTCGTGCCTTAATGCATTGGGGTGCACAAGAAAAAAATGTGCAGCAAGTGCGTTATGTTAGTGAATTTTTATTAAATGCTTCAAATTTGAATAACTCAAGTTTCTACGAACTTAGAATGTTGAATTTTGGTGAATAGTAGGTCTTACCCAGTGCAACATATCCACTAAATTTCATCGAAATAACTTTGTACTTTTGGGATTTTTTTTTTCAAAAGAAAACTCAAAATTTGAATAACTCAATTTTCTAAAAATGTAGAAAGTTGAATTTTAGTGTGTAGTGAGGTCTTTTACAAGGCAACATGTCCCCCAAATTTGATTAAAATTTCTTTGTAATTTTTGGAGAATTTTTGTTTTGTTTTAAACAAAACTCAAAATTTTCCGGGAAAACCTTATCCGCTTTTCCTGACTAACGAACTAATTCAAGCCATTAATAAAAGAAAGGCACTTGCCGAGTTTTATTGAAATCAGTTGCTTATTTTTTGAGTTATCGGTTGGATATATATATATATATATATATATATATATATATATATATATATATATATATATATATATATATATATATAAACATATAAAATTGAAACTGACCCCGGATATGGGTTCTAGGGGTCCTAGTTCGCGCTCATTTGAAAAAGTTTTTGCAAAGTCTCTCCATCGGTACCTTTTATTGGTGAATTTTTTAAATAAAAATTCACCAAAAATGAAGGGCTCGCCTATTTTTCCCCCAAAATGTATTCTAAAAAAACCTTCTTACTAAACTAACTAAACTTAATAATTAGTAACTATACTTACCAAGTTTTCCTCTAGTAAGTTACAGTAGTTAAAAAGTCTCTTAAAAGGATAACCTTTAAATTTAAAATATCCACTGAAGTAATCACAGTATCACAATTATTTTGTCCACTTATTAAGCAACCCGAACTAGTAGCCATCATGATAATAATAATTATCTTGTTAGAACATGTAAACAATAACGAAAACATCTAATTAAAATCAATCCGACGCGCAGCACTACACGAAAATTACTAAACGCATGCTAGACACAGACACGCTCTGCCAAAATTCCACTGCAAACTACAAGTGTGGAATTTGAGAGCGCACACCAGATTGCTTATTCGGTCGTTTTCGACAATGATACTCGATCATTTCGCACTTAAGTATCGCATTTCCTCAAGAGCGCCGAAAAATACACAGCGCCAGCAACTGATGTATATATGGATATTTGGATATGGATGTATATAACGATAACGTCTACTAATCGAGGAGCTGCCCCTGAATAAAAACAATTATATGTTTGTTGATTATGTGAAAACTAGCTGTGACGTATTTCATCAACGGAAGCACCTTTAACATCCACACGTTTCACTGCCTCACAAATTTAAGCTTTGAGGACAATTTTTATTTCAAGTCAGTTCTTGAGGCTATTTCCAACTTTGATGTAGGCAGTTTGACTTAGAGGAGAGAAGATATTTCCTGTGCTAGATTGCAGTTGAATTAGCAATACATTGCACTGGGAGAACCCAAACAACCACAAAATATATTTTTAAAGACCTGACGCTCATTCTACTAACAAAGTTAGCGTCATCAGAGGATGAAAAATTCTAAACTACATACTACTAAACATCACCGTTTATAATTGAGTCTTAGGTAAAGACTGATACCGAGAGGGAGACAAAATCGTAGGCAAATTTTCTGTGTAACTTTACCTGCTAAGTTTCGGAATATGTATCTGTATCAAAGTCAGTGCGCAAATAAGCAATCAGTGGCGATGCTCGGTTTAAAGAACTTTTGTTTTTTATTGCGTTAGAAATATAAATACTCTCGTAGTCATCTACCTTCGCAGGTTGTCTAGCATTTTTGATAAGTTTTAGATTTTCACTTAGCGAATACATAGGTAATCTGGACTTTATAAGAAGAGCTCGAGTTTACGAAACCACGAAGATTTATGCAAGTTAATATTAAGCTATAAGTTACCTTAAAATAAATATATCCGGTCTTTGAATTTAGTAGTCAGTTCTAAATCCAACTCAGGGCACACTCCGACCTAAAAATTACCAATTGTGGACTTGAAACTCACAACTATATTTTATAGGTAAACCTAAACTACTCAACTCAGCTACTTGTAACTGACTTTGGGGTAATTTTATTAGTTAAAATTAAACTAACTGGAAGCTGCATTATCAAATTTGTGGTGTTTAGTGTTTATGACAACGAAACCAACATTTTGGGTAATTATGAGTAAAGTAGAACCTAGTTAGATTATTTGAAGTCAGGTGCTAGTTAGCGTATCTTTGTATTTGTTGCTTGAATAGCTAAATTGTTTTCCTTTTTTTCACAGACTACTCGGCACAATGAAATTTTTGCGGTTTTTGAACGTCCTTATACTAAGATTGTCTCTCAAGTAACCTTATCATAAATATAATAGTCTTTATTTAAACAGGAAAAGAAAAAATACACCAAATTTTATACCTAGAAATATATAAAATAAATAAATTAAAACTAAAAAAATATGAATTAATAGTACCATTAACCTGTGCAACTTTGGCTATATATATATATATATATATATATATATATATATATATATATATATATATATATATATATATATATATATATATATATATATATATATATATAGTTATATCATTCTGTTCAGAATTAAATTATTCTCTCAGCGGTAGAATAATATACTGACAGTTATGTATAAAAAATCGGGTTTTGCCTACATATTACGAGGGCCCTGTATGCCCCATAGACATTATGCAACCATTTTAAGGCGTGGCTGTGCCTACAGTGTTATTATTGCAAAATTTGTAACTAAGGATGTTCCACAGTTAAAGATACAAAATTTATAATATTGTGCTACCGCTGTCATTTTTTCTTAAAACATGCAAATTTTTGAATTCAAGTGAATTTGTGTGGAGACAACCTCCCAAAATAACTATTCGGAATTTAACGTAGAATCATAAGAAAGTTGGTGTCGACTTCCGGCGAAATCGTAAGCGCCAAAAACGTAAAAACATTTTTCAAATGTAGGCACTATTTTCCACGTATTTAACTAGGAGTCCTTGAAAACAAGGATATAATTTGTGACGGTCTAACCTAATTTTTTTTGTTTAATTTCAACAACACATCACGAGGGCTTACAGCCTAAATACTATCGTACCGTGTGTGTAGACATGGAGGAAAGAGGCAACTTGTTAATTATGGACTTGAAGGTTTGGAGGTTCGGGGAAGAAGGAAAAACATGTGCCGGCAAGGAATTCCACAACTTTGAAGTCCTCGGGACAAAAGAGCGGACATAACAAGATTTTCTATGTCTGGTGACCTGGACAGTAAAAGGGTGCATTCGCTCTGTTCCCCTGGTAGATCTGTTGGGGGCAGCAGATGGAGGAACTATGGAAGAAAGCACTGCCCGTGCAGATATCTATAAAAGAGAGAGAGGTCACCAACGGCACGTCGGTGGGCAAGAGATGGCAGCCTTTGTGTGAGGGTAGGGTCACCAATGAGACGTATAGCTCTCTTCTGAATGGAGTCCAGGATAGAGAGTTTAGAAGCAGCAGCAGCACCCCAGATGTGGGAGCAATATTCGAGGTTTGGTCTTATCTATGAAGTATATAAGGTATAAAGATTAGCTGCTGAAAAGTATTTGCGAGCCCGGAAGAGGAAACATAATTTCTTAGCAGCCGCTTCTGCAATTGATGTGACATGTTGGTGCCAGTTAAGATTTCGATCCACAGAAATGCCAACAAGTGAAAAGGACTCATTACTTTGAATAACTTGGTTGTTCATTGTGATGGGTCTAGGGCTTGTGTATCTCTTGTGAGAAAGAAAGCAAGACTGTGATTTGGTGTTGTTGAATTGTACAAGATTTCTACTTCCGCAGTCTAATATTTTTTGAAGATCCATGGATATAGAACCCTCGATGAGTCTGCGATCCTCAGCTAATTGGGCTAAAAAGATAGGCTTAGAATATTGTATATTTGAGTGGAGGGTGCTGTCGTCCGCGTAACTGTGAACTGGGTTGGATGTGCTAGAGAGGAGGTCATTGATGTAGAGAAGAAACAAAGTAGGGGCTAAAGCTGAACCTTGAGGAACTCCTGCATTAATTGGATATAGTTTAGAGGAATGACCATCCACGATAACAGAAATGCTCCGGTTGGAGAGGAAATTTGCTGTCCAGGTACAGAGTTTTGGTGGTAGGCCATATGCCGAAAGTTTATTAAGCAGCGCTGCGTGTCAGACCTGGTCGAATGCTTTGGATATGTCTAGAGCGACAATTTGGGATTCACCGTGTAGTTCCATAGACTTGTTCCAAGAATGGGTGACAAAAGAAAGGAGGTCGGCAGTTGATCTGTGCTGACGGAATCCATACTGCCTGTCGTTGATTAGACTGTGTTTTTCAAGAAATTTTAGTAAAAAAAAATTTTTTAGTAAAAAATAAATGAGATATTGTCAAGTATTTATATAAAAATTAGATAATTGAGT
This sequence comes from Tillus elongatus, assembly GCA_964006375.1. Lineage (NCBI taxonomy): Eukaryota > Metazoa > Arthropoda > Insecta > Coleoptera > Cleridae > Tillus > Tillus elongatus. The sequence goes on along the minus strand of OZ023267.1, from coordinate 61,079,985 downwards.
TAACCGTGGGTCGGTAAACTTTTTTCTACTGTCAACTTTTTGTAAAAATATTTTTCTGGTATCCTTTGAGTTTAATTGATTTTTTTTTCAAAAGTTATAGTTTGCGATGGGTTATATGCAAAATTTAAAGTATCACATTAAAATTTGAAAGCCGTAGAGTAGTGACCCAGTTCTTAAATATATCATATTTTACTGTGTTTTTATAAAAAAATTGCCTACATATAAATCATAATTGACCATAGATTACAAAAACAATTATTAACTAATATGTAGGTACCCTTTATACTTTTATTTATTTGGTCAATGAAAATGCATTTTGTTAAATTTATTTTAAATTTAGCAACGATAGAATCTAATCACCTTTCAGTTATATGCATAGTTAATAGACAATATTCTCTCTTTCATGGTTACTTTAACAATTCAGTATCTGTAAGTAGGGAATAAGCCGGTATTTATTTTTATGGACGCTGCGATGGCAGAATTTAGTTTTATCCCATATAGAGAGGACACGCCGTATAGACTTTATTACAGAGTGCAGTTGCCAATTTCACACCCTAACGCTTCCGACCACACAAGGATGCAGTCCATATTGATAGCCTAAAATTCATTACTGCTATTGGTTCTTTGATCTACACTAAAAAGATAGCTTTTGGTCTTTTTTGTACTCGTACGGAAACAAACATTTGCACTATTTTTATTACTGTTTTCCGTCAGTTTTTGATGTCGCTATGTAGTGTTTAATTAATCAAATATTTACGATATTGATTGAATTGTTGCTAAACGACAAAAATAGCGAAACGAGAATGCTAAACCGAAAGGTTATACAGGGTGCTTCACGGTGAGTGGCCTATTAGACATTTCTGGAGAACTACATCTATTTAAATTCTGAAAATTGATGTCCGCTCGTTTTTGATACTGATCTTTGTAACTAACATATTTTCACATAGCCTGCACTTCCGGTTATACCGGAAGTCGACACAAACTTGTTTTTTTTAATAGAACATTCTGTATATTATTAGATTTTTGAACTACACGTTCAATTTAAGGGCCAATTGATGACAACACATAGTTTGTACCTTTTCGGATTTATTCGCCATTTTGTAGAAAAAATTACGATTGAAGCGCTTTAGAAAAATTCCGATATCTTTGAACACATGCAAGATAGAAGCATGGGGTTTTCACTATCCCCTAGAGCTCAAAAATTCCTACACACTGTTATAAACATAATACGATTTTAGATAATTATTATTTATAATATACATTTGAATTTGAAAATCTTCAGTCAGAGATAACTTGATTTTTTTAAATCAAATGGTACCCATATGTCCCCAGCATCTGATTCAACGTTAAATTCCATATCTTTTAAGTATACATTACCTTATACCTATCTCATACAGTTTTCTTTGAAAATTGATTAGAAAATATTAATGGTCAGCGGGGTGGTGCCAACCTTTGACTACTTCTGCCTTCAATGAGCGTCTTATTTTAAAAGGCACATACAGTAACTTGCAGTTCCAACCGATTCCTTTTTTGATAACTTTCCAACCTATATTGGGTATTTCCTATAGCTAAAAAGGACAGTTTTTGAGGTATTCAGACACATTCAAAAAAAAACTCTGGACGCAGCAAGTGCGTTATGGTAGTGAATTTTTATTAAATGCTTCAAATTTGAATAACAAATTTTTCTATAAACTTAGAACATTTAATTTTGGTATGTAGTAAGGTCTTTCTTAGGACAAGATATCCACCAAATTTCATTAAAATAACTTTGTAAATTTTGGAGAAAAAAAATTTTTTGAAAGAAAATATAAAATTTTAATAACTCAATTTTTAGTGAATTTTCGTAGAAAAAATTCACTAATGGGGAGATCCCGACTTTTGAATTTTGAAAAAAATTTTGCAAATGAGCGCGAACTAGAACCCCTAGAACCCATATCCGGGGTTAGTTTCAATTTTTATATGTTTATATATATATATATATATATATATATATATATATATATATATATATATATATATATATATATATATATATATATATATATATATATATATATATATATATATATATATATATATATATATATATATGTATCACACCGATAACTCAAAAAATAATGGGCCGATTTTGATAAAATTTGGCATGTACGTTTCTTTTGTAAATAGCTTGGATAAGTTCGTTAGTCAGGAAAATCGGACGAGGTTTTCCGGGAAAATTTTGAGTTTTCATTCGAAAAAAATTCTTATCTCAAAAAGTAATAAGCCGATTTTAATAAAATTTGGCGTGTACCTTCCTTTTGTAAATGGCGTTGACAAGTTTGTTAGCCAGGAAAATCGGACAAGGTTTTCCGGGAAAATTTTGAGTTTTCATTCGAAAAAAATTCTTATCTCAAAAAGTAATAAGCCGATTTTAATAAAATTTGGCATGTACCTTCCCTTTGTAAATGGCCTTGACAAGTTTGTTATCCAGGAAAATCGGACGAGGTTTTCCGGGAAAATTTTGAGTTTTCATTCGAAAAAAATTTTTATCTCAAAAAGTAATAAGCCGATTTTAATAAAATTTGGCATGTACCTTCCTTTTGTAAATGGCCTTAATAAGTTTGTTAGCCAGGAAAATCGGACGAGCTTTTCCGGGAAAATTTTGAGTTTTCATTCAAAAAAAATTTTTATCTCAAAGAATAATGGGCTGATTTTGATAAAATTTGGCACGTACCTTCCTTTTGTAAATGTCTTTGATAATTTTGTTAATCAGAAAAATTGGACGAGGTTTTCCGGAAAAATTTTGAGTTTTCATTTGAAAAAAATTTTTATCTTAAAAAATAAAAATTCTATGATAACCAAATTTGGTAGGTAGGTTTATGATATAAAATGTAAACTATACACCAAAATTTAGATTTCTATGTTACAAGAAAAAAAAGTTATAATAAAATATTTTGTGCCAGATCATTTTTATGAAAATTCACTACCATAACGCACTTGCTGCGTCTTCGACTTTTAATAAATTGAGAAAGTTAAATTTTGTTACTTATTAAGGTCTATCCCAAGGCAATACATGTAAATTTCATTAAAACAGCTTTGTTATTTTCGGAGAAAAAATTTTTTTTTTGAAATAAAACTCAAAATTTTCCCGGAAAACCCCGTCTGATTTTCCTGGCTAACGAACTCATCCAAGCCCTTATTAAAAGAAAGGCAATTGCCGAGTTTCATTGAAATCGGTTAATTATTTTTCGAGTTATCAGACGGATATATATATATATATATATATATATATATATATATATATATATATATATATATATATATATATATATATATATAAACATATAAAAATTGAAACTGACCTCGGATATGGGTTCTAGGGGTCCTAGTTCGCGCTCATTTGAAAAATTTTTTGCAAATTCTCACCGTCGATACCTCTCTATTAGTGATTTTTTTAAAAATAAAAATTCACTAAAATCAAATAACAGAGATAGCTTGCTCTACTCGCAATTGTCTTTAGAAAATCAAATTAAAGATCTCAATTTACCAAGAAAAACTTCAACTACCATAATTAGAATGAGATTTAACCACGGTAGATATAAATCTCATCTGCATCGAACTGGCAACTGCGATGGAACCTCTATCTGCGACTTGGACCGCCTAGTATTTTCACGTTACCGATTCAACGCGCTACGAATTGACTTATGCATTTATTAATAATAACAATGTTTACAGTGAGCGACATCTGCTGGTCAAACGTAAAAATATAAAACCATTGAGCACCAAGAATTGAAATGTTAGTCAATAAAAGTGAGAATGAGAACTACAAAGTCATTGAATAATACGAGATTTTGAAGCTGCGATCAATAGAAATATAAATAACCAACAGCAACCACATACTTACGATTTAAACATGTTTCAAATTTGAATAGCTCAATTTTCTGTAACCCTAGAAAGCTGAATTTTGGCACATAGTTAGGTATTTCCCAAAGCAATATGTAGACCAAATTTTATCGAATTTTTCGGAAAAAAAAATTTTTTTTGAAAGAAAACTCAAAATTTTCCCGGAAAACCCCGTCCGATTTTCCTGGCCAACGAACTCATCCAAGCCATTAATAAAAGAAAGGCACTTGACGAGTTTCATCTAAATCGGTTAATTATTTTTTGAGTTATCAGACGGATACATATATATATATATATATATATATATATATATATATATATATATATATATATATATATATATATATATATATATAAGCATATAAAAATTCAAACTGACCCCGGATATGGGTTCTAGGGGTCCTAATTCGCGCTCATTTGAAAGAATTTTTGCAAAGTCTCACCATCGATACCTCTCTATTAGTGAATTTTTTTAATAAAAATTCACTAAAAACATAACACAGCATAATTTTTCCTTATACTGTGGTTGAACGTCAACGTTAAGGCAAGTGTGCCATGATGAACAATTTATATTACATACTTGTTATTCTAAATTATTCGATATTCGATACATATATATATATATATATATATATATATATATATATATATATATATATATATATATATATATATATATATATATATATATATACACGAGGGCGATTTAATAAGTCCGTGGCAACTTCGAAGGAGTGTTTGGCGTTGTTCAACCGCAATAGAAACGAGTTTTTGCGCGCCGTTTCGTAACCGAGGACGAAACATGGATTCACCACAACACACCACAGACCAAGCAGCAGTCAAAACAGTGGGTTTCTCCGTGCGAATCGGCGCCGAAGAAGACCAAAGTAGGTTTGTCATGGCGACCGTTTTTTTGGGATGCACGCGGTATAATCCACATTGATAATCTTCAAAAGGGAAGAACGATCAATGTCAAATATTATACCAACTTATTGGACCGATTCAATGACGATTTGAAGAAAAAACGACCGCATTTGGCCAAGAAAAAGTTCTTTTCAACTAATACAATGCAAGGGTGCACACATGTGTAGTCTCCATGGCGAAATTGCATAAATTGGACTACGAATTTCTCCCTAATCTGCCCTAATCTCCGGATTTAGCCCCGAGTGACTACTTCTTGTTTTCAAACTTAAAGAAATGCCTCGGCGGAAACAGATTTGACTCCAATGATGAAATCATCTCTCAAGCAAATACCTGTTTTGAGGACCTCGACAAATATTATTTTCTGGGGGATAAAAAAATTTGGTGAAACGTTGGACGAAGTGTATAGAGCTCAAAGGAGACTATGTTGAGAAATAAAATGATTTTTTGTCAAAAAACATATGTTCCATTCAAAAAGTCACGGACTTATTGGCCCGCCCTCGTATATTTTCGAAAGAGTTTAGCTGTCCTGATTGTCTAACACTGGGTGACTATTAACCGAAATATGTCGGGCAACGCGAGATCTATATAATATAGAACCGTATCCTCGTCGTGCTAAGTGTTCTTTAAATCTAATTTCAATAGATTTGCCCAACATATTTATGTTCACAATCCTCACAGACTATCTCATAGATTTCAGTCATTTCTGTGGTTTTAAAACTTTCAATTTGCCCGGCGTATTTAAGATCACAATCTTCACAAACTATTTTTTAGATCCAACACATTTTAGCGAGACTATCCTCGTCTTTTTGGAAAATGTTAGTTGCAAATTGGCTTTTTAAAAATTAGAAGGATAGTTCCGCTAAAATGTTGGGATCTATGAAATATATTGTACAGATTGCGATCTTAAATACGTCGGGCAAACAAAAAGATCTATTAAAAGTAGATTTAAAAACATTTAACACAACTAAGACACAGCACATAGATAGATCTTGTGTTGCCTGACATATTTGGGATAAAAATTACAACGTAGATAAAGAAAAACTTAAATTAATTAAAAATGTTAGACAACGAGTATGTATATATATATATATATATATATATATATATATATATATATATATATATATATATATATGTTAAATATAATAATAATAAAAGTTGTATGAATTCTACCCCACCGCCTATGTGCATTGTATTGGTTGACCACTTTACGAGAGATACAGACAAAGGGAGATTTTAAAATGATGATAACCAAATTCGGGTAGAGGGAATTTCCGGTAAGCAAGCAGTGAAAGTTTTGTTTTGTTTGAACCACATTTAATCGTCTAGGCCGAGCACCTGCACAAAACATAACCACAGATGTAGTCGTCAAACATTTAGAATTTCTCATCCTTTGATGACGCTAACTTGGTAAGTGGAACAATCGTCTTAAAATGTATTGTGGTGATTTGGGTTCTCCAAGTTTACTTATCAACGCTCATCAGAGGTTCCAATCTTCACTTAGTAGACGTACTTGCATTGTTATGGCGGGTATTGTCGACGAACTTAAGCGTGTCAAACGGTCTGCATGTAGGCAAGAAACAAACACATAAGATTGTTTCACAGATTCTACTTCCAACCTTTTGCCAGAATAAATTGTTACAATAGACAATTTGCATGTTTTTTTTCTTATCACATATGGTAAACATCCCGCAAAGATGATTTTTAATATTTTTTTCATTTCACATACTACAAAAATAACGACGCAAAAAAAAATTGAAAATGCGAGTTTCATAATTGATTTCAAACACTACTATTTTGCCGGCATAATTGGTGACATCACTGGACGGTAATGGCCCAATGACGATTAGCTTGCTTCTCTGTGTTTACATCACCACTATGTTGAGAAACAAGCGAAAGTACTTATCATACCTTAGGGCAAATATAACCACGTCATTTATTCACTGCCCAAGTACGTCACGACCAATAACAGAACCTTCGCGGTCACATGATAACAATTCGATTTTTTTAAGCCTTTTTCTGTCCACTGGATATGTTTTTGTGTATTTTCGTGCATGTAATAAGGATCTATGTATGAAAAACTATTAGAAAAATGTCAAATTTATGTAATGGAAAATCCATGCAAATTGTTATTGACTCTAGACGTAGAAAATTAACATACCATCCTATTGTCTTTATTTTAGGTAACTTTTTATTTAAAGAAATATCAAAAAATCGCTCTCTTCAGTCAACAAACTGGTAAACCACCAGTAAAATTTCGAACGCAGCAAGTGCGTTATGGTATCGAATTTTCAATAACAGTTTTATTCTTCACATAAAAAATGTAATGTTAATATGTAACAAAATATTTATAAGGAAGACATGTGTATCAAATTCCATTAAATTAGCTTAATTATTTTGGGATATACAATTTTTTTAAATTGTTTCTGTGTTTGGACATACGTTTATGAAAATTTACCATACCATAACGCCTTTACTGCGTTCAGGCTCTATAGTGAATTTTCTTAATTCTTATTAGGGGGATCCCGACTTTTGAATTTTGGAATATTTCTTCAAATGATATTAAATTACATATATATATATATATATATATATATATATATATATATATATATATATATATATATATATATATATATATATATATATATTATTATTATTATTATTATTATTATTATTATTATGTTCTACGGGGTTCTTGATTTGTTGATTAACAAAACACAGCTTTCCAAACTACTAATTTATTATTACCAACTATTTTCAACTGTCAACGTGTCAACTAAAATATATCTCTTCTGTATTATTAAATGTCTATGGAACTATATTCCACTATCGCTTCTATGATCGCTTCCTATACACCAACACTTACTGTTAACTCCCTTTATGATCACTGTCGTTCCAGAGTGTTCGCTGTGACAATATATATATATATATATATATATATATATATATATATATATATATATATATATATATACAACATACCGGTACCTTACCTTTGCAAGTGGTTTGGATAAGGTTGTTATACGGGAAAAGCGGCCTGGTTTTTCGCGAAAATTTTGTGTTTTCTTTCGGAAAGTTTTATGTCCCCGGAAATATCAAAGTTATGGCAACAAAATTTCGTACGCGGGTTTATATCATAAAGAATGGACTATGTACAAAAATTTAGATCTGTAGGTTAAAAGTTCCATAAAATTATTTAAAGATTTTTTTTTTTGAATTTTCCTCATATAACGTCAAAGTAGTTTGAAACGTCAACGTTGGCAACATAAAGACAAAGAACCTGTAGCGAATACGGTTTACCTAAAAAAATGTTGCAAGAAGAGTGTTTGGCAAACCCTTAAGTCTCAGCTTCAACCGTCACTGTCCTTCATTTTACTAAAATACTTATAGAAAATTAATTTCCAATAGACCCTTTCCCTGATGCTTTGACAGTGGTTTTAGTTTGAGTTTATCATTTAATGGTCTATAATTTTTAGCGCATTTCCGTAAAAAAAATCGCTAATGAGGAGACCACAATGAGCGTGATACAGGCCCCCTAAAACCCACGTCCGGGGTCAGTTTCAGTTTGTTATCTATTTTCATATGGATAGGGTGATGCGGTCAAGCTCTATATATCTGTTATTATACAAGATACTAGAAAACAGTGTATACGTAAATTATATGGTTTATTGAGCTACATTTTATAAAATTGTTTTTACAATCGTAGCCTGGCCCATAAGTCGTTGATGATACTTTTTTTTAATCGAACACGCTTTATATTATTTCATTTTTCATTTTACATCGAAATATGCATGTTTGTAAGAACAGAAATTCGGCACGCAGCATGTGCGTCAATTTGCTATTAACTTAAGGTTCGTTGACAAGGAAACCAGTTTCTTTCGGGAATATTTTAAGTTTGCTTTCAGAAAATGTTTGCAGATTTTCATACAATAGAGTTATTTTGATGGAATATGGTACATTGTTTCTTCTATATAGGTTATACTGGTAACCAAATTTGATGCCTGCTTTTATTTAAAAAATACATATTTGCTATTAAAAAAAAGCAGAACAAAATTTTCGGATTTCCGTGAAAAAATAGTTTGCAAATTTCCAATAAATTTTTTTTTGTAAGTTTTGTCGAAAACCTTTTTGTGAACAATCATATGTCGGCAGGTTGGTAAATAGCTTGAAAAAGTTCGTTGGCCAGGAAAATAGGACCAGTTTTTCCGGGAACACTTTAAGTTTGTTTTCGCAAAATTTGCGTACTTTTTCAAACAATAAAGTTATTTTAAGGAAATATGGTACATTGTTTCTATTATATAGGTTACAATGGTAATTAAATTTGATGCCTGCTTTCATTAAAAGAATACATATTTGCTATTATAAAACATTTTAATGAAAATTCACTATCAAAACGCACTTGCTGCGTTCAGACTTTTTTATTTATTTTTGTTTCTTCATTAGCTATAAACACAATGCCACAAGGCTGCTTAGTAATTTGGTGAAAGTATTTTCATTTTGTCTTCTTGTTGCGGTATCCCGTAATAAACAGTAAATCCCCCTTAAAGGTGACTTCAGGATATAATTTTGATTAAGTTGAGCAAATTAGATACTGTTGATGTAAAATCAAAGTGATGCATCTCCCTTAGTCTAGAAGCCGTATGTTGTGTTAACTAAAACAACATGACATGCTATAGAATCCTGGCAACAACAAGGAGGCCCAGGATCGAGTATCGTCTAACCGGAATGCGTTCATGTTGTGTTTTGTCCAGAGCACGCACTCGACTCATCGACTGAGTCAACTTGGCGAGCTCATCAGGCCTGTGTAAACACGGTCGGACGTGTAGCTGCCACAATCAACCCCTGCCGAGCCCTAACGCTGCCTCTCGAAATACAAAAACCATCACGACCAGTACGATAATACCTTAACTGCCTCCACAAGCATACATTTTTCTCCCTTGGGGGATAATAAATTTTATTTATTTTACTGTATGAAAAAAAGTGAACGTCACATTGTATTAGTTATCGTCTTCGGGGAATAATATGTGTTTTATTGTATTTCATATCATTTGAGCATTCAAATTTTTCGCAACAAACTTCTATTACATTTTCACTTCAGTGTAAATCCCAAAGTTGTTACAACTTTTCATACATTTGACGTCATAATTAAATCAAAGTTTCGGAAGTTTGTTTTGCGGTAAAACCTTCTTTGAGCAAAGACCAGTATCATCTGGTTGGCTAAGGAATTCATGTCCGCGATTAACGAAGGGAAGGTTATAAATTTAGCTGGAACTATCTTTGTGTACATAGCTTAGATAAGTTCGCTAGCCAGCCTAGTCGAACCAGTTTGTTTGAAAAAATTATACATTCTCTTCTGGAAAATTTTGTGTTTTCAAAAATATTAAAGTTATTTTTAGTAAAGTTCTGAACACGTATTGTGATACATATAAAATTTAAGTTTCTAGCTTTATAGAATATTGAATTATAGGCAAGGGGTTTTTTCCTTCAAGAGTTAAAAGGAGACCACGAAATCAAAAGTTTTGTATAATAAAAACAATTTATTTAACTTGACTGGCTAACACTATTTTAGGTATACAGTATTAGAGAATAACATAAAAATGTACAAAATTATGACATACTTTTCAACAGACTTTTGAAGATTTAAAAAGTGTGTACGTAGCAATAGCGTTATGGTAGCCCATTTGTCATAGAAATAGTCTACACTTTTTACGAAAATTAGATTTAACAATTATATATATATATATATATATATATATATATATATATATATATATATATATATATATATATATATATATATTGTGTGTGATTTTAAAGCACAACACACCTTATCTTGGAACCCGTTGACCTATTCGAATGGCTACATTTTGTTCAATATTGTTTACTTACTTCCCGAAATTATTATGTAAGTATATGAAAAAAGTATTTTCAGCACAAATGAAATAATATCATTATTGAATTTCAATATTTCAAGTAGTTATTCACGAAGGAAATATATAGTATCTCAAAAGATACAGTGCCCGAGTTGGCCATTATGGAACCTATAAAACTGTGTATCTTAAAAGACACATTGTTTATGCCGTATACTTTTCTATTGTAGATCTAAAAATGGAGATAAACAAGCCTATTTTCGCAACAAGAGCGGAGAAAATACTGTCTCTTCTACCACTCATGGAATCAGAAGAGTCAAGTGATTCTGATCAGGAAGAATATTCGGTAACAGCTAGTCAAACTCGAGAAAATAGTGTTCCTTCCTCAATATTAGAAATTTCCGCTGAAGCAGAAAACTCCGATATGGACGTAGAACCCAATGGTACAGCAAATAGTTTTTCCAAAAATATTCCTGCTATACCTTCAAACATCCAGTTTCAAAATGATATGTCACCAATCAGAAATCAACTGTCTAGAACAACAAGAAAATCTAGACGTGTTTCAAACAATCCTTCTACCAGTCTATCGGATGTCACAAACAGAATTTTGTGCCAGGCGCCCTCTGAACCTGCTGTCAAATCTTTTGCAATAAAAAAAGATAAAATGACTTTCACATGGGACTCAAATGTTTTCAAATATCCTGTTGATGTTTTTCCAAATAATTATCTAGAAGAAGACGTGGAAGTTCGTACCCCTTACGAATATTTTAAATGTTCTTGGGAGATACTCTACTAGAATCAATCTTTATTATGCTCAAAGAACCGGAAAATTATTGAGCACAAACATTTCCGAAATAAATAATTCATGTGGTACTCAATCACAGTTCCTAGAAATTGAAATTTCCCTTTTTCAGTGTCTTGTACAAATGGGTGCAATTTTCGAGATACCCTATTAGGCATTTTTTCGGCATTGTAGATAGCAGAATCGATTTCGACGTACCCATTTTACTCTTGTACCAAATTGTAGTCATCTACCTCATATAGGGTGTTTCTGGTAGAAGGGTCAATTTGCGATTTTTTTTACTTTTTGACTTACTCTGTATAAAAAGTGCATCTGTTTACGGCGAATGTTGATAGTTGATTAGTCGATTGGGGACTGCATGCAGTATTCATAAACGGAATTTGAGTTTTTTGTCATGACCTGGAAAAAACATTAAAGTGATTTTTCTTATCCTTTAAATTAATCATTTTCATTTAAATATCTATCCTTTATTGATAGTTCCACTGAAAGATTAATGAGCTCCAGCAGTTTAAAAAAATATATAATGTTTTCCAAGCACATGAACTAGCTGGCTCTTTTATTTAGCAGGGAAAAGTTAAAATCAATTTGAAAAATTTAATGTGCTTTAAAATTATTTGAGCTGTTGAACTTTGACAGCTGTAATAAATAACAAATTTGTTTAGCTTCGTTTAATTATGGCAGCGTTAAGTTTAGTAGAAAAAGTGAAAATTATTCGTATATATATATATATATATATATATATATATATATATATATATATATATATATATATATATATATATATATATATATATATATATATATATATATATATATGTATATATCACACCAATAACTCAAAAAATAGCGAGCCGATTTTAATCAAATTGCTGAATACCTTCCTTTTGCAAGCGGCTTGGATAAGTTCGCTAGCCAGGAAATCGTCCCAGGTTTCCCCGGAAAATTTTGTGTTTTCTTTAAAAAAAAAATATCTCCGGAAATAAAAAACTCAGGCAACCAAATTTGTTATGCGTATTTGTGTGATAAAGAGTGAACCACGTACCAAATTTGAGCTCTGTATGTCTAAAAACAAAAAAAGTTATAGGCATTTAATCAAATAAATGTGGGGTTTTGCTCAAAACGTCAAAGTCGCGATTTAAAACGTCAAAATTGGAAACATTCAGGCAAAGAACCTGAAACAAATACGCATCATGTAAAGAAGATGTCGCAAGAAAAGTGTTCTACAAATCCTGAAGTTTCAGCTTCAGCCATCATTGTCCTTCATTTTATCCAAATGTTTCCAGAAAACTCATTTCAAATAGACCCTTTGTCTGATACTTTGGAAGTAGTTTTAGTTAAGTTGATGGTTTAACGGTCTATAATGTTTAGCTAATTGTCGTAGAAAAAATTTGTTAATTAGTAGACCGCGACTTTTGAATCTTAAAAATATTCTCTTAAGTGTGTGAAAACTAGGTCCCCTAGAATCCATATCCGGGTTTATTTTCAGTTTTTATCTGTTTACATATATACAGGATAACGCATTTCTAGGGTAAAGCTCAATATAATTGTTATTATACCAGATACGAAAAAAATTGTATATGTTAATTATAGGGTGTCTTGAGCTGCAACTTATAACATTATTTTGACCATCACAGGCTGGCCCATAAGTCGTTGGTGATACCTACAAACTTTTTTTTCGAACAGCCTTATATTATGGCATTTTTGCATTTTTTATCAAAATATGATGCATGTTTGTAAGAAAAAAATAGAGACTCAGTAAGTGAGTTTTGGTAGCGAACTTTCATTACATGCTTCAAATTTCAATAACTCAATTTGCTATTAACCTAAGGTTTGTTGGCTAGGAAACCAGTTTTGTCGGAAACATTTTAAGTTTATTTTGGTAAAATTTGGTACATTTTCAAACAATAAGTTATTTTAATAAAATATGGCACACTGTTTCTCCTATATAGGTTATACCGGTAACCAAATTGATTCCGGATTGCAATAAAGATACTTGTTTGCTATTAAAAACATTTTTATGAAAATTCGCTCCCATAACGCACTTACTGCGTTCTGACTTTTATATTTTAATTAAGCTTATTTAATTATTCGCCTCTTTGAAAAATGTGTGTGAGCACAAAATAAGCTTTTTATACTATCTAATCTATGAAGAACAACTCAAAAATTAAGCCCATAGTTTTGAGCTAAATCCGTTGGTTGCTGTCATACGCTATATAAGTTTCGAATTTGGCATGCCCTATACATTACAAGTTTCTAATTTGTGTGAACGTAGACAATTTTTGCTCATTAAAAAAGACTTGGGTAAATAAATCAAATTATTTTATTATCATTTAATCTATCTTATGAATAAGTTAGGTTTGCTGGCGAAATGGTCGCTGGACATACAGTATGCCGTTATGTCATATTCTGTAATTTTCATGCTTAACTCTTTTAAAAGTATTTGACGTTGAAATGTGAAAATGTACTCCCAAAATATAATATGTCTAACAAAAGTCACCTCGTTGTTTTTTAGAGTGTAGCTAAAATCCAGTGATGCAACGAAAGTAGACAAAAGAAACGTCGGCTGCTTCGAACAAATGATCGGGATGAACAGGTTGTCCATTCGTAAAGCTTTTTACCCGTTCTGTCATCTGAATTTACGCCGTACCTTTGAGATTTATGCTGTACGTGACTTATATGTACGCTGTAGCTGGAAGCGGTCCACATAAATGACAAGTTTTCTCTATATATGGTTATAAAGGAACGACAAGATACGAGTTTTCTAAAAGTTACTTGTTATAAAACATGAAAAATTCAAATAATGGATTGAGTTTCATATCAAGATCTCTCGAGAAAGATTTGGTTGACATGCTATCTAAAACAACTGTAACAATGTTATAATATTCGTGATATATAAAGACCTTATGCCTTGTTACGCAATTCTATTAACACAAAATAACATTATTTTGTTACTTACATAATATGGTAACATAGTGATTTGACAATTAAGAATATATTTTACTATGAAAATAAAAGTTAAAAAATATTTTGAATTTTAAGGTAAGAAGAACATGGAAATAGCATTAAAGGATAGCGAACTTAATACCGTTTATTGTTTACTAGAGGCAAATCCGAAAAACTAGAACAAAATGAAATCATCTGCGTCGCCATGCTTTTGGCGTATGTACATACAGGATGCCCGTAACTTACACGATACCTATTTCAGAAAACACTCAACGTTTTTTCTGAAACTTTGCACATGTAAACAACAGAATGCGGTCTATTTAAGCAAAATATTTAGACAGTTCTGCCACTTCCGGTTAGATCGAAAGTTGACACAATCTTCGATATATTAAATGGAATACTAAATGGAATATAAAACTCTGGATTCAGCAAGTGCGTAATGGTAGCGAATTTTCATTAAATGCTTCAAATGTATATAACTCGATTTTTTATAAACCTAGATAGTTGAGTTTTGGTGGAGTAAGGTATTTACGAAGGCAACATACCAACCAAATTTCTTTAAAATAACTTGGTTATTTTTTGAGATACAAATTTTTTTTCCTAAAAATTATTTTTTTAATTTTTGCCGTCTCGCTATCGATACCTCCCTATTAGCGAATTTTTTAAAATAAAAAACGCTTAATTTTTTTAATAAAAATTCGCATATAAGAACAAAACAGAAATGTCACTACCTATAAAAAAGAGGTAACAGTACACGATGCTCCTAGGTAGTCACCCATCCAATAACTGACCACATCCGAGGTTGCTTAACTTCGCTGATCGCACGAGAATCCGTTTTTTCAAAGTGCTATAGCTGTTCGCTTGAAATGATTATTTATCAAAGGTTTATATATTCTTTATTAATTTTTAAGTTTCGATTTTAAATAAAGAATTTAATTATTTTCAAATATTGCAATATTTACATATTTTTTAACAGCCTTGATTGCATACGTACTATTCCTGTGTAAAATAATGTAACATAACTTATTTTAAAAGTGGGGTCTCGGACAACTCACCTATTTCGCAATATGATCATCCCAGATTGTTGCTCTAGACATATCCAAAGCATTCGACCAGGTCTGGCACGCAGCGCTGCTTAATAAACTTTCGGCCTATGGCCTACCACCAAAACTTTGTACCTGGACAGCAAATTTCCTCTCCAACAGGAGCATATCTGTTGTTGTGGATGGCCATTCCTCTAAACTGTATCCAATTAATGCAGGAGTTCTTCAAGGTTCAGCTTTAGCCCCTACTTTGTTTCTTCTCCACATCAATGACCTCCTCTCTAGCACATCCAACCCAGTTCACAGTTACGCGGACGACAGCACCCTCCACTCAAATATACAATATTCTAAGCCTGTCTCTTTAGCCCAGTTAGATGAGGATCGCAGACTCATGGAGGGTTCTGTCTCCGTGGACCTCCAAAAAATATTAGACTGGGGAAGTAGAAATCTTGTACAATTCAACCCCACCAAAACTAAGTCTTGCTTTCTTTCTCACAAGAGATACAGCAGCCCTAGACCCATCACAATGAACAACCAAGTTATTCAAAGTAATGAGTCCTTTTCTCTTGTTGGCATTTCTGTGGATCGAAATCTTAATTGGCACCAACATGTTACATCAATTGCAGAAGCGGCTGCTAAGAAATTGGGTTTCCTCTTCCGGGCTCGCAAATACTTTTCACCAACTAATCTCTATACCTTATACACTTCACAAATAAGGCCAAACCTCGAATACTGCTCCCACATCTGGGGTGCAGCTGCCGCTTCTACACTCGCTATCCTGGACTCCATTCAAAAGAGAGCTATACGTCTCATCGGTGACCCTGCCCTTACCCAAAGGCTTCCATCCCTTGCCCACCGACGTGCCGTTGGTGACCTCTCTCTCTTTTATGGATATCTGCACAGGCACTGCTCAGAGGAGCTTTCCTCCATAATTCCCCCACCTGCTGCCCCCAGCAGATCTACCAGGGGAACAGAGCGAATGCACCCTTTTACTGTCCAGGTCACCAGACATAGAACATCTTGTTATGCCCGCTCTTTTGTCCCGAGGACTTCCAAGTTGTGGAATTCCTTGCCGGCATATGTTTTTCCTTCTCCTCCGAACCTCCAAACCTTCAAGTCCAGAATTAACAAGCTGCCTCTTTCTTCCTTGTCAACACCCACGGTACGATAGTATTTAGGCTGTAAGCCCTCGTGGTGTGTTGTTGACATAAAAAAAAAAAAAAAAAAAAAAAAAAAAAAAAAAAAAAAAAAAAATAAAAAACCAAAGCAATGATTTAATTCACAAGCTGTTTATATAAACGAAAATTATTAATCGAACACAATCTATTCTCTCATAAATCTAAAATAACAATAAATTGATATGACATATTGCGCTACATAAACCGCGCCATTTGCTATAAGAATGCAAATAACAGAACAAACCAATAGCAATTTTATTTCTGACCACGTGACCAAGAATTGTGTTATTGGTCATTTCAGACTGCCAAATCTATAGATAAATCTCCCTATACTAAATTCCCAAAAAAAAATGTTATAATTGTAAAAGTTTTATTCTACTTATAAGGTTTTTATTTAGTTATTGTTTGGATCACAACTTAAAATCAGGCTTAAACTCTTTACTGCCGATTTTGCCATATATTCCTTTGAATAACAAATCAATTCTAGGAATAGATATTACCGTTAATCTTCATAACGAGGGAAACTTCCCAACTTTGTGTAAAACAATTTTGAGACTGACAACCCTGGCTGGTTCAATTTATAAGACGGAATTTGTAGCTTTCCAACATTCAAAGAAAACAAACTAAGACATCCGTTATGTCAACCTCTGCCACAAACATTACGCAACGCCTTAATAAACTTTTAGGAGCGTGTCGTAGCTTTTAAATTTCTTTAATTCAGGACAACTTAAATTTTTGTTGACCGAAATGCCCCAAAATTAATATATGAGATGAACTTTGAATGCTTTATATGTGTGAAAAATTCCATTCCACTCACGTTAATAATTTAAAAAACATAGCGTTTTCAAAAAGTTTTCCCCGATCTTCCGCCGGAAAACTTGAGCATAAAGGCTGATTAACGAATTTGACCTCGGTTTTCGCGCAAACAAGATTTTTGCCAAGTTTGATTGAAATCAGTTTAGTATTTTTTTAGTTATTGCTCCGATACATACATACATACATATATAGAAATTTTATCAAAAGCTTTTTATCGTGACCTCTCTATTAGCGAATTTTTCTTAATAAAAATTCGCCAAAACGCTAACTTTCCCTTATTTGTTGGGTACCTTTCTAAATACTTACCAATAATGCTTGTCTGTTATTTGACATGTTTGTGTAAACTAAATATTTGATTCACCCCTAAAAATAATAACCTAAAGGATTATGATCAGGCGATCTAGTCGGCCATGCAATAGGTGCCCCTCGACCAATCAACTGTGGATAATTGTTGTTCATAAAGTTCTGGACCTCAATTCCGAAATGTGCTGGTGCCCATCCATTTGAATGCACTTGTATATTCTTATGATCAAGGGAACATCTTCTAAAAGTGGTGTCAAATCTTCCATAAGGATTTATAGGTAGATGTGGCATTTAATTTTATAGAAAGAATCTAAGACTAGCAAACATTCACGGAAAATTAATGCTGGAAGCTAGACGCACGAACTGCTTTTGGATTTTCTAGTTCACACCGTGGCAGCTTTCTCAGATTGATGATACCGCGTCTGGTAAATGAAGCTTTATCTGTCTAAAGAATTAATAAGTTTACTCTTGTGTGTCGTGGAATCCAGAGAGAATGAACTGGGCGTTAATCAAGGTCTGCCTAAAGTAAACCATGCACTTTCCTGAAATTATATGGATGTAGGCCTTCACGTTTCAAAATTCTCGAAATCGTCACTCTGGGTACTCCAAGCTGCTTGCTAATTCGACGTACACTGGTAGATGGATCTCTAGTAATAGCGTCGAATACTTATTCGTCTATATCTGTGGGCAAAATTACTCACATATCGAAAAGATAGTCACGTTATTCACATTCTTAAAACTGTCTGTGTACTTCCATAAGTGTTCTCTAATTACGTATTGGTCTATTTGGAAACCGATGTCGGTATTCACTAACTGCTTGACGTGTACTCCCGTTACAAAAACCACAAATAAAATGCATATCCGCATACTTTTCACTAGAAAATCGGTAAGGCATTTTAAATAATAAGTCAACAACTCGGAAGCACAAATAAATAATTAATATTCACACCTACTTGCACCAGCTCCGCTGCAAGCATATATTATTTTTGTTAAACTTGGGAAAGCAAAGACAGAGAGGAAAGTGTATTTTTGGTAGTAACTGCAACCATCAGGACTTATAAATAGTATGTTATTCTTACAAGCATTCAGTGGCTGCGACACCACGTCAGCAATTTTTAATAAAGGTAAAATTAAATATGCAAACTCTATCAGAAAAATAAAGAACGGCAACACGTGGCAGTAATTGTTAGAAATAGAAATTCTTTGAACGGGATATTGCACGAGCTGGAGAAATATTTATTTTTCCAATGTTTGATGTAAGCTCAATCACCAATCTTTATATATTCATCGAAACCATTGTTTCACAATATCCGTAACAAAAATTACACGCGATATCGCTTCACTACCACCAACCATGTGTGCGGCTAGACAACATTCGTTTCGAGTATACCACCAGGTATAAAAATTACAGGGTAACGAATTACACCCCCTCCCTTAGATTTGGGGTTGGAAAATACTGCAAACAAATCTATGGACTCAATGGCTCCAGAAGCATTATTAAATCTTGTACTTTGAAAATGTACAACGGGTTGCGCAGGCACGTGTTGATGCCTAAAAGGTGTAATTTTTTGTAGAAGAGTTTATAACAATTGCTATGGCGACTGCCTAATCAGTTAAAGCACATTGATGGATGAAGACGATCTTAACGACGATGAAGAAGACATGATAGGTTTCAGGTCATTTTCAAAAGCAGAGTGCTATAGGTCATGATCACGTACAGACAGTCAATCCGATAGTATGGTCTAAGCCAGTATATAATCTATGAGAATATGCTTAGCACTCCACATGCACAAAAAATCATCGTCTATAATGATTCTATAAGTAAGTATGTCTAAACACAAAACATATCCAACCTTTACCGCATCCGTCCGTTCACGAAGCGTTATTATCTATTCAATTACCAACCTCTCAGTTCATAAGTGTAAGAAATATATATTTTGATGGTAACTCGATTGTCCAAAAATACAAAGAGTGGGGGTGGGGACGAGACCTTGAAAAACCATATACATAATAAACAATTGTTGCTATAGAGATTATGTTTAGGATCAAAAACTACAATAGTACGCAATGAGAACATGATGGAGCCAATAGCATTCGAATTTTCCTGCAGGTGAACAACTTTGATTTTGTGTAATGCTTTTTACAAGTAAACTTTCCATTTAATTTAAAAAATACATATGACCTTTCTTATTGAAAATTCATTGCTCTTTATTTTTTATGATATGTATTTTTTATGATGTTAGAAGTTTGAGGATAATTTAAAAAAAATCTGTATGGTGCATACTTTTTTTAAGATGGCCATGTTTCCTCAACTTTAATTGTTGGGTACTTTTTATACAATCAACAATAGGTCATAATAAGCATCTGTGCCAAATTTTAAAACTTTCTTTTTTTGTTGTTGTTGTTATTTTTCTTTTTGTTCCCTGGCCTTATACGAAGCAATGCCATAGTAATAAAAGCCTGGACGCAGCAAGTGCGTTATGGTAGTGAATTTTCATAGAAACGATCTGGCACAAAATATTTCATTATAAGTTTTTTTTTCTTGTAACATAGAAATCGAAATTTTGGTGTGTAGTTTACTTTTTATATCGTAAACCTACCTACAAAATTTGGTTATCATAGCTTTTTTATTTTTTAAGATAAATTTTTTTTCGAATGAAAGCTCAAAATTTTCCGGGGAAAACTCGTCCGATTTTGGTGACTAACGAACTTGTCCAAGCCATTTACAAAAGGAAGGTACATGCCAAATTTTATAAAAATCGGCCCATTATTTCTTGAGTTATCGGTGTGATACACACACACAAATATATATATATATATATATATATATATATATATATATATATATATATATATATATATATATATATATATATATGTATATGTATGTATATATTTATATATATATATATATATATATATATATATATATATATATATATATATATATAAATTGAAACTGACCGCGGATATGGGTTCTAGGATCCTAGTTCGCGCTCATTTACAAAAAATTTTTCAAAAGTCAGGAGCTCTCCATTAGTGAATTTTTTCTACGAAAATTCACTAAAAACTGCCACAAAAATATTGAGTAAACTTTTCTAAAATAGGACAAGTTTTTATGTGGTTTCAGAATTTAAATCTTATATCTTGTTGTTGCCGATATTTGATGGCTGTGGCTTTTTGCCATTGATACATTTTCCAAGTCTTATAGTAGGCTTAGAAATTTATTTGACTGGCGTGTTTTCTTGTGAAGTTGACGTAGCATGGCCATAGAGATAAAAAAGTGCCACAAAACCATTAAGTAAACTTTACTGAAATAAGGTGAAATAATTTAAATATATTTGTTAGGCTTGTAACTTTGGAAGGAATACAAATCAGATCACCAATTCTGTGTTTTTTTTGTCTTAGAATTAAGACGATACGGGACACCTATATATATATATATATATATATATATATATATATATATATATATATATATATATATATATATATATATATATATATATATATATATATATATATATATATATGAGACATACTTGGTTCTCGGGTTGAACCGCGTCCAGAATTTATGAAAACTCGACGTTTCGGCTCCTGTTTTGGAGCCATTTCCAAGAGATAAAAGAAATAAGTAAGGACACTCTAAGGCCTCAATCTACCTACTCGTTAGAGCGGTGGACAAAGGTGGGTTTGGTTGGTTTCAAAAGGTAAAGGTGTCACCGACAAAATCAGCCGAATTTTCAGAACCCATAATACCAAAACCGTATTCCCAACAGTGCAAAAACTGTCAAATCCGATAAAAACTCCCAAACGATACGATTTCAAATGAATCTCAAGGAGTTTACGAAATTCCTTGTTCCGACTGTTCTCGAACTTATGTAGGACAAACAAATAGACGCATACACAATAGAATATATGAACACACCCTCGCAGTTAGAAAATCCGACCCTGCTCTAAGGAGTAGGCAGACTGAGGCCTTAGAGTGTTCTTACATATTTCTTTTACCTCTTGAAACCAACCCAACCCACCTTTGTCCACCGCTCTGAGAAGTAGGCAGATTGAGGCCTTAGAGTGTCCTTACTTATTTCTTTTACGTCTTGAAAATGGCTCCAAAACAGGAGCCGAAACGTCGAGTTCCCATAAATTTTGGACGGAGTTCAACCCAAGAACCAAGTACGTCTCACATTAAAGACCTCAGAAATCTTTCTGTATATATATATATATATATATATATATATATATATATATATATATATATATTATATATATGGGGGTGGGTTTTGAAATAAAATGTATAAGACATTTATATATAATACTATAATAACATATCAGTCTTTATGTGAATAGAAATAAATGCATTTTTTACTATATTCGGAAGATTAACAGTGACTAAATGAGCTTGTTCTCAGAGTCAAAATTTTATTAATAAAAGGTAATAATAATAACGTACGCAATACAACTAGGATATTGGGAAAAATTTTAATTCGGTCATTGTTTTACGTACACTAGAAGGTTTTGGCAGATTTCAAGGCTAAATGATGTATAGATTTTAAATAACTCATTTTTTAAAGGAAAATCAAATTGTTATTAAACTTTGCTACCACAACGCACTATCTGCGTACTCTTGAAATAACCCTTAGCTATTTTTTAACTTTAATGTTTTGAATGTTGTAACTTTTGTTTACAAGTTAAACTATCGTAAGCCTTCTTGACAAAAAGACTCGTTCAGTAAAGTAAATATTATTGAGAAACATTGATAGCTTTATCAAAGACTTTAGCAATATGGGTGACGATGTTTGACTCAAACGGCAACTAATTCACAGTGTTGACAGTTAATCAGACTGCTGCAATGTCGCTATCGGATCTCAATCAGCTCTTGTCAACTGCAGTTCAATCATACAAGCGACATGTTCCTTAAAGGAAGCACAAAACATCCACGTTTACAAGCTGTGACTCTAGATAGGATGTGCGGTTTGACGCTTTCTCTGTATACTTTGTCAATATGAACAAATTACCACTTCTAAAACGTTTTGGCTTTGAAGTTTATCGATTAGCTTCCTTGTACCTATACGACAAAAAAACTATAACTCACATTGCATACTTTGTCTCGATTGAGCTGTTATTGTGTACAGTTGTAATGATAGTGATCCATAACAATCGTTATGATAACGTTTCCAATAATATACTGGAAATTCAAAACTTTAATCAACAATTTAAATAATGGGTGTCCCATTAAAACCGCCTATTTTAAATTTAGCGCCATTTTTTTTTGCGTCGATCGTACAGCGTTGTTGTTTGGCAACTGTCGTGCGTGTACACTTCAGTTTAGTCATGCCAAATTACACGGATGCACAACGCATTGAGATTGTGAAAATCCACTACCGAAATGGTGAGATTTTTGCGGAGACGGTGCGAAAATGTCCTGGATTTTTCGATCACCATAACGAACCTTCTCTCCGTACAGTGGGCCGATTAATCGAGACATTTGAGGCGATTGGTTTCGTTCAAACCAAGAGGAGACCGGTTCATGGTCGCGTAGCTGGGTCAAATGAATATTGCAGCAGTTAGCGAGAGGATTAAACATAATCATTCCACCTCGATTTGCCATCTTTAGCAATTAAGACTTTCACGAAGAAGTATCCGGCAAATTCTGACTAAAGATCTGCATTTGCATGCATATAAGATTCAGTTGACACAACATTTGAAGCCAGCAGATCACGCGTAGCGCCAAACGTTAAAAAATGGATCTTACAGCAACATCAAGTGAATGGTGATTCTTATACGAAAATCATCTTCGCCGATGTGGCACGTTTCTAAGTTGACGGCTATGTCAGATAAGGGAATTGCGCATTTGGGGAGCTGAGAACCCAATAGTGTTCTTCCAACATCTCATGCATCCACCACGAGCCATTGTTTGGTGATAATTTTGAGCTGGTGGAGTTACGGTCTCCGTCAACGACGTTCGTCACCGTGAGATGATTAACAACTTCTTCTGGCCTCAAATTGCTGACATTGATCTAGAAAGCATATGGTTTCAACAGAACGGCACAACCTGCCACACAGCGACCGAAATAATGGAATTGTTAAAGACGAAATTTGTGGAGAGTAGATTGGCCACCAAGACCATGCGATTTGACGCCATTGGATTTCTTTCTTGGGGTTTTATTTTGAGAAAATGTGTATGCCTTAACCCAAACTGAAAGGCGAGATTATATGCGGTATTGATGAAAATGAGCTGGCGCTAGGGCAAAACGTCATCGAAAATTTCGTCAAAAGGACCAACGAGTGAAATCACTCACGAGGCGCCATTTATTGGATATTGTGTTCCATACATAACCTTCATATCTACATTATTTATTACAAAAACATCAGAACATTTTAAGTAAACACTGTTTCCTCAAATTTTAAAATAGGCGGTCATAATGAGACACCTGCTATAATAAATTTCCTTAAAATATCTCTAAGTGAATAAAATATTATGTGTAGCTTTTATTATTGTGAAAACGTCACGGAAAAAATGAATCCGGTGGTGGAAGAGAACTTTGCTGCTCTCTAAGAGCCGCCAGCAGACGGAAATAGCACACTTATTGCTGGAACCCCTACCCGATCACAGTCAATATTATCGCGATGTGATAATTCATTACTTGATACCAGGGGTAACCCAATAAATATGGACATATCTGTAGGCGATAAACGCATATCAAAAAATAAAAACGAATGACAAAAAGTTAAAAATAATACACGCAAGCAAATATACAGGTAGTTAAGTGAGAGCTTATCAACAGAATTTTAAAGTTCAAATATATTTTAACGTTTGACAGTAAAACGTAATGTAAATACACAGCTACCAAATCACACAAAAGGCTGTGACACCAACTCCAATAATAAATTGGTCAAAATAACGGAAGAAAACAGTTAAACTTAAATGAAGACAGTTTGGTGAATATTTGCATGAATGTGTCTATACTGTATTACATAGTAATTACAATTAACTGTATAGTACACAAATTGTTCTTGCTCTTACTTAGTGAAACCGTTCCATACTAAATACATATTTAGAGATTACCTATCTGCCTTCACAAGTGCTCATTTTAGTCTATGTAACCAATTTCCCGGCTTTCCACATCGTCAGACAGTCTTTTTTAAAATGAACGTTTTCCTTATTTGATAATAGCATAAAGCAGCGGAACCGGTTACAGAGAAGAATAGAAACACATACAAAACCAGAGAAGTAGTCTCTACATCTATATAAGGTACTATATAATACTTCTAAACGCAACACTTTATGGAAACAATGAAATTTTACACATAAAATTTAGATTTATGTCCTAAAAAATACGTCACAAAGTTCAAACAAAACAGCACTCTGGGTTCCTTTCATCGAGTTGGCAAAATGGCCATGTGGTACTCTATCAAATTCAGATCACCATGAAATTTAGCGGGTCTCGAGAAACAACGGTTACTGATTATAACCAGAGTAAAACTTATTTGTATGACCACACCAAAAATCTGATTTTTAACAAAAAGACCCACTTCTGTGGAACTTAGTATGACCTCCTCGGTGGATTTATCGATAGCTGTTTTAATTAAAAGTCCCAACCCCACCAGTGGACCTAATTACAAATAAAAGTTTGCTTTTTACATGCAAATCTAACAATTAGTTGGAACAGAAGCACTTGCGCATTCTTTTAATTCGAACAATAATTAGGAAAGCCCTGCGTAGTTTCCATCAGCGGAAATCATTTCTGGGAATATAGTGGTTGGAACGCCGATCAAAGCGCTACAACAGCTAAATTTGCTTTTGCGAGTCCTACGTGCAGCGTCTTCCTGTTTGCTTTTTAAACAGACGATTGGCCGCTTTCTGTCAGTGTGGCTCCAAGAGTAAGTTTAAGGTATATTTTACCGACGGCCACGTGTACTGATATTACGTATCCTAACTTATACAAAATTCCAAATAGAACCCTGCTAGTATCTAGATGTTCCTGGACCACGTAATAGATATTTAACCTCACCAATTCGTCAGCTGCCATTTGCTTCAGTTCTGGTGTCAATCGTTAAAAGTAACATAGCCGATGGCAAATTCAAAAATTCAAGATTTAAGAATCAATTATTTGATTTTAATGGAACAATCCGTAAATAATAATCCATAGAGGTGAAGTTAACAGAAACTGACAGTTTTTAGTGAATTTTCTTAAAAAAAATTCACTAATGAGGAGAGCCCGGTTTTCGAATTTTGAACAAATTTCTTCAAGTGAGCGCTATTTGGGACCCCTGGAACTCAAATCCGAGGTCGGTTTCAGACTTTATATGTATGTATATATATATATATATATATATATATATATATATATATATATATATATATATATATATATATATATGTATGTGTTACACCGCTAACTCAAAAAATGATACGCCGATTTTGATAAAATTTGGAAACTATTGACTATTAATAACAACAATTGACTAAAAACGCTGCGAGTTGTAAGGCAAAAATAATTATACTACAGAGGTGATAAATGATAATAAATTACAATAGGGTTATATATAATCGTAAATGCTTCCAATGATTAACAATCAGTGAATTCAGTATTATTGACATTTCTCTGAAAGTTAAAAATGAATTTCATGAGTCAATGACAATAACAGAAGCATTGACTAACCAACAGCAACCACATACTTATGATTTAAACATAAATGTTTCAAATTTGAATAGCTCAATTTTCTGTAACCCTAGAAAGCTGAATTTTGGCACATAGTTAGGTATTTCCCAAAGCAATATGTAGACCAAATTTTATCGAAATTTTCGGAAAAAAAATTTTTTTTGAAAGAAAACTCAAAATTTTCCCATAAAACCCCGTCCGATTTTCCTGGCCAACGAACTCATCCAAGCCATTAATAAAAGAAAGGCACTTGCCGAGTTTCATCTAAATCGGTTAATTATTTTTTGAGTTATCAGACGGATACACACACACACATATATATATATATATATATATATATATATATATATATATATATATATATATATATATATATATATATATATATATATATATATATATATATATATATATATATATATATATATATAAACATATAAACATTCAAACTGACCCCGGATATGGGTTCTAGGGGTCCTAATTCGCGCTCATTTGAAAGAATTTTTGCAAAGTTTCACCATCGATACCTCTCTATTAGTGAATTTTTTTAATAAAAATTCACTAAAAATCGGACTAGTTTTTCTCGGAAAATTTTGCGTTTTCTTTCGGAAAATTTTCATATCTCCAGAAATAACAAAGTTAGGGCAAACATATTGGGTGCGAGGGTTTATATCATAAAAAGAAAACCATGCAACAAATGTTGAATCTCTACATTAAAATAAAACGAAGTTAGATTTTAAGTTTTTATTCTTAAAACGTCAAAAAAGTCTCGATTCTAAACGTCAAAATTGAGGTGTTCTAGATAGAGAACTTACATGAACGGCTATGCAGCATAAATGTCGCAAAAGAAGTTAAAAAGCCTTAAGTTTCAGCTACACTCTTCGTTGTTATTTATTTTATTAAATTATTTACAGAAAATTTATTTAAAATAGACCCTTTATGTAGCTTTGGTAGCAGTTTCGGTTATTTATTTAATTTTAAGGACTCAGATTACGCTTATTGTGTAGCGTTTTTTTTTTCAATTGTGCAATGTGGAAGTTTTTTATGGAGAAACGGTGTTGGTAAGTAGTGTCTCCTTTTTATGGACTTCTGCAAGGTGAGTTTTTTTACAGTTTGCATTTGTAGGTCCGTTGTAGCATGCTTACCTTACACAGAACCTCAAATTGACTTTAGGTCTCTTAACTATTGTGGAGTTGAGATCACAGCATTTGTCCGATGGTTAATGCATAAAGGGGTTCCTATAAGCATGTTTCTGAATTATTTTTTTCAAAAAACGAACAATACGCTAATTTGCTAATTTACCTATAAATGTTATTAATATTTAACAAAATGGAAACAACGCTCGTGCCTGGAATAAAGTTCTCTTCGTCATTTTAACTTTAAATGAAATTTCCTTCTCCCGTTTCGCATCCGTTCAACACATTGGACACAGAAAATATAGGAATTAACTTAAAATTATCATTTATAATTTAAGAAAAATACAATTTGGTCTAGTCATGCAACGAAAAAATTCACACAAAATAGAATAATTTCTAGATTCTAAAACCTACCGTGACGCTATAATGGAACAACGTTAAATGAAACGAAAACCATTTCAGGTTAAGGGATGGAAAAATGTTTTTACAGTAAAATAAGCTTTCGTACTCCAAAAAACAACAAGGTTCTTATAAGGCGTAATACAACAGTGCATAATGATAGTCCACGGCAACAGTACATGTTATATTCAACTGACAAATTATTTTGATAAATGTCAGATCTACTTTTGATTGACATGTAAATAAGTATTTTGTTTTCTGACATTTGTAATACAAATGTAGACATGCTCTTGTTCTTACAATGATATTTATTTTGGGCCATCACAATTTTACTCATAGAGTTGGATACAATTTTGGTGACTTTTGAATTTTGAAAAGATTTCTTTAAATGAGCGCAAAGTAGGCCCCATAGAACCCATATCCGGGTTAGTTTCAGTTTTTATCTGTTTTCGTATATACAGGGTGAGGCATTTTTAGGGTAAAGCTTAAAATATCCATTATTATACAAGATATGATAAAAAAATTTATATGTTAATTATACGATGTCTGGAGCTGCATCTTATAAAATTATTTTTACAATCACATGTAGCCCGTAAGTCGCTGCTGATGCAATTTTTTTTCCTAATCGAACACGCCTTATAGTATTATAATTTTTGCATTTTCCATCGAAAGATAATGCATGTTTGTAACAAAATAATATCGAGACTCAGCAACTGCGTTATGGTAGCGATTTTTCATAAAATGTTTATTTCGATAGCTTAATTTCCTATTAACCTAAGGTTCGTTGGCCAGGAAACCAGTTTTTAGGCACATTTTAGGTTTATTTTCGGAAGATTTTTGTATATTGTCAAACACTAAACTTATTTTGATGAAATATGGTACATTGTTTCTCCAATATAGGTTATACTGGTAACCAAATTTGATGCAAGCTTTCTTTAAAAAAATTATATTTCCTATTAAAAACATTTTTATGAAAAGTCACTACCATAACGCCCTTGCTGCGTCCAGAGATTTATTATTCTTTCTCCGTGTTTTGTAAAAAATTAGATGTGCTTTATGTATTATTCAGATTATTATATAAAAACATAATTAGCTTTTATCGCAACATGAGTCCCATTACATTTAAACGTTCATTGCCTTCGTCAATTCACGTGTCAAAAGCTTACGAAAAGTATGGTATAGTATAGATATCAGGAATTATCAATATCTAGGTAATATGGTATCTATACTTCCCTAAACTCGTTTCTGTGTGTATTTTGTAAAATTGTGATATTTATGTAAACAATATGTACAAGCTAGCAAAACAAAAGAAGAGGTATATTAAATAATAGTAATGACTAATTGTTTTCTAATATTTATGATAATAACGGTATATTTTCTTTACTGAACATGTTATCTCACAAGAAAAACAAAATACGAGAAATATTTAGATAACTCTAGCATCGAAACAAAATGCTGTATTTTAGCCAAACCAGTAGACAAAATTAAAGATTAGGACGCACAAAATGCATTATAGTAGTAAATTTTCATAGAAATTGTACACAATTAGTACGACATATGACTAACAGTGATACTAAAATTTTAGACTAACTTTGAAGATCGGTTTTAGAGGCCCTAATACGTCCTCATTTCAAGAATTTTATTTAAAGTGTTACCATCGATATCTCTCTATTATCATAAACAGTATTCAAATCTTGCGTTCTAGCTCCTTTTGAGGAAAAATTTTAAATTCCCCAAACTCAATTTTCTATAAAGTTACAAAATTTAAATTTGTTATATCTAGGTACTCTAAGTTTCTTTAAAAGAAAGTTTTACTACAAATTTCATTATAGTTACAAAAGCTTTTTAAAAGAAAACCTTATTAATAATTGAAAAATGAATGTATCTGCCAATTTATAAGCGTGGCCGGTATTTTTCCTTTTTAATGGCCTAGATGGGTTCGTTTAAGTCAACCTAATCAAACAAATTTTTCCAAGAACAACATACGTTTTTTAATAACAAACTATCAGTGAATCTTTTTAATAAAAATTCACTACTAGGTATCAACAATTAAAAACATCTGCTGAAAATTATAATTTTAGACTCAACGGTGACAAAGTGATCCAGACGTTTGAAAGAAAAATGAGATTTTAGTCCAAGCGTATGAAATTTTAACACTATTGTTTCTACCAAATATGAAAGTTAGTGAAACTAAACAAAATGTTACATGATCGCTCTGGAATCGAACCCGGGCCGTCCGCGTGTCACACGAACTGACGGAACCATGGACGCTGGCTAATACATTTTTGCTTACGTGGTACTTATAGAGACAGCGCGCTGCTACTCCAGGAAATTTTCTATTATATACTAAAATTAAATGTAAGTAAACAGCTGATTACAAAATTAATATAATTGTGACTTGATAATTTGCTAATCGACTCTTTTGATCTTAGATGACGTCTTTATTCGTATTTGTATCATTTTTATAGAGACGTGAGCTGGTTTCTTTTACTCTTTCATATCTTCTCACATTCTTATAATATAATATATCATTTACTTATGAACGAAATACATAACGTCACTGCATTCGCATATCCCTCACTCTAACATTGTAATTGTTACCAAATGATTTAGTACTTGTTCAGGATTCTACTGGCCGAGATTTGTCGATCGCTGGTTCGGGATTAGTAGTTTACGCGTTTTATTTTTATTGTTTATTTATTGTTGAATTATGTTTTGTGTCTGTGGTGTGTATCAATCTACGCACGGCAGTTGACTAAGATGACTACCATGTATTTGTTAGGCATTGGACTTTAACTACTTAAGTCTCTTGATGTCTTTCAGATTTTATCTTTAATTTGGGAAAACTACAAATTTTGTGAACCAAATTAATTAACAATCACCACAAAGGTTTAGTTGTACTACTTCTAGCTACATTTAAAGTTTGATTCCAGTGACTCTGATCCTTCAAAAATATAGCGTTTGCAAACATATCTTTGTATATTTTTCGTAATAAAAATGTCTTTATAGCTGATTTACGATTTCATCCGCGATATTAACAAAACGAAGATATGTACCAAGCTTCGTTTAAATCAATCTTGTATTTTTGTAATTATTCTCCGATATATATATATATATATATATATATATATATATATATATATATATATATATATATATATATATATATATATATATATATATACAGGGTGTTACAAAATAGTGGGCCAACCCGCTAACCACGGATTCCTGGGACGAAAATTTTATGACTTTCCTTATAACATTTTTCATCTGGAGGCCCCGTTTTCGAAATACAGAGTGTTGAAGTTGAACTTGAAAAATAATTTTTCATTTCTAATTTTTGTTTATGAAGTTATCTCCATGAAATTTTGCACGTATCCTTATTTCAGAACTAGACGTAATCTGTGTAGATGAGGAGAGAAAAATCAAATTCCAAGGGGGGACAGGGAGGGGGTGGAACAAGTATTGACCCTCTAAACTTTTTTGTGCGCACGCCAATGGTTTCAAAACAAATGGCTTTTGTTAGACAAAATAATTTTAAAACTTTTGTTTGTCTAGTTTAATTTTCATAAAACAACTGGTTTATGAGTTATTGTAAGTTGTATGGTCGGACTCAAACAGGCGAGAAAAATCCTACGAAACATTTTTTTCATTTATAATTTTTATGTTTTTGAAGTTATCTCCATGAAATTTTGCACGTAGTCTTATTTCAGAACTAGACGCCCTCTGTGTAGATGAGGAGAGAAAAATCAAATCCCAAGGGGGGTACAGGGCGGGTGGAACAAGTATTGACCTTCTAAACTTTTTGTGCGCACGCCAATGGTTTCAAAACAAATGGCTTTTGTTAGACAAAATAATTTTATAACTTTTGTTTTTCTAGTTTAATTTTGATAAAACAACTGGTTTATGAGTTATTGTAAGTTGTATGGTTGGACTCAAACAGGCGGGAAAGAACCTACGAAACGTTATCTCCATGAAATATAACATGTAGTCTTATACCACGACTAGACGACATCTGCGTGAATAAGAAAAAAAAATGAAACCCCAAGGGATATAGGAGGAATAGCATTACGAATAGTCCCCTAAACTTCTTTGTGCGCACGCCAATGGTTTCAAAACAAATTTATGTTATTAGATCAATCAATTTCGTAACTTTAGTTACTTCAGTTAAATTTTTATAAAACGATTAATTTATGAGTTATTTCAAGTTGAATGATCGGACCGAAACAGGACACTTTACTTTCATGAATGGAACGTTTTCTAATATAATTCTTATTATGCAAGGCCTATTTATTTTATATTTTATAAAAAATATGTAATGTCTGATGAACAAATGCACAGGAAAAAAGCATGCTATTATATTCGTTTTTCGTAGAATTTCTTGGACCCACGTAGGCTCTGAAAAATACTAGAAGGTAAGTTGCTCAAAATATTATTTTCACGGCGATATTCAAACTATAGGTATACTTTGTGATAATTGACCTTATCATTTTCGACAATATGACAAATATATCATTTTCTGACATGACAGATATGGTCTTAATAATGGGTAAGAGTTAAATGATAGTAACTTTTTAGTACAATCAGTTTTTAATAATTTATCTTGCTTGTAGGGAAATGTGATTGTAATGCTAGTCATGCTGCTAGACGCTATGCAGCTACATTTCCTAACCGCCAACACCCAAAGAGGAAATTTTTCTCAGCATTATTTCGTCGCATGAGGGAATCAGATACAATAAAGCAACAGCGTACAGGTAACAGCGGGAGACCACACAAGCTCAATACCAGGCAAGAAGAAGAAATCCTAAGAATAGTGGAAACAATACCTGTAACAAGTACAAGAGCAGTAGCCCGCCAAATAAGGCATAATGAGCGTGCCACTATAAATTCAACTGATGTGCACCGAGTACTGAAGCGACAGTCACTGTACCCGTATCATGTTCAGAAAGTACACGCTCTTTTACCCCAAGACGCATTAACAAGAATGACTTTCTGCAACTGGATGTTACTGGAGAACAGTCGTGATCACCAATTCCTTAGATTTATTCCATTTTCAGTTGAAGCCCTTTTCACTCGCAATGGTGTTACGAATTTGCATAATCGTCACATGTGGGCACAAGAAAATCCGCATGCGATAGTCGAAACTCATCATCAAGTCAACTTTAGATTGAACGTATGGGCAGGAATAATTGATGACTTACTCTTAGGCCCAGTTTTTTTTGTCAACTCGAGTAAATGCGGATGTGTTTCTAACATTTTTACAGAACGAGTTCGTAGATTTACTTGACGATATGCCTTTGGAAATTCGGCGAAATATGTGGCTACAACTGGACGGTGCTCCCCCTCATTACGGAAGAGAGGTTCGACAACATTTAAGTAACACATTCAATGGTATTGGCCGGGGTGGGTGGGGGTGGTGGGTGTTGGGCAGATGAACCTGTCAACTAGCCAGCCCGTTCCCCCGACCTCAACCCCTTAGATTTTAGTTTCTGGGGATATATGAAAGAATTTGTGTACAAGGCGCAGAGGAATACTGTATGAAACCAGACATTTTCAAAAAAATTCGGTTTTCTCTTGCTTTTATATTGAGCATTTAATTTAATTATAATTTTATTTCTATAACATCGCTTTACTTACCATTTTTGGTTATTTTTAGTTTAGTTTTCATGTTAATAGTAGACTGACAGTTTAAGTTTAATACAAGTTATACTTATAAAACGGTTTTGATGACTTCTAATTACATATGTGTGAAACAAGTATGTATGTATTCAAGCAGCAATATTTAAGGCAATGGAATGAGCTACAATTTCTGTGTAGTACATTCTTTATTCTGATTGCAAGTGAGTGAAAAAAATTCAAATTTTTTTTAATTTGTTGAGGCATGTCACCGACGTTGAAGAACGCAAATAACCTACGATATTAGTTTCTATTAGACCACCGGCGCCCGAATAAAAAATGTAGTGGTTTGATTTTTCTTATTCACGCAGATGTCGTCTGGTCGTGGTATAAGAATACCTGTTATATTTCATGGAGATAACGTTTCGTAGGTTCTTTCTCACCTGTTTGGATCTGACCATACAACTTACAATAACTCATAAACTAGTCGTTTTCTCAAAATTCAACTAGAGAAACAAAAGTTATAAAATTATTTTGTCTAACAAAACTCATTTGTTTTGAAACCATTGGCGTGCGACAAAAAAATTTAGAGGGTCAATACTTGTTCCACCCCCCCTGTACCCCCCTTGGGATTTGATTTTTCTCTCCTCATCTACACAGATGGCGTCTAGTTCTGGAATAAGACTGCGTGCAAAATTTCATGGAGATAACTTCAAAAACATAAAAATTATAAATGAAAAAAGGTTTCGTAGGTTTTTTCTCGCCTGTTTGAGTCCGACCATACAACTTACAATAACTCATAAACTAGTCGTTTTCTTAAAATTCAGCTAGAAAAACAAAAGTTATAAAATTATTTTGTCTAACAAAAGTCATTTGTTTTGATACCATTGGCGTGCGCACAAAAAAGTTTAGAGGGTCAATACTTGTTCCACCCCCCCCCCCCCTGTACCCCCTTGGGATTTGATTTTTCTCTCCTCATCTACACAGATGGCGTCTAGTTCTGAAATAAGGCTACGTGCAAAATTTCATGAAGATAACTTCATAAACATAAAAATTAGAAATGAAAAATTATTTTTCAAGTTCAACTTTAACACTTTGTATTTCGAAAACGGGGCCCCCAGAAGAAAAATGTTATAAGACGAGTCATAAAATTTTCATCCCGGGAATCCGTGGTTAGCGGGTTGGCCCACTATTTTGTAACACCCTGTATATATATATATATATATATATATATATATATATATATATATATATATATATATATATATATATATATATATATATATATATATATATATATTAACGTATAAAAATTCAAACGGACTTTGAATATGGCTTCTAGAGGCTCTAGTTCGAAGTCATTTAAAAACAATTTAAAAAAATTCCGAAGATCTCACTATCGTTCCATCTCTATTCCTTTTTCATTAGGAAAATTCACTAAAAAGAATATGATATCATTCTCTGATTTGTTGGGTGATATTTCTCAAAAAATACGCCAATATCACAGCATTGTTATTGGTTGTTCAGAAGATTCAAAGACACTTTAAGCATGTTTGAATTTCGTCTCAGTTCTTACGTCGGCCACAGTCGGCGAAGTAACGGTATTTAGCGTGCGAAACGGATCGCTATTAGCGGTTTTCAGCCATCATTGCATGGCTAAGGGACATTTTCATTTCAACAGAAACCTTAAATTATTGCAATACAAATGCGCTACAAGTTTGGACGTTATATGTATCTATTTGAAAATTATAATTACCAAATAGGTATTACTGACAATTTTTTTTGTATCAGCGAGTTTTAGAAAAAATCACTAATGAGGAGATCGCGACTTTTCAATTTTAAACAAATGTCTTCAAACAGTGCTGGATAGGTCCCCCTACATTTAGTTATCATGGGGGAGGCCAGGCTAGGACTATACAGACTAGCCTGCAATGATAGACCGAAGATCAACCCAGGCTGCTGGGGCCACTGCAAGATTCAGGAGATCGTGAAGGAGGCCATGCTTGAAATGAGGTCAGATTTCGCAAGCCCACGAATCTGCAGGGAAAACAATTTTACAGTGGAAATCCCCGACCGCGAAACATGGCGAAGGAAGACGCCGGGCTTACCACGGGACACGCTCGTCTGGTTCAGAGACAGTTCCGGCGGGGAGCGTGGGACGGGGCAGGCGTTTATTTGGAAGGATCGAGGGTAAGTCACAGTATTTCCCTCGGGCTTCATGTAACAGTCTTTCAGGCCGAAATGTACGCCATCTGGCACTGCGTGCGAGAAAACAAGAGGCTACACTAACAAGTGGGTCCTCATAGCCACAGATAGCCAGGCAGCCCTTAAGGCCCTAAGTAGTCACGGGTAAATTCCAGTCTGGTAAGTGAATTTCGAGACGAGACGAGCGACCTGGCTGGGCACCCTTATCTGGGTAGCGGGTCACTCGGGGGTCAAAAGCAATGAAGAAGCCGACAGTCTAGCGAAGAGAGGGCCAGCAGAACCATTTATGGGACCAGAACCGGTCCTGGGTGTGACGAAGAGCACTGCCAGGGGATCCATTAAGTCCTGGGTCAGAACCGAACATAAGGTGTACTGGGTAGACTGTCCAGGGCTTAGACATAAGAAGTCAGTAACTGAGGAACCCAGTTCAAAGAGAGCTGTGGAGCTGCTAAATCTTAGCAAAGTATAGCTCAGAAACATAACAGGACTATTGATGGAACACATGGCCGTCAAAAAACACCTGCATACAATGGGGCGGTTCGAGAAGGACTTAGCATGCAGTCTTTGCGGCGAAGGGGGGGAATCAGCCCAGCACATAAAACAACGGGCATGCGCAATAAGCCAAAAGCTGCGGTGCCATCGGGGCGGTAAAGACGCGGACGAGCCTTAAGGGAGAAAAAAAGTCATCCTTAGACCAAGCTTCTATAACCAATTATGTTTCAACTAATACTCTTCTCATTTGATTAAAATATTTGCAAAAATGCATCTAAAATACACCGTATATATTAGAAATAAATAACTGAAGATCTTTATGGGATATTATCTATCTTTTATTGTACGTTACTTTGCATACTAGTGGTCTCGGGGTTAAGCGACCTTCTCATGAGAGAAGAGACGTGGGTTCAAACCTCAGTGGTGATTGAGTATTTTTTTTACTTTTATTTTCCTTGATTCAATTATAACGACCAGATTATTGAACGAATGTTCGTAAGAAAAAAAAATGATATCGTTCACCGTTCTAGATTTATTTCAATTGTTTTGCAACTTTTCATGTTTTTGGCACTAGTGAAAATTGTGGCATATCTGCCAATATATAGCAGGGTCCCATGTCCCAGGTTCTTTGCCTAAATGTTGCGAATCTTGACGTTTCAAATCGGGACTTTGACGTTTTAAGAAAAACCCAATTTTTTTAAATGCCTATAACTTTTTTGTCTATTAATTGACACACCCAAGTTTTGATACGTGGTTCGCTATTTATAATACAAATATAAAGAGATAAAAAATTTTCGTAAAGAAACACGAATTGTTCCGGGAAAACCTGTGCCGGTTTTCCTGGCTAACGAACTTATCCAAGCTATTTGCAAAAGGAAGGCAAATTTGATTAAAATCGGCCCATTATTTTTTGTGTTATCGGTGTGATACATACATACATACACATTTTTTTTCAAAATTAAAAAGCCGAGATCTCCTCATTAGTGAATTTTTATAAAGAAAATTCACTAAAAATCGCTAAGCATCTAGTCACGTAATCGGATTGATTATTAGATATAAACTAGTAAACTTGTACGCTGGTCGAAATCCGATACATTAAATTCAGCTCAGAAGTGAGACGGCCCGCGGAAATGCGACTGAATAATTAAAACAAAGCATTCTTTAATCTATTTGAACTGGTCAACTTTTTCTCGGTAACGAACTTATCCAAGCCACTTGCAAAAGAAAGGTACTAACCAAATTTGATCAAAATCCGCCCAATATTTTTTAGTTATCGGTGTGACACACACACACACACACACAAATATATATATATATATATATATATATATATATATATATATATATATATATATATATATATATATATATATATATATATATATATATATATATATAATATATATGCATACATGAATATATATATATATATATATATATATATATATATATATATATATATATATATATATATATATATATATATATATCACAATTTAAACTGAACTCGGATATGTGTTTTGGGGGGCCTAATTACGCGCATTTGAAAAAACTTTTTCAAATGCAAAAGTCGGGATCTCATTATTAGTGAATTCTTTTTAAGAAAATTCATTAATATATATTTTGAAAAAGCAAAAGTTGAAAATTATACGTATCCCTTTGCACGACAACCAAAAAATTAATTTACTACTATTATCTGTAGATTAGAGCCCCGTTGGTTCAGTGATAAGATCGTGTGTCTCCGAACCGAAGGGTACTGGGTTCGATCCCAGGGTACTCCTTTCACTTTTTCAGTACATACATTACCATCAACCGAGGTTGTGGCATTGTATTTGAGCACGTTGAACGTTTGCACATTCCGCCTTTCGAAAGGGGTGTAAAGCCGTCGGTTCCGTGTCTTTGCGATCTCGGACACGTTAAAGGTTCCTATCCTCCTTACAAAACGTCAGGGGTTCAGGAATATTTCAAGGATAGTGAGGTGAAACTGTTCCCTGGCGTTGGTGATTGGCCATAGTCGCGGAAATCAGCCGCCGTTAAAGAAATAAAAACACACAGATATCTGTAGATTGTATCGCAAAAAATTATCAAACTTATGCTTGATTATTTTTTATAACACATGTGATACAGCAGATAATTGTTATCTTCAGTCGATTGTTGCAGTCAGTTTATTTTATTCCTACAAAAAAATGTGTGTTGCTGAAAATATAGTTGGATTAGCTTTAAAAAGATCACGCTACCCACTATCTAATTAAAAAATTTCGAAGGGGTAGCTATCCTCTGAAGAGGTATGACGATATGGGTGAGATTTTTATGTAAAAAAGTTAGTATTTGACAATAAAAATCGAACGGTTTTTAAATTTTCTTTATTAATGGTCACTTTTATTTTTATTTAAATTATGCGTGATTTTATATACATAGTGTATATGTAATACTTTTACCAAATTTGATGTATTCTATTAAACAAAAGACATACTTAAGATATTTTTATGAAAATTTACTAATATAAGGCACTTGCAGGCTTTTAATTTAATATATTAAACTAGAACTATAGGGCGATCAGTACAAAGTCTATAAAAAGCTAAACGGCACTGTCACCTCCAAACGTAAAATTTCAAAATGTATTCCTGGGAAAGTTTAATGGTATTATATTATTAGTGAATTTTCGTAGAAAAAATTCACTAATGGGGAGATACCGACTTTTGAATTTTGAAAATATTTTTGAAAATGAGCGCGAACTAGGACCCCTAGAACCCGTATCCGGGGTCAGTTTCAATTTTTATATATATATATATATATATATATATATATATATATATATATATATATATATATATATATATATATATATATATATATATATATATATATATATATATATATATATATATATATATATATATATATATATGTATCACACCGATAACTCAAAAAATAATGGGCCGATTTTGATAAAATTTGGCATATACCTTTCTTTTGTAAATGGATTGGATAAGTTCGTTAGCCAGGATAATCGGACGAGGTTTTCCGGGAAAATTTTGAGTTTTCATTCGAAAAAAATTCTCAAAAAATAATGGTTCGATTTTAATAAAATTTGGCATGTACCTTCCTTTTGTAAATGGCTTAGACAAGTTTGTTAGTCAAGGAAATCGGACGAGGTTTTCCGCAAAAATTTTGAGTTTTCATTCTAAAAAAAATTTTATCTCAAAGAATAATAGGCCGATTTTGATAAAATTTGGCATGCACCTTCCTTTTGTAAATGGCTTTGATAAACTTGTTAATGAGAAAAATCAAACGAGGTTTTCCGGAAAAAACTTCAATTTTCATTTGAAAAAAAAATTTTTCTTAAAAAAATAAAAATCTATGATAACCGAATTTGGTAGGTAGGTTACCGATATAAAAAGTAAACTATACACCAAAATTTAGACTTCTATGTTACAAGAAAAAAAAGTTATAATAAAATATTTTGTGCCAGATCATTTCTATGAAAATTCACTACCATAACGCACTTGCTGCGTCCAGGCTTTTTTAACCGGTATTTGCGTTTCATGATGATGACGTTTATGATACAAAATGAAAAAAAAAATACTTTAATTTACTTAGAGTGAACGTAAATATTTTTCAACACCTCTGAACAACTGTCTCATTTCATTTATGTGAAATGTTCACAACTTTATTTGAAGAAATCGCAGATAATGTTGAACGTTCAGCTAAAATGACAGTCTTTAGCAATACGGAAATGGAGTGACCATTGTTGGCTTTCGGCCTGCTGTACATCGGATACCCTCTTTTACATTCAGCTCATAGGAAAATGTGCCATGCTGCACGTTCACTCAATACAATTTCCTTAGCAAATGCGCTATAAAAATTTATGCTTTTCCGATGCTAACGACTCTTAGACTTGGAATACGGATAAGAGAGATTTTCTACACTTTTTCTTTATTTTATTGATTTGTCGAGTAGAGGTACTGATGGAACCGTGGGTTTTCCATATCAATTTTAACTAAATTTATTGACAGAATTAGTAGTGTGTGCTTCTGATCAACATTGGTTATACACACTAAAAACGAATAATCTCTTTAAATGGTTTTTACAAGACGTTTTTAACTGTTACTAGCTTTTACCCAAGGATTTGTCAAGGCGTACAATATGCTGATTTAATATCTGAGACAGAAAAACTATGTAAATTTGTGGAAAGGTATTGGCTACATGTCATCATCATAGTCTACAGGCGATCCTACATGTCGTCGCAACCATGTCTCTTTGTCTCCAGTAACTCTATCTCTAAGTGAAGATTATAACCTACGATGGGCACCGATAAGTACACTTGGAGAACCCAAATCACTACAAAAACACTTTTAACAACCTGACGATAGTTCCACTAACCAAGCTGGCGTTATCAGAGAATAATTTTTCCTCTTCTGATTATGCTAACTTGGTTAGGTGATCGCCAGGTTTTTAATGTGTGGTGGTAATTTGGATTCTCCAAGTGTACTTTTCAGTAGCTCTTTCCATTTCACTGTAACTTCAGCACTTAATGAATTAGGCCAGACCCAAGCAACAAATTAAGGCATGTTAACCAGCACCTCAATCCGAAACACCTAACCAAGTTGTATTTTAGTAATAATTAATCAAAATATTGGCTTGATTGCCATAATCGCTACAAATTTGATAATGCAGCTCTGCATGAGCTCACACTTATTTTTTTTAACTAACAAAACAGTAGCATCAATTGTCTAGTGGTAAGCACATGTGCCTCTAGACCCAAAGTTCGTGGGTTTGATCCCCAGCAGAAGCGGCCAATTTTTTTCCGCACATACTATAAATTAATAATCATCGTGGTTGTGGGATCGTGTTGGAACAAGTTTAAGGTTACGACCTTATGAGAGGGCGCAAAATCGTCTGTTAGGTCTACCATGCGATGTTGGATACGTTAAAGTCCCCCACCTTCTTTACAAAAAGGAATGGACTCCACGATATTTCCAGGATAGTGAGGTGAAACTGATCTCTGGCATCGGTAATTGGCTATAGTCGCGAAAATAGGCCGATGCTAAAAAATGCCTACTTTATCCTGGACCCTGCTTTTTTCTAAAAACACCATTTACTCTAAAAAAACAAAATTTGGATATAGAAATGCTGATACAAATTGAAAGAGGATCTTCAACTACATCTAATAAAAATATAAAATAAAAGTTCCATTTAAATTGAACGAATTTTTTAATTTTTAAATCCTAAGGAATCTAGATACATTTTACAAACCACCCTGTTTATAGAATTTTTTTTTTCAACATCACATCGGAACTTAATTATCCTGTGAAGCAAAAATATTTTCTCAACATATTGACATGAAGCGAAATCACTTTGATTAAGCCAGCCTTCTTGTGAAGATAATTTATATCTATATATATATATATATATATATATATATATATATATATATATATATATATATATATATATATATATATATATATATATTTCGCAAACAGTGGAAGATAAGGACAGAGTTTCCTGATTAAAGTTATTGTGAAATGACAAACCGCTTTGTCGTTATTTGTGCAACAAACATATTTTTAAAATATACTCAATGTTTTCAATAAAGCTTCGACAAAAATCTAGCGTAACATACTGGTGTAAGTCGCTATTTCTACATTTTTCGTAGTTCTATAAGTCATTATAAGGTATAGAGTCCAGCGTTCAATAAAACTCATCTTACTTTAATATCTACGAAAGTAATCCCAATAGCAGTCTCCAAATTGCTGGTGTCGTAGGAAAACTGTCTGCCAGCTGTTGACCACACTGATGTGTTTATGACTTCTTCCAATACTGACTTTTTTTTTTGCTTAGCCCGCTGTGACGCGCAGTCTGGGATAAGTAGCTGTTTTTAATAAATATCCCGCTTGCCTCCACCGCTAGGTGCGAAATTCTCACTTTTATTAAATGTTTGAACTAAAAGGCGTCAAACCTATCAAAGTCCGTTGGCAATTCACAAAAAGTGAATTGCCAACGGATATAAAAAGTCATCCACGCCTGTCCTGTCTCATCAAAATTCAATACGAAGAAAGAAGCGAGAGTCAGTCAATTTCCGACGACACAATCGCGAAGATTGAACAAGACGTACCAAGGAGCGAGAGCGAGTCAATTACGACAAGATCATCGCGAATATGGAGCAACCATGCACCAAGATGGGGAAATCAGTCTCGGTCATCTCTGCATATTGATTCATAAGTTTGTCGAAGCCCATTCATAGGACTTTGCTGAAAAAGTTGCGATATCAGAGGGTGTGTGCGAGGTTCCTTCTGCAATATGCAGCCAAAAAAAAACTTTAATTCGATCGCCACTAGGTGACGAACCTAGGCGTTCCGTTTCATATCTGAGATTAGGCAGCAATTGCATTCACCTCCGGAGTAGGCGAAAAAATCCAAACAAACACAACTGTGTGTTGGGATTAAAAAGAATATTGTTGGTCGACTGCATGTCTCCTGGAATCGCAATAAACGCTGGCGTGTATTATGAGACATTAAAAAAACACAGATGGACGACTCAGAACCGGAGAAGAGGAATACGGAACAAGCGCGCAGAGGGCGCGGGCCGTCTCCACGACAAGGCTCGCTACTACGTCGCCCGTAAAACTGCTGTTCTTCAGCAACAGTTTAGATGGGACATCATTACTCATCCTCCTTATAGTCCGGACTTGGCACCCAGTGATAACCAGTTGTTTTCTTAGCTGAAAGAGCATGTGCCCAAGGGCGCTTCAGCTACAACGACTAGGTGAAAGATGAGATCCAATGCTCAGTCAAAGACATTTCGGGAAGCTGGTATAACATGGGCGTACCAAAACTGCCACAGTCCCTACAGAAATGAATCGAAAATTTTAACTTGGACCTAAGAAAGAGGTTTATCAATTCCTTCGTATGGGGTTAGGTAAAATATGGGGTGGAAAGCTGGACTTTTACTAGACAGGACATACGGAGAATCGCAGCTTTTAAAATAAATAAAATGACAAAAGCAGGGTACACCGGCAGAAAGATGAACAAAGGTGTTCTAGAAAAGGCATGATATGAAAGATGCTTGCTGAAAGAAATTGAGGAGGAAATAAAATTTATTGGACAATTTCAGACACGTAGTTAACTTTTCGAAAACCTTGTTTAAAGGACACGTTCATGAAAATCAGTGAAGATGTAAACCAGGGAAATCATTCCGTAAAACCTGACACAATTCATGAACTACGGAAGCTACAATGAGGTGAAGAGAACTGTCGAAAACAGGGAATTATGCATTCGACGAAAGCGCGACATCGCCTTTAGGCTGTAATGATAATGACGATAATATATATATATATATATATATATATATATATATATATATATATATATATATATATATATATATATATATATATATATATATATATATATATATATATATATATATATATTTGTTTGATTTCATTTGAAGATATCTTGCAAGCTCTATATTGATAAGTTTTTCCATAACTTTAGACAAAACCAATAGATTGTGCTTGCCTTTTTCATGAATAGGTCAGGCTTGTTTTCCGGGAGGACAGAAACCCTCCTAACATCTTAAAAAGTGTCACAATTAGAATCACTTTCGCAACACACATTTTAGGAATTAGGCTGGTATTTGATCGGGTACTAGAGCTTTTTGATTTGAAACATATATAACCCTTACAAGTATAGTTGGGCATTTATAAACTGTTTGTAACCCTTAAGACAAAACCAATCTTAGGTCTTTTTTGCAACTTAAAAATTATGTTCTCCTTGACGTCTTCGCAAGAAAACACAAATTTAATATTCTACGTATTGCTTTGTAGACATTTCGAAATTTTAGCTGTTACATTAGTTTTAGAATAAAAGTGATTGAGATCAAAATTGTACTGAGCAGCATTTGCATTTCTACAAGTTATATATTTCAGTGCTTACGTTAGATTCTCTGTTTTATGTATTAACTAAGATTACTATAATAATCTGAATCGCAGCTATAACCAAAATTATTACATTTGCGATTGTAATCTGTAGAGATAAAACAAGTTTAACCATGAAAAACTGTCTATTTAACTTACATGTAAGATATGTAA
Source organism: Tillus elongatus (assembly GCA_964006375.1). Classification (NCBI taxonomy): domain Eukaryota; kingdom Metazoa; phylum Arthropoda; class Insecta; order Coleoptera; family Cleridae; genus Tillus; species Tillus elongatus. Next base: position 61,035,612 of record OZ023267.1, on the reverse strand, counting down.
AACAAAACCAACCCTTAGATGCAGCGTGTTGCCCCAGGAAAAGCATCTTTCTTCTTTAACTTAATTTTAAGTTCAGTTCTAACATTCTCAGTTTATCTTCTATCTCGATCACAAATCACTTTAAAACAAAACTCGTTTAAAATCGTCTATTCACATTAGTTTTAATGTCTGTATTAAATCCATAAACATAAGTTTTATATCAAACGAGGTAACTTTTCAGTTTTCAGTTTAGTAAAAATAAAAATAGTACAAATCTTTGGCTAGGTTGTTGTAAACTTATAAAGACCAGACATTTATATAGCTATCAAACTGCGACTTGATTTACATAATTCGCAGCCACAAAAATACAGCGCTTCTTATAAATGAAGCACAAAACAAGAAAATGTTCTAGCAGATTTTTATGTAAATTTATTTTAATGTTTCCTTTAATTTTCAAGCCTATTTCCACCACCGATCACCGAGGTTAGAGAGCAGTTTGGACCTAATTAACACAAACACTTATTTAAGCGCTTTTGTAGACTGAAACACGTCACGGTGCATATATCGGATGGGTTAACGTCCCCTCCGAAGGGAGAAATGTTCAGTAATGCCTAAACACAATGGCACTGCCTTAGCAGCTGTTATTTTTGGGTGGGTGCCAAATAAATAAATAAATTTAAAGTATTGACGCAGCAAGTGCGTTATGCTAGTTTATGCGTAGCAAGTGGCTTATGTTAGCTAATTAACAGCCATATGGATTTGAAGGTCAACGTTCAACTTAAGGCACTATTTTAGAGCTAACAAACAATGATTCATACTTTGGACAACTAATCATCATGGCTCTGTGTTTTCTCTGCTCTTGGATTGGGCAAAATCCTTTGATACTGTCAGATATATTTTATTTCTTTATATTTTAAAAAACGTGGGCATAAGAAACTGACCTTTGGAACCTATTTGAGATATATTTCTGACCAAAATCGATCTGTAGGACTCTTGTACGGGGTGCCACGGAGAGCAGTCCTCGGGTCTGTACTGTTTAGACTGTATTTGAGTTCTTTGTTTAATAAAAGTAAACTAACTACTAATTGACGAATGGCTTGGTGTGAGCTTAAGGCTAAGAGTAAACAGGATCTTAATTCAATTGTAGAATAGTTAGATTAGTAGTAGTTGTAGTAGTTGTAGTAGCAGTGATAGGGAGGTCAACACCAAGCAAAGAGGCCACCATGGGCTCTTTTTGCCAACCCCAGCAACCCAGCAACCATGCTCTACTTCTCCTCGGTTCCGTCGCCAAACCGCCTCGATCTCGAGATGAAGGCCGTGACGGTCTTCAATTGGACGGTACTTACCTGATTCCTCTGCAGAGTCCTCGATCCGAACAATTCTGTTCGAAGACTCCCAAAATCCTCGCATTCGCACAGGTAGTGGTAGGACGTTTCCTCATCCCAAATGGGATACCTCTCTACGCCTATCAATGTGAGGTGTCTTCTAAGTGCGCAGTGGTCTGTGAGCACACAAAGGATGCGGAGAAGCGTAGGTCGACTCCTTCCGAGTAGCCAGACAGCTTTATCTCTGTACGGCCCCTCCACGAAATCCCTCGCCTGCCTGCAGTCACCCACCGACCCCCAGTGCCTCTTCATTGCTTCCTCGGTCCACCAGTCTAAGGCGACGGAGACCGACTTCCTACTTATACCTATGGCCCTCTCCGGGTCACAGAACGGCCGCCGGGAACCAAGCCTTGCGAGATTATTCGCGACCTCATTCCCCGCCACGCCACAGTGTCCCGGAACCCACACTAATTGTACCTCCTTTGTCCTGGCTAGTCCTCTGAGTCCGTCAGCGCACTGCTGTACCAGTGTAGACCTGATTCTGGCCGCGCAGACTGCCCGGAGGACTACCTGGCTGTCCGAGCAGATGTACACACATTTCTCAAGACTCCTCTTCACATCCTGTCTGTTGGCCACAGACAGGATAGCGTACACCTCTGTTTCTAATGCCGTGGTATATGCGCCAAGGGCATAGCTCTCGCCCACCCCCAGGCCCTCGATGTATATTCCTGCCCCGGAGGATTGTTTGTCCTCCAGCCTCAATCCGTCGGTGAAACAGACCAGGCTTGTGGGCTGGAATTTAACCTCATTTTCCCTCCACTGATCCCTACTGGGGATCCTGAGGGTGTATGGCCTAGTCAAACTAATATCATCCTCGGCATCCCGCACCTTTATAGCGGAAATCGGAATTTCCTTTTCCACCTCCTTGGCGACTCTTGCATGCCGTATTACTGCTCTCTCTCTCTCTCCGCACCAGTTTCCTGCGTCTCGCATTCTGAGATGCGACGTCATCGCCTCCCTCCTGACACAGTTGGGAAGCGGTGGCAGCATCAATAGGACCTCTAGCGCGGCTGAGAGTGTCGTCCTAATAGCGCTTGTGATACCCAGGATTGCCAGCCTTTGGAGTTTGGCCAGCTTCCTGCTGGTAGTTTGGTTCACACCGCACCACCAGACCAACGCCACATAGAGGATCCTCGGCCCGACGATCGCAGTGTAGATCCAGTGAAGGATCCGAGGATTAACTCCCCAGGTCCTCCCTATCACTTGACGCAGCTGCCAGAGCGTCGCCACTTCCTTCCTTACAATCTGTTCTATTTGCCACCCCCATGTTAGTTTGGAGTCCAGGATCACCTCCAGATATTTGATCTCCCACCCTAAAGCTAAAGGTTTTCCAAACATCACGGGCGCCCTAAACCCATCTACCTTCCTCTTCTTGGTAAATAGGATCATCTCCGTCTTCGCCGGCGTACGCCTGGGCGTAGAAGCCGTTTTTGGAGAGCCGCTCCAAGATATGGTTAGATTATAGACTGTTAACAATCAATTACGACAAGACTATTTCTCCCATTCATCTTCTACAGAACAAATCTTCCCAAATCAAGACACCTAACGGCGGAAGTCAATAAAGTAGCATTTGCTGAAACAAACAATAATAGGAGACAACCATCTAGAATCAAAGCATCGTGCTGATTACCTAAATACCAAATTAAGATCATTATCTAATATCTAATAAACCATCTAAGGATTAGATTTCGGTAAGAGGTTTGAAGATTGCATACCCGGCATTAGTAGAATTACATTTGGTGTATGGTATATTGGGGTGACGAGGAATACTTAACATACATGTCAATAACACATAAAATCATACATCTTGACAAACGCTGGAATTTATATTTATTTCTTGTAAACATTGTATACATTATATTTAAGAAAATGATATAGCTATGGAACACTTAAGAAATTTGGTTACCTCGATTTTAGAATTTAAATTTTCCAGAAGTTCGAAATTCGACTGTGAAGGTTAGATATACTGTTTTCGATGTTCGAAGATCGAGAAAAAATACATAGTGAATTCGCACACCTCTACTGGAAACTCTTCTTTCAAATATATCACACAGAATACGTCCAGCTGCATTAATTTAGATTGCAGATTGTTTTAATAAGTCGTATAGGCTTGTGGCGTCTCAGCGCTGAGCTCCTAATATGCTTTTGTGCGTGACTTTTTTTCTTATAGCTGTGCAAAAAGTTCAGACATTTTATGTACTGTACTATTTTTTAGGGGCTATTTTACCTATTTCTACGGTATTAAGGGCACCCCTCCAAGGCATTTGAGCCTCTTGCAGAACTCAGCCATGCAGTCGCATTGCAAGTGTTCTGTTGTATCTGCTGCTTCAGTGCAGTATTTGCAGTTTTCATTGTTTCCATTACCCATATTCAAAAGGCGATACCTTACTGTGGGGTATCCTGTGAAAAGCCATGTGATTATTTCCAAGTCGTTCCTGTTCAATTCAAGGAATAGTTCAGACTTCCCTCTTTATATGGTGATGAACTCTTTTGCCTGCTTTAAGCCTGGCGTTTTCCTTCAATATGACAGCATTTGGTTCTTAAGTATCTAAATATTAAGTTTATTTCTTACATGGGTTTTTATTACACTACAATAGGGCTCTGGACCATAAAAGGTGTTGCTGCTGCCCTTTTTACAAGGATATCTACTTCCTTATTTTGTTTAATGCCTTGATGCGTTGGTACCCACATAAAAGTTACTTTGTTGTTCGTAGCCAGTAGCTTCAAGGTTTTTGGCAGTCCCAGGTCATTTTAGACTTGGTTCTGAAAGATTTCAGGGTCTTTAGTGCTGCCTGATTATCTGACAGTATATAGATCTCTCTATTTCTGACCTTTCTTTGTATGCAATCTGCTGCACAGAGCTTTATAGCAAGCATATCTGTCTGGAAGATGGTGGATGTTTCCCCTAGCGACTTAGCGAGTCTAAAGTTAGGTCCTCTTATTCCCAGTCCTCCCCCTTCATTTGTTTAGACCCGTCTGCGTACCATACAGGTGAGTTATTTTTTAGACTTTCACTGTCTCTGTTCCATGCTTGGCGGACGCCTATGACTGCCTCAAATAGAATGGCGAAGTCCTGTTCGGCGTGCATTTGATATGTTGGTTTGGCGAGTGACTCCAGTAGAATAATTTCCAGGATCTTAAAGTGGCCAACCCAGTCTCCTGGTTTGGATTTGTCTGCTTGAAATAGTCTTGAAGCACTTAGTGCTGCTCCCATCCCCAGCATATATACTCATACTCATACCCATTTATTAGTGGTCAAAATTATGCATTATGTCTTACAAAGAAGCTGTGCTTGTGCTTGTATCAACATAATTTTGTAAAAATCCTCAAATAATCAAACTGTCAAAACAATTTCAGTTAATGTCACTTTCTGAATTTTGATCAATCTTGCTTTTTCTTCTCTTTCTTCTTCCACAAACATTTCTATAGCCATTACAAAGATTTATTTTCACTCTCGCCTAACTATTCCTCTTCATTTCAACCAAACCTTCTTAAAAAACATAATTTTTTAGTACATACATTTTGGCATTTTACATGACATCGACTACAAAATATGCAGTGGAGTATTATGCAGCATCGCCTCTATTGCAGCTGTAGGTCCCGTTATTCCAAAACAGATCTGCCTCTTCAATGTTTGCAATTTGCTTTGTGTTTAGGCTTGTTTTCTCCACCGTACTGTAGATGCATATCTGACCATGGGCTAAACCACAGTTTGGTATATCCAACCTGGGATTTAGCTCCCATGTCTTTCCTACGGCAGGTTCATATTGTCATTGTGGCTCTTGAAAGAGTTTTTTCTCGGGGTATGTTCCAGTTCAGTTTTTGGTCTAAGAAGATACCTAAATAAAAAACTCTGGACGCAGCAAGTGCGTTATGGAAGTGAATTTTAATAAAAATGTTTTTAATTACAAATATATCGCTCTAATGCGAGCAGGCATCAATTTGGTTACCGGTATAACCTATATAGTAGGAACAATGTACCGTATTTTATCAAAATAATTATTTGAAAATGTACAAAAATTTTCCGAAAACTTTAAATGTTTCCTATAAAACTGGTCTCCTAGCCAATGAATCTTAGGTTAATAGCAAATTGAGTTATTCAATTTGACACATTTAATGAAAATTCGCAACCAAAACGCACTTGCTGCGTCCAGATTTTTTTCTTAAAACATGCATCATATTTCGATAAAAAATGCTAAAATGCAGTAAGGAATTTGTTCTACAAAAATTAGCTAAAAATTATAGACCGTATAAACTTCACTAAACCTACAGCGAAAGCATCAACTTAACTAAACCGACAGCCAAAGCATCAGAGAAAGGGTCTACTTGAAATGAATTTTCTGTAAATATGTTAGTAAAATGAAGGGTGGTGACGGTTGAATCTGAAACTTAAGGGTTCGCAGAACACTCTTCTTGCAACATTTTCTTTTCACAATCCGTATTTGTTTCACGTTCTTTGCCTAAACATTGCAATTTTGACGTTTTAAATAGCGAGTTTGACGTTTTGAGGAAAACTCCAAAATTTGTTTCTTTAGCTGCCCGTAACTTTTTTGTCCTTAAACTTAGAGACCTAAATTTTGGTGCATGGTTCACATAATACAAATACGCGTACCAAATCTGGTTGTCCTCATTTTGTTATTTCCGGAAATATGAATTTTTTTAGAAAGAAAACACAATATTTTCCGGGAAAACCTGGTCCGATTTTCCTGGATAACGAACTTATTCAAGCCACTTGCAAAAGGAAGGTACTCACCGAATTTGAACAAGATCGGTCTATTATTTTTTGAGTTATTGGTACGATCTATATATATATATATATATATATATATATATATATATATATATATATATATATATATATATATATATATATATATATATATATATTATATAAACACGGATCTCCCCATTAGTGAATTTTTTTAAGATGTAGCTCAATGCATAGTAACAGATATATTGAGTTTTAAGGATTTTTTACGAAAATTCGACAAAAATGATATATCATTAACCGATAAACACTATAGCCAATTGCTATTGCCTCAACAATAGACTTGCTTATTTTAGTGTTCAAATTATCAGTTATTATACTTTGACAGTTTTTTGTGTCTTTCAGTGCTTTTTTAGTTGCTTAATGCTTTTAACTTTGTTAGCGTAGTTTGCATGTTCAAATCAATATTTTAACTGTGGTTACTGTATCTATAGTTTTTAGATTTTTAGATTTTGATTTGACTGTTGGTCAGTGTTTCTTCTGTGTGACTTGTGACCTTTGACTTTTCTGTGAGGATCACCTTGTCATCATTGTGCTCGATGATGCACAATTGCCTACCGGAAAAACTAATGTTTTTCTGACAGTCCTGTCTTGTTTGTGTTTTTAGATTTTCCCCTGAGGATGACCTCTTTGAGTGTCGAAACGCGTCGGGTAAGAGAAATCTTAAGTAAATTTTGGTGTCTGGAGGAGAAGCCGCTACATTCAACGTTTAACTATAGCCAACACTACTGCCAAAGTATCAGAGAAAGGGTCTATTTGAAATGAATTTTCTGGGAATATTTTAGTAAAATGAAGGACAATGACGATTGAAACTAAGACTTCAGGCTTTGTAAAACATTCTTCTTGAGAGATTATCCTTCCATAGCTCATATTATTTTCAGGTTCATTGCCTAAATATTACCAATTTTGACGTTTTAAATCGCGACTTTGACGTTTTGAGGAAAACCCAAATTTATTTTTCTTTAAATGCCTGTAACTTTCTTGTCGTTTAACCTACAGAGCTAAATTTTGGTAGGAAACTTACCTATAATTATATCAACCCGTGTACGGTTGGTTGCCCTTACTTTGTTAGTTCCGGAGATATATAGTTATAGGTGTGACACACACACACACACACACACACACACACACACACACACAATATATATATATATATATATATATATATATATATATATATATATATATATATATATATATATATATATATATATATATATATAAACATATAAAGTCTGAAAGCGACCTCGCATTTGAGTTCCAGGGGTCCTAAATACCTCTCATTTGAAGAAATTTTTTCAAAAGTCGGGATCTCCTCATTAGTGAATTTTTTTTAAGAAAATTTACTTAAACTTCACTGGAAAATTGTATTTGCTTCATTCAGAGTGGGAGCTTTTAGGTTAATGAATGTCAATATCTTGGTTATATAGAAACTGCTTCTATTGCCGGTAATTATAATTAGTTATTTTATTATGTTTGTTCTTATTGTTATAAGTTTATTTTATTTTAATGCTCGATATTGAGACACATCACAAAGAAATTTTAAAGATTTCGCTTCTCAAATTTATTTTCCTTTAAAAAAAATTTTTTGAATAAAATACCCTAACGCAGCAACGTATTTTTGGTTATTAGTTATTAAGGATGCGTAAAAATAAGTTTAATTTTAGCCTGTCTGACGATGTTTTAAAAGGTGAAACCCTTTCAAGAGAATACAAGTATTTGTGAAGCCAGATCTACATCTGTATTTAGAATTTATTAGTATCTAACTCACCTTTATTTTCTTTTAAGTGGAAGAGGACCCTTTAAATTCAGATAATCATGTCTGCTGTATAAAGTTCTCTGTCCCATATTTAATAAAAAGCATCAAATTAATAAGAATGCCGACCTTTTGGAATGAACTTAAGCAAAAAGGGATTCTCGTTCTATACCGCGAAAAGGAAACTTTCTCCTCAAATGTAGCATGAAGCGTAGTAATTTTAATGAAGGCTTAATTGTTGTTCATAAAACTAAGATCTCATACAAATAATGGAGGGATATTTTCTTGCATTGAAGCAAAACATTCATTATAAGAGTCCAAAGACCTGGGCAAAGTAAAATAAAATAATGAAAACTCATTAATGAGAAACTCTGAACAATCGTTTGGTTTTTTACACAGCTGAATCATTACATTAATTCAAGTTCTTGATAAAGTCATTACCGACTATCCGAGTTAGTTGGTGCAATTATCATCATTATTTGATTGTACGACTTCTGCTGTAGTAAAAGTTTAGTTAGGATCAGGAAACGTGCCGGAGATACGGTGATAAATGCGAACGAACCTATTATGGGACTTCATCACCGCCTTTCGCGCCCTGTAACGTGAAAGAAACTAGAAATAGAAGAACTCAGATTAGTCTGATCTCTGATAAGGGCAGCATTGCAGACCGTGATGCGTCAGTGCCCCTTTCTGATCCTCAATTACCTTTAGCCCCGGCTCCCTCGACTGGTTTCCTTCCGCCCTTGTATTGACCATCCGCGTCGATAGTTGTCCCACTCCCTCGCACAGGGTACTTTTATCAATCTTCTTTTTTTGGATTTAACTTACATTTCGGCTAATTTGAGCTTTAACTGATTCCAAATTACATTTTTTAGAGTCATCGACTTTGGCAGGCAACGAGTGTTCCATTGGTACATTATAGTAAAACAGTTAGAGAAACACCGACTGTCGCGTCGCAGGTTAGGTTAGTCATATTCTGTCTTATTATCATACAAAAAATATACTTAAGCGTTTCTCTGGTCATTAATTTTACAGCTGGCCGTTTAAGACAACATAATTTATTGCTTTTAGGGAAGTAACTGTTATTTATATATATATATATATATATATATATATATATATATATATATATATATATATATATATATATATATATATATATACAGTTGTCCATTTTAAAAGGTTGCACCATGCCTGTCCCGAGAACTACTTAGCATTTCGAAAACCGCTAAAAAAACGTTGACCGGGACACTTTTTTGAACCGTAACAGAATTTGTAGCATTGGGCCTCTAGCGCGGGTGATGTTCACCACCCTTAATTTGAATAGGAAAGGTAGGTCGAGTGGCACCATTATGGAAAGCTCTTTCGATTCTCTAAAGATGCAATTCTAGAATCTACCGGCTTTTTTTGGTATTTTTTTATATTTGCTTTCAAACCTTAAGCTGCAATTTCAAAATCTATCGATTAGTTTTTTTATAATATTTGCTTTCGAAATTTCAAAATAAAATAATAACAGCCTTGACGCGAAATTGATACCTACTAACCTCTTAGACATTATATTTTGAATTTTTAGGTATATATACAGGTATATATATATATATATATATATATATATATATATATATATATATATATATATATATATATATATATATATATATATATATATATATATATATATATATATATATATATATATATATATATATATATATATATATATATATATACAGGATGGCGCATTGAAAACGAAAGAGACCGATTTGCGCCCAGAGAATTTTTGTTTAAGAAACGCTGAAACACTTCAATTTTAATATTGAGGGGGACATGTTTTGACATAAAACTCAACTTTGTCACATCAACCCCTTATGGGTGGTGATAACAACCCTCATATTTTAAATAGGGAACGTGGGTCGAGTGTTAGGTCATTTGAAAGGTCTTTTTTTCTGAATTCAGAACACTAACTTTTTTGGAAGTTTTATCAACTCGCTTAAAAATTATTCACAGTTGGAGTTGCAAGAACGTATTTTATTCATTGTGATAAGAAATTCACTAATTAGTCAATTTTTCCTTAAGAAAAACTAAAAAACAAAACTTAACGTTCAAAAATGTTTATTCAGTTAAGTAAGTGTTCAAATTGTTGACCACTAGCTTCCATACAGAAGTACAAATTTTTTTTAAAACGAGCTCTGACATTCTGGAGCATTTGTGGAGTTATTAGACGGCATTCTTCAACAATGCGTCGTCGTAATTCTTCCAGAGACTCTGGTTCTGTTACGTAAATTCTACTCTTTAAATGGCCTCATAGAAGGAAGTCTAAAGGCGTTAAATCCGGTGATCTAGTGGGCCACTCAATAGTACCTCTACGCCCAATCCATTGTCCTGGAAATTCTCTGTTCAAAAACTCCCTAACACGTTGTGAAAAATGCGGAAGAGCTCCATTTTGTTGAAACACTAATTGATTTTCTTGATAGCGATCATCATTTTCAACAATGTCAATTAGTAGAGGGTAAACGATATCTTCTAGTAACTCCAAATACGTTTCACCACTCAAAATGTCATTAAGAAAAATTGGTCCGATTAAACGGTCTCCAAAACTGCCAGTCCAGACATTCAATTTCTGTGGAGTTTGAGTGTGGACTTTGTGAAAATTTATTGGATTATTAGGTGCCCAATAACGACAATTATGACGATTGACTGTAGAGTTTAATAAAAACGTACACTCGCCTGAAAAACATATATTGAACAGAAAGTTCCTGTTATCAGCAATTCGTGCAGTCATAACTTCACAAAACCCCAGCCGCCGCTCAAAATCATCTTCATTCAGTTGTTGTACAAGATGAATTTTATACGGGTGAAATTTATGATGCTTCAATATTCGCTGAATAGTTATTCTTTTGATGTTTGAAACAGTGGCCAATTTTTTCGTACTCAAAGTTGGATCTGCAGCAATTTGTCCTAAAACTTCAATCTCAGTAATCTCATTTCTAACCGGAAATTCACGTTTAGGATCCCGTTTTTTGTTGGCTACTGAACCACTTCGTGGAAACTTTGCAACTAACTCCAAAATTAATTTTCTGTTAACATGTCTGCTCGGATGTCGTTCATCAAACAAATTTGCGGTACGGTTGGCACAGTCGTCGTTTTTGAAGAAAAAAAGAGTAATTATTTCAACTCTTTCTTTTCAAGAATACACCATTGTGAAATTAATTTTTGGTAGTACTATCAAGTATCAAACCGACCGATAAACTGAAATAATAAACCGCATTTCTCTCATTCCGATAAGCAACGTTCTGATAGTCAATTTTTTGTTTACAAACCAACAAAACATTGACTATCAGCACATTTCTTATCGGAATGAGTAAAATTCGTTTTTGCATCTTCAACTGTGAATAGTTTTTAAACGAGTTGATAAAACTTCCAAAAAAATTTGTGTGCTGAATTCAGAAAAGAAAGAGCTTTCAAATGATGCAACACTCGACCCATATTCCCTATTTAAAATATAAGGTTATCATCACCCTTAAGGGGCTGATGTTACAAAGTTGAGTTTTATGTCAAAACATGTCCCCCTCAATGCTTAAATCGACGTGTTTCAGTGTTTCTTACAAAAAAAATTCTCTGGACGCAAATGGGTCTGTTTCGTTTTCAATGCGCCACTCTATATATAAATTCACACACACACACACACATATATATATATATATATATATATATATATATATATATATATATATATATATATATATATATATATATATATATATATATATATGTATATATATATATATATATATATATATATATATATATATATATATATATATATATATATATATATACTAAAATCAAAATGAATTAGAAAAAATAGATCATCAAATAATTTACGAGAAGGAGAGAATATAACCCCTTCTGAAGAAGGTAATCTTTCGTAGATTTTTTATAAATACTAAATTAATTGTTTATTCCTTTAATTTCACTAGGCAGGGCATTATAAAAGCGACAACTATTATGAAAACATTTTTCTGGTATAAGGCCATTAAGGGAGCCTCTGGTAGCAAAACCTGACATGTGTCATAAGCATATGCCACTCTGTTCCGAGAAAAGGTGGCGTGATTATTATAAATAAAGCAACACAACTTATAGATGTATGTATTATAAACAGTTAGAACATTCAGGTGCCTGGATAAAGGTTTACAAGAATCACGAAATGCAGCATCAGCAATAATTCTAACAATAAACTTTTGTATGCAAAAATACGCCCTGTCGCCGAAACACCTCTCCACAATAGAATGTAAGCAATAAGAATGTAAGCAATAAACGTCACTTTGTTCTCAAGCCTCCTTTTTCCTTTTGTTTTAAAGGTTAGCACCGCTTCTCTGGTTCCTCAACCAGGTCTAAATTTGAACTGATCTTGGGCCAAGCAACTCGTATCTTTGTCGTTTTTTTTATTATGGTACATTATAATCTTAAAATGAACGAAGCACACTTTTCTGCAAACTTAGATTTTTAACCTAATCGTACCCAAGAAGCTCTACACTTAAATGGCAACTCTGTTAATATAAATCTGTATTGGCGCCGTAGTCTTGGTAAAGAAAGAGACTAGGCGGAGAAAAATATATACCAAAAATAGCCCAACATTTCTGGAAATGCCGGATAAATCACACTTTTGAAATGATTGACTTAGCTCTCGGAATAAAATTATCAGTAATTGTAGAAATGACTAATCTTTTGGCATTTTTTTTTCACTGCTGAGCAAAAAATCCAAAAGTGAGATTCACACCGCATTTGCTAAGGTGTTTGAGAATTTTCGGTGTACCTTTTTCGCCATATAAATACTAAATTCGGAACTATGCATTTTATTATAAGTTTTTATTGAAACTGCATTTTAGTGAATTTTCTTTAAAAAAATTCACTAACGAAAAGATCATGATTTTTGAATTTTGAAAAAATTTCTTCAAATGAGCGCGAACTAGGCCCCCTAGAATCCATATCCAGGGTCAGTTTCGATTTATATATATATATATATATATATATATATATATATATATATATATATATATATATATATATATATATATATATATATATATATATATATCACACCGATAACTCAAAAAATAATAGGTCGATTTTGATCAAATTTGGTAAATACCTTCCGTTGGCAAGTGGCTTAGATAAGTTTGTTAGTCAGAATAATCGCCTCAGGTTTTCCCGGAAAATTTTGTGTTTTCTTTCGAAAAAAAAATTATATCTCCGAAAAGGCAAGAGCAACCAAATTTGGTACGTTGGTTTTTGTCATATAGGGTAGCCCATGTACCAAAATTTATATCTCTATGTCAAGAGACAAAAAAGTTAGAGGTAAATTAATTCTTCATTAATTAAATCTGATTCCAGAAAGTTAAAACGTCAAAATGGATAATTATGGTAGGAGTACCAATGTAAGTGTACAATACGACAATAAATGAATAGCCAGCTCCTAGATATGTGTCTAAGTAGTTATTTTTCTTGATTTCGTTAAAATATGAGCAAAAAATCCTATGTAAATCAAAATTGTTTTGTGTAAATATTAAAGACGTTAGACAATTAACGTGTACTACGGGATGTATCTGCTAGTACGTACAAGTCGAGCGTAGCTTAATGGGCTGAGCCCTGTACATCGGATAATGGGATCCTACATGACGAGTTCTGATCCTAGTTCGTGACTTTACCTTTTATCACTTTAGGGTTATCTAATTAGATTGTTGTTATTCCAATGAATTTTTAGCGAGTTTTTGTATAACAAATAATTTGATAAAGAGGAGATGCAAGTTTTTTGTTCTTGCCCTAACTTAGTGAAACTGTACCATATTTAATACAGTCGTAGATTTTTACCGTGGCTTGACAAGTGCTTGTTTTGGTAAATTTTCTTTAAAAAAAATTCACCAAGTCAAATGATTGCGATCTAGGCCCCCTATAACCCATATCCAGGGTAAGGTGTAATTAATTATATATATATATATATATATATATATATATATATATATATATATATATATATATATATATATATATATAGGGTGTTTAAAAAAGATGGGGCAATATTTAAGAGGTTGATTTCCCAGGTCATTTTATGAAAAAACGTTCCCATAAACATAGGTGCTAAAAGGCATTATTTCCAAGATACAAGGTGATTTTTTAAAATTAATTCAAATCTCTCCTCACCGATCGTTTTGAAATTTGATAGCGTTGTTTGTATTATTAATAGGCTGATTTGGCCCTAATTAGATAGAGATTGTTAAGTCCATTGGCGCTGGGGGGGGGGGGGGGGGTCGGGGGTCACCTCAACAAAATTTAGTGACATAAAAATGTACGCCACTGACTGCAATATGATTTGTATATTATTTTGAGATAAAGAAACTAAAACTACAGGTTTTTGTTATCGGTGAGGGGATATTTGAATTATTTTTAAAAAATCGTTATTTTACAAAAAATTTAACACCTTGTACCTTGGAAACAATGCATTTTAGCACCTATGTTTATGGGAACTTTTTTCCTAAAATGACCTGGGAAATCGACCCCTTAAATATTGCCCCGTCCTTTTTAAATACCCTGTATTCCTGTATATATGTATATATATATATATATATATATATATATATATATATATATATATATATATATATATAAAGGATAACCATTTACCAAAATTTAGGTCTGTAAGTTTAAAGACAAGAAAGTTAGAGGCATCTAAAGAAAAAAATTGGAGTTTTCCTCAAAATGTAAAACATTTAGGCAAAGAACCTAAAAGAAATACGGATTATGTGATGAGTGTTCTGCAAGCCCTTAGGTTTCAGCTTCAACCATCATTGCCCTTGATTTTAACAAAATATTTCCAGAAAATTCATTTCAAATAGATACTTTCTCTGATGTTTTGGCAGTAGTTTTAGTTAAGTTTCTAAAACGGTCTATAATTTTTAGCTAATTTTCGTAGAAAAAATTCGTTAATGAGGAGACCGCGGCTTTTGAATTCTAAAAAGGTGTCTTCAAATGAGCGCAAACTAAGCTCCCTAGAATCCATATCCGCGTTTACTTTCTGTTTACATATATACAGGCTGACGCATTTCTACGGTATTATTTAGCAAGATACGAGAAAAAATTGTATACGTGACTTATAGGGTGTCTTAAGCTGCACCTTATAAAATTATTTTGACAATCACAGGGTGGCCCATAAGTCATTGGTGATACCTTAATTTTTTTTTAACATTACTTATTGCATTTTTTTTATTTTTCATCTAAATATGATACATGTTTGTAAAAAAAATCGACACGCAGTAATTGCGTTTTGGTAGCAAATTTTCATTAATTGCTTTAAAATTCAATAACTCAATTTGCTATAAACCTAAGGCTCGTCGGTTTTGATAAAATATGGTACATTGTTTTTACTATATAGGTTATACCGGTTACCAAATTGATGGCTGCTTGCATTAGAGAGACATATTTGCTATTAAAAATATTTTTATGCAAATTCACTTCCATAACGCATTTGCTGCGTTCAGACTTTTTATCCTTCGGTTTATCTCTACATATTCTCTTCTGTCATGATGTAAAACAAAACTGTTGGGCGACATTTATAAATGAAAGTAGTAGCCTTTGTTATGAAATCATCGTATATAATGCATTTTCCCTGACTTCTGCACTAAAAGGCAGTATAATGTCCCATGCAATCCGATTTAAAAAGGTAAGATGCTTACTGGCAATTAGGCCATTGCTGACTATTTTTGCTCATCTAAACTAACCTACCCTCCACCTTGAGCTCGATCTCAACGACGACAGTGATTTTTGAAAAATCATCCGCCGCCGGTGAGGATCGAACCGTCGACCCCCGAGTCCGTATTGGAAAGTCTAAATCGACTTTCCCGCACGGACACGGAGGCGCTGCAATCCGATTTAAAGACGTGCAAAATTTCAAGGTCCTACCTTTCTACACTATCACACAATTAATTGTTCCAATTTTTTTTTTCATTTTTAGTATTCTAACCCCCAGATATACCTTAAGGTACAATTTAATGGGCATTAAAAAGTGAGTACCAATACTGAGTGCAAGCTCTCGCTTATACTTATGGTTTACTCATGCAGGAATATACTGTAATAAAAAAAAAATGCAGATATACTACAGTAATGAAAACGTGTAGAATTTTCAATGTATCTCCATACATTTCAACAGAAATAGTAAAACATTGATATGCCCAACAATGATTTGTTGCGAAAGCACATTTCGCAAAAATCAGAGAAGTAAGAATCTTTTCTTCGTACTCAGCACTACCGCAGGAGGAAATCAGCAAGGGGTGTTTTTTTGGAGTTCTGCTTCAGGAATTTGTCGGCATGCCCTACTAATTTATCGTGTATGAAAATAATGTGTCACGGAATTGCGTTTCGTAGAGATACGAGAAATGTAACCTTTGGTTTTGAACAAAACGCTTCCAAATCCATGATTCATCAAGGGGCTGGTTATTTTGGACTTATTTGTTCACGACATAATCACGACAAATTGTTATGATACTGTGAGCGCTTGTTGCCAAAAATTTAGCTGCTTTAATAATGAGGTAATGTAATTTTACTGTCGAGTTGGCATTACCATGGGTTTAAAAAAAATAAAACGCGACAAATTCCATCTTTTCACGACAAATTTACGAAAAAACAACGTCATTTTATCCGTGTATTGACATTGCAAAATTGCGACATGATAATGCTAACTTTATGGACGTGGAATAAACGTGCTGCATCGGTTTTGAAATCAGGTAAAAGTATTTTTGACTGATAATTGTTTTTGTTTGGTCAAGGAATACCTGCTGCTTAAAACGATAATTTTGTAAATATAAATTAACATTTGTAGATACATGTGCATTGACCTGAGTTTTTATCTTGTTGTTTTTATAGCGTTGTTTTTATTTACATGTGTATATGTACTTTTTAAAATTGTATATATCTTTTGTATTTTAAGGCTTTGTTGCTACCTTATTGTATGTAGTTTTTTACGAACACACCTGTTGTATATTGATAGCTGAAGTGTAAGAAAGACATATATATATATATATATATATATATATATATATATATATATATATATATATATATATATATATATATATCATGACATTGTACACTTAGACACCTTTGTCCTGGGTCGATTCCATTTTCGCCCTTTCACTGTTTTTGGAATAGCCCTACTTTTACGCGCCATAAACTCACCAGGCACCTATAACATTTCATACAATAATTCTTAGAAATTACAATAAATATGTAAACAGTCATGTGTTATCCGAAAAAGGAAATAAATTACTCGTATAAGCAATTTCCGAAGGAGCTGAAATTGTGTGACGAAAACATGTATATTTACTGAAGTTTTCACATTTACGTCAAAATTAAATTTACAAATTTGTTTTGCAGAGGAAACTTTTAAACATCAACTTGGAAACATATTGTTTCAGGCAATATTTCAATTTTATAAGCATTTTATTGCTTTTAATCTCATATATCTTTGTTTCAAGACAAGTTTCCTATCAAGAAGCGTATTACTTTGGTGGTCTGCTGTTTAAATATAGTCTGGGCGAACCGCTTCCGAGATGTATGAAGCAATTTTATTATCACAGTCTTCCACCGTAGCGAAAGTGAATGCTTCCGTCAAACTTGGTTTCTTGCCATTACGTGTTTTAACTGGCCCGTAAAGTCAACTTCCATAACAGAACACACATGAAGTGAAATATGACCCGAACAAAAAAATCCTGACACAGCAAGTGGGTTACGTGAGTGAATTCTTACAAGATTTTACTAGTTAACAAGGTAGATCCGTTCCGATCCGAGTTCGCGTCTTAGCCAGGAAAAGCAAATTATTTCTGTTTCAAAAAAATTGAAAAATCACACCATCCTACAGTGTTCGTGCATTCCTCCAGCTAGTGACCAAAGTAGTTCAAGCGGTTTATTAAATTGACAACGATATACAGCGTGTTTACTAAACTTTCTGACAAAATAGAGGTGTATCCTCGCATAATTTTTAGACGAAAATGTGATATAAAAAAAATTCTAATGTTGCCTTGCTTTTAAAATATGAAATGATATCCGGCTATTAGGAAAAAGTTTCGCATATAAGTAAGCATCATGCTTCTCGCGCATTTACGGTTGATACATCGCACATAAAATAAATTTGAATTATTTGTTGATTGGTAAACTGAGCCATTAAAAATGTTTATAGCAGAAATAAATGGGAAATCACTTCCAAAGGATATTTGAAAAATGCCAACCAGAAGACAAATTTTATGAAGAAATCAAATGCGATTGGCTTGAAATGTCTAACAAAGATCACTAGAATATCGTTTGCCATTAATCAATAAAAGAAAAAAAAAGTTTTTAACACCCTATATTTTGAAAACTAAGCAACATTAAAAAACTTTTATACCACACATTCGTCTTAGAATTAGGATTCACCTCCTTTGTTTTATCGTAAAGGCTAAGAAACACCCTGTATAATTCTAAATAGACATTTATATTTATTTTATTGATTAATTTAGTTATGTGCAGGAAAATTATATAGACTAGCTTACATAGAAGCTACAAACTTGTGGCTACAGTTTATGCGATTTATATGCGGTAAAAAGTTTATATTGAAACATATCGAAATCCAGTTGACACTGGCAGTTCTTGTTATAAAATTTCGCGATTGTAAATCTTGCATTTATTCAATCAATTTTCAGTTGTTAGGACCTCCAATGATTCATACGCCCATAATTTGCAACATGTCACTGTCACAATATATATATATATATATATATATATATATATATATATATATATATATATATATATATATATATATATATATATATATATATATATATATATATATATATCTTTTGGAATGTTTCACTAGACTGTAATCATTTTTTAATCTACACTTTATTTGTTTGCTGTACTTTTTGTGATTTTTTATCAGTTTACGTGACTGCAGTTTCAAACAGTCCTGGTTCATCATCAGCGTAGCGTGCTTATAAAGAACCAGGACGGTTCGAAACTGCAGTCCACGTAAAGTAATAAAAAATCACAAAAAGTACAGTAAACAAATAAAGTGTATATATTATATATATTATATATATATTATATATATATATATATATATATATATATATATATATGTATATATATATATATATATATATATATATATATATATATATATATATATATCCATATTATATACTATATATATACTCACTTTCCAAAAATCCGAACACCTAGTAAGAGTCGATCGGTTGCAATGAAATTTTCTATGCTACTCTGTTTTGTCTCTGATAAAAAATGATAACAATATGGAACAAAACTTTGCACAGATGTACAGGTTTTAAAAAATTTTTTAGCAAAAAATTATCTCTTGAAATTTAAGTTTCCTTCAGAGCAAAGCAACATTTCGTAGCGATTTGTGCTCAATTTATTAAGTAATTGAGTCATTATGTCTAGGCGGAACGTTAACGGAACAATTACAATCATTTAAATGATTTCTATTTTTAATCAGACAAATGTCCGACCGCCTAGGACGCAGTGTGTCAACATTTGTTGCTCCCGGTGGTCTGAAGAAGGAATCAATAACCCTCGTCGGGAATCCCGACGACCTACAGCAACTTCAGCATTGCAAGATCGACACTTGAGGATTGCGCCTTTACAAAACAGACTTTTTACAACGCGGTCGATTGGAAATGATTGTTTCTGAGTTTTTCAACGAATCGTTTCTATGGTAACGATATATCGCAAAATAAGTTTTGGACTTCATTCGTATACAGTGTGTCCAAGATTAGGAGGGCCACTATAGAGGTCTTCAAAACGGAAGCAGATTGGTTAAATGGGAGAAAAGGTGCATACTCAAAAGCCCAAGAAAATGACCGTCAGAGATTTTTTTGGTTTTTGAAATACTAAGAAAAATTTGGTTTTTGTTTCAATTCTACATATTATTTTTTTCTGGTCTTAATGGTGGACTTACAAAATACCGATGACACTTCTCCATAGCAGCTTTTTATTTTGTTTAATATATAAAGCACTGCTTATTTTTGAATCCGACGTTTCGTTCTTTTTAAAACAGTCTTGATTTTCTGATTATCCTGAAAGCTCTCTCTATTCCAAATTTAGCGATGTGTCACACTTTGCGGTTTAGTACCATTTTAGTCTTTCTTTCGACCTTAATCAAGCAAATTGCTACTACGGACCTGTCCCTAGCTTTTAAACTTAAGTACTAAACAACTAGTCATATCAATTAACACTTTATGTCATTTAAACGTTTAATAATAATCCAATGCATGAATTTAGGCCATAATTTAATGGAATAAACACAGAACAAATAAAATTACGTTCCCAGAAGACCTAAACATTAAAAAAGAACAACAAACGAATACGAACAAAACAACTAAACTTAGAGTATATGTTCAAATGAACTTCCACCATTTTCCAAGCACAAATAGTACCTCCTTGTTGTCGATTCTAAAACCCCAGTCCAGATCTGTGGAGTAATACTGGCAAATGGATTCAGAACTAACCTCCTCAGATCTGGTTCTGTAGAAAAATGTTGCTGATGATTTTACATGATTCTTAATGTATGCCCATGCGAAGAAAATAAGAGAGGCTATATCTGGTGAACGCGCTGGCCAGAATGATTACCTCATATGGAAATCTCTGTATGCTGTATCCAACAGTTGCGATCTCTCTCCAGAGGCATGTTATCGAGAGCATCCTCCAAATCGTTTTGTACCAAATTTAGGGCGCGCTCTGATGTTAAAGTATTTATTTATTTATTTATTTGGATACCAACGGGGTTGCCCCCAAAATATGATCACATACAGAGTATACAAATACAAATATAGCAGTGATAACAAAAACATCATTCATTATTCTAAAAACAAATCAACACGGGTAAAAGTTATAACACTACACTTATCTAAATTAAGGTAAAGCTGATTTATGCTACAATAATTAGTCAAGTTGTTAAGGTCGGCCTGTAAACGCAAACAGTCTTGTTCACAATTAATAGGAATAAATAATTTGAGGTCGTCGGCATACATCAAAAATTTACAGAATTGAAAACAAGTATTTATATCATTAACGTATACAAGAAATAATAGTGGTCCAAGGTGGGATCCTTGGGGTACATCTGATGGTAATTCGTAAGGGATAGATTCGTAACCTAACACGGATATAAATTGAGATCTGTTTCTAATATACGAACTAACCCAACGCAGAAGAACTCCATGCACACCGATCACCTCCAGCTTTCTCAACAAAATGCTATGATTAATTTTATCAAAGGCCTTGGAGAAATCGGTGTACACAGCATCCACCTGCTTTTCTGTTTCCAAAGATCTCAATAGAAATTCTGTATATAAAGTTAAGTTGGTGTCAACCGACCTACCTCTATAAAAACCATGTTGCTCTGGAATAATTTTTTGTTTGACAAATTCAAAAAGCTTTACATATACCAGGGATTCAAATAATTTTCCAAATACATCTAAGATGCTGATCAGACGATAATCTTTTATACACATCCCAGGACCACCCTTATATATATATAGGAATACCAGAGGCAGTCTTCCATTTTATGGGATAAATTCCAGAATGCAGGGATCTATTGAAAATCAACATCAGGAGTTCTAACAGAGAATCGCCACATCTCTTTACAAAATATGGCGACAATCCGTCAGGTCCAGCACCCTTTTTATCATCAAGCCTTGCCAAAGAATCCAGTATCTCGTCTGCAGTAATATAAATGCTGGATAGAGAGCGTGAATCAATACCCACATCTGCATCATCCGTATACGGTGCGTCATCTCCATTTTCATTAACGCTTCTAAAAAAGTGCGCAAAAAGATCGCAAATACCCCCCTCCCGATGAGGCAGAAACTTCATCTAATGTCATCGTAGACGGTATACCTTGATTGCCCTTCTTTAATGAGATATAACGCCAAAAACGGCTGGAATCCGAAGCAATTGAGTTCTCGGTCAGTCTGATATAGTGGTCGTGATCATTAGCAATTTGCCGCTTGCAACGAGCCCGTAACATTTTAAAGGAACTATAATCGGCCGTGTTTTTATAAAGTTTCCACTTTTTGTGATACTTATTTTTTTCTTTGATACTCTTAATTGTTGATGGAGAAAAATATGGAGGATATTTTTTCTTTATTCGGATGATTGGGACGTGATATTTAATGCAACATAGTATAACTTTTCAACCATACGATCAACCTCCAACCCTTCCATCAGGGCACGCCAAGGAATATTTTTCAGAATATGATTTATCATGGGGTAATTTGCTTTTTTAAAATTAAAAAAGCTATTATCAGCCCTTTTTAAACAATGTACAGCTTTCATAGAGAGCATGAATTCAACAGCAGGGTGGTGAACATCCTCATCTACGAGAGGACAACAACAGTGTAATAAGCTCTCAACAATCTCTTCATTACACATAATAAGATCAAGTATTCTATGATTTACATTAGTAACATAATTAAACTGCTTAAAATTACATAAAGAAAAGGCATCAAGCAAAGGCACAGAGCTATTGTCAAAGTTAGCTGGCATTAAAGCTGCTGTATCTGCCAGTCGTTTCCACTCTATTCTAGGACGATTGAAGTCACCGCACAAAAGAAGTGGTGAATCGCCAACTGTTCCAATGAGATCACCCAGGCCACTAGCAAAGCATTGCAATGAGTCTTCCGACTGTGGAGGAATATCTACACATCCTACATAAAGCTTTATACCATTCCCAAGCGTCACCAATACCCAAAGATCCTCCACGTCTGTTTGTAATTGCAGAACAGACGATGAGTTGAAAGTATTTTTCACCATGATTAACACGCCGCCTCCCCCAGATTTTTGTGAATCTGAAGATGCGCGATCTCTACGATACACAGTGTAGTCATTCCCGTTTATTAATTCACTGTCCAAAACTCCTTCTATACGTATGGTGGTAAAGAAACGGTCCTGGAACTGTTTTACCGAAGATACCAGCTTACATATTGAAAACGAAACGGTGTTGATGCCTCGAGGTTTTATTTAAGCGCTGATTGGTTTCAGATCAATAATGAACATTTCCTCTATTGAAAATACCATTATTCGTAATCGTGCTTTCGTCAGATCATATTATTTGACATGTAACATTAAAATTGTCCTGGCATTTTCTTTGGACCACTCATAGAATGAGCGACGTCGTTCTAAATCGTCTGGTCTGAATTCTTGACAAATTCTGTACTTGTACCGTTGTAATGTTTGTTTTCGTAAAATAAAATGTGGCGTTGATTTTGATATACCAGCGTTTCGATCAATTCGCCGGAATGATGTACCGGGATCCTCAGTAACTGCTAACAAAACATTATGTGCTACCTGACTTTTACCGAGAAACTACAGGTTTTTTAACAGAACCATACGCTTTAAGGTTTGTCACTAATTTGCTATTAAGTCTCTCTTCTTTTCGTATATTTCTGCAAATACATACGCTCCGCAACAGAACAATTTCGGTTGGATGAAATGAAATATGCCAACATATCAAACTTTTCTTCATTAGAAAACATTTTTACTAATTTACAGTTACTAATTATTACACAATAAATTAAACAAGAAACTAATATGTCACAAATTAAGGTTACTGTCAATCCAAATACGGCTATTGTCACATCCATTTATTTTACAAAGAATAGTTTTGTCTTTTAGTGAATTTTCTTAGAAAAAATTCACTAATGGAGAGATCCCGACTTTTGAGTTTTGAAAAATATTTTTCAAATGACCGCGAACTAGGATCCCTAGAACCCATATCCGGGGTCGATTATAATTTTCAATATATATATATATATATATATATATATATATATATATATATATATATATATATATATATATATATATATATATATATATATATATATAATTGTGGGAAAGCCGTCAGTTGCAACATAAAACTCTTTATTATATTCCGAGCTTTCGGAAAAAACTTATTCCATTATCAAGGCTACAACATGGAAAGAAAAAAGTTTACAATTTACACAGGAAAAATATAAAAGCTTAAAATACTTACAAATAACGTGAGTTTTACTAAACAAATTATTCAATAACAAACATAAAAAAACCTTTTTATAAATTTGAGTGAAGTCGAAAAGTGCCAAACTGACATATAAAGTTAACTATTGTCTAATTGAATTTCTTTTTTGTTTTTGTCTAGGAAATATAAATAAGGGTAGTGATTTCTAAAATTATCACCTTTCTTTAAGTTTATCAAATTGTCCTTAAAAGTAATTTCAAATTCTTCTAAACGCATTCTTTTGTTACTTAAGGTTTCACAGTGCAAAATAGAAACATTACTAAAATTTATATTGTGGCCAGTGTCGAGATTATGTTCTAACAGAGCGATAACTCAAAAAATAATGGTCCGAATTTGATAATATTTGGTGTGTACCTTCGTTTTGTAAGTGGCTTGAATAAGTTACTCATCCAGGTAAATGGCACCAGGTTTTCCGGGAAAATTTGAGGTTTTCTTTCGGAATTTTTTTTATCTCCCAAAATAAAAAAGGCTCTGGTAATTCAATTTGGCACACAAGTTAATTACATTAAAAGGAAACTATATACCATAAGTAAGATTTCTATGTTACAGGAAGAAAAAGTTCTAAAAAATATTTGGTGCGGACCATTTCTATGAAAATTCCCTACTATAACGGAGTGCTTTTATTTTCTTTCCCAATGTAAATAGAACAGTAACCGATAACCTAGAAAGTATTAATCGCTTTGGATGTAACTTGGAACGTGTTCTTCTTTTGTTAATAGTTTAAACGAATTTGTTAGCCAACGGAACAGGACCATTTAAAAAATATTATATTTATCTTGAAAAATAACAAAGCTTTTGTGTTGACATTTGCTAAACGTTTTGCCATGAGAGGGACTTTATTATATAACAAGAGTAATAATTCTATGACGAGGACAAAATAAGTTATTTAAAGTTGAACAATCTAATGAAAATTCGCTACCATAACGCACTTGTAACATCCCGAATTTTTTAAGCAAGATCTATCTATGTTATGTCTACAGTACCCACTTGGCAGCTAATTTGCAAATTAAAACTACTGATATGACGAATCACCAATTAGACATCACACTCTGTTTTATCTGGAACAGGCAAATTAAAATTTATCAATGAAAACAACATCATTGTGGGTGTATTATATCTAATGAATGTAACCAGAACTTCCTTACGATATCACGTATTTCCTGTTCATAACCAACAAGGGAAGCATTGGATATTATAACTATTAATAATTATTGTATCATTATGTAATACATTGCAATAGATTTTAAACTATAATAAATGTGTAAAAATGGTACAAAAAATACGCAATTTTGTTTCAATTATACTAAAAATTCTTAGCAATAAATTTATGCAGTGTACCGAATTAGTATGGAACAATGTTTTTATTTCAGAGGGTGTGTGGCCAATTTTTTTTTGTAAAAAAATTCACTAATGGATAGATCACAACTTTTGAATTTTGAATATATATATATATATATATATATATATATATATATATATATATATATATATATATATATATATATGTGTGTGTGTGTGTGTGTGTATAGGGTGTTTCATTGGGAAAGGTAAATTCTTTAACTTTTGATAGGGGCTACTGAGGTGATTATAAACAGCACATAATTAGTTAGTCTTTGGCCCCTTATATACAAGATACAGTGTGTTATAACAATTTTGCCCATTCCTTTATTGCCTCATAACTTTCGACCATCCTGTATATATATATTTTTTTATATTTGATACACGTACTCACCCTGTCCCGTCAAGTCAATTGAGATATTAACAATAAACAAAGTCCAGGTCAGGCTTCACAAAACATTTACAAATTATTTCTGCTCAAAAACAACACACTGTATATTTTAGTTTTTAAATTTTTTTTTGCAATATTTAAAAAGACCGTAAAAACTTTAATTTAACGATTTACTTTTTATTTTTGCACAGGCGATCTTACTATCCACATTTTAAATTTAAATTGTTATTTTTGAATATTTCACGACACCAAGTTAGATTAGCTGGGGTTTAATTAGTTTTATTCAATTCTAATAAAGATTATTTTACCTAAATAAGTACTATTTTTAAAAGCTACGTTTTCTATTTGTTCCTGTATTCATCTAGATCACTAGAAAATGTAGTTGGAGGTCTGTATTTGGAACTAAATATCACAATATACTTACTTTTAGAACACTTGTTTATTGATTTTTTCTAATAACCAATAGGTACTTTTGTAGTTACAAAGTCCAGAAAATTAAATTGGTACCTTCACAAGCGATAAATGTACCCATTTCTATAACTTCTTAGGGAAGTTCTACAATTTTTGGGATATTTAAAAAGACCGCAAAAAATGAATTTAACGATGTGTTTTGCGCATTCGTACTACCCACATTTTAAGTTCAAACTGTTACCTTTTCAAATTTTGAGGCACCAAGTGGATTCAGACATGTTTATTTAATTTTGTTGATCTATTTATTAAATAGGTGCTATCAACAAACATCAAAAGAAAAGGCTGTACGCAGCAAGTGCGTTATGGTAGCGAATTTTCGTAAAAATTTTTTTAATGTCAAATATGTATTGTTTCGAAATGGACATTTGGTTAGTAGTATAACCTATATAGTAGTAACAATGTACCATATTTCATTAAAATAACTTTGTTGTTTCAAAAAGTACAAACATTTTCCGAAAATAAACTTTAAAAGTTCCAAAAAAACTGGTCCGATTTTCCTGGCCAGCGAACCTCTTTAAGCTGTTTACACACCTGCCAGGACACAATTATTCACAAACAACTTTAGGACAAAAAAAATCTGAAAATTTGCAGATTTTTTTTACAGAAGTTTATTTCAGTAATATAACACAAAATTTTATTTTTCACAAAAATTCGACAACTTTTTTTTACAATAACGTACTAAACATTTATTATTAATTACCAACATATCACAAAAATAAGTTCCACAGAAACACTACAAATACTTCTGCAAAAACTTTTAAAATTCAGCCATTATTTGAGCGTGCCCGTATACAGCAGCTCGATTTTTTCGACGAGTAATACAAACAAAAAGCTCTCTATGCGTCATTTCCATGGGGCTCTATTGATAAAAACGTCGTTTCACAATTTGTGATGTGTGTTTAAAATATGCGCCAAAAACGTGAAAAGTTCCAAACAATTAAAAAAAATTCAAAAACGATGAACGATATCAATTTTTTTTATCACAAAAATGCATTATAATGCATACAAAAATGCAATAAAATAAGGGACTGTTCTATTAAAAAAAAGAAAGTGTGTATCACCAACGACTTATGGGCCACCCTGTGATTGTCAAAATAAGTTTGTAAGATGCAGCTCGAAATACCCTATAATTAACCTATA
This sequence comes from Tillus elongatus, assembly GCA_964006375.1. Taxonomy (NCBI): domain Eukaryota; kingdom Metazoa; phylum Arthropoda; class Insecta; order Coleoptera; family Cleridae; genus Tillus; species Tillus elongatus. The sequence continues at coordinate 61,008,282 of OZ023267.1, read as the reverse complement.
TTCTTTTTTGTCATATCTTGTGTAATAACGGATACATCGAACTTTGCCCTAGAAAAGCGTCACCCTGTATATGTGTAAACAGACAAAAACTGAAACTGACCCCGTATATGGGTTTTTGCGGTTCTAGTTCGCGCTCATTTGAAGAAATCTTTTTAAAATTCATAACTCGCGGTCTTCTCAATAAGGAATTTTTTCTACGAAAATTTGCTAAAATATAGACTATTAAACCATAAACTCTATAGCTGAAACTACTGCCGAAGCATCAGAAAGAGGGTCTATTTGAAATGCATTTTCTGAAAACATTTTAGTAGAATGAAGGACAAGGATGGTTGAAGCTGAAACTCAAGGCTTTGTAAAACACATTTATTACGAAATATTTTTGACATAATCCGTATTTGCTTCAAATTCGTTGTCTGAAAATTGCAAATTTTGACGCTTCATATCGCGACTTTGACGTTTCAAGAAGAAAAATTATCAAATGTTCAAAATATTTTTTCTGCCACTTCTTGACGTTTTTGCGTTAAGAAAACTTAACCGTTGTATGTAATATTTAATTGGCTTTGTTATTCATACAAAATATTTTGTTCCTGTGCTTCCTTCTGATCACCAGTGGCACCCATTTTTTAAAATGCCTATAACTTTTGTTCCTTTTAACTTAGAGACCTGAATTTTGACACGTGGCGTAAGTTAGATGGTATAAAAGTACATGCCAAATTTTTTTGTCATAGCTCTGTTATTTTCGGAGATACAAAAATTTTTTGAAGGAAAACCCCAAATTTTCCCGGAAAAACTGGTCCGATTTACCTGGCTAACGAACTTGTCGAAGCCACGTACCAAATTTCATTTAAATCGGCCTATTATTTTTTGAGTTATCGATACGATTTATATATATATATATATATATATATATATATATATATATATATATATATATATATATATATATATACACACACAGATCTCCCCATTAGTAAATTTTTCGTTTTACGAAAAATTCGCTAAAAAAGGAAAGAAGAAAAAACTGTGATTGCTACAAAAAAAACTACAAAATGATGATGTTCAAAATGACCTACGTTCTTTTTGATGCATATTCTTGCCCTTGTTGAAATAAGGTTCACAGATTTTCTAATAGCATCCTGGTTATTTTTCATTTCTTGACAGGCCTTGTCTATTGTCCCAAGTAGTTCATCACTACTACTTATGGAAGTAGAATAAACTTTGGACTTCAGAGGTCCCCAAGTGTGGTAATCCACAGGATTAAAGTCATATGATCTTGAAGGCTAATTTATAGGACCACCTCTGCATATCCAATTATTAGAAAAATGTTCGTTTAAAAATTCACCCACAATTATCGTGTAATGCGGAGAAGCACCATCGTGTTGAAAATAAATTCCTGCATCGTTTAACAAAATTGGCAAAATATTTTGAAGAAAATATAAGTAAACTTCGCCAGTTAATGTCTGAGGTAAAATATATGTTCCAATTAATATATTGTCACACCACACGTTTACTGAAAATCTATCTTGTGAATGGGCTTCTCTTGTAGCAAATGGATTTTCTTCCGATCACATATGGGAGTTCCTTAAGTGAAACACGCCGTCTCTTGTACACTGGGCCTCATCGGTAAAGAGACATCTACGTACAGTTCGTCGATTTCGGATTATCGACCTACTAAAATTCATTTTCAGAATAAAATCGCTTGTCTCTAGCCGTTGTACTTCCTTAACATGATATGGGGAAATATAATGTTTTTGAACCGTCGCCGTACAGTAGTGTGAGGTACATTAAGGGCATAACTAACACTTCTACAGCTAATTTGTGGATCATTATTAACCATATCTAAAATATTTTGGTCCATATTCAAACGATGCCTTTCATGATGCTGGTTTACCTTAACTGTTGAAAATCTACCATGTTCTCTCATGTTTCGAAAAGTTCGAGAAAACGTGTTTCAATCTGGTGATCTTCGCCTTATTTCGTATTCCCTTTTTGCAGATAGAGCATTCCCGTCACAAAAACTGCATATTCTTAATTAGAAAATTGATGTGGCATTTTTAATAATTATTAATACTTGCATCAGATAAGACTAAAACACTGCGAGAAATTCAAGAACACTAAAAATATTTTGGCAGAAACAATAATGAGCTGTCAATTACAAGGCGTTCTATAAATTTTAACTTCCCTAAGAAGTTATGGAGATGGGTACATTTATTGCTTATGAAGGTGTTAATTTAATTTTCTGTACTTTGTAACTACAAAAGTACCCACTGGTATATAGAAAAAATCAATATACAGGGGTTCTAAACGTAAGTATTTTGTGATTTTTAGTTCCTAATACTGACCTGGAACTACATTTTCTAGGGATCTAGATGGATACAGGGACAAATAGAGAACGTAGCTTCTGAACATAGTACTTATTTAGGTTAAATAATCTTTAGTAGAATTTAACAAAATTAATTAAACCCTATCTTATCCGACTTGGTGCCCCAAAATATTCAAAAATAACAATTTGATTTTAAAATGTGGGTAGTTAGATCGTCTATGCAAAAATAAAAAGTACATCGTTAAATTCAATTTTTCACGGTCTTTTTATAAAATATTTCAAAAAATTATAGAAATTAAAATATACAATGTGTTATTTTCTATACAGGGTGTTGTTTTCGAGCAAAAAGAATTTGTAAATTTTTAGTGCAGCCGGACCTGGATTTTTTTATTGTTAATACCTCAATCGATTTGACTGGGCAGGGTGAGTACGTGTACCAATTATAAAATAATATACAGGGTGCTTGAAAAGTTATGAGGCAATAAAGAAATGGGCAAAATTGATAAAACACCCTGTATCTTGGTTATAAGGGGCCAAAGACTAACTATTTATGGGATATTTATGATCACCTCAGTGACCCCTATCACAAGTTAAAGTATTCACCTTCCCCAATATATATATATATATATATATATATATATATATATATATATATATATATATATATATATATATAATTGCAACTGACCTCAGGAAAGCCAGGAAAGAAAATCGGCGCAGTATTTCCAGGAATATTTTGGGTTTTCTTTGGAAAAAAAAAGTATTTCCACAAATCACCAAGCTATGAAAACAAAATTTGGTACGCAGGTTTATATTAGAACAGGTATACTATATACCAACATTAAGATCTCTATGTCAAAAGGAAACGTTATAGGTAATTAAGGAAAAAAAAATGGGTGCCACTGATGACCAGAGAAACGCACAAAACCAAGATATTTTGTGCCGATAACAAAACCTATTGTATACTACAAACAAGACTAAGTTTTTTGGCGCAAAAGGGTGAAGAAATGCCAGAAAAATTACTTTAAAATTTTGATATTTTTCTTCTTAAAACGTCAAAGTGGTTCGTAGCTGCCAGAGGTGTTTAGAAGATGATGGTAGACACCTTAAGAATTTATTGTGGATAAGTTTTGTTCAGATTTAATTTTTTTCTTTTTCTTTTTTAAGTGTTCCAAATAAGACTTCATTTTATGTTAATATAATAAGTTATTCAGTTCGTTTGTTATACTTATGTAATAAAGAACTCATCTAAGCATAAAACTAGTTATCTAATTTGACTTGCGTAATTGTTAAATCAAATTGTATGTATCACCACCTGCTTGGTACATAAGTTTGCAAATAATTTATAATAAACAATTTTTCTCAAATAAATTTCAAACTAATGGAAATACCCATACCAAACCGTATGCCATTGGAATAGAAAAACGTTTGCCACATTCAGATATTCTAACTAAATTTTCTAAATGATAAAATATCGGTGGTTTTAAGTCAGTGTGTGTATGTACAAGTTTCCAAGGAGTTGAATTAAAGTTAGAATCGTGAATTTCTAGTACACTTCAATAACTTTCGTCCAGGTTTCATACAATCATTTCACTGAAAATTCCTCGATATTCAGCAGTTGCTTGAGAGCTCGGAATTCAGATGATTGGATTTAATTACTATAAAACAGTATGCAAAGCACTGCTGCTCTAGAAATTAAGCTTTCACAAATACCTCCTACATTTACCAGACTTGTTTTGGCTATAAAAAATTATATTGGAGTCAGAACGAGTTGTGTTAATTAGTAATTAAACAAAACGAATGAAAAGTGTACCTTTTATAGGGACAAAAATTAAAAATAAATATTCAACAATAAAACTTGTTAAAAGTTTTAGCGCGACAATGCAATGACCCTTGAGTTTTCCCGGTCCGAAAATGTAAAGCCCGCCATTCTTCTTTCCCATGCCATCAAACTTTTGGGAACTAAGATTGCGAAAGATTGTTTCTATAGTTTTAAACAAGGGCCACCCCGATACGACGACGTCGTTCTTTTATTTTAGTTTTATCAGTTTCTTTTATCTCACGGTTTCCCTGTTTACTACGCCCATTGTTTTCCTTATAATCTATTCACGGATAAATTATAACTGCAATAATTCTTTCTTATATATATTCTTAACTTTCTTTTACGATAATGTTGTTATTTAGGGTCGCCAAATTAATTGTTAAACTAACTATACTCCTTTTATCAGTTGGAGTAATAGGTAGGTAAAATTTATATCGTAAAATTTTGTTAGAAAAGATTCGCTAATGAGATGAGGTATTTAAGACTTTTTACTTGATTTTAATAGCAGATCATATTGCTGTTGCCCTTACTTGGTTAAACCGTTCCGTACTTAATACAAACGTGGATACTTTTTCTCTGGCTTCAGAACGGTTTCTTTTCTTCCGTGCAACCGTTTCAGAGAATTTGTGTGTGTGTGTGTGTGTGTTGTGTTGTTTCTTTAACGTCGACATATTTTCGCGACTATGGCCAATCACCGACGCCAGGCAGCAGATTCACCTCACTATCCTGGAAATTTTGCCGAACCTCTTACTTTCTGTAAGAAACTTAGGGATATTTAACGTGCCCAGCATCGCATGGCCATGGGACCGACGGCTTTATGCCCTCTTCGAAGGGCGTACAGATATTAAACTTGCTTAAATACAATTCCAGAACCTCGGTTGATGTTAATTGTACAGTATGTACTGAAAAAGTCAAAGAAGAACCCTGGGGTCGAACTCAGTACCCTTCTGTTCAGAGGCACACGTTCTTACCACTGAGCCACCGAGGCTCTTGAATTTTCTTTAAAAAATTCACTAATGGCGAGGTCCTGACTTGAATTTTGAAAAAAATCTTAAATGAGCGCGAACTAAAACCCCTAGACCCCATATCCAGGGTTAGTTTCGATATATATATATATATATATATATATATATATATATATATATATATATATATATATATATATATATATATATATATATATATATATATATATATACTATATACTATATACTATATACGTGCTATATATATTTGTGTCACACCGAAAACTCAAAAAATAGGCCGTTATACATGAAATTTGGCATATGCATTATTTATTTGGAAGTAGCTTGGGTAAGTTCGTTGGACAGCAAAATCGAACAGGGTTTTCCCGAAAAATTTTGAGTTGTCTTTCGGAAAAAATCTCCGAAGACAACGGAGCTATGGCAACCGAACTTGGTAGACAGGTTTACGTTGTAAAAACTGGACTATGTATCAAAATTCAGAACTCTAGGTTAAAAGAAAGAAAAGTTATGGGCATTTGATGAAGAAACATATTAGTGCCACTAAAAGTCAGAGAAGACGCAATACCAAAATATTGTATGTGTTAAACAAAATCTATGAAATATTACAGATGTTGTTTATTTTTTATTCGCGCAAAAATGTCAAGAAATGCGTGAAAAAGTACTTTGAAAATTTTGTAATTTTTCTCCTGTAAATGACAAAATAAGAACAGGACATACCAGACTAACCCACCAACACCTACTACGCCAAGAAGAGTTACCCTTGTGTCAATTATGCAAAAGCCAATTAACCGTATAACACATCATAACAGATTGTCCTAGTTTCACAGAACAAAGACGTATATACAACATCCCATTTAATATAGAAGATGCACTAGGAAACAACATGAACAATGTTAAGAAAACTATAGGACTCTTAACAACTTTAAAAAATGTAGACAAAATATAAAAGCAAATATGTGTAATGTGTGTAAGTTTAATTACAATACCTAATTTTGATAACCGTCTAATAACCCTCGAAGTTTATGCGGCCTTTATTTAAATAAAAAAATAAATAATGTCAAAGTGAAGATTTCAAACATTCAAAATTAGTAATGTTTCAATAAAGCTTCTATAGTTAGTGCGGTTTTTGAATGGTAAGTATTGCCAGAAATGTCCTACATTTATAATTGCTTGCAATATTTACACACACACAAAAAATGCGTCTAAAACAGGCCTTACATATTAGAAATAAATAACCAAAGACCATTATCAGTTATCTGCGTTTTATTAGTGAATTTTCTTTAAAAGATTCACTAATGAGGAGATCCCGACTTTTGAATTTTGAAAAAATTTCTTCAAATGAGCGCTAATTAGGCCCCCAGAACACAAATCCGGGATAAGTTTCAAGTTTTATATGTTTATATATATATATATATATATATATATATATATATATATATATATATATATATATATATATATATATATATATATATATATATATATATATGTATCACACCGATAACTCAAAAAATAATAGGCCGATTTTAATTAAATTTGGTGAATAAATTCCTTTTGCAAATGGCCTGGAAAAGTTCGTTAGTCAGGAAAATCTGCCTAGGTTTTCCCGGAAAATTTTGTGTTTTCTTTAGAAAAAAATTTATATCTCCGGAATTTACAAAGTAATGGAAACGCGGGTTTATATCTTTATAGGTAAGTTATCTAGCAAAATTTAACTATGTAGGCCAAAAGACAAAAAAGTTATAGGCATTTAATGAAAAATAAATTGAGGTTTTCCTCAAAACGTCCAAGTCGCGATTTAAAACGTCAAAATCGGCAACATTTAGGCCAATAACTTGAATCTAGTACGGGCTATGGAAATCAAATGTCTAAAAAAGGATGTTTTACAAACCCTGAAGTCTTAGTTTCAACCGTCATTGTCCTTCATTTTACTAAAATATTTCCAGAAAATTCATTTCAAAATAGACCATTTCTCTGATGCTTGGCAGTAATTTTAGCTATAGAGTTTATCGTTTAATGGTATATAATTTTTGTCAAATTTTCGTAAAAAATCAATAAAGCTCAATATATCCGGTATTATACAAGATATGAAAAAAAAATGTATATGTTAATTATAGGATGTCTTGAGCTACATCTTAAAAAAAAACTCTACAATCACAGGGTGGCCCATAAGTCGTTGGTGATGCAATTTTTTTTTAATCAAACACGCCTTATGTTATTGCATTTTTGCATTTTCCATCGAAATATAATGCATATTTGTAAGAAAAGAAATTCTGGATGCAGCAAGTGCGTTATGGTAGCGAATTTTGATCAAATGCTTCATATTTGAATAGCCCAATTTGCTTTTAACCTATAAGGTTGACCAAGAAACGAGTTTTTCCGGGAACACTTTAAGTTTACGTTTGCAAATTTTTGTACATTTTCACAGAATAAAGTTCTTTTTATGAAACATGGCACATTGTTTTTACTATATAGGTTATACTGGTAACCAAAATTGATGCCTGCTTTCTTAAATAAAAAGAAAACACACATATTTGCAATAAAAACATTTTAATGAAAATTCACTACCATTACGCACTTGCTGCGTCCAGAGTTTTTATACTTTAGTTTGCATTCTTCAATGGCCGAGAGGTTTACACGATTAGCTCGTTAGCAAAAAACGCTGGGGGACGTGGTGACTAAATTTATTTTGATTTTTTCCAACGTTTTTTTGACCCTGATTCAATTTTAACGTTATCCGACCAGAGTATGTAATCTCAATAATTTTTAAAGCGATGGTGTGTTGAAAAAAATCGTTAATGAAAGAATAAGGAGAGTGTCAAAGATAAACCAAGAATGAGAAGACCAAAAACAACTCTAGCTGGTAATAACGCATTAGACATATGGTGGTCTTTTCATGAATCAGTTGTTTGACTACAAAGTTGTATTACACAATATTTCACAAACATATGTGGCAAATTTACCAAAAGAAGAGAAATTTTACCCACATAAAGTACAGCTGCTACGAGAAATTGTTAATGGCGATTTTGAAATTTGTAGTATTATGATTAATATTACATGTTTAGTGAGAATACGACTTTGATATAAACATTCACTTCTCAGATTAAGCTATTGTTACACTGCATGAATTGGTTAATGAACACAATTATCGTTATCGGTATCAGCAAAATCCACATTGGATGCTGGATGCTCAAACTCAGTGACCACAAAAGATTAATGTATAAGTTGGTATACCAGACACAAGTATTATTGGGCCGTTCTTCATTGAAGGAAATGTACCATCTGAATAATATTTATATTTATTAAGAGAAAAGATTATACCCGCTGTGGTCGCGGTGCGCCCAATTAATGAAGTTTGGTTACAGCAAGATGTAGCTCCCAGCCATTTTGGGAGGAGCGCGCGGCATTTTTTGTTGTTGAATGAAGCCAGAAAGGTATATTGGCCGCTGTGGTGCTAACTGGCTTACTTGCTCTTCTGCTTTGACGACATGTGATTTTTTTCTTTGTGGTCATTTTGAGAATATTGCCTATAAACGCAGGCCATTAAAGGCCTGGCAGTTAGAATTATTTGCGGAACAAGACGGATTGTGCCTTTCAGCTGCTTAATGAGCGTAATGAATTTATTTAAAACGCGAGTTAACTTGTGTATTGATAATGATGCACAATATTTAGAACATTTAATCAGTTGTTTACTATTACTGTTTTATTTTATTTTTCTTTCGTCAGTTTCTTTTATAATGTAAGTTACTTTTCTTTTTAATTTTTTCTAAGCGACCCCCAGGAAAATATGAAAATCTCGTTTCACGAAAGAGATGTTCTTTTGTAATATGGAAAAAGAAATCATATCTTGGCATTAAAAAAAGTCTGGACGCAGCAAGTGCGTTATGATAGTGAATTTTCATTAAAAAAAATTAAATAGCAAATATGTGTTTTTTTTTTAAGAAAGCAGACATCAAATTTGGTTATGAGTATAACATATATAGTAGAAACAATGTACCATATTTCAGGAAAATAACTTTGCTGTTTGAAAATATACACAAATTTGTCGAAAATAAACTTAAAATATTCCCGAAAAAACAAGTTTCCTGGCCAACGAACTTTATAGGTTAATTGCAAATTGAGTTATTCAAATTTGAGGCGTTCAATAAAAATTCGCTACCATAACGCACTTGCTGAGTCCCGAATCTATTTTCTTACAAAACATGCATTATAATTTCGTGGTCGAAATTCCATACATTTAAGGTCAGCTCAGAACTGATACTGACCGGGGAATCCGTCTGTCTAACTAAAACAAATCATTGTTTAATGTATTTCAACTAAGCAGATTTTCCTGGCTAACAAACTTATCCAAGCTAATGGCAAGAGAAAGGTACTCACCAAATTTGATCAAAATCGGCCGATTATTTTTTGAGTTATCGGTGTGGAACACACACACACACTATATATATATATATATATATATATATATATATATATATATATATATATATATATATATATATATAGTATTAAGTTTTCGTGACGGTAATAGTGTTATTTTCTTAAAAAATTGTGGGAAAGCCGTCAGTTGCAAAATAAAACTCTTTATTAAAAGCCGAGCTTTCGGAAAAGTTTATTCCATTCTCAAGGCTACAACATGGAAAGGAAAAAGTTTTCAATTTACTTAGGAAAAATATAAAAGTTTTAAAATACTTACATCTAACGTGAGTTTTACTATAACTAATTATGAAAATACAAACATGAAAAAAACCGTTTTTTAAAATTTGACTGAAGTCGGAAAGTGCCAAACTGACATATGAAGCTAACAATTGTCTATTTTTGAATTTGTTTTTTGTTTTTGTCTAGGAAATATAAATAGGGGTAGTGATTTCTAAAATTATTATCTTTCTTTAAGTTTATTAAATTGTCGTTAAAAGTAATTTCAAATTCTTCTAAACACATTATTTTATTACTTAAGGTTTCACAGTGTAAAATAGAAACATCACTAAAATTTATATTGTGGCCAGTGTCGAGATTATGTTCAGACAAAGCGCAAGTTCTTTTTTGTAAACGTATATCACTTTTGTGCTGTGTTATCCTATCTTTAAGGACTCTGCTTGTTTGGCCAATGTATCTTAAACACACAAAGTGTCTGGAGTGGTATATTGTATTCCATGTAATAATTGTAGTTTAAGATACATTGGCCAAACAAGCAGAGTCCTTAAAGATAGGATAACACAGCACAAAAGTGATATACGTTTACAAAAAAGAACTTGCGCTTTGTCTGAACATAATCTCGACACTGGCCACAATATAAATTTTAGTGATGTTTCTATTTTACACTGTGAAACCTTAAGTAATAAAAGAATGTGTTTAGAAGAATTTGAAATTACTTTTAACGACAATTTAATAAACTTAAAGAAAGATAATAATTTTAGAAATCACTACCCCTATTTATATTTCCTAGACAAAAACAAAAAACAAATTCAAATAGACAATTGTTAGCTTCATATGTCAGTTTGGCACTTTCCGACTTCAGTCAAATTTTAAAAAACGGTTTTTTTCATGTTTGTATTTTCATAATTAGTTATAGTAAAACTCACGTTAGATGTAAGTATTTTAAAACTTTTATATTTTTCCTAAGTAAATTGAAAACTTTTTCCTTTCCATGTTGTAGCCTTGAGAATGGAATAAACTTTTCCGAAAGCTCGGCTTTTAATAAAGAGTTTTATTTTGCAACTGACGGCTTTCCCACAATTTTTTAAGAATATATATATATATATATATATATATATATATATATATATATATATATATATATATATATATATATATATATATATATATATATATATATAAATTGAAACTTACCCCGGATATGTGTTCACTGGCGCTTAATTAGTGCTCCTATGAAGGAATTTTTTCAAAATTCAAAAGTCGCGATCTCTTCATTAGTGATTTTTTTCACTAAAAAAGGAGAATTTACTAATACCCTTTGAGTTGTGGGAGTCAGAAAGCCGGTAAATTTGAAATATCGATACGAAATATCGATACATATAAAATATCGTATGAAACTAGTTATGCATTTATGAGGAGAAAGTGATATAAATAAATATAGTAAAAACAATGTGCCATGTTTCATCAAAATAACTTTATTGTTTAAAAATGTACAAAAATTTCCGAAAGTAAACTTAAAGTGTTCCCGAAAAAACTCGTTTCTTGATAAACCTTATAGGTTAATAGCAAATTGAGCTATTTAAATATGAAGCATTTGATTAAAATTCGCTACCGTAACGCATTTGCTGCGTCCAGAATTTATTTTCTTACAAACATGCATTCATTTCGATGGAAAATGCAATAACATAAGGCGTGTTTGATTAAAAAAAAAGAATTTGTATCAGCAACGACTTATGGGCCACCCTGTGATTGTAGAAATATTTTTTTAAGATGCAGCTTAAGACACCTTATAATGAATGTATACAATTTTTTTAATATCTTGTATAATAACGGACATATTCAGCTTTATTTAGTTTTTACGAAAATTCGACAAAAGTTATATACCATTAAACGTTAAACTCTATAGCTAAGGCTACTGCCAAACATCAGAGAAAGGGTCTATTTGAAATGAATTTTCTGGAAATATTTTATTAAAATGAAGGACAATGACGATTGAAACTAAGACTTCAGGGTCTGTAAAAAAATTCTTCTTGAGACATTTTCTTACCATAGCCCGTATAAGATTCAAGTTCTTTGCCTAAATGTTGCCAATTTTGACGTTTTAAATCGCATCTTTGACGGTTTGAGGAAAACCCCAATATATTTTTATTTAAATGCCTATAACTTTTTTGTATTTTGACCTACCTAAATTTGGTAGATGATTTACTTATAATGATATAAACCCGTGTACCAAATTTGGCTGCCCTTACTTTGTTAATTCGAAAGAAAACACAAATTTTCCGGGAAAACCTGGACCGATTTTCCTGGCTAACGAACTTATCCAAGCCATTTGCAAAAGGAAGGTATTCACCAAATTTAATCAACTTTAATCAAAATCGGCCCATTATTTTTTGAGTTATCGGTGTGATATATATATATATATATATATATATATATATATATATATATATATATATATATATATATATATATATATATATATATATATATATATATATAATTTAAACTGACCCCGGATATGTATTCTGGGGGGCCTAATTAGCGCTCATTTGAAGAAATTTTTTCAAAATTCAAGTCGGGATCTCCTCATTGGTGAATTTTTTTAGAAAATTCACTAAAAGAAATAGTTGCCAGAGCAACAAATTTGTATTCGCTAACAAAAATTGACAATGCCAGTTTCGTAGCAACAATTATGTCAAAAAAACTTTTGTGAACATTAACATTAACATTTTTTTGGGAACGAAAATTTCAGGAAATACGGGTGCCTTTCCACACTTTTTACTAACACTGTATAACCAAAATAAAGACAATTTATAAGAAAATCTGTAAAGTAAAATCCTATAAACCGGCATTTGTTTAAAGACTATGAAATATTATTTCAGATATCCCATAACATTTCCATTGTTTCTATATTATAAGCCAGTTGCTGTCTATGCAAGATGATTTAATGCACATTAAACCTTGTATGGAAGAATAATAAAATAACAATGAGGCAACTGAATAGAATTTCTGTCACAAGATTATTCATGGCGGAGCGACTTGCAGAGACGATGGCTATTGTTATGTGTGGTCAGGGAGGATAGGTGACAATACACTGTTTTGCTTCTCACATCTGAATATCAAATTACATCACTCCCTGCTGTTAAATTTTAATAAGCATAAAAGCTTGTTATTACTATTTTTGAATTTATGTTTAAAAAAGGCATAAAACCCTTCAGATGAATGTTTATTTAATATGGCCGGTTTTAATTATGTTAATGAGGCTTTATACCACGTACGATGAAACCTTTCGAATAGATTCATATTTACATTATGATGTTTGCATATACACGCTGCTTTTGAATTGTCGGTGATAATCGTGCTTGTGATTTATTTGCTTTTAGCGAATTTCCGTGAAACATATTTGCTAAATAAATAAGTCATGATAACAAACTTTCTAAAAAAAATAAGCGCAATTTAGAGCCTGAAGAACCCATATTTAGGAGTCAGTTAGACTGTATGTATAGTTTATATATATGTATATATATATATATATATATATATATATATATATATATATATATATATATATATATATATATATATATATATATATATAAACTATTGTGAGGCCCAGTCGTTTTCTATTAATTTTATTACTAATTTTGCCTTTTGGCAAACACTTTTGCAAGTGTTTCAGGAAATCCAAAGAACATAAATGAAGGAGACTTCATTCTAATATCGAATGAAGTTGTTTGACGAACTCCAAGACCTTGCTAAATATTCTTTCTACATAATTCGTCTAACGCATATTGTACCAACCAAAAGACGTAGACACGGACTTTATGAAACTGCTGATCAAAACAGACGTGAAACTTCAGTCACATTTACGACGCCTGGTGGAACAAGGAATGTAGTGAAAGTAGGTATAGCAGTGTTTGCAAATACATTTGCGTTGACAGAGATTAAGATTCAAGTCTTAACAGAAAAAAAGGGAACAGGGTGAATGTATCTAGACAGAGAGAAGAGGGAATAAGAAGAGATATATAAACTTCAAAGCTGATCGTGAACATATAAACAGAATTTCTACAGAGAAAAGCCACTACACCAGACGAAAAAGTAATACAGAGGATCTTAGCCCTGATTTAAATATAAATCGACTATATAAAGGTTTTCGATTTGTGTATCTAGACACTACGATTGACTACAGATTTCACTCCAAAGTTTATGTGAACTCATTCGCGCAAGTAAGTTTTCGCAGCCCTTAACGCTCCAATGAAAAAATTACGCCAACAAATGACAGAGGATACGGAACAATCTGATCTACCCAATAGTAACCATACTATGGCCCAAATGGATTTGGAGTAAGTGTTGTTTTTTCCAACATTGACATAGAGCCAGATGTTTTGTATGACACATTTATCCAATTAGAACCTCTGTATCCATATTGGTGATGACAACACCGCTTATAGGAATCTTTGCCATAAGGGAATTGCTGGTCGTGAAAGGAATAGAATTCCCTTCTGTGTTTTGAAAGTATATTTCAAGAGTCAACTTTAGAACAAGCTAATAATGTGGAGTGAGAACTGCTGACGCCAAAATAAAACTCCTATGATTATATACATCTGCACAGAAACATTTGAAGAAGTCAAAAAGTCTTTTGTCGGGACTTTATTTCTTAGCTCTGATGGAGATTTGTAAAAAATTTTGGTCAGACAAACAGTTCAGAAATGCATGGTATCAGAAAATCTTAAAAGGATGATCGAGGGTACAAATCATGCCCATCCAATCAAAGTTAATAGGCTTGCAACAAATCATTTCCTTGACATTAAATTGGCAGCAGACGCAAGACTAAACACTTTGATATTAAAGATCACTAAGGCTTCATGGATAAAACTTTAGAAGAGTAATCAAGGAATTATAAAAGTTATAAAAGTTAAAGAATCTTTCAGTGACTATCAGTAATAGAAGAAAATTCATGGGTTCAAGAAAAACCTGCCCAATGACATTATCCGAAGAATGACGCTCCGTCATCTACCCACCGTTAATCATATTTCCCATGAGAAGAAAGAATAATGTGCGTGATATAATAACCTTTTTAGAAAAAGAAGAGCATAAGGAATTTTTCAGAAAATTTATAGCATAAAAGTGTGAAGATTGTCTTTTATATTTTTTGTAAAAAATGTATGAGTCTTAAAGGATATCATCTTAAAAAATAAACACTTTTTTTTAACTGTTACATGTTCTATTTTGGGCTAAGTAGGTGCTTCTCAAATCTTCCTCGTATTTATAAATTGCTGGCTTCCTAATCAATACCAATTCCTGTGTATTCGTTTTTGCAAAAAAAGTACGTCGACGTATTGATAAAAATCTCCTGATTCTGATAGATGAAAAGCAGCTTTCAGGTTAATACCAGATGATTGTGATTACTCAACAGTTATTTTCCTCTTTCATCGGTATATATACCTTGAAGCTAGTGGGCTTGTATAGGTACATTAAACCACATGCAAGTTTCAAAAAGATACATGCACTTCAAAGCTACATACTAACATCCGCTGATTAAAAGTTTGTCTAAAATACACTTTTTACGTCACGGACATCAGGGTCCATGCAAAAGCTATACATAAAAAGTTATTTATGTAGAAATATACCTCACAGCTACCATGTATATAGCTGGAGCTGTAATTTATTAAAAAATCATTCGCTTGAAAACTAATTCTTACTAAAGCGATGATATAGCATTCGGAAAGCATTAAGCACTTTTGTACTTTGTATCATCCAAGCAGAAAGCTTTCAAGTAATGAAAATATAAAAGTCATACATGTTGTAAAAACTATATTTACAAAATAAATCAATTACATATATATATATATATATATATATATATATATATATATATATATATATATATATATATATACATATATATATATATATATATATATATATATATATATATATATATATATATATATATACATATATATATATATATATATATATATATATATATATATATATATAGTCTGTTTCGCTTAAATGGTAATACCTCAATAACTTTTTGTGTGTGTGTGGTATTGTTGTTGGCATTGAGACTGTTTCTCATTAGCCACAAATTGTCAATACCTTTTTAATTTTTAAGCGAATTTTGAACAACTTTTATTCTGTGTGTGAAGCTTGTGGAGCTTCTTTGAACGGGTAAACTACATTTTAGCCTTAGTAAATAACTAGCTTACGGTGTTCAAAAATTATCTCAAAAAAATTGGAAAAACATTATTAGGCGTTTCCTTTTACCTCTTCGCAATTGCTCGTAATTACCCCAAAATCCTAAATCCCAAGTTGGGTTAAAAAAAAAATGTATCCATAAAAATGTTCAACATAGTTTAAATTTTATTTACACGATAATAAATAACTAAAGGAATTAAGCAAGAAGCACAAGAAAATTATTATAATATTTCAGGTTGAATAACAACTTTCTTTACTAAATCGCCATTTAATAAGAAATTTTTTTAATTATTTTTCTATTACTTACTACTCTACGTGATTCAGCTGGTGTAACATCCCGACAAAGTTGGGTGATTGTGCCACCTTGCAAAATTTGTGGCCTGGTTTTGTACACTTGTCTTCAATATTTCTCTATCAATAAAAATCGAGAAGAGTTAGGTCGGGAGAGCTAGGCGGCCAGAAAATTAAAGGACTATTTCGACCTATCCACCTTCGTTGGAAGTTTTAATTTGGCCATTATCTAAGGATCACTGCATTATGAGTTTGTACTCGATCTAGCTGAAAATAGATATGCTGTCGAACTTTAATTGGAAGTTCATGTAATGCGTCCTAAAGTTCATTGTTGAAAAAGAAGGATCCTATTATTCTGTCACCCAAGATTCCATACCATAATTAATTTTCTGAGAATACTTTCTGCGATTAGTAACCCTGTGTCGATCCTGTGCAGACCAGCGGCAACAATTTTGTGATGATACCACACAATTTTTGTAAAGGTAGCCCCGTTTGTATATAGAATATTATTCAGAAAATTTCTGTTTCTTTGAGTCCACAAGTAATATTTCAAACTTCTTTCATTGTCCTCTTGTCCTAACGTGTCTAACAACTTCGGTTTAAATGAATTTTTTCTAGGCCGACGGGAGCAAAACCACATCTTCGAGATAGTTAAATTTAAATTACGTGGTACTGTCCTAATACTTGCTTTAGGGTTTTAATTAATGAAATTTAAAATATCGTGATCACCTGGATGTCTTTGAACGGGTCTTGTTTTTAGTTTTGTTACAGTCCAGTATCATTCAAAAGTTGGTTTACTTTAAAAATAGTTTTACTTGTTATAGGGCGACCAGGATGTTTTGCATTTAATTTATGCGCAGCTTCTCTTGTTAAACGCACATTGTCACCAAAAATTCTGACAATTTCCACTTTTTCGGCTATATTAAGCCTTTCTGTAGCCACAATTAATCACGACTATTATAAGAGTTTGTTAGGAGTGTCAAAAATGTTCAATGCTTCATGTGACAGATGAAGCTAGACATATTGCTAATAAATCATTGCAATCTTGTGAAAATGGAATCTGATTTAATAATTATCCTAACAATTTGTGTGGTTAATTTGTTTTACAACCCAATTAGGGATTTGGAGTTTTGAGGTGATTTCTAACAACTTTTTAATAACATTTTTTGGAAAAATACCCTAATCATGATCTCCCAATTTTTGTGATAATTTTTGATTAAAGTAGTCTAGTTATTCACTTATTTAAAAAGTCTCACAGGTTTCATATAAATAATAAAAGTTTTTTAAAATTATAGCCTAAAAATAAAACAGTTATTGAGGTGTTACCATTTCAAATGAAACATACTGTGCATATATATATATATATATATATATATATATATATATATATATATATATATATATATATATATATATATATATATGCAATGAAATTTGGACTAGTTCTTAACAAACTTTGAAATGTTCCATACGTGTATAGATCCTATAGCAGTGCAATCTAATCACACATCAATCTAAATACAACCTAACGGACACCACAAAATTGCGCATTACCTTTTGCTTTACAATTCCCTTGACATGAGAATAAAATGAAAAGGTTTGACGAGTAAAACACAATTAACTATGTGAAGTCATTAATAATTTAATATGGTGGAGGCCCAAAATGTCGGATTATCTTTTCTTCACAACCCCATTACTATGGATATCAAATGTAAGGGTTGATGATTAAAATACAATAAGCTATATGTGACATCATTATTATTCGAGTATAGTGGATGCCTGAAAATGGCACATAATTTTTGTTTCTTCGCAGCACCCTTGAAATATGTATCCAATAAAAGGATTTGACAAGTAAAGTGCAATCAGCTATATACTTTTTTTTAAAATAAGATTTACTCAAATATATGATGCGAGTTTGAAGCTTGAAATTAATTTAGTTAAATAAATACAGCTTTTTCTAATGCTCGAACACATCGATTAGTATTTTAAGTTGCTGTATTAAAAAAGTATTGTACAGTGAGTCCCAAATTTGAGATATGACATCATCGATAATTTTTAAATGGCAATTCTAGTTTTTTGTTAACTATTTGTAAAGTACATGCCAAGTAATGCGAAATAATTAAATTTCAATTTTTCATTCCTCGCAATTTAAGAAAGTTACATTTCATTGTATTGTATGTATTTTTGTTTCTTTAACGTCGATCTATTTCCGCAACTATGGCCAATCACTGACGCCAAGGAGCAGTTTCACCTCACAAATCCTGGAAATTTTTCCGAACCACTGCCTTTCTGTAACAAGGGTAGGGATCTTTAAGGTTCCCAACATCGCATGGACATGGGCCCGACGGCTTTACGTCCCCTCCGAAAGGCGGAAGGTGCGCAGATTCAACTTGCTCAAATAGAATACCACAACCTCGGTTGATGTTAATTGTATAGTATGTACAGAAAATGTGAAGGGAATCTAACCAGGCACACGTCCATACCACTGAACCTCTGAGGCCCTATTTCATTGTCTTAAAATAATAAATAAAAATAGAATTCAACTTAATAATTTTTCTTTTATTTTTATATCATCTTATCTCTTATTATTTTACCCAATCTTAAAACGTTAAATCAACTTGTTTAAAATTAGCATTTTTTGATCAAGGTCAATATGAATGTACAGTAAACACATTTTGTTGAATTTAACCATAATAATCCAGCTAAGAAGTTATAAAGCGGCTTTTACTTAAAATTTTTGCGCCAAATTAAGTTAATCATTTCCTGTTAAAATTAAAAAATAACACTAAATACTAAAGCGAGAAGATTGTTCATGATAATGCATTATTAAACTGAGGGTCGCAAAACAGCAATTGTAAAGATGATCAGATTGGGAAATAGTACAAGAACGTAAAGTGAAATTGTCCACTTATTTTTCTAAAATATACTTTTACGTCACGAACATTTCATAACAGCAGCCTTAAGCATGAAATTGATAATATTATTTTAGACGTTTTATTTTGAAATCTTGAAATATCCACAAAACTAATAAGTAGATTTTGAAATTGAATTTTAAGTTTTGAAAGCAAATATTTAAAACGCTAATCGATAGACTTGAAGTGCCGCTGTAAATGGATTCAAAAAAGCTTTCTAAAAAATTTCCCTTCTATCTACCTTCCCTACTCAAATCAAGGAGGTGAAAGTTACCCTCGTTACGGGTTGAATGCTACACTATCAGTGTGGGCACAAAAGATTATATATATATATATATATATATATATATATATATATATATATATATATATATATATATATATATATATATAAGGTCACAACACATTTAAAAAACCTGACGATCGTTTCACTAACAAAGGTCGTTAACTTGGTTAGTGAAATGATCGTCAGGTTAGGTCGTTAACTTGGTAAGTGAAATGATCGTCAGGTTTTTAAAACGTGTTGTGGTGATTTGGGTTCTCCAAGTGTACTTATCAGTGCTCGTCACGGGTTTCAATGTTCACTTAACAAGGAAATATATTATCCGTACAAACTTTGTCTGGTACCAGAATGATCTGAAAACAACTTAAATCGCCGTAGGTAATTTCATAAACACATACAGCGAATGTATGTTAAATTTCCAGGTTAGGAAAATATTTTTTTTCAGACGATGCAAATTTTTACAAATTTTTCGAATGTAAAATTACATGTACAAAATAGGCAAAATACAATTTAAAGAACACTATAGACCATTAGAAACAAGAAACAAACAAATCAATTCATATATAAATACAGGCAACAAAACAACACAAAATACATTTAAAATACAGTGAGATGTACGACAAGTGTCGCCATCGGTGGCGTAGCCAGGTAATACGTTGTCAGCTCTACTAAACACAACCTGTTATATACATAGAGACTGTGTACAACTAACTAACGATTTAAATAATCGCTAACCCTGGTACTTTATTCCCTAATTAGGGACCATGTATCTATAAAAGGCCAGGTGCATTCCGACTATAATTGGAAACGCATACCGGTTTCGCTCTCATTAGAGCTCGTCAGTGCGCTATACCAAATTACAGCCAGAATACACCCAACAGCAAGTTCTACTAAAGGTAGCCAGCCTCGTAGAACACAGTGAGATGTACGACAAGAGTCGCTATCGGTGGCGTAGCGTAGCGTCACGGCAGCTCAAAAAAGTCTGGACGCAGCAAGTGCGTTATGGTAGTGAATTTTCATAAAAATGTTTTTAATAGCAAATATATGCGTTTTTTAAGAAAGCAGGCATTTTGGTTACCAGTATAACCTATATAGTAAAAACAATGTGCCACGTTTCATCAAAATAACTTTATTGCTTGAAAATGTACGAAAATTTCCGAAAGTAAACTTAAAGTGTTCCCGAAAAAACCGTTTCTTGGTCAACCTTATAGGTTAAAAGCAAATTGAACTTTTCAAATATGAAGCATTGAATCAAAATTCGCTACCATAACGCACTTGCTGCCGCCAGAATTTTTTTTCTTACAAACATGCATTATATTTCAATGGAAAATGCAAAAATGCAATAACATAAGGCGTGTTTAACTAAAAAAAGAAATTTTGTTTCACCAACGACTTATGGGCCACCATGTGATTGTAGAAATGACTTTTTAAGATGTAACTCAAGACACCCTATAATTAATTTATACATTTTTTTCATATCTTGTATAATAACGGATATATTAAGCTTTATTGATTTTTTACGAAGATTCGACAAAAATTATATACTATTAAACGATAAACTCTATAATATCTAAGACTATTGCCGAGCATCAGAGAAAGGGTCTATTTGAAATGAATTTTCTGGAAACATTTTAGTAAAATGAAGGACAATGGCGGTTGAAACTAAGACTTCAGGGTTTGTAAAACATTCTTCTTGAGACATTTTCTTTCCATAGCCCGTATTAGATTTAAGTTACTTGCCTAAATGTTGCAAATTTTGACGTTTAAAATCGCGAATTTGACGTTTTGAGGAAAACCCCAAATTATATATATATATATATATATATATATATATATATATATATATATATATATATATATATATATATATATATATATATAACTTTTTTGTCTTTTAACCTACAGAGCTAAATTTTGGTAGGTAATAATAAGCCACTTGCTAAAGGAAGGCATTCACCAAATTTAGTCAATATCGTCTATATATATATATATATATATATATATATATATATATATATATATATATATATATATATATATATATATATAAAGAGTTGTGTTATAATTTATTAGGTTTATCAAAAACACAAATGTTGTTTTAATTTTTGCCCAAAAATGTTTTCACGAACCTAAACCTAATATATATATATATATATATATATATATATATATATATATATATATATATATATATATATATATATATAAATCGAAACTGACCCCGGATATGTGTTCTAGGGGGTCAAATTAGCGCTCACTTGAAGAAATTTTTTCAGAATTCAAAAGTCGGGATCTCTTCATTAATGAATGTTTTTTTAAGAAAATTCACTAATAAACACAACGTGTTATATACATAAAGACTGTATACACCTAACTAACGATTTTAAATATTTAAAATGTAATAGTTTTTACAACTTAGACATAACGTATTCATCCACTGAATATAGTATTCTCCGTAGCATAAGTTTTTTAAGGGTAGTTACCCTTTAAGCGTAGTTGCCCTTTAAGGGTAGTTAGTTACCCTTCAAAGGAGTTGGGGTGCGTAGAGATATTTGTACTTAAGAATGTAACGTCAGAAAAATCTTAGTTGACCCCTGGAAAACCCAAATCAGCACAACACATGTTTTTAAAGACCTGAATATCGTTTCACTAACAAAGTTAGCGTCATCAGTGGATGAAAAATTCTAACTGACTCAACTCTCTAAAAAGATGTGTTGTGATGATTTGAGTTATCCAAGTGTACTTATAAGTGCTCATCACAGGTTCCAATCTTCACTTGGTGACTTAGTTGACCCTTATGAGCATTTCTCTTAAAATTACCAATCACTTGATAACAGAGAAAGTAAATGTATTCCTTACTTTTGAAACGCATATTGTATTGATAATATAACACACACTGTATAATATAATCTTAAGTAATCTATTGTAAAATTCCAGAAGCCAGAGCGGTGAGGATTAGTGATTTCGCGTTAGTATTGTCGCTGCAGTCAGCTCAGAAGACAACTGGAGTGTATACGACAGACGCATGTTCTTATGCGGCGTCGATCGTTGTTCGTCAACAAAAAGGCAATTTTCCAAGATTTGTATCTGCGTCTATACAAAAAATACTTAGGGGAGAAACGTTATTATGAAACATCATTAGAGCCATCAATCCCGTGCATGCAGCGTATGCGATAGAAGTTTCCTTATCGGTCCACCTTTTTTCAGTAAGCTGTGATTTACTAAATAACTTCAACAGCAATCAGAAATCCTAAGAACGTATCCTGCAAAAAATACTGACGCAGCAATTGCGTTACATAATGAGTTCCGAAAAAAAAAATAGCTTCGGTTAAAAAGTATAAGTACTTAGTAATTCAATTAATAAAATTTAGTAAGGCAAGTGGAAATACTTATAAATAGATCTAAGGCCAAACGTATAACTGACAGAAAAAAACAAATACTTACGTAGAGACTATTTCTTTGGCTTTACAAATGTTTAGTTTATTGTCTTCAATTTCGTTGACGATGCTGTCAAATGGCGAAACTGGTTACAGAGAAGAAAAGAAACATTTGTAAAATCAGACAAATAGTTTTGACGTCTGTATTTAGTATGGATGGTTTCACAAAGTTAGGGCAACAACAGGTAATGAATTAGAAAGGAACCGGTGTGTGCATTTTCAAGATTTTCTTAAATAGTGATCTGGTCACAAGCGAATTATTTCAATTTATACAAAATTCTACACGAAAATGTAGTCCCAAAAACTCTAAATACCTGTTAAAAAAATTGTTTTAAAAATTTTACTTCTACAATAAAAAAAAATAATTAAAAAGTTCGCCAAACTAAGAATTTTTTACGCAACTTTTTTCACATTTTTTGCACCAATATTCATAATTTAATGTTTCATCCAAACATCGCTAAACATTCTTGCACACAAAAATTCGAAACCATTTTTTGTTTCAGGGAAATTAGAAACCATTTTTTGCCTGATGATCAATGGAGGAAAAATGAGGTTGCATTCCAGCCCGAAAGCCTGGTCTGTTTCACCGACGGATCGCTGCTGGAGGATCAACAATCCTCCGGGGCGGGAATATACATCGAAGGCCTGGGGGTGCACGAGAGCTATGCTCTTGGTGCATATACCACGGCATTCGAAACAGAGGTGTACGATATCCTTTCTGTGGCCAATAGACAGGATGTCTAGAGAAATGTGTGTACATTTGCTCGGATAGCCAGGCTGTCCTCCAGGCAGTCTGCGCGGCCTGAATCAGGTCAACACTGGTTTAAGAGTGCGCTGGCGTCCTCAAAGGACTAGCCAGGACAAAGGAGGTGCAACTGGTCTGGGTTTCGGGACATTGTGGCGCAGCGGGGAATGAGGTGGCGAATAATCTCGGTAGGCTTATTCCCGGCAGCCGTCCTATAGCCCGGGGCCTGCGATAGACATAAGTAGGAAGACGGTCTCTGTCGCCTTAGACAGGTGGACAGAGGAAGCAATAGAGAGGCACTGGAAGTCGGTTGGTGGCTGTAGGCAGGCGAGGGACTTCGTGGAGGGGTTGGACAGAGATAAAGCTATTCGGCTACTCGGTAGGTGTCGACCTACGCTTCGCCGAATCCTTGGGGTCCTGACAGGCCACTACGCCCTCAGAAGACACCTCACAATAATAGGGGTAGAGAGCAATGCGGCGAGGATGAAGAAACTCCCTATTACTACCTGTGTGAATGCGAGGCTTTTGGGAGTCTTCAAGCAGAATTGTTCGGATTGAGGACTCTGCAGAGGAATCAGGTAAGTACCGTCCAATTGAAGACCGTCACGGTCTTCATTTCGAGGTCGAGGCGGTCTGGTGACGGAACCGACGAAGAGTAGAGCATGGTTGCTGGGTTGCTGGGGTTGACAAAAAGGGCCCATTGTGGTCTACTTGCTTGGCGTTGGCCTCCCCACCAATGCTACGACTACTACTTGCCTGATGATGCTGTAAAAGCGAAATCGGTGGCAGGGAAAAAACGGGCATTTTTAAACAACAAGAAAGACTACGGTTGTATTAAGATTGGAATGGTTTCACCAGGTTAGGGCAATAAACAACCTGTCCTGATATTATATTCAACATGAAGTTTCAAAAGTTCTTCTCATTGATGATTTTTTTCTATAAAAATTGTTGGAAATTCATTGTAATAAAGGTACATAATCGACAAAATAACCTTAGAATTAAATACAGGATTCAGGCAGCTCTAGGATTTGAACCCGCGTCAACGTTCTTGCGTTTAGGTTTGGAACAGTGCACGTCAGAATATCAACGTCGCTGTAAACATAATTTTGTTTCCGTCTTATTAATTTCAAATTTAGTTCCCCTTAACGTACCATCAGGTACACTAAACATCTATTGCAATTCTTTTACCATTTTTATATAAGTGTTGTTATCTGCGTACATTTTATAATGAAGGCGACGTCCACCTATTTTTATTCAAACGTTTATGTTCAGCATATTTCTTGTATTTACTTCTATAACTAATTTAACAAATGTGTCAATAATGGATATCCTTGCCGTATATCTCTCCTTATGAATTCAATTCTATCTCCGGTAATATTTATTGGGATTTTGACGTTTCTATAAATCGAGATAATCTGCTATCTTTAGAATCCAATCCAGCTCTCTTCATCAGAGAAATCAAGATTTCCCAATCCACATTTTCGAATATTTTAGGTCTATAAAAGCAATTACGTATTTTTATTTTTCGCTTGCCTCTTTTCTTATATTGTTTTAAGTGTCTCTCCAGCTCATCATTCCAGGTCTAAATTTAAACTAATATTCTTCCAGGCAACTCCAAATTTGGCTTCTTATTCTATTTTTTCATTACGATAAGCACATGAGTTTATACACTTATTATGCTATGCTAATTGCAATTTAGTGCGTTCGCCGTTTTTGGAATAACTATGTTTTTACCACTCATAAAGTAACTGCGCAGTTCACCTGATTTATGGAAATTTCTTCTTTAATCATTTCCGGAATTTCCAGAAACTTCCACTGTGATTTTGTCTACGCCAGGAGATTTTCCTTGTCTAAGTTATTAAGACTTTTTTTTGAATTCATTAACTGCTGTTGCCCTTACTTGGAGACTATCTGGCTTCACTATTGGTTTTCTTTTCTGTAAATTAAGGACTTAGCTAGCGCGTAAGCTAACTGAAGCAAGTGGTCCTTGTGAATTCTAGATCCTCTAGATGTTCTTTAAAGTAACTGTGACCGGTTTCGCTGCTTGACAGCATCCTCAGATATAATTATTTTCTTGTAACGAGTGAGCACAACCCATCCAGGTTTATATTCTCTATCTCTCTATACTCTCCTTCACAATTAATTTTCTCTTGTGAGTCCGTCTAGGTATAGTTCTTAAATAATCTTTGTTAAATTTTCTTATCAGAACATTGTTTCATAAAAAGCACATTTTAACTAAAATTTACGTCAATGTGGTTAGGTGACAAATTTAGTTAAAATTTTTGACTAAAACGCATTTATGCCGTCAGATGTATCATTTATTTATTTAGGTAAGGTAAACTTGGCTAATATTTTTATTACATTGGTATTGAGTGACACCTACCTTACATAACTTTTAGAAGTAATGGCTACAGGTGTGAGGAGAAATATGTATATCTATAGTCGACTTATATGCAACTCGACCTCAAAAGTCTTCTTTGTTTAACGTTGTTTAACCTGCATAACCCGGTTGTGTTTTAAAATACCTCGAAAACATTTCGCTTATGGACAAATGCGAATTCCCCAATATCTCTTCAGGATTGGGGATCTTATTATGACTCATCAGCAGTCCCCGCAGTCGCCAACGATCTGATATTTATTGATGCATGCAATCCACTGCTTGATTCTGTAACCTATCAGAATTCTAATTGGGTAATATGGGGAGCAGAAAGGTGGCTGGATTTGACAGTATATCGATTGATTTTTAAAGACATCTCCTTCAAAACTGGTTACCATTTAACAAGGTTTCTGACCTAGGATGTATGCCTAAATTTTGGTTGATATCATTTTCCGCATGCTTCATAAAAGAGTGCTCTAGATGATCCTTTCAACTATCGGATTATCGCATTTGTCAATGGTACTGTTGAACTTTTTACACAAATACTCTTAAATATACTGTTCCGCAGGTCGAAGGGTACAGACATATACCTAAGTGCAAGCCTGGTACCAGAAAAAAAATCGAGGTTGTATTGGTAGTGTTTTTACTGTTACTTCCACTATTCATCTGCATCTAAGGCCATCTGGTCGGAGAATATATGCTGCGTTTATTGACTTCAAAAGGGCTGTGTGCAAGAGTGCTACGGGTGTTAATATATATGTTTCAAATAACGTTGTATTTTTCTTCTATGCTGATGCCCTTGCTTTGTTATCAGACTTGTTTTTTGGTTTAAATTACAAGCTAAGAATACTTGAGGAATATTGTTTTGCCAACAATCTTCACTGTAACCACCAGAAAAACTAAAATTATGTTACTAGATCTAGATACACTACAGAGAATATACATTTTACTTTTCAAGGCAGGTCTTTCAGAGATAGTAAATCTGTATATATATATAGGTACATTGGCGTTCTGTTTTCATCTTCGACACTGTTTCTTACTAGGTCCAAAATAATGGTAGACAAATTGAGGGCTCCTGTCGGGGCTATAATTTCTTTGGTTTCCCGCACAAAAAGAGTTGATAATCTGTCAAGGCTGCGTCTATACAACCCTATTATTGTGGGTTCAATACGTTACTGCTTTGATGTCTATCGCGTGTGATCTTATATGCACTTGGGAGAGTGTAGGTAAACTTACATGCACTCTCCCAAGTGATTTGGGAAAGTGAAAAAGGTACTCAATAAAACTATTGAGTACCTTTTTCGCCTACTGCCATCTACAGCCCACGTAATGATCTGCCATGGGTTTGAAGCAACTTATACCTTTCTAATGCTACTAGTCTGGCTTTTGGATAAATGTTAAAGCTTTGTGCGGTACATCAATGTCGTTCACATAAAATTTGTCTTAAATGTATGTAATCGGGCTGCACTTTCGCAAGGCTTACAGAATAAGATACCAAAAAACGACCATCTAATAGCTGCGGGGTCCTCTGATACAACTTTGAACATTAAACTACACATTTGTAGCACAAAACTTATAGATTTGCTCATGTTAAGATTGCCGTCTAGCTCGGTATAGATTTTGGCTCGGTTACGAACTACTTCCAGTAGATTTTTCAAGTTAAGTCAACGGTGGTAATGGCCTAATCAATTTTGATAGTTTGCGTACAGTTGCTTGCAATTTAAATAAACAAGAATCTTCAGTAAAAATCATATTTGAGTGTCCGGTATACGAGCCAGTCCCAAGTGCTACACTAAAACCCTTAAAGGATTACGATGGCCTGGCCTTGCCTGCCTTTTGTCGCGTACAGATAGGCGTATACTAAGGACGCTTTGCGAGTATAATTCTAATATGTTAAATACTCTTCATTATGGAGGGTCAGCTGTTTTCTTTGTTTTGTAAAAAATTAGTTTTTTTTAAATTGTTAATATTTGTAATTTCACGATCGCGATAATTTCTATTTTCAGTTTTTTATTTTATGTTAATTTTTTTGTGTGTTGAAAATTAGAGATATTTATTATTTTGAGATTTTTACTTAGGTTTAGTCAACCAAACTTTTGTAACAAGTCTAGCCTTATTAAATAAATTTTGATTTGATTTGAGTATTCCCTATAACGACTTAAAAATGTATTTGTTTGACCACTTAGCTATGGAGAAAATTGTAACACATTTCATTTGTTAAAACAAACATCTGTAGTTATGTTCCCCTAAATGAAATAACTCGCAACCACACACGGCACATTAGTTAGTAATGTATGTCCCTAATTTGAGCGCATGGCACCCTATGATGAAAAACAAGTTACACCGAATGCGCCCATAGAAAAAAGCTACCCCTGCAATATCTGTGAACTAATATTTCAACAAGTTCGACGTACATATTATATAACGTGTCAAATTTGCAAGGTAATGGCACAATGTATGAGATCTGCCACTCACTAATCCATTGTTGCAGTTGATATTCATCACCACATTTGTGCTACCCCATTTGATATAAGGTCGGAGCATTATACAGTATACAGACCAATGCATGCCCTAGTACGTTGTAGAACGTTTTCTCTAGTACAATAACTATCGTATTTATAATGTGTATATTACCAAACTGTCTTAACAACTTCATATTTGCCTGTTTTCTCTTGAAAAGGGTACTAGAGAATTGATGAGAATGATGAGAATTGGAAATTTTTAATTAGGGCGAATTTTCATAGAAAAATTCCCAAAAAAAGAGACCTAAATTAAAAAAAATGTCTTCCAATCCAGCGCAAACTGAGCCCCACGGAAACATTCGAAGTCAGTTTTGGATTGTATCGGCATATATGCATCTATCTATCTATCTATCTATCTATCTATCTATATATATATATATATATATATATATATATATATATATATATATATATATATATATATATATATATATATATATATATATATATATATATATATATATATATATATATATATATATACATATATATATAGTTCTTGTGTTAAACCGCGTCCAGAATTTATTAAAACTCGACGTTTCAACCCATTTCCAAGATGTTAAGGAAATATGAAATATATGTCCACTCCTTAGAACGGTGGATAAGGGTAGGTGGATTGTTGTGGTTCAATTACGGGGCCATTGCCTACTCCCCAAATCTCGCTGGAAATGGTCTCTAAGGTCACACTGTGTTCAACCCTAGACCTAAAAGAGATCTCACTGTGCGTCGCAAGTCTTTTATTATTGATAACAGTTCGTCGACCTGCCTCGCTATCATAGCATTTAGTAGGCTCAAGCTCTATTACGCCAGGTGCTTTTGTAACGGTACTTACAGGATCAAACGGATTAGTGGTATTTGTTGAGTCCGATAATGGAGCAGTTAAAGTGTCTATTAAATTTATTGTTATTTTCTGTTTGTGATGAGGATATAATGGGTTTCCAAGTAATTGAAAATCAAAGCCCATCTTATTATTTAACCAATTCGCATGCAAGCACGCACGAATGCACGCACGCACCTAAACACCCACCCACACCTACACACACACACACACAAATATATATATATATATATATATATATATATATATATATATATATATATATATATATATATATATATATATATATATATATATATATATATATGTATATATACCACCTCGATAATCCATACAATAAGAAGCAGATTTTTTTTTAATTTGGCACGCGTGTTCCTTTAACAAATGGATTGGATGAGTCCGTTAACCAGCCCGATCAAACCTTGTCTAGTGGGAAAATTTTGGAGGTACTTTCAGATAATTGCTGTATTTTGAGACCTGATTTGTTACGCAAGCTGCTCCTATATAACGAAACTCAGATTCCTAAGTCCGACGGCTGTCCGATAATTTATATATATATATATATATATATATATATATATATATATATATATATATATATATTGTCCTATAAGCGTGCGTCGGTTCATAGTTACTAAACTGTTGTACTTTTCCAAAATGTTCTTAATTAAAGTTATAATGTGTCATTTTGCTACAATCCAAAATTATTTTCAAGCATACAGGATATACCAAAAGAGTAATACCAAAGCTTTATTTTTCCTAAATGAAATACGACACTTCTTTTATGTCGCAAATGAAGCCCCTGTAGGTTTTATACTGAACCACTGTAAGATTGTCAAATGCAGCGTTACCGTGTTACTAACTTCTCTTTAAAAATTTAGTCAAAAATATACTCTTTTCAAACTGTTGTATCTCTGCCATTGTTTGTTAATGTCCCTGAAAA
This sequence comes from Tillus elongatus, assembly GCA_964006375.1. Lineage (NCBI taxonomy): Eukaryota > Metazoa > Arthropoda > Insecta > Coleoptera > Cleridae > Tillus > Tillus elongatus. The sequence goes on along the minus strand of OZ023267.1, from coordinate 60,977,943 downwards.
AATTACGTGTATGTAATGTTGGTCTAGTTCACACAGAACTATCTTTACTTTTGGATTCTTTGGTACGAGGTGTTCAAAATGTCTCTTCGCAAATCTCTACATTCGCCTTTCATTTTAATTCAATTTCTTCAATAAAACAGCCTGTGTGTTATTTTGCCGTTGGAAATTTCAAAGTGTGCTCATTGAGAAAATACCATGTTTCCCGTATCTGTCACCGTGCCATTACGCGAGTTAACTTTCTTGTTAACACACTTGACTTTTTAAAAGAATTTATTGATTATAGTTACATAAAATACTTATGAATAATAATAAAAATTGATAAATATAAATTATGACAATTTAAAAGAGACTCAAGCAATAACAATGTAGGAATGTCCGTCCGTGGTCTGGTAACTTCCATATATAGTCTCTGGTGGGGCGTGGACCGAGAGGCGGTTTCCACCTAAGTTGCAGTCTTGAAAGTGATCCTAGCAGGTGGCTGGTTGCTGAATTGAAGGTCTAGTTGTTTACCCATTTATGAATAGTCTATTCTTCTAATTGCGCTGCTTTTAATTAACCCATTCGTCAGCGACCTTGGGTGTTGAATCGGGATCTGTACTTCTTATATACATTGTATGAGTTGGCTATTGTTATCTCCTCCATCCTTTAGAGAACAAAGCCTATGGTTCGTTCCGAATAGTCATCGGGAATCCAGTAATTGGTTTGGAGTCAGCAGTTTTCGTTTTTGATTTATGCCAGGAGTATTTTGAAGTTATTGTGATTATTGTTATTATTATCACCAGGTATAGTATAATTGTCCATACACTAGGGTGGTATATGGGCAAATCGATGGTTCCTGGAATTTTGCCATTGATGGATTGTAACTGGGATTTGATATTGTTCAAGTCGTGCAGTTGGACATTTTCTAATTTAAGTTCTGGTAATTTGTCTGGGAATATGGGTGCTTTATTTGTTACCAATTCGATGTTTGGGAGATTGAACGATTGTTGTGTTTCCGATGCCATTTGTACTGAACTAAATCTTTCGTTATTGATGATAAGTTGGCATTTGGGTTTCAAAGTCGCCAGTTTTGTTCGGCTGATTATTTTGGTTTCTTCATTTTCTTCGCAGCTAAGTTTGATTTTCGTTTCTTCGGGTGCCACTATTATGTATTGGGTATTGCCATATTTAGAGACTGTTGTTTTTGTTATTTTGACAAGTTCTTGCTTGCAATTGTTTATCGGTTTCTGGAAGTTGATCAGTTTAATTTCGCATGGGTTGTTTTCGTTAAGTGCTGTCGGGTTGTCATTTTCACAAAAGTATGTCTGGTCTTTTAGATTCCTACACTTTTCGTTTCTGTAAGCGTAGTGTTTGCTGCTAAGGATTAGGTACTTGGTTCTAGGGACAATCATTCTGAAGGTATATGGATTTTTAGGGACTGGTAATGCATACAATTGATAATAAATATAATCTGATTTGTCTACTAAGGGTATATCTATTTGGAATATAATTTTAAAATCAATTTGAACGGTTTTTATGTTAAATATTTTTTCGTAAAGTGAAATGTCGGATTTTGTTATTAATCTTGATTTTGAGATATGGTTTTCAATATTCTCTAATTCTTTTGATATAAATTTCGGTTTCAGTATTGACGTATGATACGTGTTCAATTTTGAAAAAGTAATTGCATTTTCTGTTGTTAATATCATGTTTAGTACATTATTTAACAAATAACTGATTTGAGTGAGTAATTCCAAATGTTTTACTCTATGAAAATTTGTTAGTTGGTCGCTTTTTAGACTGTCTATTGTATATTCCAAATCGTTTATTCTCGCTACTATGGCTTCTTGGTTATGGTTCAGGTTGTCTATTGTTTTATTGAACTCTGTTATAGCATCTATCATTAGGGATGTCTGTGAACTAAAAAGTTGATGTACTTGATTTTGATCTTTCCTCAAAATTTCAAGAGCTTTATATATTCTGTCGCCGTCATCTGCATCTAAGTTCCCAGTTATTGATTTGAATATTGATCCTAGTCCGTTTATTATACCTCTTTTGTTCCTAATCGTTCTTGGAAATATTCGATAAAATGTGTCATCAATATTGCTGATGGTGAAATTGATTGTTAAAATAAAATTTTTGTATTCTAATTTGTATTCTGCATTCATTACGCTTATTATGTTGTCAAAGTAAGTTTTTAGTCTGTTAAAGTCGTCGTATAGTTGTCTTAGGTCATGTATATGAATCATTCTCCATTTTTCGTTTTCTGAAAAGGCTTGTCCCAGTTTGCGTGGCAGTATGCCTGGATTGTCTGTTAGGTCTTCTAATTGTGGTTTTACTCTGGTGAAGAGGATGAACAGAATCGATGCTACTGCTGCTGTCTTCATGACGTCTCTCCTGATCGGTTCTTTGGCTGTTAAGCGTTGAAACGCAAAGAATCAATATACTTTTGGTTCTTCAGCACTATCCGTTGCGACTGCGCCAGTTAACTTTCTTGTTAACACACTTGACTTTTTAAAAGAATTTATTGATTATAGTTACATAAAATACTTATGAATAATAATAAAAAATGATAAATATAAATTATGACAATTTAAAAGAGACTCAAGCAATAACAATGTAGGAATGTCCGTCCGTGGTCTGGTAACTTCCATATATAGTCTCTGGTGGGGCGTGGACCGAGAGGCGGTTTCCACCTAAGTTGCAGTCTTGAAAGTGATCCTAGCAGGTGGCTGGTTGCTGAATTGAAGGTCTAGTTGTTTACCCATTTATGAATAGTCTATTCTTCTAATTGCGCTGCTTTTAATTAACCCATTCGTCAGCGACCTTGGGTGTTGAATCGGGATCTGTACTTCTTATATACATTGTATGAGTTGGCTATTGTTATCTCGCGAAAGTACAGATAACATGAAATTAAAAATGATGTGATCGTAAAAGCTGTTATTTTTTAAGTGATTGTAAAAGTTATTCTTTTTCAAGTGGAAGATTTTTCTTTTACTTGAAAGCAAGTGCTTTTCATGTGGTCCCATATAAATTTGGTCAAGATCTGACCAGTAGTTTTTGAGTAGTTATCCGTAAAGGAGTCGGTTTTCTATTTTTTTAAATTTTTACTTATTCTAAATATGAATTTAAGTTTTCTTTTAGACAGCTTTTGTAGTTTAAATAAAATTCATAATACAAGTTTCTTTTAAGGAGTCTTACTGTTCCTATATATACCAAATTTAAATTTTATAGCTTCATAGAAAATTCAGTTTTGGGTCTCAAAATGAGCTAGAACATGAGATTAGAATGTTTTTTTTATAATAGAAAGATATCGATCGTAACACTTTCGAAAAACTTCTTAAAATTATATTGGATTAGGACCTTTTATTCCAATCTTTAAGGGGTGTTTAAATTTAAAGTGTTAAAGTAATATGTCGTACTAATAGTGTACAATTATTATGAAAATTCACTACGGTAATGCACTTGCTGCGTCCCGAAATTTTTCCTGTTTCTTTCTTACCATATATTTAGGTTTTTGTTGACATAATATACTGTAACTTTAACTCTTCAGCTATTAGTGTGACACAAATTGTTTTTATTTATTGTATTTTTGTAAGAATCTACAGTATCAATGATAAAAAATAAATGCAGCTTACGCACAAATAAGACATGTATCTAATAGTTTTAGAGAATATATTACAACAGCTTTTATCACAGATCGGATAGCTAAAAGTAGATTTTTCTCGCACGAAGCAATAAACACCCCTGGTCTAATCAAAGCTATGCAGCCTGCCGCTCTGGTTTTGAGTGAAAAAGACAAAGTGAGAGAATAGAGGAGGGAGTAAATGTGCCACGCGCATATACACGCACACGCATACGTACAAGCTACAACACGTGTTTTGTTGATGAAATTCATAAATGACTAGCCTCGAGGGACGATTATTTCCTACCAATATCAATATATCATAATTGAACTCTCAGCTATTAACAGAATATTGATTTAGTAGTTGCTGGAAATAATCTCATCTCTTGTACATCATTTGATTATAATAGAAAGGAATCTGATTATATGAGACAATACAAATTTGTTGCTACTACTACATGAATAGTGAACAGTGTACGCATTTCGTCATTTTGACAATAAGTAGTTATTAAGATCTGATATATATATACCTATATATATATATATATATATATATATATATATATATATATATATATATATATATATATATATATATATATATATATATATATGTTTGTGTGTGTGTGTGTGTGTGTGTTTGTATCACACAGACAACTCAATAAATAATGGGCCGATTTTGATCAAATTTGGTGAGTGCCTTCCTTTTGCAAGTGGCTTGGATAAGATCGTTTGCTAGGAAAATCGGCCCAGTTTTTTCTCGGAAAAGTATCTCAATTACACAGTGAATTATTCTATATCTTAACTAGGCCGCGTTACATTTAACAATGAATCCCTTTCCCCAACGTTCGTGCTCCGTTCTCAGTCCACGTTATCTCTTGGTGAATCATCATGCTCCGTAACCGGTCGCCACAATCCCTCCTTTTTCTTCAGCTTCAGTGGTGGTATCCTTGTAGGTGTGATGTCGTCCTCGTGCTCGATAACGGAACGACCGGCTGGTGTGGAATGGTTGGAGGCGGCGTGATCAGTTGAAGAGCTGGTTGGGACAAAAGCTAAATGTTTAAAATATTCTGCTGATTCTCCCGGTACTTTTTTTTACATGTGTCGTGTGGCGTTTAAATGTTTTCCCATATTTCTTTAGCGTAACTTCATTCCCTTTTCTTTCTATCACTCCATACTCTTCGTCGCGAAATCTAACCTCTAGTTTATTTGCCCTCGCATATATATATATATATATATATATATATATATATATATATATATATATATATATATATATATATATATATATATATATATATATGTTTGTGTGTGTGTGTGTGTGTGTGTGTGTGTGTGTTTGTATCACACAGACAACTCAATAAATAATGGGCCGATTTTGATCAAATTTGGTGAGTGCCTTCCTTTTGCAAGTGGCTTGGATAAGATCGTTTGCTAGGAAAATCGGCCCAGTTTTTTCTCGGAAAATTTTCTGTTTTCTTTCGAAATTTTTTATACCTCCGGAAGTAGCGAAGTAAGGGCAACCAAATTTGGTGTGAGTTTATATCATTAAAGGTAAATTACGTACCGAAATTTAGCTCTGTATATTAAAAGATTATAACTGTGGTACACTAGTATTCACAATAACACACAATGTTCTATAGTCACAAATAGTGTTATTAATATATATATATATATATATATATATATATATATATATATATATATATATATATATATATATATATATATATATATATATATATATATATATATAAATATCTCAATTACACAGTGAATTATTCTATATCTTAACTAGGCCGCGTTACATTTAACAATGAATCCCTTTCCCCAACGTTCGTGCTCCGTTCTCAGTCCACGTTATCTCTTGGTGAATCATCATGCTCCGTAACCGGTCGCCACAATCCCTCCTTTTTCTTCAGCTTCAGTGGTGGTATCCTTGTAGGTGTGATGTCGTCCTCGTGCTCGATAACGGAACGACCGGCTGGTGTGGAATGGTTGGAGGCGGCGTGATCAGTTGAAGAGCTGGTTGGGACAAAAGCTAAATGTTTAAAATATTCTGCTGATTCTCCCGGTACTTTTTTTTACATGTGTCGTGTGGCGTTTAAATGTTTTCCCATATTTCTTTAGCGTAACTTCATTCCCTTTTCTTTCTATCACTCCATACTCTTCGTCGCGAAATCTAACCTCTAGTTTATTTGCCCTCGCCATGTTCTGTACTATTACTTTATCCCCCGGCTGCATATCGCGCTCTTTTGACCTTCTAACCTTATCTTCTCTATCCTTTCCTTTTTGCTTCATAATCATATAATTATCTTTGGCTTCTTGATCGCACTCGCTCTTTACAAGGTCGGATATAGAAGGAATTTTGTCACGAATATTTCTACCCAATAGTAGCTGTGACGGGGACTTTCCTGTTGTTCCGTGTGGTGTGACATTGTACATCAAAATGAAGTTTTTTATTTCGGTTCGATAGTCTATTTTATTAGCATGCGCAATTTGAAGTCTCTTTAGTATTGACTTATTTGCATTTTCGACTTCGCAAATTGTCTCCCGTTATCTGCTCTGATGCGCCTTGGAAAACCCAGTCTTGAAAACATCTCTGTTAAATGGTCGATGAATATGGATGATGTTGTGGATTTTAGAAATTTGATCTCTTGATATCTGGAGTAATAATCGATTATAACCAGTACCATATCTCCGTTTGGCAGAGGCCCCATCAGGTCTATGGCCAGACATTGTCAAGGCTCTTCTGGAAACTTGTGGCGTGACATCGGAGGTGGTTTGAGACAGTCTCGGCATTTTTTTTACGAATTGTTCCGTATGACGATCTATCAATGGCCACCAAACCTTTGCACGCAGACGCCTTTTCATGACTGTTTCTCCGGGGTGCCCTTCATGCGCTAGTTCTAAGACTCGGTTTATTAACGATTGGGGAATCACGAGACGATTACTTCTCAACAGGACTGAATCCATTGAAGATAGCTCTGATTTGAACGGGGAGTATATGTTTTTATCTGCAGTGGGCCAAGTGTTGTTATTAAGTTTGTTTATTGCTTCTGTTATTTCTTTATCTATCCTGCTTTCCGCAATAACTTGTGATATCTTCAACGCTTTGGGAGTGCTTCTTTCTATCACTGAGAAAATGTGTCTTTCGGTTCCTGCATCAAATGACTTTTCGTTTTCTAACTTGCAGAGCCTTGAAACTGAATCTGCAATATTAAGTTTACCCGGTTGATACTTAACTTTAAATTTAAAGGCTTGTAGTCTAAGTAGCCATCTCTCGATGCGAGCCGGCGGTTTAGATGTTGGTCTAAATATAGTTTCAAGAGGTTTGTGGTCCGTTACGAGTTCGAATTCTAGTCCTGCTAAATATAAATGAAACCGTCCTACTCCCCATACCAAAGCTAAACTTTCTATATGCTAATGTTGGGAGCTCGTCTAAATAACCCTTAAGCGTATTGAAGTGCTGTTGGTGAATGTCCGTCCATACGAATTTCTCATTAATTTTCGTTAATTGGCGCAAAGGCTCTGTTGTCGTTCCTAGATCGGGAATAAATTTTCCGAGGTATGTCGCCAAGCCCAAAAAGCTACGTACTTCTTCTTTATTTTCCGGTGGACGAAAATCTAAAATGGCTTTTACTTTCCTCTCGTCGGCGTCTATACCTCTGTTAGATATCTTGTGACCCAAATAGTCTAATTCTTGCACCTTTATTCGGCACTTTGTTTTGTTTAGTTCAACATTGTTTTCCTCGAGGACATTTAGGACCTCCTTAACACATGTGTCGTGTTTTAATTCAAAAGAGCCAAATATAATTATGTCATCTAAATAATTTAAGCAATTTTTACACGATGATAGCATCCCTTCAAATATTCGCTGGAATATCTCGGGTGCCGAATTGACTCCAAACATCAACCGTTTATATCGGAACATTCCTTTGTGAGTAATGAATGTTGTAATAGGACGACTATCTGGGTGTAACTCAAGTTGGTGATAGGCGTTTAACAAATCGAGGCGTGAAAAATATCGAGGCGTGAAAAATAGTTTGCATTTCTGAGCTTAGTTAAGAAGGAGTCAATTGTCGGCAAAGGGTAGTTCTCTCTTTGGATAGCTTCGTTCGCTCTACGCATATCAACGCAGATTCTAATGTCTCCGCTGGACTTAAAAATAACAACTACCGGTGATATCCAGGCGCTAAGTTCCATTACTCTTTCAATTATGTCATTTTGTAAGGCCTCGTTCAGCTTGTCTTCGACCTGTGATTGGACTGCGACTGGAACTCTGCTTACTGGTTGTTGTACGGGTTTTACGCAATTTATGCATAGTTTTACTAAAACATCTTTTACTTTGGAAAACGGGGTTGTTTTCTCTATTTTATTTACATTAAGTCCTAACTTTAATATTCCCAATTCCTTGGCTGTATCTTTTTCCACTATGGAAATGTCTCCATTTGTTACCACATAAAAAGTTTTAATGAGCTCACGTTCACCTGGGATGTTAATTGTTGTTGTGAATCTGTATTTAATTTCAAGTGACCTACTAGTGCCATATGGTTTTAGCGAATCCGTATTCTTTGTGGTAAGATCCCAAATAATTGCGTTATGTGAAAAAAGTGATTCCCAGTCAGTTCCTCTTATTATGTTGGCCTTTGACCCCGAATCTATAAGCAATATTAATTCAACTCCATCTACTAAACATTTCACCAAGTCGTCGCACGAATCATCTTGGTTGAACTGCTTTGCTTTATGGACATTAAAACAGTCAAAATTATTGCTGTCATTGCCTGTTGGGTCCGCTTCCGTTTCTTCAGTATCCACAAAATTTACCCCCGATCTAAATCGTTTACCACCTTGGGGAAACTTGGACTGGAATGGTCTTTTAGGTGTTTCGCGCGTTCTACAACAGATAGCAAAATGACCTTGAAAGCCACACTTTCGACATTTGACTTCTTGGGCCGGGCATACTTTTATATTATTATTATGGTTAGTTTTCCCACACCTCGAACATGGGTACACCTGTCTGTTGTGCTTTGTTCCAATTTTGTTTACTGTCAGAGATGAGGCACTTTGGCCACTTGAACCTGCACTCATAACCGTTGATTGGTTTGCTATTTGTTCGTGCACCTGACACAGATCAATAATTTCGTCGAGAGTGCGTTCCTTTTCCAAAAGTTTCCTTTTTAAATCTGGTGAAGCCCAACTATCAATAATTTTATCTTTCATGTTTATTCACTAGCTTTCATAACACTACTACCGAAAAAACAACGCTTCGCCTGTTGTCTTATCTTCAACAAGAATTTGTTAAAGTTTTCACTTTCGTCTTTCTTGATACTTCGGAATACATGGCGTTCAAATGTAGAATTTTGTTTGGGAGAAAAGTAGTCTGATAATTTATCCACTAGTGTTTTAAAAACGTCGTCATTTTCTTCCGTATTGACTGATCAAATAGCTCCTGGTAAACTATAAGCTACCTCTTGTAACTGTGGACCGCCCAGGTGCAAAAGTTTGTTTCTCTTCTTTACAACATCGGTGATGTCTTCTGAGGCTAGGTATAGATCTAGCGTTCTGAGCCATTTCTCCCACTCCGCTCTAAGTAAAGCCTTGTCGAGGGTATCGCATAAGAATAGTCTGATTCCCGTCTCTGCCATAGTTGACTAGGAAAGAAGAAAAAAACAAAGAATAAAGAATAAAAAGTGTGTTATATCAATTTCCATGCGCACGCGAGAAAAACCTAAAAAGCTCTCAATCCAAAGTACGGTTTTTTCTGTACCAATTTTTTATGACATATTATGTAATATTTAGATGTCTAAATCGAACACTTTATGGGTTACATGAGACCTAGCATAAAGTTAAGATAAACATTACTTCAAACAAGAATTTTCTCCGTTTAACATACGACATCAGTTGGCGAAAACATTCGGTTAAATAGGTAGCGCGACACAATAAAGCAAAATATAAACAAAATAAAATATAGTGTCGTAAAGGTTAATATTTAGTTCAAACTTGCCGATATTGTTATTATATACGCACATACATAAATAGAATTAAATGTACTTTTAAGTGATTTCATTCAGCTGATTTTGTTTACAATATAATTCCCAATAAATTCACAATTCTCGTTTTAATAAAACATGTTTATCAACTCGCATTGATCTTATCTCGATTTGTCGTAGGAATATGTAGTAAATATTTCACTAAAATATAATACCATTTCTAAATATATACATATACATATATATATATATATATATATATATATATATATATATATATATATATATATATATATATATATATATATATATATTCGCGTGCACATTCTTATTGTAAAAAAAGCAAACTCATGATTCATACTCGTTGGTTCATAATTGGGAGTCGTTTATACACACATATATGTACACACATACATACAAACATATTTGGCTCACAGCCATCCTCTGTTTAATTTTCTCTCTTTCTTTGGTGCTCACAGCCCTACCTCGATACCCACAACAATACACATATGTATATATATATATATATATATATATATATATATATATATATATATATATATATATATATATATATATATATATACATGCATCCGGTAGGCATCGGAATCCAAGTTAATATTCAAAAATGTAGTCATGTTTAGTGTATAAAAAAAACATCTCATAATTAAATTATTATCTCTGTACAGTTAAGAATTCTTATCTTTATAATTAGACGTATATAACAGGTTCAAAGAATCCTCGTCGCCACTTGTGGTACACTAGTATTCACAATAACACACAATGTTCTATAGTCACAAATAGTTTTATTAATATATATATATATATATATATATATATATATATATATATATATATATATATATATATATATATATATATATATATATATATATATATATATATATATGTGTGGAAGTCTGGTCTGAGGGTAAGACAAAACGACACAAGGAGCCTGACGCCTCGACTGTGAGGGCCAAAAGTGGGAAACGACCCCGGTCATGGCAGTACACCTCAACAGAAGGCAAAAAAGCCCCGAGAGGGTGCTGTCAGGAAAACATTCACTGCTGTTACCGGAGGAGTGAGAGTGGGCATCATCCACTCTGAATATCCCTCCTCCTGAATAATGCACAACTTATGCTTTTATAGCGGTCACTTTTGATGGCCGTGCATGGCATATCAGAGGAAGGGCCAAAGATAAGGTTCCAGGTCTGTGCAAATCGACCTGGCTGGCTACTTATTGCTTGCGCCAACGAAGATAGCTCGCTTTGGCTGGAGCGGGTAGTTAGCGAGCTCCAGCCACGGGAAGGGGCTCAACTTAAGCCTGTGCGAGGGCAAGACCTCCCAGTAGATAGTGCGACACCTGGGCTCACCCCCTCCACTTTTTTTCTTCTAACACAGCTGTTTAACACAGCTGTCTAACACAGCTGTCTAACACAGCTGTCTAACACAGCTGTCTAACACAGCTGTCTAACACAGCTGTCTAACACAGCTGTCTAACACAGCTGTCTAACAAGACAGACGGATATCGTGATAAATAAGAAGACATGTACCATGACTGAGTCAGTATATGTTAAACCACCACACAACCTGTATCGCTCAAACAAATGATTAGACCGGCTGGTAACACCGACTAGTTGTAGCATAATGGAAGTGCTCGGTAAGGAAGAGCGAAAAGTTAAGAAAAGAATTTTACAACTTGCTGACAATATTCGAAAAAAACATTTAATGCTTAAACTTAACAGAGCCGAGAATGATGATGCTCTGCAACGTTTATATAAACCACTTGTTGAGCCCCTAAGTGAAATATCTAAAAACACATCAGCACTGCAGCAGCAGCAGCAGCAGCAGCCGCAACCACCAAAGGCTGAACAAATCAAAGACGAAGTCGATATACCAGAAACGAAACCCCAAGTAGAGTTCCTGAAAGACCATGAAGTTTTTGAAGCTGAACCAAGGGAAGAGGCTGAGGAGACAAGTTCCGATGAGGATATCCCAACATTTGAAGAGCTTGAGGCAGACCTACAAACTGTCACATCCAACCCAACATATCAAGAATTTTTGGAGCAATATCCTGAACGAGTTCGATATTATGTAGACAAGTATTTTACTGAACCACCAAGGCTCGCTACCATTGATCAAACGTATGGTGCTCGCTACGCTAAAGATACCGGTAGCTGGAGTCTTGGTAACAAACACTTAGACTTTACTGATGCTGAGATGCAACTGGGTCAAAGGAGATACCCGCAAACACAAGGTCTGCTAGAATTGCTATTTATGAAAAGACCCCGGGGGTATACTTATGACGATCTTCAACACTATAGAGATATTCTAGAAGCAACTAGTGTTCATAAAATGAACTATGATCCTAACGCCCGAACCAAAGGTTGTTCCTCTGAAAAGTATCTGACTCTAATAAAACCAGTGATAAATCCACGAGGTCGTAGATCCTCAACTCCTCAAGGTTTTGGTTACACCTACGAGGAAGACGATGACGACAGCAACGTCAGACATCTTAACAAAAAACAAAAGACTGAACCTAAATCTCAGAGTGATAAGAGCAGCGATAGCAACGGCATGAGCCCTAACAACAACATCAGCACCAACAACTATATGATACAAAATAACAAACAAATAGCCTATATGTATTGGAATGACATAAACGAGTTGGTTGACAGACTTAGATTTTTAGTGGCTTCCCAAGTTGCAGGTAATAATGCTCATAACAACGAAATTCAGCAAATCTTGGAAGAACTAAAAGAAGCTAGTGTTATCACCTAGTAAACCCACAGCCATGAAGAGACACCAACGACAACAACAACAGCACCAACGCAACGCTGAACCATCTAATGTTAATAATTCTATAAATGTATTCCAACAAAGAGTTTACATACTTGTACTTAGAATCAAATAAAAGTATTTTGTTAAAATTACTGTGTTTTTATTTTGTAATACAATTAAAAAGTATATCTTAAAGCAACAACATCCTGAACAAACTTATCTTGTGGTACATCTGCTATCTGTATGTTGTTTCTATGTGCTGTAAGGTATTTCACTTCAGTCTTTATTCTGTTAAAGAGATTTACTGAATTTGGATGATACAGCATGTTTAGAATCACTTTGGCATTGGGGTGTTTATTTTTAAAGTTCCTCACAGCTCTTGGGAAACTTTTCTTTTGTGTTCTTACAGCATGATATGGATAGGGGGCGCCTGTCTCGTTTCTTGCAAGTAAACCAAACACACTTATTTTTCCCAGTCATCCTTTCGGTTATGTCTGTATTCTAGACAAGCTCAAACACGTATAATGAAATGATTCAACAGATATAACACAAGATAACATTCACCAAGGTCATCAACTGACATGTTGTTTACCTTTAAGAGGGCCTCTCTCTTGCGTATATTAAACAGATACACTGACAAGCTCAAACAGGATCAAGGTTAACAACTGTAAAACGTTGTTTATCCTTTGTAAGGCCTCTCTCTCTTACATCAGTTTGTTTCCTCAATACAAGAGAGACACTTGTTCAATATGTGTTAAGCTGTGAAACAAGGATGACGTCTCTTGCTGTATGTAAGTACACTCTTGTATTATGTCTGTTTGCATTCAAATAACAAATACAAACATAACCTTACTAAACAATCAGATGATTGGTAATCAACATGTATACGAACATAACCTCATATGTAAACAACAACTGGTTTTGGTTTATATATACAACTGTGAACAAACTTTTATCGTGTGCGTCTGTGGAGCTATTGGTTTAGCGATAGTATATATCTGAGAAAGCTGTCTATGGCCGATTCGAGGTTCGTGGGTTCAAATCTAATTTCAGGCGAATGCTTTTCTTTCAAATACACATGCATCTGTCACTCTAAGTAAAGACTGTCATGACGTATGTTATATCCTTTCAAACAGCATGTACAAGCTCCAACAATGGCAATCAGTTGTCTGTCTGTCTGACTGTTTCCTGAACACAGGAGACACTTGTTCAGTAGTGTGTGTTAAGCTGTGAAACAAGGATGACGTCTCTTGTTGTATGTAAGTACACTCTTATTATTATGTCTGTTTGCATTCAAATAACAAATACAAACATAACCTCAACAAACAATCAGATGACTGGTAATCAACATGTATACGAACATAACCTTAATAAACAATCAGATAGCACGTTGACGACATAACAAAAACAAACATAACCTTAATAAACAATCAGATAATTGGTAATCAACACGTGTGTGAACATAACCTCAATAAACAATCAGCTGATTGGTAATAAGCATGTCATACAACACATACATAACCTTAATAAACAATCAGACAGCTGGTATTCGACAAACACACATGGAGACCTAACCTGACTTGTAGATATCTATGGAACATTTGACGTCATCACAGGTCAGACATAAGACAGTTCTATAGAGACCTAACCTGGGGCTGTGGCTATCTATGGACAGAGGTGGCCATCTTGGAACGTTTGACGTCATCACAGGTCAGACATAAGACAGTTCTATAGAAACCTAACCTGTGTGCTGAGTGTGGCTATCTATGGAACATCATGACAGGTCCCTGTCAATCAGGAACGGCCATCTTGGGGCATTTGACGTCATCAGACATAAGACAGTTCCATAGAGACCTAACCCGGGTTGCGGCTGTCTATGACAGGTCAGCCATCTTGGAACGCTTGTGACAGATGTGACATTTGACAGGTCAGATGACATTTGACATCTGTCAAAACTGACAGGTCTGACAGCTAACGTTGACAGCTGTCAGGTCTGACAGCTAACGTTGACAGCTGTCACCCAGGTCAGATGACATTGACAGCTGTGAACTGTCACAGGTCAGCGCATGTGCATGACGTCACGCGCATGCGCAGAAAAAAAAGTGGAGGGGGTGAGTCCAGGTGTCGCACTATCTACTCCTCCCCAAGCCCCAGTTGTGTGTTGCGTACATCCCGGACGGGGTTGATTCTCCACTGACGCCCGAATATGAGCTCAACATGCTTAGGAGAATGAATGATGGCCTGAACACTCGGGAGTGGATTGTTCTACACCGAATAGAGGCGGGACCATCGGGAGAAACATGGACATTTTCGGTTGAGGAACTGTCCATGGGTACGCTGGAGGGAATTGGCTTCAGATCGTAGTTTGGCTTTGGGCAAGTGTTATTCCGACCAAAGGTAAGGGGTTCTACGGCTGAGCATAAACCCACAGCTACCAGTACCACCACCGCCAGTTGCCCTACTGCGACTTGAACAGGACCTTCGAAGTGTCGAGAAGGAGCAGTCCCTCAGGCTATACGCTAGGGAAATTGCACTGCTGGGGGAAACAAATCCACCAGCAGAACCGGCCCCAATAGAGGAGGTGGCAGGAGACACCCTTCCGCTAAAACATCTAGAGGGAAAACACGGGAGAGAGGAAAATCCTCCGCCCTCCTTTAGGAAGCTTGGGATTCGAGCTTCTGAAAAGGAAAATGGCCCTAATCCTGTCCACATCCTAATCCACTCTCCTTACCTCTCCAACTACCCGTTTATCCCCATTACAAACCTATGACCACCACAATAAGGTACATTGAAGCGAATATGCATCATACTAAGGCTGCAACATACCTCCTCAGCATGAAATTAAAATAGGAGCAGATAGACATTGCTCTTTTCCAAGAGCCCTGGACCGCAAATTCGGACCGAACCAAAGGGCTAGGTAATACTTCTGGTAAGATAGTAGAGGTGGGCTCTGGCAGAAACCCGAGAGCCTGTATCTGGATCAGAAACAACTTACAGAATTTTGTACTTTCAGAATACTGTACCAAGGACATTGCATCCATCCATCTCATGATCACATCCGGGGAGACCAGGGTAGATGTTGTGGCCTGGTCCGCTTACTTCTGATGGAAGAAATATAACTCCACCCAATAATGGTAATAGAACTGTTGTGACTAACCAGTTTACATCAATTAATACACCAAAAGTAACACCGTGCAGTTCAAAACAAGCCAAAAATGCTTAAATATCTCCAAGGGTCGTTCAACCGTACACCGAAGCACCTTCCTTAAAAAAAAGAAAAAAAAAAGAAGAAAACGACGACGTTGCATTATAAAGACTAATACTCCAGATAAGCTTTTGACGGAAGAAACAAAGAGATCAAAAGGAGAAACGTTTAGAGCAAAAAAAAAGGAAGAAATCAGCCACGGTGCAAGTTTTACATGATGATTTATTTTAGTAGAGTATGCAGGTTATTCTTCATAAAGGAAAAACCCTATAAGACGGGGAAATAATAAAACAAGCGTCTTTATAAGCTGCAGACTCGTTATTCGCCAACTTTAGAAATAAAGACGAGATAGTTTTAGCTATAAAATATATGTAACTTTCTGTTAATGCAGTGAGTAGAAGTAATGAGCAATATTTTTTTACATTTAAAATTTGACTTAGATAACTGTGTTTATTTTTCATTGTAACTGGATGAATCAACAGATTTTGTTGACACCTTACAGATGGCCGTGTTGGTCAGCGTAATTTTAGTGACTCTACGATTAAAGAAGATCTTTTGAAGTTTATTCCACTGCAAGGGCATACTACTGGGGATGAGTTCTTTCCTCATTTCAAAAATATTATTTCTTGTGACAAAATTCCAATATCGAAAATGGCGAGCTTTACAACCGATGTCGCTCCAGCTATGGTGGGTTGTGATAAGTCTGGTGGCGTTCTAACGTAAATAGGAACGTTTTCCGCAATTTATCTGATATCGCTGCATCATCCATCAGCAAGCATTCTGTGGAAATTTTCTAAAACTAAACAGCGTTATGAAATTGGTAGCAAAAACTGTGAACAAGATTAGAAAGAACCCAAGCGTTACAAAAAACATGATTGAAAACCTTGGTCGATGAAATTGACTATCAATACGGGGAGCTACTTCTTGACTCTGAAATCCGATGGTTAAGTATAGGACGAGTGGCAAAACGTTTTATCGATGTGCTATATGCCACCGTTCAATTTTTTAAACAATTCAATGAACCGATTCCGGAACTGCAAAATGCAATCTGACTTAGAGATTTTGGTTTTGCTGCGGACATTACAGAAAAATTTAATGAACTTAATTTGTAGCTTTAGGGAAGAGACAAAGAACTAGCGGAAATGATTTCTGATATAAAAGCATTTATCAAAAAGTTTGAGTTTTAGGAATAGAACCTAATTAAAAGTTTCATATTATTTCAGAAAAGATATCTCAAGATCCATTGGAATCCTATGACAGTCAATATCATGTAGAAATGGTTTCTAACTTGATGGATAACTTCAAAAATTGTTTTAAGGCATTAAACGAAATGGCTTTAGTGGCCCAATTTTTTGTTTGAGTCTTCATGGAAATTGATATTCAACATATTATATACAGACTTGGAGACTACTTCTGTGGCTTCACTGTTGGGTTAGATGTTCTCGGATGTTGTTCAGCGAAACTAGTCACAGAAACGTTGAACAACATCCGAGAACATCTAACCCAACAGTGAAGCCAGATAAGTAGTCTTCAAGTATGTATATAGTATGGACCAGTTTCACCAAGTAAGGGCAACCACAATCAATGAATTGATATTCAACAGTTTGTAACTTGTGTTATGCAGAAGTTTGGCGAAGACATCGCGGCAACAGAAATGGAAGTGATTGCGTGTCAAAATGATTCAGCCTTAAAATCGTTAGTCTCAAGTACAAAGTGTATCTGCCCTACTGTAAGTACAGACAAATATTCAGTTCTATGTGCTGTTCAATCTATTTGTGTAAATCTTCTTTTCCCAATATGAAGTTTATTAAGAGCAAATACCCCAATCGACTTACAGATAAACATTTGGATAATGGTATTCGAACGGCTGTATAAAACTATACTGCAAACATAAAAAATATCGATGCGTCTGAGTGTCAGCCTTCTCATTGAACATGCATTTTTATCCGCACATGTTTTTGCTTAAAATAGTGCGTTACTTTTTGCTGTTTTATTCACTTTTATTAAATCGTATGTGATATACCATTGTGGCTGTATAAAAATTTTGTTTATTTTTCGATTGGGCGGTATGTACGTAGTTATGTAGTATATATTCGTAGTATTAGTTATTCTGTTATTATTTTATTATTAGTATGTATTAGTTAATTAGTAAAATAAATACATGTATGTCGAATACAACTGTTCATTATTTCCTTTAGGTTGGCTGACGTCGCTTACGACTAGGTAGCTCACTGGTTATTCCAAAATTAAATTATATATAAGTAGCTCAACACCTTGAAAATGTTGGCGACCACTGCTCTCTAGTTATGCCATTGTGATTAACATATAACTGGATAGATACTCGGTAAAAGTTGCAGCAACTTATCAGCAAACAATTGAATTTTCACAACATCGTGTTTGTTTTATGACTAGATAGATTCCATTATAACATTTCCTCGTATATGGAAACTGACCCTCGATGTGAGTTCTGGGCAGTAGCGGCTCGTGCCTTAATGCATTGGGGGTGCGCAAGAAAAAAAAATGTAGGGCTCCCCTCTTTTCTCCCCGAAAATGTATGAGAAAAAACTACTTACTAAACTGAATAATTATTAACTACTTACCAAGTTTTCATCTAGTTAGTTATAGGTTATAGTAGTTAAAAAGTCATTTGCTTTGATAATTACTAACTAACTAACTATATAATTTTAAATGTGTTGTTTGATATAAAGACATGACAATAGGTGATCTTTGTCATTTTATACTTCACGTATCTTTTCAATTTTATTATATATATTTATATGTTCATTTACTCGTCTATTAATTTATATATTTATAAACGGCTAAGCCTATGTAGGTTAGCATTATATAATTTTAAATGTTTTGTTTAACATAAAAACATGACAATATGTGATCTTTGTCGTTTTATACTACACGTCTCTTTTCAATTTTACTATATATATATATATATATATATATATATATATATATATATATATATATATATATATATATATATATATATACTTTTTTTGAATGAATTTTATGAAAATACGCCAGAATACGATTGATAGACGCAGACTTATTATAAATATTGACTAAATAATTTAATATACTTTAAAATGTCTAAATGTGTGATGCTATTCACGAGGATCTAATCTATCGTAGTTATATTCCTTCTACTAACACTATATTTTAGACTATATTTAATTATCGTTGTTTCAGGTACGTAATATTTTGCTGTATACAAATCAATGCTAACATTGTTTTAAGAAAGATAATACGGACCTGGAGATAAAATGAGCGATTGTGAGTGATTCCAGAACAGCATAATTGTATGCCGAGTCCCACCCTGGTCCGTTAAGCTGAAGCGATGTGGGCAAAGTCAAATATTCTATTCTCGCAACATCAAAGGGCCGCCCTACAAGATTCAGTGCTGGGTCTTATTAGGCAGTGATGCAAGTGTGTAATTTTAAATGGCACAACGGGATTGCTGATTCGGTCGTTTTTGACGAAAATAGTCGATCATTTCGTATTGAAGTTTCCCATTTAGGTAGAGCGCCGAAGAATACATACCGACGAAGGACTGTGTATACGGATGTATATAACGTGGGCAACCATTAACACCCTATACTTATTCTGATTCTGTATTAATGGTTGCCGACTCTGCGATATTTGATATACTAATTTTGTTTGTGTAGAATGCAGGGTGTAAAAAATAAAAAACAATTAAAAATATAGCATAGCAAAAATATTATTTTTCTCCAGCAGGCGGCAGTGCGCGCGCATGGGCGCACTTATTGGGAAAGCCGCCCCTGGTTCTGTGAGGCTCAAATTATCATATTTACGACAAATTTCTCAGCTTAATTTTTCTCTTTTTAAAACAACATTTGTTTGAACCTATACAGTAGTGAATCGCGCAATAATACAAAAGTATTTCAAGCACCAAAATTATAATATTACAATTTCAGGAATTATTCACTACAAAGAGGAATACGGCCTGGTAGAACAAGAGACAAAAATAGAGATAATGAGATAACCTGCCTAATTAATGAGTTTTACTTGATAAGTTTTCAAAGGGTGCATTCTTAAAGGACCGTTGTTGTTTTGGGAGTGATCTCGCATAATGGCAGCGTCCTCGAGGTATTCGCAACCTCAAGAGTTCAACGATAACAAACGCACAAACAGTATCTCAGCTTGTTTGTCTGTGATTAAGATTTGAATTTGAACTAATTTGAAGCAGGCTTTGACGGGTGCGGATGTTGTTCGGGGGTTTGTATAACACACTGCTTCTATTGTGGCATGACAGATGTCTCTAGTTTCACTGCGGGCGGTAGTACAACCTTCCTCTCTCTCCTATTCCGTTGATGTAGGTATCCTTGTTCCATCCCATATCTTCCCTATAGTATGTAGGTACCATGTTTATCCTGTGAATATGTCTGTGACTCTGTAACATGTGTACAGCCTCTATTATTACAATACTTTTACATTGTGGTGAATATTTCAACTTACATTGTTTTCCATTATTCATTACGTTGTACACAGCTGCTACCGTATGTTACATTTATAATCTTTACAAAACAATCCGTTGTTTATGTAAAATGTAAGTACTTCAATAAAGTTACAACTGTAAACAGTTTCCAAATCATACATGGCATAGGCATACATGCATATTGTCTGTGATTATTAAAATAATTATAAAATCACAAGCTGAAAAAATGTTTTCGCGCAGTGTCATGTTCAATGAATATTATAAGTCTTGGTTTCAATCACATTACACGCCAAAATCGCAAGATCTGCGTGGACGAAAATAAAAATGGCTAAGTGCAGCTTGCAAAAAGAATTTGACAAAAAGAAATTAAAACAAAAATCCACGGATTATATCGGAAAATCACTCTAAGGTACATACAAGAACGTAATGGGAAGTGAAAGGTAAGAATGAAGGAACACACGGGAAATTTAAGCAAATAAAAATCTGGACGCAGCAAGTGCGTTATGGTAGTGAAATTTCATAAAAGTGTTTTTAATACCAAACATGTGTGTTTTTTTTAAGAAAGCAAGCATCAAATTTGGTTAACAGTATAACCTATATAGTAAAAACAATGTGCCACGTTTCAATAAAACAACATTATTGTTTGAAAATGTACAAAAATTTTCGAAAGTAAACTTAAAGTGTTCCCGAAAAAACTCGTTTCTTGGTCAACTTTATAGGTTAATAGCAAATTGAGCTATTCAGATATGAAGCATTTAATCAAGATATACTACCGTAACGCACTTTCTGTGTCCCGAATTGCTTTTCTAACAAACATGCATTATATTTCGATGGAAAAAGCAAAAATGCAATAACATAAGGCGTGTTCGATTAAGAAAAAAGAAAATTTATATCACCAACGACAGGCCATCCTGTGATTGTAGAAATATTTTTTAAGATGTAGCTCGAGACACCTATAATTAATGTATACAAATTTTTTTCATCATATCTTGTATAATAACGGTTATCTTGAGCTTTGTTGATCTTTTACGAAAATTCGACAAAAATTATATACCATTAAGCGATAAACTCTATAGCTAAGACTACTGCCAATGCATCAGAGAAAGGGTATATTTGAAATAAATTTTCTGGAAATATTTTAGTAAAATGAAGGACAATGACGGTTGAACCTAAGACTTCAGGGTTCGTAAAACCTTCTTCTTGAGATGTTTTCTTTCCATAGCTCGTATTAGATTTAGGTTCTTTGCCTCAATGTTGCCAATTTTGACGTTTTAAATCGCGACTTTGACGTTTTGAGGAAAACCCCAATTTATTTTTCTTTAGATGCCTATAACTTTTTTTGTGTTTTAACCCACAGAGCTAAATTTTGATACGTAGTTTACCTATAACGATATAAACTCGCGTACCAAATTTGGTTGCCCTTACTTTGTTATTCCTGGAGACATAATTTTTTTTCGAAAGAAAATACAAAATTTTCCGGGAAAACCTGGGCCGATTGTCCTGGCTAACGAACTTATCCAAACCACTTGCTTGCAAAAGGAAGGTACTCACCAAATTTAACAAAATCGGTCCATTATTTTTTGAGTTATCGTTGTGATACATACATACATACATACATACATACATACATATATATATATATATATATATATATATATATATATATATATATATATATATATATATATATATATATATAGAAATTCAAATTGACTCCGGTTATGTGTTCTAGGGGGTCTAATTAGCGCTTAGCCTCATTAGTGATTTTTTTAAGAAAATTCACTAAAAATAAAGATCACACAGAAATGTAGGATAGCAAAATAACTATGGATGGAAAGATATAGTGACATATTGCAAATTACGTATTTGACTAACAATTACACAACATGTCTCACATAGAAGCTCAAGCCAAAGAGACATGCCTGATTTTTATTCATTTACATTATTTCACTCCTCTAACTTGCATTTCTGGATCCATTTCACCTTTCATGTATCATTTAAATATGTTGGTAATTCCGCTATATGTAACTTAACCCCATATGATGCTTGAACCTGACCCAATAACACATTTAAAATTAATGGCTAAAATTAGTAGAGGTCTATTCATCTTGTGAACGGACGCACGGAGATAAAGTGCAGCCCAAACGCAAATTCACACAACTTAGGTCAGAGTATTTTATTAATTTCCTTTTTTTTTGTTAAAAAAGTTAATTTGTTCTATGAAATATTATTTATATGCTTTCTTTTAACTATGAGTTTAAAATTCATTTAAAAGTTTAATAAAAAAATATATCCTTTTCGATCCTGGTGATTGTTTGCAACAGTTTTTAACGAAATTTACTGATCAGTATGATTATTGTGATCAAATTAACACAAACTTTTTTTAATTAAATTTTTAAATATTATTTTAACAGATCGACATGACATGTCCGGTATTTTGGACATCGGGACTTGATTTGGTGCATTGTAATCGACTTTACTTATGAATCGAATTCAAAGAAACATGGCCGTTCTGGTGAAGTACACAAATAAACTTTGCATTTTATACAATAGAACCTAGTTTTTGTGCAGATTTTGGCATTGCATGTACAATTTTATGTCACTAACGGAGCATACGGGTAAATTTCTGTTGCCAGAGTTTCTAACATCTTTTGGAGGTAACTCCATCAACTTGGATCTTGTTGCAGGGCTGCTTTGACGTTCGCACCCCGCTATCATTAAAGACTACATTTTGGGTTATCACTCCAAGGGCAAGGCGTTTACCGACATACAATTTCCGACATACAATTGAAATGCGACGAAGTCCATAAGTGAGTTTTTCTGCCTCCAAGTGCAAGACGGTCTTGACGGTACTTAATCCATGAGTTGGTAATTGCAATGTCAATAAAGCGCAAAATTACCCTCACATGCCATTCGTTATAACATACTTATTCAATAATAGGAGATTGAGACTGATTGCTGTTGCTCTTACTTGGTGAAACTGGTCCATATCACATACAAACTTGGAGACTACTTCTCTTTCTCAGAGGATGCTGTCAAGCAGCGAAACCGGTTACAGAAACGATGAAGAACATCCCAGAACACCTAGAATTCAGAAGTCGCACTTGCTTCGGTTAGTTTATGTGCTAGCTACGACCTTCATTAAAAAGAACGCAGACCAACAATGAAGCCAGAGAAGTGGTGTCCAAGTCTATGTAACTAACTATTGAGTTAGGCCGTGGAACGAGAACATATTAAACATTTTCTTGTCCCATATGCGAAAGGCTGCTATTGGCGTAGATCCTGAAGATGTTGACGCCATTGTTATGGATCTGTTATTCATATATTTCAACAGAGACATTTTTTGCCACTTATTACCCATTCATCACATGAACCTCGACCATCACGCAACAAAGATTTAACTGACTTGACTTTATTTCTTACATTTCATGAAATCCAATTATTCATTATTGTTCCTACTGCTAATATCTGTTTCCATAATAAGTAATCAAGTGACGTGAAGTAACGACCAAAATATAGAATGTGCCCTGGACTCAAGTCACTTGACAGTTTCTTCACCACAGTTCCACCAATTCCTAATCCCATATCAGCGATACCACCAAGCCAAGTTATAGCTCCTTGGTAAATGAGAAAGTCACTAATCCTGGCGGTGTAGCCAAAACAAAATTTTTCCGCCCACAGGATTTGATTTGTTCCTGACATATTGAATGAAGTAAACTCGTTGTGCCAGAAAACGGAATCATTTGTTCGTGGATCGAAAATTCTTTAGAGCTCTGCAAACTTGTATATTTTTGTGAACAAAATCGATCATAAGTTGAACTTTCGATTTCCTGTTGGATTTATATTCTCTTCTATAACAGCGAGATTGTCAGCAACATGAAGGAAGTTTCTGAATTTGAAAATTCTATTCTAATCAGATTTTCCCACAAATCATCAGAAAAATATAGCCAAAATAATCTAGCGGCGTCCAAAACTCACGTGCAACCTCCCACTCTGCGTCATGTTTTTTTTTTTCACTTTGTTTGTCAAAAACATCTCTGGACCACTTCTGATCACTGTTAGTTACAGTTTTGTTTTGTTCCTGGAGAAGTAGATGACGTACTCGAAATAAAGGTACATCGTCTTCTGAATCAAAGTCGCTTCCTTCAGAGTTGATAAAGTTTTCCTGGTCCGGGTCGCCACTATCAGTTTCGATATTCGTCAATCTATCTAGGTCGGCATTGGCACTCGACTCGAGAATTTCTCCATAACTGCTTCTTCATCATCACGGAGATAAACATCGCTGATGTTCGCTATTTCGTCAAGATCAGTATCTGTAAGCGCTTTTGTGTAATCTAAAAAAAACAGCAAGATATTTCATGAACCAGACTGAGACCCCGTGTCCAAACTACTGGACAAAACATTTTGCCAGTCATCAGCACGTAGCTACTGCAAATTATTTTTGCATACTTTTTTTGTCAAATGAGTGATTAATTTATTGTTTTATTGATATCAACATAGTAAAATATTTAGATTTAATACAAAACTTACAGTATCTTTGTTGTAACGCCATGGTGACCTCTGGTAACCTGGCTGCGCAAAGTAAAACTGAGGCGCAAAACCGTTTTAAGTAAGTGTAGGCAACCAGAAAGCTAAAACTAACCCTGGATTTGGGTTCATTTACAGAAACCTTTTCAACTACTGCCGAGGCATCAGAGAAAAGGGTCTATTTGAAATAAATTTTCTGCAAATATTTTAGTAAAATGAAGTACAATGACAATTGAAGCTGGGACTTAAGGTTTTGTAAAACGCACTTCTTGAAATATTTTCTTTATCAGATAACCCGTGTTTCAGGTTCCTACTCTAAAAATTGCCAAGTTGGACGTTTTAAACCACGACTTTGAGGTTTTAAGAAGAAAAGCTACAACGTTTTCAAAGTAATTTTTCTGGTATTCTTGACCTTTTTGAGCCAAAAAGCTTAATCTTATTCTGATACAATTGATTTTGTTATCGACAAAAAATATGTTCGTATTGTATGTTTCTCTGGTCATCAGTGGCACCTAATTATTTTTTATGACTATAAATTTGTGTCTTTTAACCTAGAGATCCAAGTTTTGGTGAGTAGTATACTTTTCATAATATAAACCTGTGTACCAAATTTGGCTGTCAAAGCTTTGTTATTTCCGGAGATACAGAAATTGTCCGCCAGAAAACTCAAAATTTTCTCGGAAAACTGGCCCGATCATTCTGGATAATGAACTTTTTTGAACCACTTGCAAAAGGAACGCGCTCACCAACGACGCAAGAAACCGCTATGTCCGCATTCTTTCTCAGGCAAAAAACTCGTTTAATAACCACATCAAAAAGAAACTCCTCTTAAGCTCCAACGGCGGCAAACCCTTCTGGACTCTTGCTAAATCTATTAAGAATAATTTCTGCAAGAGCATGTTCCCAGCTCTTGTCTCCGGGGATGAAATTGTTTCTACCGCCCTGGGAAAGGTCGACCTTTTTGCCTCGTTGTTCGCCGGCAATTCTACTCTCAACCAACCTTCAAATGTTCAACCACCAACAGTCCCCAATGTCGTGGATAAAATAACGGATATCACTTTCAAAACTAAAAAGGTACGAAAGAGGTTCTCTTCCTTTTAAGACCAGGAAAACCTCTGGCCTTGACGAGATCCCAGCAACTGTTCTCAAAAAATGCGCCCCAGAACTTGCTCCTGTCTTGACTTGTCTGTTTCAGATATCTTACAATAGAGGCGTATTCCCTAGCAACTGGAAAACTGCTCAAGTACAACCCGTCCCCAAGAAAGGATCCAAAGTGCTTCCTAGCAATTACACGCCTATTATTCTCCTATCAGTCGTCTCTAAAGTGATGGAAAAGTATATAAACACCATATTACTAAACTGTCTTGAAAAACACAGTCTAATCCACGACAGGCAGTATGGATTCCATCAGCGCAGATCGACTGCCAACCTCCTTTGTCACCCATTCTTGGAACAAGTCTATGGAACTAAACGGTGAATTCCAGATTGTCGCTCTAGACATATCCAAAGAATTCCACCAGGTCTGGCACGCAGCGCTGTTTAATAAACTTCCAGCCTATGGCCTACCACCAAAACTCTGTACCTGAACAGAAAATTTCCTCTCCAACAGAAGCATTTCTGTTGTCGTGGATGGCCATTCGTCTAAACTGTATCCAATTAATGCAGGAGTTCCTCAAGGGTCAGCTTTAGCCCCTACTTTGTTTCTTCTCCACATCAATAACCCCCTCTCTAGCACATCCAATCCAGTTCACGCTGACGATAGCACCCTCCACTCAAATATACAATATTCTACGCCTGTCTCTTTAGCCTATTCAGATGAGGATCGCAGACTCATGGAGAGTTCTGTCTCCGTGGATCCCCAGAAAATATTATACTGAGAAAGTAAAAATTTTGTACAATTCAACCCTACCAAATCTCAGTCTTGCTTTCTTTCTCATAAGAGATACACCAGTCCTAGACCCATCACAATGACAACCAAGTTATTTAAAGTAATGAGTCCTTTTCACTTGCTGGCATTTCTGTGGATCGAAATCTCAATTGGGACCAATATGTCACATCAATTGCAGAAGCGGTTGCTAAGAAATTAGGTTTCCTCTTCCGGGCTCGCAAATACTTTTCACCAGCTAATCTTTATACGTTATATACTTCACAAATAAGGCCAAACCTCGAATACTGCTCCCACATCTGGGGTGCAGCTGCCGCTTCTACACTCGCTATCCTGGACTCCATTCAGAAGAGAGCTATACGTCTCATCGGTGACCCTACGCTCTTCCAAAGGCTACCATCCCTTGCCCACCGACGTGCCGTTGGTGACCTTTCTCTCTCTATTTTATTATAGATATCTGCACAGGTACTGCTCAGTGGATATTTCTTCCATAGTTCCTCCACCTGCTGCCCCCAACAGGTCTACCAGGGGAATAGAGCGAATGCACCCCTTTACTGTCCAGCTCACCACACATAGAACATCTTGTTATGCCCGCTCTTTTGTCCCGAGGACTTCCAAGTCGTGGAATTCCTTGCCGGCACTAGTTTTTCCTTCTCCTCCGAACCTCCAAACCTTCAAGTCCAGAATTGACAAGTTGCCTCTTTCCTCCTTGTCGACACCCACGTTACGATAGTATTTAGGCTGTAAGCCCTCGTGGTGTGTTGTTGAAATATATATTTTAAAAAAGGATCTCCTCGTTAGTGAATTTTTTCTACGAATATTCACTAAAATGTCAAGTGGGCTGAACGAATGGGCCAAGGAGGATATAGTATAAAATAACATTCAAAATGAAGTCAAATTATTATATTTAAGGTAAATTTAATTTATTTATGAACCAGCACAACCATTGGAGCAAGAGCTATTTATTTTATTTACATTTTTTATTAGCGTTTATTATTTATTAGAAAGTAAATCTAACAAAATACAGTTAGCCAGGGAATAAATTAAATAATTTTTTAGAAACTGATTATTTGAAAATAAAAAATAAATAAAAGAAGCAATTTGGTAACAAAAGCAAACTGCGGGCACCATACAAAAACCAGTTGGTTTCAATTACAATATAAAATTATAAAATCAATTGAATATCAAAGCAATAACATAAATAACATTTATATTAAAAAATTTAATTAAATTTATTAGAGTTTGTATAATATATATATATATATATATATATATATATATATATATATATATATATATATATATATATATATATATATATATATATATTTATATATAATTTAAAATTCAAAAGTCGCGAAGTCATCTTTTCTTAAACGGAAATTTACGAAAAACTAAACAATAAAGCGACACTTAATTAATATTCTTATGTTAACATATTGCAAATATTATATTTGCGAAAATTATTATTATATCATTTTCCAACATGTATATTTTCTAAGTTATATTGACTGTACTGATCAAAATCTATTTTCTAGTTAACTAATAAATTACCTGATACGATAAAACGTCAAGAACGGGTCAAGAAATAAACGCGATTATCCCAGCTTGTTGATGTTAATACATTTTTATTGCCTGTCATTTCTGGTGGATTCGGATTATAATTATAAAAGAGAAGGGAAGAAGAGCTAGACGAGCGCGCTTCTCAATCCGTTCCCTCGAGACTCTGGCATAGAATGAAGAGAAAATTGAAAGAAATAAAGGAAGGTTTCCTAATAGAACGGAAAAAAGAAATTGTTCGTATGTAGAGAAAGGCTGCGCTTGTCTGCGATTGGATGACTTGTCAACCTTGCAGGAAAATTTCATTTTATAAACTTGTTTGGCAAGAGAATTGGGCGGAATTGAAGTTGAAGTAGGGGCGGAGAAAATTTGAGGATTACATAGAATAACGTTTCTTTGATAAACTTGAAACTTGTTTATTCTTCATTTAGTAGAATCTCGGGGTTTATGCGCGACCCGTACGAGTGAATGATAAGGCGAGCTTAGCTCCACACAAAGGCAAAGGAGAGCGTTCTGTTCGCTGCAAGGAACTTATCAGACGATAAAAGTAATCAACTATTTACATAATAACATCGAAACACAAAACATTTTAGATCAAAATTACATCGGCCACTGTTGCACAACCTACTTCCCCAATTAACTTGCTAAGTTACTACTCAAATTTTAACGAATTTTCGTAGAAAAAAATTGCTTTTTAGAGAATCCCCACTTTTGAATTTTAAAAAAGCTTTTTTCAAATGAACGCGAACGAGGCCCCTTAGAACCCAAATACGGGGTCAGTTTTAATTTTTATATCTTACACATACAAATCAATGGCAACTACATTTGGTAGGCGGGTTTCTACTATGAAGCGTGTACTATACATGGTGAGCGATTTTAAGCATAGACATCATTGGCAACTCCGAAACCGAAAGAAATACAAGTTTGGGCATTTACACAAGAGTTGCACAATTACAATGGCAAGTGGAAGATATTTACATATTTCTAAAGGGTTCCATAGCTTCCTAGATATAAACGAAATACCAAAATATGCAATTTGTTCTTTCTTCAATATCTCCATGCTGCCTATCAACTTGAATTTTTGCACAGGGACATAATTCTCCATACATGGTGACTTTAAAATTTGTTTAAATTCATTACTTTCTGAGTCACGATGCTTAATTTGGTGTATCATCAGTTATTGTTTTGCCCGCATTTTTGGCAAAAATAATAAATTTTTGTTTTTCTCCAACAACACGGTGCACCAGCTCATAATATATGAATCGTGATCAACTTTCTTAATAGTGTTTTTTGATAATTAGATTAGTACCAGTGGACCTATGCAGTGGGCTCCTAGGTGACCTGACTACATATGTCTCGACTACTTCATTTGGGATTACTTAACTAAAAAATGAAGTTTACAAGAATCAAGCCCAAACCACACAAGATCTGAAATGACGAATTATCGAAATTTGTCATACTATCAACACTGACTTCTTGCTGTGCGCAAAAAATAATATTATAAAACGCAGACTTATATGCACCCAAAAAACGGCTCACGTTTCGAACAATTACTTGGATTTTTCATTTGGTACTATAATTATTGTGCGTTTACTCGGTTGATATGTTATTTGTGTTTTTTCATAAATTTTTGTTCAAAATATTTATTGCTTGTTTATTTATTGTTATTGAGATTGCTTATGTGATAAGTATACAGTGTTAGTAATACTACAGATTTTTCTATGTTGATAACATTTACCGCCGGTTTGACAAACGATTTAAGTCCGGCTTAACTTTGATCCACACTTTTTACAACAGCAGGAGGGCTCTTGTTACATTTTACGTTTCTTCACATTCTCTATAATATCATTTTAGGTGCAACAAAATCTGCAGGTCAACTACCATGGCAACAAACAACTGAATATCTAGTCTAGCCCTACATCCTCTGGTCATAGGTTCACTGTGACAACACTGCCTGAATAAACCTTGACTGTTGAATGCGGCAGAGATAATCTAATGCTTATATTATATGGAAGCGGTGCA
This sequence comes from Tillus elongatus, assembly GCA_964006375.1. NCBI lineage: Eukaryota > Metazoa > Arthropoda > Insecta > Coleoptera > Cleridae > Tillus > Tillus elongatus. Next base: position 60,947,898 of record OZ023267.1, on the reverse strand, counting down.
AAATATGTTTCTTTATTATCACCTCAAAACCCGGGCAAACAAGGGTATCATCTATCTTGTCAGATATTATGTCATTTAATTATTTCATGCATAGTTGCTGTGTTGCCAGATTGAAAACTCGATGCTTTCGCATTTGTTTGGTTACCAAGGTAGTTGATGAGAGGTCAACGTTAAGCCTAGATTCTTTGATCCATGTTTCTTTACCCGGCAAAGAGTGCCTTTTTGCTCTGGCTAATTGTAATTTATATTATATACTCTTCGGATGTAAATGAATAAGTGATACCTAAGAGGCCACTGCACAGGTCCACTAGTACCAATCCTTTTGTTGCCAGAAACACTATTCAGAAAGTTTATTTGTGTATTATGAGCTGGTGGACGGTCTTGTTGGTTAAAAACAAATTGATTATTTCTGACATAAATGCGGGCAAAACACCAACTAGTGATAAATCACTTTCATCAGAAAAAAAATATTTTGTTGGAAAAACTCAAATTGGCGTCTATAAAAGAAAAAAAGTTGACTATCGCGATTCATAAAGTCATGAAATTAAACAAAATTTAATGCCACCATGGCAACCATAATAGTAAATTAGATTCCTTTACAAAAAATCAAGTTGATAGGCAGGACACATTGAAGAATGGAAAAAATGGCAGTTTTTGGTAATTTGCTTATATCTGGGAAGCTATAGAACCTTTTTGAAATCAGTAAGTACTTTTACGAGTTTCACTTGTAACTGTGCATTTTTGTCTAATTTAACCAAGTTTGTATCTCTTAGGTCTTATGTGGAGGGTCAAAATCAGGCACCTTTATACCACAATCATTTTATTTAGGATAGGCAAGTTTATAACTAGATTTGATTGGCTCCCAGTTCAGCGGGAAAATTGAATAGTGCCGTTAAACTTACCTGACAATTTTTATCTACTACCTTTTCCACTTTTAGGTTAAAATGCATTTCAAATTTTTATAGAGAAATTGCTTAAAAGGTTTTATCAGGTACTTGAACATTAAAATTGGATATTCTACGATAGAATAATTTCGCAACCATTATTATAAAAATTATGACTTAGTTAACCATTGTAAGTTACTAACTATAGTCTTTTTTACAAGTCGGAACATAAAGCTAAGACGTTGAAAAAAATACTGCGCAAGGCAGTTATGACCCTCGCCGTCACTAGGCTGCTATATGGAAAGCGTGGGGACTAAGACCTTGTATGACTCACTGGCTGTACGCAAGGGTGGTAAGACTATCGTTAACATACGCGGCACTGGTCTGGTGGCCTAAGGTGACACAATCCAGTGCCAAACAAAAACTATGCAAGATCCAATGGATGGCTTGCCTCGGCATCACATGGGCCATGACTTCAACCCCAACAGCCGCCGTGGAGGTGTTGCTGGATCTCCCCCCTCACTTAGTTATCATGTGGAAGGCCAGGCTAGGACTATACAAACTAGCCGGCAATGATAGACTGAAGGCCAACTCAGGCTGCAGGGGCCCCTGCAAAATTCAGAAGATCGTGAAGGAGCTCATGCTTGAAATAAGGTCAGATTTCGCGAGCCCGCGAATCTGCAGATCTGCAGCGATAACAAGATTACAGTGACAATCCCCGACCGCGAGGAATGGCGGGGGGAGAAGCCGAGCTTACCACAGAACGCGCTCGTTTGGTTCACGGATGGATCCGTCGGGGAGCGTGGGACGGGTGCAGGCGTTTATACAGAAGGACCGAGGGTAAGTCACAATATTTCCTTTGTAGCTCATGCAACGGTCTTTCAGGCGTGTACGCTATCTTGCACTGAGCGCGAGAGGACAAGAGGATGGGTAACACCAGCAAGCGGATCCTCATAGCCACAGACAGCCAGGCAGCCCTTAAGGCCCCAAGTAGCCCACTGGTAAATACCAGGCTGGTAAGTAAATGCCGAGACGAGACGAGCGCACTGGCTGGGCAGAATGAGGTCATCGTCATCTAGGTGCCGGGACACTCAGGGGTCAAGGGCAATGAAGAAGCTGACAGTCTCGCGAAGAGGGGGTCTGGGTTCTGGGTCAGAAACAAACATAAGTTGTACTGGGCAGACTGTCCAGGGCTCAGACATGGGAAGTCAGTAATTGAGGAACACAGTTTAAAGAGAGCTGTGGAGCTGTCAAATCTTAGCAGAGGACAGCTCAGGAACATAGCAGGACTCTTGACGGGACACATGGCCGTCAAGGTACACCTGCATAAAATGGGGCGGGTCGAGGGGAACCTGGTATGCAGACTCTGCGGCGAGGGGGAGGAATCAGCCCAGCACATCTTCAGCGAGTGTAAAGCTCTAGACCGCAAAAGACAACTGATTTACGGACAGCCTAGACCGGAGACAGAGCAATATAAAACTTCACCCTACCAATCGCTGTTCAGACTACTTCAAGCCACAGTGATTTTGGAATGGGTGGAGTAGAACAGACAAAGGGCATGCACAATAAGCCAGAGGCTGCGATCAGGGCAGCAAAGACGCGGACGAGCCCTAAGGGGAAAAAGCTGAGAGATTATATTGAAGGTAATGGAATATAATGCTGCCTGTCTAGTAGACATGTGAAATTTATTCGTATTTATAAAATTAGAAAAATTATTGTTGTAATGTAATTCTATCTACTGGATACAATCAATTTATGGAAGAATAACTTTTTTTGAATGTCATCTTGTAGTGATTAGGGTAGGTATTTATATCATTAAAAGGAAAGCAATGTTTGGGTGCTGAAGTTGTTAAAATTATGATTTTACAAAGTCATTTATTTCATATAGATGTAAAATCTATGCCCGTTTCCCTAAACACACACACAACCCTAAAAACATACATGAGTATCCCCACAACTGGTTTGCTACTTGATCGATGCAGTGGAACACTTGTCACTGAGTCTCTAACATTTTACTTAGCTACTTGATCCACCAAGTAATATTTAATTTTAATAGCTAATTAGTCGTAAATCGAATCAAATATCGTCAACATTTTTGATTAGCTATCCTGTCGACTGCGCCAGTTATATTATTGATTGCCGTAGAGGCCTTTGAAAAAAATCAATATTACAAAATACAGAACTTTATGTAGTTGACGTTGACAGTGAAGATAAAAGATTCTAACTAAACTATGTTACATTAGCTATTCCACAATAAATGAGAAATTAATTGTGGGAATGCTCATCAATGCAGTTTTATATGAACAATATTACAATCCCTTATTGGTATCGAGAAGTTCATGGACAAAGTCCGTGACCGTATGGGTAAATCTCGAGGTCAAAAGTGAGGGAAAAAAAAACAATCCATCATATAATTTATATGTATAAAGTCAAATTTTAGTCTGATAGATTTAGTACTTCTATATATACTTCAAATAGGCAGTCACCGTGAATCACTTTGAGTTCCCACAATGTTTATTAGAACATATTTCATCAAGCCACTTGCTATTTCAATGGGATATCTCCTGTTTTCTACCGTTATAACAAATTGCGTTGTGTACAGCTAGGTAGTAACATACATGCCTTTTAGTGCTCGTTACATCACTCCAACTAATATGCAATGTAACAGTGAACTTAGTTAATTTTAAACTTTTAGAACTGGAGAGTAGCAAATTAATTAACATTGGTACTTGACCATTATATTTAATACTTTATAGTATTTAGCAAACATAATTAATTTAGTTGTTTCAAGCAGTTGGGTGAAAAACCTAATGTTCTGTATGTAGTGTACATAAACAGAATATAAAAAATATGTACTAAAAGTTTATTAAAACCAAACCACTATGCCCGAATTCAAAATAGTCAGCTTTCTATGGTCAGTATGAGTTTCAAGATCAGGTTCGTTATGTATGTTAATAGCTTTATGACATGGGTTCGAATGTCGAATGAAACAGAAGATGGAACAAGGTTATTTTTGTTCCTCTGACCAAAATTATTATAAGATGAGACAGTTCGTATAAGACCAAAAAAAAAACAGTTTCTCAGGGCAATCGGTAAATCTAAATTATATAAATGTAAATGGTAAGAGATTTGTATTGACAGATATGATCAAAATGTTAGTTTTTACACTTATTTTGCCCGTATGGATTCTGGAAATATGACGTAATTACTTCTTCAATTAGAAGATTCCAAATTTCCAAACGACAGTTATAAACATGTAATATTCGGCTTTATCGTCGTATAAGTACTTTTTTGGGATGAATAAACTAAACGAATAAAAGCTAGAACTACTATTTATATTTCACTTGACAATCAATTGCGAACAGCGTCCTTTACGAAGGTATACACGGACAAACCACTACTGTTTACACGAAAATTCCTGTAGTTAGAGTTCAATTATTTACCTAGTTTTGTAAAATCTCTTGCCGTTATTAAATTTTCCTTCTAAGAAAGAGACACTGATAATTAAGATAACAATTCAAACAATGAACTACACAGGACCGGATCTGCTCTGTTCATCGAAACATTTTTGCTCTGATTTCTAACTATATATATATATATATATATATATATATATATATATATATATATATATATATATATATATATATATATATTCATAAGCGTCTAATTGTCGTGATTGCCTGACATTTTTTATTTTCTTTATGTACATGATGCTAATTCTTCCAAATCCCAGAAAATTTAAACTAGCCATTTTTCGTGGAAAACTATGGTGTGAGTCAATCGATATTTCACTCAGAGTAGTGGCTTCCTTTCTGCGGACATCAGATCCTAAAGTGTCTCTCCTTGGTGACTAATACAGCAAGGAAGGGTTATTCGTTATTAATTTATATTTTGTTTTGTTTTTGGAGCGAATTTGATGAAGTCAAATTTACCGTTTAATCTGGCTATAAAATCAACTACTTTTCATACATTTGTATTAAATTCTATGAACAAACCATAGTTTTCCACAAAAAAAGCCTAGTATGAATTTTCTGGTTTATATATTGATACAGAGACCCTCGTTGGTTTAGTGGTAAGAACGTGTTTCTCTGAATCGAAGGGTACTGGGGTCGATCCCAGGGTTTTTCTTTAACTTTTTCAGTACATACTGTAACATTAACATCAAACGAGGTTGTGGCATTGTATTTGATTGAATGTCTTCACGTTCCGCCCTTCGGAGGGGACATAAAGCCGTCGGTCCCTTGTCATGCGATGTTGGGCACCTTCAAGATCTCTACCCTTCTCACAGAAAGGGAGGGGTTTGGCAAAATTTTTAGGACAGTGGGGTGAAACTGCTCCCTGGCGTCAATGGTTGGCCATAGTCGCGGAAATAGATCGACGTTAAAGAAGCTAAAACACACGCAACACACAGAGATTGATACAGTTTCTGTTAAACATAAAAGAAACAACACAGAACTCGAATATATTAAGAATGTAGTAGCTAAGTATAATGGTTACTCTGTCTCTGCTTAGTGGAAAAAATGGTCAATAAACATATAACAAAGAAAATTTTAGCGGAATCTACGAGTAAATTTCAAATTCCCAAATGATAGTAATAAACATAATATAATTTTCGGTTTTATTGGCGTATTTGTTTGCCCGCGGGTCCGGAGCAAGAAGAGCATTTCTGGTAAAAACTGATAACAAAAAGTCTGTAGTTATTTTTTCAGTTGAATAGTTGAATCTAGATTATAGAAATTTATATTGGCAAAGATATTATCAAATTGTTATCTATTTTGCCTGTATTTAATTTAGAAACATGGCGTAATGACTTTTTTAATTAAAAGATTTCAAACTTTCAAATGGCAGTTATAAACATGTGATATTTTGCTTCATTGATATATTAGCAGATTTACCTGCCCACGCCTCCTGGACCTATTTGTTTTTAGCTAATTTTCGAAGCAAAAAATCAGTAATGAGGAAATCGCAACTTTTTAATTTTCAAAAATTGTCTCCCATTAAGCTCCAACTAGGACCCGTACAATCCATAGTCAGGGGGCCAGTTTCAATATCTATATGTTTATATATATATATATATATATATATATATATATATATATATATATATATATATATATATATATATTTATATATATATATGTATGTTAAAAAAAGACGGGGCAATATTTAAGGGGTTGATTTTCCAGGTCATTTTATGAAAAAAAGTTCCCATAAATATAGGTGTTAAAATGCATTGTTTCCAAGATACAAGGTGTTAAAATTTTTTTGTAAAATAACGATTTTTTAAAAATAATTCAAATATCTCCTCACCGATTGTTTTGCAAATTGGCAGCGTTGTTTGTAGTAAAAATGGGCTTATTTGACCCCAATTAGATATAGATTTTTAAGTCCGTTTGCATTAGGGGGGACACCTTAACAAAAATTATTGTTAATGTTTGTGATTTTCTGTATGATAAATAGACATGCCATAAGAAGGTTTTTATATTTTATCGTGTAAACGATTCAAGATACAGAGAAATTTCAGGAGACAAAAAACTTGTAGTTCTAGTTTCTTTATCTCAAAATAATATACAAATCATATTGCAGTCAGTGGCGTACATTTTTGTCACTAAATTTTGTTGAGGTGCCCCCCTTAACGCCAATGGACTTAACAATCTGTATCTAATTAGGGCCAAATCAGCCCATCAATAATACAAACAAAGCTGCCAAATTTGAAAACAATCGGTGAGGAGATATTTGAATTATTTTTAAAAAATCGTTATTTTACACACAAAAAATAACGCCTTTTATCTTGGAAACGATGTATTTTAGCACCTATGTTTTTTAGCACCTATGTTTATGGGAACTTTTTTTCATAAAATGACCTGAGAAATCAAACCCTTAAATATTGCCCCATCTTTTTCAAACACCATGTATATATATATATATATATATATATATATATATATATATATATATATATATATATATATATATATATATATATATATATATATTTGTGTGTTGTGTGTATGTATCTATCACACACACATGACTAAAAAAATAATAGGTCAATTTTAATGAAATTCGGCAGGTACCTTCCCTTTGTAAATAGCTCGGACAAGTCCGTTAGCCAGGAAAATCGGACCAGCTTTTCTGGAGAAATTTTGTATTTCCTTTTGGAAAATGTTTGTCAATAACAAAGCTATGGCGACCAAATTTGGTACATGGCTTTACATTTTGAAAGGTTAACCACTGACCAAAATTTAGATCGCTACAACCGTTTCCGATTTTGCGGCATCGTCAGGCAAATGAAAGCTTTCTTTGTGAAAATGCAGAAGAAGTCTACGTCTGTATTTAGATCAGATTGTATAAATTCATTTAATTAGCCCATTTTCATATACAAAATGTTCTTGTAATAGCAAATGTTCTTACAAAAATTTTACTGGAAAATTTGTTTTAGTGGTTTTTGTAATTTAATAGATTCTATTGGATTTTTTTCTTGTGTTTTCATTGAGAACACTTTTTTTTCGAATTTGTATAGTTACATTATGATGAATCAGAACTTTGAGATTTTGAAAATTTTCTTTAAGTAGCAACCACAAAACAGTGATAAACAACTATATATAGTTCTCTATTATAAAATAATTAGTATATGACCACACCTGATCTGATGCACAATCAACCAAGGGTTGCGGTGCTATCGGGGCGGCAAGGCCGCGGACGAGCCCTGAGGGAACAAAAAAAAAAAAAACACCTGATCTGACCTGAGGGAGATCTTTTTCAGGGTAAGGGTTGAACACACTGAGAAGGGGACGATCTCCATGTTATTTGGGGAGTGGACAGATTGGGGTCTTATAATCGAACTACAACAACCCAACTTACCTTTATTCACCGCTCTAAGGATTAGACAGATTGAGGCCTTGGAATTTCCTGCCGATCATATTTCCTAAATCTCTTAAAATGGCTCTAAAACGGGGGTCGAGACGTCGAGTTTGAATAAATTCGAGACATGGTTCAACCCGAGAACCAATTATTTCTGACCTAATGACTGCGGAGACTTTTCACTATATATATATATATATATATATATATATATATATATATATATATATATATATATGTATATATCTATATATATATATATATATATATATATATATATATATATATATATAGATATATATATATATATATATATATATATATATATATATATATATATATATATATATATATATATATATATATATATAAAGACTGGCTCATTGAAAATAAGCTGGCAGCGATAACTGCCAGGAAAAGATTTTGTCCAAAAAGAAAAGCGAAACACATAAAGATTGCTTGTGGGGGGGGGGGGGGGGGGACTTTTGACGCAAAAACTATGTCCCAAACTTTATTCTCCTAAGCGGGGGTGTCATCCCTTAAATTTTTTCAAATAGGATTACGGGTCATGTGACATTGCCTTTTTATTTTTGCAATTCGGTCTATTCGTTTAGAAGATATGAAGTTTTGAATTATCACTAACGAATTTCCCGAGAAATTAAACAACAAAATCGTTTCACTTAACAACTCAGCACAGTGTTAAATTAAATGTTGAAAATATTTAGGACCAATCAAACTATTAAACCAACAAACCAACATATCAAACTTTAATCCAATAAATGTTCAAATTGAGCACCACCAACTTCCATACAATTGTATAAATTTTGTTTACATTTTTGCCTAATATTTTTTGGAGCAGCTTAATCTAAATGACTTTTTATTACCTACGTAAATCTTTAGCAATATTTTTATCATGTAATGCACGCTGGTGAGGCCCAACTCTGGCATTAAGAATTTCTTGGGAAACGCATTAGTGATATTTCAAAAATATATATCTTCTAAACGAATACACCGAATTTCAAACATAAAACAGCAGTGTATAGGGAAACAAAAGATATTTTCGACAAGCTATCACGTGACCCCTAAGCAAACACAAAGGTAGGTAAAGAAAATATGTAAGGACACTCTAAGGCCTCAATCTGCCCACTCCTTAAAGTGGTGGACAGAGGTGGGTAAAGGAAATATGTAAGGACACTCTAAGGCCTCAATCTGCCTACTCCTTAGAGTGGTGGACAAAGGTAGGTAAAGGAAATATGTAAGGACACTCTAAGGCCTCAATCTGCCTACTTCTTAGAGCGGTGGACAAAGGTGGTGTAGCTCGATTACGGGGCCTCAATCTTTCTACTCCCCAAATCTCGCCGGAGATCGTCTGTGAGGTCTCAGTGTGTTCAACCCTAGGACTCAGAGAGATCTGGCAGCTCGTTGCAAGTCTTGTCTTATATAGTCGTTCCGTCTACCTGCTTCGTTATCAGTGAAGGTAGTGGGGTCACCGTCAATTAAGTGGGGGGGCTTTGAACACGGTACTTAGAGGATGAGGAGGATTAGGAAGGTCACCGACATTTGTTGAGGCAGATAATGGGGAAATAAAATTGTTTGTGGAATTTATTTTCTTTTTGTGTGTTTGTCATCTATCTTATTTAAACAATCGGGACGTTTTTCAATCTCGTTTGCTTCGCGGATAATTCTCGTTTTGAAGTTGTAAACCGGTGCTATTGTTTTGGCATTATCGAAGTCTATTTTGTGCCCTGTATGTAAAATACGGAGTAGGCAGATTGAGGCCTTAGAGTGTCCTTACATATTTCCTTTACCTACCTTTGTCCACCACTCTAAGGAGTAGGCAGATTGAGGCTTTAGAGTGTCCTTACATATTTCCTTTACCCACCTTTGTCCACCACTTTAAGGAGTATGCAGATTGAGGCCTTAGAGTGTCCTTACATATTTCCTTTACACACCATTGTCCACCACTCTAAGGAGTAGGCAGATTGAGGCCTTAGAGTGTCCTTACATATTTCCTTTACCCACTATGTGAAAACTGAAACCTGTGATGAGCAATAATAAGTACACTTGGAGAACACCCAAATCACCACAACACATATTTCAGAGACCTTACGATCGTTTCGTTGACAAAGTCAACATCTTTAGAGGAACTTGTTCTCCAAGTGTACTTATCCTTTACCCACCTTTGTCCACTACTCTAAGGAGTAGGCAGATTGAGGCCTTAGAGTGTCCTTACATATTTCCTTTACCTCTTGAAAATGGCTCCAAAGCAGGAGCCGAAACGTCGAGTTTTCATAAATTCTGGACGCGGTTCAACCCAGAACCAAGTATGTCTCACATTAAAGACCGCGGATATATATATATATATATATATATATATATATATATATATATATATATATATATATATATATATATATATATATATATATATATATATGTACATCATTTCCGTAAAAACAACCGTAGATCATTTCTATGAAAAATCGCTAACGAAAGGCACTTGCTGCGCTCCGAATTTGTGTTTCTTACGTTCGAAAATGTCCCAGGTTGCTACTATTATTTCTCGAAACAATAACTGTGATAACCAATTTAAAAAAAAATTGTGTATCAATATTTTATTATCAGTTACCTGAACTACGGCGGCTTTAAGGAAAGCAGTTATTCTACGCTTAAATGTATAAAAAATGATTTTTGTAAACGAAGATTTTTCCAAATTAAGATTGATTTTTACGTTAGGACAGGGTGGACATAATTTTAATACAGTTATATGGCTTATATATATATATATATATATATATATATATATATATATATATATATATATATATATAAAGATGTTAAGTTATTTAACTTTGTTCAAATTATATTTTTAGCATTAAAGCAGTTTTCAATGAGTCGAATGTGTATGTTGCTCTTTGTATGAGTAAGGAGCTTTTAATAATCCTTAGTAATAGGATCGGTATAAAGTTTTCAGGGCGTAATTAAAATAGTTCTAGAGCGTCGACCATAGAGTATTCGCATTGAACCGAATCCTTTATCTTTCCGCTAGTTCTTTGCTACTTGAAGAATCCTCACAGACAATGGTTTCCTTGTAAAAGTTGCGAAAAGAGCAATGATGAACACAATGCTGCCCCAACTTAGGTATTTAATTGGAGAATGGGCCACCCGGACTTCTTATTGTTTACATTCTCTTTGTTTCTGGCTTTGCGAACTTTGAGAGACCGCGACGTATTTCTTTGGGCCCTGTGCGACCACGCTTTAGATGCGGGAAAATCGAGCATTCCTGCAAATTGTTGAGGCGGTATCTCATCAATGCATTATTTCATCACCAGAAACTCCATGTGACAAAAACAAGGTAGGAGTTTAGATCTTTTAAAACAGCGCTCAAGACTGGGCTATCTTAAGTGACTTGCATTTATGAAAATATATAAAGGATTATAAAATTATTTTAAATTCATAAGCTTTATGGGGTTCGATTATAATAAAATACAAAAATCGGTTTTGATCTAAGACTTCTCAATGCGCCATACTCTGTTGACCAGTCAACGTGAGCAGCTTATGATAATTTAGTTTTCTTTAAGTGAAGATTGGAACCTGTGATGAGCACTGATAAGCACACTTGGAAAACGCAAATCACCACAACACATTTTAAAAGACCTAACGATCGTTTCGCTAACAAAGTTAGCTTCATCAGAGGATTAAAATGTGTTGTGGTGATTTGGGTTCTCCAAGTGTACTTATGAGTTTAATTTTCTACCTTAAATTGAGAGATGACGTTACATCTCACTCCTATATAAATAGAAACTACTCCGAAACAAAGTAAAGCGACATTCTATTTTATTTTGCTATTAAGGCTTAATTTGTATGTTTTTAGTGATTTTTCATATAAACCTCATGAAGCAGGAGATAGAAAGATATAAATTTTAAGAATTTTTTTAACGAGCGCGAACAAGGGTTTCTAGAACCCATATTTTGGGTCATTTTAAATTTTTGTATATATATATATATATATATATATATATATATATATATATATATATATATATACTTTATTGAACAATATTTTTTTTTATAAAACAACAAGATTAAGTAATAGCCTGGTTGACATTAAGAGTCACATAAGTCAGACTTAAGACTTTTTGGTGATACTAGTAAGATCATTTTCTCCAAAAGAAAAGCTATTGCACAAACTTTGATAGCGATTCGCGGAAAATATAAAGAAGTATAATTATCCTTTTTCGACTATGGACAAAGATTTCATTCCTAAGTGTTTTGAGCTACACTATGGGTAACCTACTCATACTTACACATTCGCGGGCTCACCGGTCAGAGGCCGGGCACGAGCTACACAAAGTATAAAGGAAAAACCATTACACCAGCGTATTAATTTCTATTACCTTGTGGATTACTTCACGTTCTCATCCAGGTATCCACTTTTTCAAACCTATTTTACCTTTTGGTCGAAGCCTATGCAGCTGGCGAATTTTGGCTGCTAGAAAATTATATATTCTTACGGAAAGGTAAGCATAGGAATGCTGTGAAATGGTCTTCTTAGCTCTTTCCGTTCTAGATGCGTAATAGCAGTAACTCGTATTATAGTTATGATTCAATTCCTTAAATTCACATCGATGAACATGCTGATATACAGCAGCGTTAAAATAGAAAAGCTGCCTAACATCCAGCAGTCCTGACTCAGCATATAAAACAGCAGTAGATTATGCGTTTTCTCTACCATAAATCATCTTTATAAGACAATTTTTACCAATCTGTAATTGAGCCATATGGCACTTTGCAGCACCACCCGAGGCTATTATAGCATAGCGTAAGTGACTCTTCACTAAAGAATAACATAGAACCCTCAGGTATTCGATGTGTAGCATCTCTTTCAATACCCTGTATTTTACCATCATAGAGCGGATCTCTTTAGTTGCATTTATAGTGTGGCGCTTCCATTTCATGTGTGAATCTAGAGTTACACCCAAATATATTGCATGCTTCACACTCTTTATATTCATGGCATCACACACTTCCAAGGTGGTAAAAGTTGGTAAGTTTCTTTCGTAACATGAAAACGGTATATACACTGTCTTCGCCGCATTTACAGTTAACAGTCCGTTTTCAAACCATTCCAGGATTTTTCGAAAATATGACAACTGTAGATTTTAATATATCCCATGATGTTGCGTTATAAAATATAGCAGCATCATCCGCGTACCCAAAAATCTTTCCTATCGATTTAACATGAAAAATATCGTTTATGTAAATATGAAATAAGACGGGTCCTAGAATGGTTCCTTGCGGACCACCACAGTTCATTTTTAACATATCGCTCAGAACACCATTCGCACACACTACTTGATGTCTGTCAGACAGATAACTCTGTAACAGCTGATACATACTGCTTCTGAAATAATATTTCATATATATATATATATATATATATATATATATATATATATATATATATATATATATATATATATATATATATATATATATATATATAGTATTAAATTTTTGTGACGTTAATAGTATTATTTATCAAAAAATGGTGGGAAAGCCGTCAGTTGTAGAATAAAACTCTTTATTATAGGCCGAGCTTTCGGAAAATTTTATTCCTTTCTCAAGGCTACAACATGGAAAGAAAAAAAGTTTATAATTACTTGGAAAAAATATAAAAGTTTAAAATACTTACATATAACATGAGTTCTACTTAACTAATTATGTAATAACAAACATGAAAAGAAAACCTTTTTATGAATTTGACTGAAGTCGAAAAGTGCCAAACTGACATAAAAAGCTAAATATTGTCTAATTGAATTTGTTTTTTTGTTTTTGCCTAGGAAATATAAATAGGGGTAGTGATTTCTAAAATTATTATCTTTCTTTGAGTTTATTAAATTTTCGTTAAAAGTAATTTCAAATTATTCTACACATTCTTTTATTACTTAAGGTTTCACAGTGTAAAATAGAAACATTTCTAAAATTTATATTATGGCCAGTGTTGAGATTATGTTCTGACAGAGCGCAAGTTCTTTTTTGTAAACGTATGTCACCTTTGTGCTGTGTTAACCTATTTTTAAGGACTCTGCTTGTTTGGCCAATGTATCTTAAACTACAATTATTACATGGTATACAATATACCACTCCAGACACTTTGGAAATTTCATCCTTACTTTTGAGTTTACTGAAAATGTTATTAATTGTTTTTGAATATCGAAACGTTATTTTAAAATTATTATAAATCTTTAAATATAAACTTTTACCTATTGGAAATACTTTCAATGTATGGGATTGATATGTAAAAAAAGTTAGATGTTTCCGAACTCGAAATTATATGGGTGTTATGTCTGTCAGATATAATTTCACTGTTTAAAAAATACAGATTTGAATTTTCGCACAGCCGTACAGGTTGATGGCTCAATTTTTTTAAGGTTCTGAACTGAAATCATATCTGTAAACACAGCCTGCTACGAATTTACAAACAGGAACAATTTTCCAAATTTTGCTTCACGTTAGACGTATTCGAAAAATTATAAGAAAATTTTGTTTAGAATAGTATTCTAACCACACGTACGTTTCATGCCAAATTCCCATTTTTATTTTTTTTTTTAAATTTTGATCTTATACAAAGTTATAAGTTTATTTTCTAACTCAATAATTAGACACTATGTGAAAACTGGAACCTGTGATGAGCACTAATAAGTACACTTGGAGAACACCCAAATCACCACAACACATATTTCAGAGACCTTACGATCGTTTCGTTGACCAAGTCAACATCTTCAGAGGAAGAAAAATTCTAACATAAAAAACTAGATCCCGTATATTTATATCGCGTCAAACAAAACGAACTAGTCCGAAGGAAAGTTGTCCTCCAAGAACGATCGTTTGTTTATTGCGCAGTGAAACAGGTCGGAGACCTGCTTTAATCTTTTGGTCGACAAATTTATGACCCTTATCTAATATAGGTTTAAAAAGGACCGGCGTTCTTTAAAGAAACAGCACGTTTCCTTTCGATCTAGAAATTTACTATGTGGATATTGGTTTATGCCGATAAAGACATCTGCTGAGATAAACAACATAAACTCAAATCATCTCTTTCAAAAATAGAAAACTAAAACCCAGATGTCTGTCTCGCCGTGTTACCTTTAACAAAGGAAAAATAGTTCAACTAAAATACTACACAAAAACTATATATTGATTTTAATTCTACGTGAAAATATTTATATTGACTACATAGATACAAAAATCGAACAGGTATTTAAATCAAGACAAACATAGTGATTAGTATATGTATAAACCGGTCGAGTTATTGACAATAATTTATTATTCTACCAGACTAATTATGAGTATTTAAGCGGTCAAATGCAAAGAGCAAACAATGGGCTAGAAATTACAGGTGCCGCACGGTTTAATGAAGTTTTGTTCTTAATAGACCTTAATATAAAAATACTTTCTAATGAATCAAGCATAGTTTGATGTCTGACATTTTTGACAAGTTTCAAATTTTCTTTGTCAATGTGGTGGTTATTATCCCATATATGTTGTGCCACACAAGATTTGTCTACCGTCCCTTTTCGTAACTGTGCGAGATGTTCACGAAATCTGGTGGCTATGTTTCTCCTAGTTTGGCCCACGTATTTAAGATCACAATCTTTGCAACTAATCTCATAAATTCCGGACATTTCAGTGACTTTGTCTTTGTCTTTCGTATTACCCAACAAATTTTTTAAATTACTTTTCGTCGAAAACGTCAAATGTAAATCGGCTTTTTTAAAAATACTTTCCAAACCCTTTGTGATTCGTGGTTCATAAGGTAAACATACAAATTTTTTCTCGATTTTATCATTCTTAAATGTCGTACATTCAGATATCAACTTCTTTGTTCTGTGTTTGTTAACTAATTTGTCTATTAAACCATCCGAGTAACCGTTATATCTCGCCACATGTTTTATGTATTTTAATTCTGTATTAAATCTATTTTTACTCAACGGAAAATTTATCAATCTATTTACTAAGAAATTGAAACTAGCCGTTTTTTGTGCAAACGTATGATGTGAGTCATTAGGAATATAATTAATAGTAGCCGTTTCCTTCCTATAGACATCAAATTCAAGCGAGCCTTTATTTTTATTTTTAATAACTAGTACATCTAGGAACGAAAGTTTATTGTTAATTTCTATTTCGTGGGTAAATTTTATTGAATCAAATTGACTATTTAGTTTTTCAGTAAATTCTTCTACCTTACATGTATTTGTGTCAAACACTGCAAAAATATCATCGACATAACGCAAGGCCTATCATTTCGGCTATAGATTCTATTTTGATGATATTTTTGCAGTGTTTGACACAAATACATGTAAGGTAGAAGAATTTACTGAAAAACTAAATAGTCAATTTGATTAAATAAAATTTACCCACGAAATAGAAATTAACAATAAACTTTCGTTCCTAGATGTACTAGTTATTAAAAATAAAAATAAAGGCTCGGTTGAATTTGATGTCTATAGGAAGGAAACAGCTACTATTAATTATATTCCTAATGACTCACATCATACGTTTGCACAAAAAACGGCTAGTTTCAATTTCTTAGTAAATAGATTGATAAATTTTCCGTTGAGTAAAAATAGATTTAATACAGAATTAAAATACATAAAACATGTGGCGAGATATAACGGTTACTCGGATGGTTTAATAGACAAATTAGTTAACAAACACAGAACAAAGAAGTTGATATCTGAATGTACGACATTTAAGAATGATAAAATCGAGAAAAAATTTGTATGTTTACCTTATGAACCACGAATCACAAAGGGTTTGGAAAGTATTTTTAAGAAAGCCGATATACATTTGACGTTTTCGACGAAAAGTAATTTAAAAAATTTGTTGGGTAATACGAAAGACAAAGACAAAGTCACTGAAATGTCCGGAATTTATGAGATTAGTTGCAAAGATTGTGATCTTAAATACGTGGGCCAAACTAGGAGAAACATAGCCACCAGATTTCGTGAACATCTCGCACAGTTACGAAAAGGGACGGTAGACAAATCTTGTGTGGCACAACATATATGGAATAATAACCACCACATTGACAAAGAAAATTTGAAACTTGTCAAAAATGTCAGACATCAAACTATGCTTGATTCATTAGAAAGTATTTTTATATTAAGGTCTATTAAGAACAAAACATCATTAAACCGTACGGCACCTGTAATTTCTAGCCCATTGTTTGCTCTTTGCATTTGACCGCTTAAATACTCATAATTAGTCTGGTAGAATAATAAATTATTGTCAATAACTCGACCGGTTTATACATATACTAATCACTATGTTTATCTTGATTTAAATACCTGTTCGGTTTTTGTATCTTTGTAGTCAATATAAATATTTTCACGTAGAATCAAAATCAATATATAGTTTTTGTGTAGTATTTTAGTTGAACTATTTTTACTTTGTTAAAGGTAACACGGTGAGACAGACATCTGGGTTTTAGTTTTCTATTTTTAAAAGAGATGATTTGAGTTTATGTTGTTTATCTCACCAGATGTCTTTTATCGGCATAAACCAATATCCACATAGTAAATTTCTAGATCGAAAGGAAACGTGCTGTTTCTTTGAAGAACGCCGGTCCTTTTTAAACCTATATTAGATAAGGGTCATAAATTTGTCGACCTGTTTCACTGCGCAATAAACAAACGATCGTTCTTGGACGACAACTTTCCTTCGGACTAGTTCGTTTTCTTTGACGCGATATAAATATACGGGATCTAGTTTTTTATGTTAGAATTTTTCTTCCTCTGAAGATGTTGACTTGGTCAACGAAACGATCGTAAGGTCTCTGAAATATGTGTTGTGGTGATTTGGGTGTTCTCCAAGTGTACTTATTTCAATAATTAGAGTGTCACGAAAAGTAATAATTTGACACTTAGCATAAATCTAAGTCAAATTAGGGAGCGGAGGATAATTAGGGATTAACTTTTAGAACTAGAATAATTTTGACATGTTAACGATGTAGTAAAAATTAATAAATAAAATAAAATTCAACAATTCTTACAACTAATTCAACTAAATGAATTTAAAACCGACAAAATCTTTACATAATGAAATCTTAATTAAAAGCCTCTCTAATGTTTATCAACACCACTACTTATAACCTTGCTTGGTCTACATAATTCATAAATTGAAAACCTCATCAGTCAGCATTCCTTGTACTGTACGCTGCAATTCCAACTTGTTTATTATTTAGATAAATATGTAATATTATTTCCATGCCAATGTTTATGATAGATCTGTGACCTACTTCTACATGAAATATGACATTAATTGTTGTAGCGACTTTTCCTATTACTAATTTTTAATTATAAATTGAACGATATTAAAAAATATATTTTCACGCGTAAGAATGCCCTCCTGCATAGCTTCCTGTTCCATGAACATTGATTTTATTGTTCTTAGTTGTATTAATAATAAGGGTACCACGAAAAGTAATAATTTAACATAGTCATAAATCTCTGTTTATTGCTTTTAGTTCTATTACCGAATTAAAATGCATCTTTAAGAGAAAAAATCGAAATAGCCCGGTTGTTTGGTGATCATCCTCGTAGTAGTAGAAAGGTTGCTTCAGAGTTTAATATGAGACATGCCTAACATTTCATGACAAAATTCACATTTTTAATTTTTTCATTATTTTGGTCTCAAACAAAAATATTACAGATTTATTTTTATTTATTTTTTTCATTATTTTGGTCTTTCACAGTATTATTATAAGGGTATTTTTTTACTTAATAATAACAATGCTATGGAAAGTAACAATTTAACACATTGGAAATTTAATAGTGTCATGTATTCAAATATTTTAGTAAAATAAATAGCACATACAATGGAATAATTATTATATTCTTATAGGGAACAATTTTAGTTAATTAATTAAATTTAGGAAAAAATTATAACAATATTAAATTTTCATAAGGCATATAATCAACTATTAAATGTGATCCCTGTCGACTAGTCCTCCGTTTATTCGAATACATTTTTCAATTCTTCTACGATTCTGCTTAGCTACTTGCCTAAGTTTCCGGATGCTAACTTGTTGAGACGCTTGCCTTATTCCGGCACAAAGTTCATCTCGATTTCTGGGGTGTGGTTTTATAAACTTTACTTTTTATCATTCCCGACAAATAAGAATCGAGATCTGCAATATTGGAAGAACTCGGAGACCACAGTTCGAAAGGACTGTTTTTCCTATCCAGCGCATAGGAAATATTTGGTTCAACCATTGACGAACAATCCTCGAATTGTGAATGGATGCACCATTTAGCTGCAAGTACATATTTTGTCTGACATTAAGAGAAAGATTTTAAATTGTATCCCAAAACTCCCCATCAAAGAAGTTGACTTAACGATCACCATTCAATGCTTGATTGAAGAAAAAGGAACCTATCTCCCAAATACCCACACCAGACATTGATTTCCTGAAAATATTGATCTTTACAGTGAAGATTGCCTCTGGACCATTTTCTACAGTGTTGTGAAGATATAACCCCATTAGTGGTGGATGTAGCCTCATCACTCAACATAATCTTCTTCAGAAAATGTCTGTCATTTAAAAAGTTACCTTGGGGCAAATAACAATAGTCAAATTTTTTATTATCATCACCTCCTATCAATATCTGTAAGAACTTTGGTTTATAGGTCTTGATCTTGTGACAAACAAAACATCTTCTGATTTTATCCTTACTAATATTTAGTTGAGACGATATCTCACGAGGCCTCGTATATGGATTCGCCAGATTTACAGCCAATATATCGTTATCCTCAGGATTTGGGTGTATTCGACGAGGTTAATAATTCTGATGTATTTTAATAGCATTGCCAGTTTCATTGCAAACAGAATTTATAGCTGCTGCTTTTCCAAAAGTAATGGAAGCACGTTAGGGATGCCTCAAGTTAAACTCTACAGCAACTTCTCTGCTACTACGAGGATGACCACCAAACAATCGGATTATTTTAATTTTTGCTCTTAAACTCAATGGCTTTTTAATCCGGTAATCATCGAATAGAACTAAAAGCAATAAACAGAAATTCATGACTTATGTCAAATTATTACTTTCCGTGGCACCCTTATTATTAATATAACTAAAAGCAATAAGCTCAAAGTGTAATCTGTGGCACTCTTATTGTTTAATTACAAAATAAACTGGTAATAATTTTGTGTAAGACGGAAATAATTAAAAAATTAAAAATGCAAATTTTGTCATGAAAGCTATTTATTACGGAATTTTTGAATCACGATTTGGTAAGAGGCGTGTTCTCAAAATTAAGATAATCTCTTAAAAGTTTCATTCAGATATAAAAAAACATGTCTTTTAAAGAAAGGGTGCTTTACGAAATGTAGCAAATAATTATTATTATTATGACAATTAACAATTTTCAAACCACAACTAAATTTTTGATGCAAATTTTCAATTAAAGGTTTTAAAGTAAATATTTTCCACTCAAACATTCCCTTTTCTCAAGGGGCAGATATTTACCACAAAAACATTTATATCGTGAGTAACCTAATTAATAACTTAACATGATATTCATCATACAGTATCGAAATTGAAAAGACTGTCATCAAGTTTTAATGTAAATTATGATATTTTATGAATCGATCGACATCCACTACATGAAAGCAAATTTTGTCTGTTGTTCGACAGGAGCGTGCGAGAGGCATTGTGGTGACAATGAAACACGGGAAATTTATTGTGTCTGGACTGTAGACATTCCGAATTATGACGGTCGAATGGAGCCCTGTGTTGATTCATTGATGGACACGAGTTCCCTTCAATAGTCAAATTCATAGAAATTACATTAACAATCAAATTATTATTTGCAGTTCTGATTGCAAAGCTCTGATCAAACAAAGCCATTCCGAATCATTCCAATGTTACAGTTGACATTTCACACTCTCCTATTTTGCCGATTCGCAAAAAAAAAATCTTGTCATTCTATTGTTTATTTCAAATTTTAATAAAGTGTCTATGACTTTATATAGTGTTTTTTTATTTACATCTCTTTTTTTCCTTTTTTTAACGTCGGTCTATTTCCGCGACTATGACCAATCACCGACGCTAGGGAGCAATTTTACCTCACTATCCTAGAAACTTTGTCGAACTCCTGCCTTTCTTTATGGGGGTAATGGATCTTTAACGAGCCCAACATCGCATGGTACACAGTGCTGACGGATTTACGCCACCTCCGAAGTATTTACATCTGTTCAACAAACAAAAATTTGTTTTATGATTAAACAATACAATCATTGACATGCATATCAAGAGCAAAATAACGCCTTGTATTACAATGTTTAGATTTACTTAATTCACTTCTGTCCCTTACTTAGCGCAGCCGTTCCAAAAAAAAATACAAATATACATAACTTCCCACCAGAAAAATATCGGAATTGAAAAAAAACAAAGACTTTCTTTTCAAGGGGGACACATAATGGCGTAAGTTTTTCTATTTTGAAACTTTCTACTTAGGCGCAAAGTACCGTTGAATTTTAAATGGCACCCTATGTTGAATGACACATCAATTCTGCTCACGACAACATACGACTTTTTAAACTTTGGTATGATTAAATAACTATGTTAATGTACGCAGGTGATCTCGTCGGCTCACTCACCTACGAATTAACAGGAACATACATTTATTACACGTGTACAGCACGATATCCAGCATAGAGTTGAACATCACCAAAATAAAAAAAATTTGGATGCAGCAAGTGCGTTATGGTAGCGAATTTTCATTAAATGCTTCAAATTTATATAACTCAATTATCTATAAACCTAGAAAGTGTGTAGAAAGGTATTAACGGGCGCAATATATCAACCAAATTTCATCAAAATAGCTTAGTTATTTTTTGAGATACAATTTTTTTTCCGGAAAAATCACATTTCTTTTAAGAAAAACTAGTCCGATAGTTCTGGCTAACGAGCTCATCCAAGATGTTAATAAAAGAAGGATTCTTGCCGAGTTTCATCAAAGTCGGTTAATAACTTGTTGAGTTATCGGTTGAAAACATATACATATACATATATATATATATATATATATATATATATATATATATATATATATATATATATATATATATATATATATATATATATATATATATATATATATATATATATATATATATATATATATATATATATATATATATATATATATATATATATATATATATATATACCTTCTTCTTCTTTGGGTGCCATGTCCACTAATAGAGGTTAGCGACTACAACAGCAAACTCCTCTCTATCCTCAGTCGCTCTTATCAAGTCCTCAAAGTCCAGACCTGTCCAATATCTTATGTTTCTCAGCCATGACAGTTTCTTTCTGCCCACACTTCTTTTCCTCTCTAGTTTACCTTTAATTATGAGCTGGGGGATATAATATTTGGGATTGTGCAATAAGTGGTCCAGATATTCTGTCTTCCTCCGCTTGACAACCTGGAGTAGCTCTCTGTCTCTGTTCACTCTGTGTAAGACCTCTTCATTTCGCACTCTTGCTGTCCATGGTATTTTTAGTATGCGCCGATAGACCCACATCTCGAAAGCTTCCAGTTTATTCATGCTCGTTATTTTTAAGGTACATGTCTCTACTCCATATAGAAGGACTGACCATATGTAGTATTTTGCTAACCTTAACCTTAGGTTTATGTCGAGATGCGAATCACAAAGAAGGCTTCGTATTTTTGTAAAGTTGCTTTTGGCTTGTGCAATTCATTAGTTTATTTCTTTTTCTGGATTTAATTGGCTGTCTATCCAGCATCCCAAGTATTTATAATGTTTGACCTGTTGTAATATGTTATTATTTATAATGAAGGGTATAGGTACATTTTGTCTCCTCTGCATTACCATTATTTTAGTTTTCCTCTCGTTGATCCGCATTCCGAATTCCGAGCATGTCTTATTTAGCTGATCTAGAATATTTTGTAAGCCGGTATCCGTATCTGCCATTAATACGGTGTCATCGGCGTATCTAATAGTGTTTATCTCAACGCCATTTACTTTTATACCGTCATTAACTTTCTCAAGAGCCTCTCTGAACAGAATCTCGGAATACAGATTAAACAACATGGGTGGCAATACGCATCCCTGTCTTACTCCTTTCCCACTATTTATGCTGTTAGAAGTTTCGCCCTCTATTCAAATTTTGGCCACTTGGTACCGGTAAGCCAGCTCCAAATTGTATACAGGCTCTATTTTTTTAACACTTTGTGTTATTTGGAGCTGGCGTGACAACATACTACTTGGTTCCGCAACTAGGTGGCGGCACGTCCATCACTCACTTAGTGTTAAAAGGCTGGCTATACTATAGCCGTATTACTTTAGATGCATTTTTGCTACAATTAGTATGCCGTACTGAAGAGCTCTAATGAGAGCGAAACCGGTCTACGGTTCTAATTGTTGCGGAATGCATCTAGCCTTACATACTTTGTCCCTATATTGGGGTAGAAATGGGCCAGGGCTGACAATTTTCTAAATTGTTAGTTAGTTGTATACAGTCTCTATTTTTTTAACACTTTGTGTTATTTGGTGCTGGCGTGACAACATACTACTTGGTTCCGCAACTAGGTGGTGGCCTGTCCACCACTCACTTAGTGTTCCATAAAGAGTAAAAGCTAAGAGTAAAGAAACCAAAAGTAGCTAGGTACCCTATATATTATACTTATATTAGTTTGAGGTAGGTATATTTCTTCTTCAAGTAATTTTGTTTTAGTACCTACATGCATTGATTAAGAACCTGAATCCGATGTACACAACCACTTTCTTATTTTTTTGATTGGATGTTAGAACCATAATATATTACAGTCACAGTCGACGCCCTAAGGCATTTGTTAAAGTGATGTTAAAATTAGAAGCTGGGTTACTATTTACCTACTATTTCTATTAATATTTGAATATCGGTAGTTGATATTATAAGAATCTACGGTATTAGCTGAGTCGAATTCGCGGTTATGCGCAGAACGTTCAAGGTTTTTTCATGACTTCTGTCAGCTAACAAATCACAAATAGTGGTGTTGTCAGATTAAACTCGAGGGATGTAAATGGCTTTTGAATACCGTGAAAATAAGAAGCCTAATATTTATATGTATAATATGAATATAATATAATAAAACGTAGTTCTAGATCGATTTTAAACAAATTGAATCACTTTTGTTCAAATTTCTATATATTTACATCTTTCTGATATCTACAGATTTAGATGAGGGTTGTCGTAAATGGCAACCACGCTGACAGTTTAGCCTGTCCGTGCACACTGAAGTTATGTAACAAAATTTTAGTGAAAAGAAAATTTAAAACTACACTGTGTTTTCATTACCAAGATAATATGGAAATTGTTGAACAAGAAAGCTGATAATAGCTTAAAAAACTGGACGTGTTAGCCACTGAGAGAACTATACTGGTGAGGAGTGAGAATAAATTGGAATTATACTGTCAAATTTGACAGTTTTTAAACACTACTTTCAATGAAAACATTATCTTAGATACTATGCTTTAAAATTGTACATTTAATACAGCCACAAGCCTAAGTTTATTTGTATTGTACCTTGTAAAATTTATCACAAGAAAATAAATAAATAAATAAAATGGTAGCGAAACCCTGATTTATCTGTCTGGCCTTGTCTAACATTATAGGCATCAATTTAGAGGTAATTTCGGGCCATACAGTAGATTATTGATTTTTATTTAGTTATAACTCAAGATCTACTAAACCAATGGAGTTTTTTTTCTTTTTCTTCTAAAAGTATTTGAGCGTCAAAACTGTGTAACGAACTTATCCAAGCTATTAACAAAATGAAGGGAATTTCCAAATTTGGTTTCTATCGGTGAAGTATTTTTTAAGTTATCGGTTGGCTACATATATATATATATATATATATATATATATATATATATATATATATATATATATATATATATATATATATATATATATATAAACTTTTAAATTGATTTTGGATTTGGGTTCCAGAGGCCCTAATTCGCGCTCAGTTGAAGAAATTTTCAAAAAATCTCACCATCGATACCTCTCTATTAGTAATTTTCAGTAAAATGTCCTCTGTTGCCAAACTTATACTTAATGGTTTATGCCACGAAGTATGTGGGTCGCGAGTGAGTGCGGCAAGCATCAGTCTGTAAGCCATTAGGCACCCAATTACAGGGGTATGTAATGTCGAATGCACGATAAGTTTTAAGTTATTTACCAGTTGTAGTCTCGGTTTTGAACTATACAGCTGGTATCTGAAGGCTCAGATACTAATATGGAGGTTCCACAAAGTGGATTCTTGTGAGGTCAAAATTATTCTTCCGAGACACATTCCAGGTTAGATACTACATGTTGAATTAAAACTACTCAGGATGTTATCTATTAGGTAGAGCACCATATTTTCTCTTAAAGCTGAATCACATGGAGATGGGCAGGTATCCTGCAATTGCTTTGAAACAAATAAGACATTTAGATTCATCCACCACTATTGTAATTGAACCTAAATGATTCAGTCAGCTAAAAAATAAACAAGTTGGGAAATTTTGCGATAACGACGCAAAGTTCATACCCGGCATTTATACGAATCATAGCCGAACATTAGATGAGAACTGCGCGTTGGATTCTGCTTACTACCCTCATATAAATATCTATTGGGAGACAGTACCTGGTTGCTATTAATCTTCTCCATTTTCAGAGGCTTATGGTCCAACTGCTTACAGCTGACAGCGAGGATGTGGTTCTGATCCTTGGGGCTATCAAGTACTGATGAAACTACCTAGAAGAGAAATTAACTATTTGTAATTTGCATTAAAATGAAGATTTAAAACATATAATTTTTGATTCCACCATGTATCGGTCATTTAGAGAAAGTCTGGATGCAGCAAGTGCGTTATGGTAGTGAATTTTCATAAAAATGTTTATAATAGCAAATATGTTTTTTTAAAGAAAGCAGGCATCAAATTTGGTTACCAGTATAACCTATATAGTAGAAACAATGTGCCATGTTTCATCAAAATAACTTGATTGTTTGAAAATGTACAAAAATTTCCGCAAGTAAACTACAAATCTTCACGCAAAAACTGGTTTCTTAGTCAACCTTATAGGTTAGTAGCAAATTGAGCTATTTAAATTTGAAGCATCTAATGAAAATTCGCTACCATAACGCACCTGTTGCGTCCCGAATTTCTTTTCTTACAAAGATGTCTTATATTTCGATGGGAAATGCAAAAATGCAATAACATAAGAAAATTTGAATCACCAACGACTTATGGGCCAGCCTGTAATTGTAGAAATATTTTTTAAGATGTAGCTCAAGACACCCTATAACTAATGTATACAATTTTTTTCGTATCTTGCCTAATAGCCGATATATTGAGCTTTGAAGATTTTTTACGAAAATTCGACAAAAATGATATACCATTAACCGATAAACTCTCTAGCCAACACTACTGCCAAAGCATCAGAGAAAGGGTCTATTTGAAATGAATTTTTTGGGAATATTTTAGTAAAATGAAGGAAAATGACGATTGAAACTAAGACTTCAGACTTTGTAAAACAATCTTCTTGAGACATTTTACTTCTATAGCTGATATTAGTTTCAGGTTCATTGCCTAAATCATACCAATTTTGACGTTTTAAATCGCGACTTTGACGTTTTGAGGAAAACCAAAATTTATTTTTCTTTAAATGCCTGTGAGGAAAACCAAAATTTATTTTTCTTTAAATGCCTGTAACTTTTTTGTCCTTTAACCTACAGAGCTAAATTTTGGTAGGTAACTAACCTATAATGATATAACCCACGTACCAAATTTTGTTGCCCTTAATTCCGGAGATATAATTTTTTTTTGAAAGAAAACACAAAATGTTCTGGGAAAACCTCGGCGGTTTTTCTGGATAACAAACTTATCCCAAGCCACTTGCGAAAGGAAGGTACTCACCAAGTTTTATCAAAATCCATCCGTTACTTCTTTTTTAGTTATAGGTGTGACACATAAATATATATATATATATATATATATATTTATATATATATATATATATATATATATATATATATATATATATATATATATATATATATATATATATATATATATATATAAACATATGAAGTCTGAAACCGACCTCGGATTTGGGTTCCAGGGGTCTTAAATAACGCTCATTTGAAGAAATTTTTTTGAAATTCAAAAGTCGGGATCTCCTCATTAGTGAATTTTTTAAAAGAAAATTCACCAAAAACCCGGAAAGAGAGATTCAGACTTAGCTTTAAGTGGATTGGATGTGAAGCATGTTGAAGTTTTGTATAGCTTTTTTAAAAATGTATTGTCAGTTAGGTCACTTATAGTCAATGAGTTGTCTTTTCTATTTTTTTATCTGTTTTTATGGCCATTTAGTTTGGCAGATTTACTTGTATTGTGATTGTGGCATAATATAACTGTCAAGTAGAAATGTCAAAATTTTTGTGCTGGAGAATTTTGTAGTTTTTGAAAAGATTTAGTTAAAATTAATGTTAATGTTTCAATAAAAGTGAATGTCAATCTTCATGGCTACTGTAGAAGCGTTGGTGTGAGTGTCAATAGCAGAAAAAGAAAAATTAAAAAGTGACATTCATTAAAATCATTTGGACAGAAGCAATTTGGAAAGAAGATGGTTAACAAAATTGTATCACCACAAGCACAAGCAGAGCTTATTTAAGTGATGCATTGTATAACTTTAATAATAAATAATAAAAATTAATAAAAATTTCATATTTAGCTTTAAATTATTGTAAGAAAATACCAAACTCTTTGTTAGTGATTTTATATTGTTCGAGCAAGAAATGTGGTATTATTATTATTATTATTATTATTATTATTATTATTATTATTATTATTATTATTATTATTATTATTATTATTATTATTATTATTATTATTATTATTATGCGTGTTATTATTATTATTATTATTAAAAATGGCGTCAAGTGAAGTAGTTGAAGAAATTCGTGTCAACAAGGCCGTGTAAAAGGTGCAATAAAGTCGCAGTTCATAGTGGCTTGAAGTGCATAAAATGTGGCATAGTGTATCATAAATGCTGTGTTAAATTAATGAAGAATATAGAAATTATTGATGAAAAGAAAATAATTTGCTGTGATGGAGCCGTTCAAACGGGAATTTCAATACCCGGATTACCACACGATGGTAATGGAGATAATGCATATCAGGTTGAGATAAAATACTTGATAGAAATAATTAAACAGAAAGAGGAAATTATTTCATATCAGTTGCAACTAATAAATACACTGAAAGAGAAAAATTCTGACCTGTATAATAACAAACTGATTCAGAAGAAAAATGAAAATGACCAAGCAGAAAAGAACATTGATTAACAATTACCAAGCAAGAAAATTCATTCTGTAAAAAACAACCGTGAAAATGACAAAGCAAAATCGAGTGATACAATAGAAATATTGGTACAAGATGATGAAACTTATTGCCAGAAAACAAATGAAGAAGTCAGTCCTCAATTGCTTAATGAAAAATGGACAGAGGTGGTTAAAAAGAACAAAATAAGGATTCATTTGGGTACTGCTGCGGTTGAGGGGACAGCTTTTAAGGGTAGAGAACATCTTGGTCAGAAAAAGGCATGGCTGTTCATTTCACGAGTGCGAGACAGTGTAAATAGCAGTATTGTCTCATCTTACATTGCCAATAAGCTTGAAATAGCCGAGGAAAGTGTCTCAATCAAGGAAATAGCTAAGAACTATGAAAGAGAAGATAGCAAATGCTTCCAAATAGGCGTGCCGTTTGACAAAAAGGATCTGCTATATAAAAATGATTTTCGGCCCAGGGGTGTACGATATAAAAGGTTCCGATTTGATTGGCAAAAGACGGCATATAATCCAGTTGTGAGTGATGAAGATGATGGATTTGCTGAGAAAAATAACACAATTTTTTTATAAGCAGGGAAGCAGGCAAGTTCCTTGGAGATAAATGTGCATTACAACTGGAGACCGAAGAGAAAACATATTTATTTTTGCAAAACATACAATTGCTACGGTCTAAGACGTTACAAATAAAGGCTCAAGTACAAGGAAACCCCTATTTTATATGTTTAACGGAGCATTGGTTACACAATCTCGAAACGCCAGTTATCAATGGCTACTATATAGCCTCTTGCTTTAGCAGGCAGATCATTCAACAGGGTGGCACATGCATATACACCCGGAATGACGTGATATCACAGGAACTTTTAAGGTACAGAAACATGAGCGTAGAGCTGCATTTCGAATGTTGCGCAGTTGAAGTGAAACAGCTCAAAACGATAATTTTTTGCTTATGCAGAGCAACTACAGGAGACTGTGAGGTGTTTTTTGAAAAACTACAAGAAGCATTGCATGATCTTAAAGTTCAAGCTCTTAAAAATACTATAGTCATCTGTGGTGATATGAATATTGATTAAATGTCAAAAGAAAGTACAGAAATGCAGAAAAGTCAACGATTGTTGGAACTTATGTTGTCATCTGGGCTGAAGCAAAGAACTTTTCAACCAACCAGGCTCACCTACTGGAAAAAATCATTGCTAGATCAGGTATTTGCCGGCATAGACCAGACCAATATAACTGCTGTAATTGATTTGGGACTATCAGATCACCTAGGTCAGACTCTGGAATTGGAAGTGAACACAACCAAAAAGTCATCCATAGGTAACTACAAGCTGCAGCGGATGTATACACAAAATAAAATGTCAGCCTTTCGTGAAGAATTGCAACAAGAAACGTGGAGTCAGATATATTCCAATTCAGATCCAAACCAAGCCTACACTCAATTTAGTAACACTGTTAAGTTACTTATAGAGATAATGTTTCCAATAAAAAAATTACCACAACGGAAACCGAAAGGCTGGATTACACAAGGTATCCGCAAATATTGTAAAACAAAAAGAGTGATGCATGAAATGATGACCAAGGGTGAAATTGACAGAAGCTTATATAACAAGTACGCGTTAATACTAAAAAAGGTAATTATCCAAGCGAAAAGAATGGCAAGTGAAGCGAGAATAAGCGCATCATATAATAAAATAAAGAGCACATGGGAGATAATAAGCGAAAACTCTAACAAGCTGCCTCGAAACAAACTTACATTCTTAAAGGATACCCAAGATCCAGAGCTTATTAAAGAGGCTTTAAATGAGGAAAATAAGATATTTTTATGTATGTGTCCAAATTTAACTGGAGCAGTAGGAGACACGAGCAAAATCATGTTTCACAACAGTTGTTTTTCATTCCTCCAACGAGTGAGGAAGAAGTGATCAATATAATAAGAGCATTGAAAAGTACCATAGCAGTAGGCCACGACGAGATTCCAATGATTATTATAAAAAATACTGCAGAATTGCTGGCGGCACCTTTAACTTATCTGATAAACTTAATGATTGAAGGTGGCGTGTTCCCTGATGACCTCAAAAAGGCTAAAACACTAACTATATATAAAAAAGGAGATAGTGATGATCTAAATAACTACAGACAGATCTCACTGCTTCCTAACTTCTCCAAGATATATGAAAGAGTTATAAATAGTAGACTACTAAATTTCTTTGAAAATAATAATCTATTAACCGAGTCTCAAGGTGGCTTCAGAAATAAAAAATTACAGTACATACCGTTTACAAGGCACTCTGGGAAGTAGATCAAGCTTTCAACAAAAATGAATCATCAGTTGGTGTCTTTTTAGACCTAAGGAAGGCCTTTGACTCTATTAAACATGACATCTTATTTGCCAAGTTGGAGAGGTATGGCGTGAGGAGACAACCACTGTCATTGATAAGGTCCTATCTTTCCAACCGTATGCAGCGTTTGGTATATAGGTGTCCAGAAACAAAAATTGAAATAAAGTCTGATTACCAAGCAGTCTCAATGGGTGTGCCACAGGGATCGATAATCGGACCTCTGCTATATATAATATATACCAATGACTTACCCAATGCTATAAGAGAAAAATTGTTCATGCATGCTGATGACACCACCGTAATTTTACATCATTATAATAAAAACCAATTAGGGCAAAATATTAAAATGGTCATACCTGAGCTCAGAGAATGGTTCCAGGAAAACAACCTGAATATAAATATGAATAAAACTGTAGTGGTGGAATTCAATAAAAGGGCCAGAGAAACAAGTGATAGTGCCATTGCTCTAGATAACACCACGAATATAAAACCATCATATGCAGTTAATTTCCTGGGGGTTGAGGTTGACTCCAGGCTGGACTGGAAAAAACATATTGACAAGGTGGTTACAAGGGTTGCCAAATATACTTAAATGATAGGTACCTTGGCATTTATAGTATCGAGAAAGGCAGCGCTCGCTGCATACCACGCTTATGTTGAGGCCTCAATACGATATGGCATAATACTGTGGGGAAACTCGGTGGATATGCAGAGGGTGCTGCTAGTACAAAAACGATCCTAAGGGCGCTTTTTAATTTGCGGGTGATGGACAGCTGCAGAAGATTTTTTAGCCAACACCGTACACTTACCTGCCACTCGATTTATATATTGAAAGCAGTGCTATTCGTCATAGACAACCCTGGGTTATTCAAGGCGCACCTACAGGAACATGAACACCAGATAAGATCCAAAAATAATTACGCTAGCCCAGCTTCAAGATTCACAAGACTGCAAAGGAATGCCACACATAGTGTTATCAAGATTTACAATAAGACCGGTAGAAATTCGTCAACTCCCTAGGCAACAAGTGAAAAATAGACTAAAAAGATACCTAGAACTGTCTGCGTTTTATGAATTGAAGGAATATCTGTTGGGCGATATTGCGGTAAAATTTAGTTGGTGTTGACTTGCAGTCAGTGCCCATGACGCCATTATTGGAATTTTTTATTTGTGCTTGTACTGTTTTGTTTATACAATTTTTTGTTTTATTTGTTTATCTCTACAAACATTTTACAAATTCTGTCTGTGTATGGATTTTATTTCTATAGCGAAATGTTTTATACTTTTTTTTTATCCATGGAGTGTTTTATGTGGTGTGTATATTGATTGTCACAAACATATATACGGTTCATTTTTATTTTATATTTATATTTTATTCGTATAGCAGATTTTCACATATTCTTTTATCTGTACAGTGTTTTTTGTGCCAACTTACTCTGATTGGCTCTACGCCCTAAAGGGCAGCGTATTTATGAGCTAATAAAGATTATTACAATTATTATTATATTATTATTATAGTTTTTTAAAGCAATAAAGTTACAAAAAGAAAACTATTAAATTACCTAACATGAAAAAGGACATATCAAATGTATGGTAAAACGGATCCCCGAAAACATATTCAATATCGGCTTGACGAAACGAATCAGAAGGAAAAATGAATGATTCATGTCATCTTAGTGAAAATAAAAGTAACCTGATAGAAATTCATTCAATTTCTTTGTATTCCCAAGAGCAATATAAACAGTTAGGAAAAGTTCTATCGACGAGAAGTTGAACCACTGCAGCAGAGGCACACTGCGGCAGAGATGCGGCTGTATAGTAATGAGATTAAGTGCGATTAAAAGTCTCATCGTAGCTCAGCAAACCGATGTATGTACTTAAGCGAATATGAGGCTTCAAGTGCCAGAGTTGCCTCCTAATGTAGAATATACGGTTGTGTGTACGTTGCAATATTAATTATTTATCAGGAATAATGTTGCTATTAAATATAATCATAGGATTTACCGTATTAATTACACAAGATGTCTTAGTCTCTCCTTTTACAACATTCGTGTTAAGGGTTAATTGAGAACTTGTTAGTACCGATGTTTTCAAACCATTTTCTAACATCATAATAAAGTATAATAAAGTATATGCGAGGCCAATTTACTTATTTTTAAAATAAAATTGTTCATAAAAAGTGTATTTGTTTCAAAGACACCATGAACTTTAACGTGGAGGTGTTAACTCGCTCTTTTGAATAATTGAAGACTTGCGGCGGTCTCATTCTCATCTTTTTATTAATAGCTTGGTCTGGATATTGTTCTTCAGAGGACACCCAAATTTATTAGACACTCCTGAGTGTCAGGTGAATTTGAAGTTGGTTACATTAAGATTTTGTTTGTAGATATTCCGTGGGAACAGTTTTTCTGTGTGTGTTTCTCGTTTTACTAGCTGTGGCTTTGATCAGCCATTAGCACATTACAATTCTCCTTTGCTACCGTTTCCTAAAGTCGGCAGATCAGCTTTACATATATATATATATATATATATATATATATATATATATATATATATATATATATATATATATATATATAGTATTAAATTTTTGTGACGGTAATAGTGTTATTTATCAAAAAATTGTGGGAAAGCCGTCAGTTGTAGAATAAAACTCTTTATTATAGGCCGAGCTTTTGGAAAAATGTATTCCTTTCTCAAGGCTACAACACGGAAAGAAAAAAAGTTTACAATTCTCTTGGGAAAAATATAAAAGTTTAAAATACTTACATATAACGTGAGTTCTACTAAACTAATTATGCAATAACAAACATGAAAAGAAAACCTTTTTATGAATTTGAGTGAAGTCGAAAAGTGCCAAACTGACATATAAAGCTAACTATTGTCTAATTGAATTTGTTTTTTGTTTTTGTTTAGGAAATATAAATAGGGTAGTGTTGTCTAAAATTATTGTCTTTCTTTACGTTTACTAAATTGTCGTTAAAAGTAATTTCAAATTCTTCTAAACACATTCTTTTATTACTTAAGGTTTCACAGTGTAGAATAGAAACATTACTAAAATTTATATTATGGCCAGTGTCGAGATTATGTTCTGACAGAGCGCAAGTTCTTTTTTGTAAACGTATGTCACTTTTGTGCTGTGTTAACCTATCTTTAAGGACTCTGCTTGTTTGGCCAATGTATCTTAAATTACAATTATTACATGGAATACAATATACCACTCCAGACACTTTGGAAATTTCATCCTTACTTTTGAGTTTACTGAAAATGTTATTAATTGTTTTTGAATATCGAAACGTTATTTTAAAATTGGTTTTATCTTTAAATATAAACTTTAACCTATTGGAAATATTTTTAATGTATGGGATTGATATGTAAAAAAAGTTAGATGTTTCCGAACTCGAAATTATATGGGTGTTATGTCTGTCAGATAAATTTGATACTGTTTGTAGAGATTGTCTTGTATTGTAATGGTGATTGTTTGAACAATTGTATAAAAGTTTATTAAATCAGCTATACTAATCATTGAAATTTTAACAAAAGCTTACAATATAAACAATGATTATTACATAAGAGACTCTTTTCACTTTTCAGATTTTATAAAGGATATTACAATTCCAGATAATTATGTAATTGTTAGTCTTGATATTGTTTCACTTTTTACTAACATACCACTTCAACTCTTTAGAGATAGCATTGAGAAAGGATGGGTTTCTATTTCTCTAGAAACATCCACTTCAAAAAAAATTTTTTTTGAAATAGTTGATTTTATTTTTAACTCAAGCTATTTTGTTTTTGAAAACACCTATTATAAACAAATTTTTAGAACTCCAATGGGTGCTTGTATCTCTCCAATTATTGCACAATATGTTATAGATGATTTGCTTGAAACACGTATACCAAAATCAAATTTCAATATTCTTTTTAAAAAAAAATATGTTGATGACATTATTTCTAGTATTCCTCTAAATTCAACAACACACATTTTAGAGGTTTTTAATTCTTACAACCAATTTATTAAATTTACATTAGAAGAGGAAACAAATAACAGTGTACCATTCCTAGATACAAAATTAATTAGAACAAACGATAACAACATAATTTTAGATTGGTATATAAAAGCAACTAATTCTCAAAGATATATTAATTTTCATTCAGCTCATTTATTTAAAACTAAAGTTAACATTGTATTAGGTTTAAAAAATAGAATATTAAAAATATGCCATCCTTCTTTCCACGAAAAAAATAATTAAGAAACATTTTTAATATGTTTGCTAACAACTCTTATCCTTCCAAACTACTTAATAAACTTTTATAGAATTGTTCAAACAATCACCATTACAATACAAGACAATCTCTTCAAACAGTATGGAACCAATTTTAAAATAACGTTTCGATATTCAAAAACAATTAATAACATTTTCAGTGAACTCAAAAGTAAGGATGAAATTTCCAAAGTGTCTGGAGTGGTATATTGTATTCCATGTAATAATTGTAGTTTAAGATACATTAGCCAAACAAGCAGAGTCCTTAAAGATAGGTTAACACAGCACAAAAGTGAACTTGCGCTCTGTCAGAACATAATCTCAACACTGGCCATAATATAAATTTTAGTAGTGTTTCTATTTTACACTGTGAATCCTTAAGTAATAAAAGAATGTGTTTAGAAGAATTTAAAATTACTTTTAACGACAATTTAATAAACTTAAAGAAAGACAATAATTTTAGAAATCACTACCCCTATTTATATTTCCTAGACAAAAACAAAAAACAAATTCAATTAGACAATAGTTAGCTTTATATGTCAGTTTGACACTTTTCGACTTCAGTCAAATACATAAAAAGGTTTTCTTTTCATGTTTGTTATTACATAATTAGTTAAGTAGAACTCATGTTATATGTAAGTATTTTAAACTGTTATATTTTTTCCAAGTAATTGTAAAATTTTTTTCTTTCCATGTTGTAGCCTTGAGAAAGGAATAAAATTTTCCGAAAGCTCGGCCTGTAATAAAGAGTTTTATTCTACAACTGACAACTGACGGCTTTCCCACAATTTTTTGATATATATATATATATATATATATATATATATATATATATATATATATATATATATATATATGTATATATATATATATATATATATATATATATATATATATATATATATATATATATATATATATATAACCGCACCCGTCTCTATGAGAGTTATGTTTATGGACTCGGTTACTTCTATGGTCACAGGCATCTTGTAAAATGTGTTGGTAACAGCGAACACTCAGGAATTATATTTCCATAAGGAACCAGAAGTGACAGGTGTAGAACAATGTAGAAGGTCTGGAATCTCTATGGACAGTATAAATAGGCAAGCCGCAGGTAGAGGCAGTCAATAGTGAGTTAATATTGGTATATAATAAACGATTATAGAAGGCGCATAGTGAAATATAGTTCTATCGATATTTAGTAATAGAGAGAAATATGTTAGTCGATAGTGGTGTTGGAAAATAGTTGGTTGGAATAAATTAGTAGTTTGAAAAGCTGTGTTTTGTTAGTCAACACATCCAAAACCCCGAAGAAGGTAACAACTGGTGTCAGAAATGGGATTTCCAAACTGCTAGCGGAAATATTTTCCAGAATATTCGTTTAACAACGTGGATATTTCTATAATCTCTGGAGGATCCAGGTAAGCAGTAATTCATACCTTGGTGTGTTTTTGAAACAGAAAAAAACTGTTTACCAGCTTCAAGTACGCCTATGCCTAGGCAACGTAGCGCAACAGTCAGTATGGACACCCAGCTATAGGAAATTACTTAAAAAAATGGACTAAGAAGCTAAATTATCACGAAAAGAAGTTAAATTAGCACGACGCGAAGCTATAAAAAGAGACGAAAAAGCCAAAGAAAAAATGAGAAAAGGAGATGAAGATTCAAAAAAAAATAAATACGAACAACCCAAAGAAGAAATTATAAAAGGAGATGGAGGGCCAAAATAAAATGAGAAGAAGAGATCAAGAAGTCAGAAAAAGAGATGAAGAGGCCAAGAAAATTCTACAAGCACTGGTCAGTAGAATGCAGAATATTACTTTATGAGTGGACGAACGTATGAAGCAAGTAAAAGACGACATCTTCCAGCAACTAAAAAGCCGAGTGAGGGGTATCAGCGACGAACTGCATCACAAGCTGACGAGTATACAAGACTAAGTACAGCAAAAAAAAATCTCTGGACGCAGCAAGTGCGTTATGGTAGCGAATTTTCTTTAAAATATTTTTAATAGCAAATATCTTTCTTTGATGAAAGCAGGCATCAAACTTGGTTGCCTATATAGTAGACAGAATGTACCATATTTCATCAAAATAAATTTATTGTTTGAAAATATATAAACATTTTTCACAAGTCTGAATGCAGCAAATGTGTTATGAAGGTGAATTTCCATGAAAATGTTTTTAATAGCAAATGCGAGCAGGCATCAATCTGATTATCGGTATAGCCTATGTGGTAGAAACAATGTACTATATTTTATTAAAATTACTTGTGGTTTGAAAATATACAAAAATTTTCCAAAAATAAACTTAAATGTTGGTTTTCTATCCAACAAAGCTAACGTTAATAGCAAATTGAGTTATTGAAATTTGAAGGATTTAATGAAAATTCGGTAAATTTGCAGATTACCTCCCAAACGCTTTTCAACAAATTGTTTTCAGAAACATTACTAGGACCCCACCTGGATGCACAAACCACAAGAAAATTTTCTTGTTCACACCCCCCAAGGATGTTATGGGACTGTGAGTGAATAGGGGAGGTGTGCGGGGTATGCAGGGTTTAAGGGGGATATGGCTCGACGATGTGAAAAAGACAGCTTTCAAGCCCGCTTTATTCGAATTTTCTGCTCATATTTCCTTTATACTACCTACCCCGCTCAGTACACCTACTCACTCTTGGTCCCGAAACTTCCTTGGGGGGTGTGAACAAGAAATTTTTCTTGGGGTTTGTGGATCAATGGGGGGGTATCAGGTTTCTCAAAATAGTTTTTTGAAAAACGTTGGGGAGCTAAACTGCAAATTTACCGAAAATTCGCAGATTTTTTTTCTTACAAACGCATCTTATTTTGATAAAAAATGCAAACATGCATTAACGAATTTGTTCTACAAAAATTAGCTTAAAAAAATTATACACCCCTATTCACTCCTGGTCCCGTAACTTCCTTGGGGAGTGTGAACAAGAAATTTTCCTTGGGGTTTGTGGATCCAGGGGAGTGAAGGCCTAGGCAGGTTTCTGAAAACATGTTTTTTAAAAAGCGTTCGGGAGCTAAACTGGAAAGTTACCGAAAATTCTCTACCAAACGCACTTACTGCGTCCAGATTTTTTTCTTACAAACGCATCATATTTCGACAAAAAATGCAAAAATGCATTAACGAATTTGTTCTATGAAATTTAGCTAAAAAAAAATTATGCACCCCTACTCACTCCTGGTCCCATAACTTCCTTGGGGAGTGTGAACAAGAATTTTTTCTTGGGGTTTGTGGATCTAGGGGGGGGGATCTAGGCAGGTTTCTGAAAACAGTGTTTTGAAAAGCGTTCTGGAGCTAAACTGCAAATTTACCGAAAATTCTCTACCAAAACGCACTTACTGCGTCTAGATCTTTTTCTTACAAACGCATCATATTTCGATAAAAAAATCCAAAATTGCTTTAACGAATTTGTTCTACGAAAATTAGCTAAAAAAATTATGCACCCCTACTCACTCCTGGTCCCGTAACTTCCTTGGGGAGTATAAACAAGAAATTTTTTGGGGGAATAGGGGTGCTGTGCGGGGTAGGCAGGGTTTAAGGGGGATATGGCTTCAAGATGTAAAAAAGACAACTTTGAAGCCCGTTTTATTCGCATTTTCTCGTCATATTTCCTTTTTACTATACCTCCCGCCCAGCACCCCTATTCACACCTGGTCCCGTAACTTCCTTGGGGGGTGTGAACAAGAAATTTTTCTTGGGTTTTGTGGATCCAGGGGGAGTCCTAGGCAGGTTTATGAAAACAGTTTTTTGAAAAGCGTTCGGGAGCTAATCTGCAAATTTATCGAAAATTCGCTACCAAAACGCACTTACTGCGTCCAGATTTTTTTCTTATAAACGCATCATATTTCGATAAAAGTGCAAAAATGCATTAACAAATTTGTTCTACGATAATTAGCTAAAAGAAATTATAGACAGTTAAACCACAACCTTCACTAAACCTACAAACAAATATCCAAAAAGCCACCAAAGTTAACTAAACTGACAGCCAAAGCATCAGAGAAACTGTCTATTTGAAATGAATATTTTGTAAACATTTTAGTAAAATGAAGGGCAATGACGGTTGAATATAAAACTTAAGGGTTTGTAGAACACTCTTCTTGCAACATTTTCTTTTCACAAACGGTATTTGTTTCACATTCTTTGCCTAAACATTGCCAATGTTGACGTTTAAAATTGCGAGTTTGACGTTTTGAGGAAAACTCCAAAATTTGTTGCTTTAACTGCCCATAACTTCTTTGTCTTTAAAGCTAGGAAGCTACATTTTGGTACAAAATTCACTCTTTATAATACAAACACGTGTACCAAATTTGGTTGCCCTTACTTCCGGAGATATGAATTTTTTTATAAAGAAAACACAAAATTTTTTCGGAAAACCTAGTCCGATTTTCCTGGCTAACGAACTTATCCAAGCCACTCGCAAAAGGAAGGTACTCTGCAAATTTTATCAAGATCGGTCTATTATTTTTTGAGTTATCGGTCGGATATATATATATATATATATATATATATATATATATATATATATATATATATATATATATATATATAAACATATCTCCCCATAAGCGATAATTAATTAATTCTTACGATCTGGATATCTTCGAGTCTGATGCCTTTGGCTAGGGTGTCACACTTATTTTCTAGTGATTGTTTTTAGCGAATTTTTTTAATTCGCTAATGGGGAGATATGTTTATATATATATATATATATATATATATATATATATATATATATATATATATATATATATATATATATATATAAGAATTAAGTTCCTCAGATTTGATGGCTCGGTGCCGTGGGGTATTTATCTACGGCAGTTTGAAGCGTTTGCTACAGCAGATGGTTGGGGCGAGAGAAAGGAGGCGACTTGGCTAATTGTAGCTCCAAAGGTAGATGCCATAGATGTGCTCTAAGGTATCGCCAGGGAAGAATAGGACAGTTTCGACAGCATTAGATATTACCTAGAAATGAGATTTGGCGGCCATCATTTACAACAGCTGTACCAAACTCAGTTGAAAAGTCGGTGTCAGAAATCTAGCGAAACTCTGCAACAATTTGAAGCCGACGTTGCCAGACTAACACTATCAGCTTACCCTACAGCTCCAGTAGAATTTTGGAACCAAGTGTCGCTGCGAAAATTCATTGACGGTATCAGGCATACCGGCACTCAACAGGCGCTGAGGACGGTGAGAGAGAAAAACTTGAACGATGCTTTGGCACATTCACTAGAATTTAAAAAAGAAAGAATGCCGTATTCAACAACAACTTTATAACACAATAATATACATAATAACAAACAACTGTAAATATTGTAATTAGACGATATCTTTATGCTGTTTCTGCATGTTTGTAAACATAGGTACTTAGAAGTTCAACCTTGCTCAGTTAAGCTAAACGTGATAATTGTTTAAATCGCCCTTTCACGTCAACTACGTCATTAATCATTAAATTTAGTAATAACAATCGAGTCAAATCTACTATAATTGCTCTGATTGTATCTGCCTGCTTATTGGATGAACCCTTCTGGCATGCTACATGTTTATTTTGTACAATATTATTAAATACGCTTTTGTTTTCTTTCTTTACACATTTCTAATAATCTCTTTACCTGGCTTAACTGTAGCTTATGTACAATGTAATATTGTAGGGTGATTTTGCAAAATAGCATATGGCCTTTTCAGAACGTAAATACTAAGCTACAGCCAAGCTAATATTTTTATTTTTTCATCAAATATCCTATTAAATAGTCTTGCTGCTTCGAACTATATACCTATTGGTTGATTTGACAAAGTAAAACAAGCTTTGTCCAATTTGTCCGAATCAAACAGAAATAGGAGACTTTAGTTTAAGGATAATTTAAACCAGTGCAGACAAAACAGAAAGTAAGCTAGCAGCCTCGTCCAGTCAACATAGACGATTTATCGGTCAGTTCATTAGTTTGATTGAGGGTGTTCTATTTTAATTTCAATCAGTGAAGTTGTTGACTGCAGTGTTATTCTGAAAGAGCGATATGAAACAAAGAGGCAATAGGAATCGGAAATAAGCGGACGAGAGAACGGTACACATATGGTATGGGGAGAGATTCGACGGCAGGTCTGATTGGAGCACCAGATGGAGCGCGTATCAGCATTATTATCTGTTCATCCGAGTTTGACAGCAACGTCTTCACTGCAATCATAAAGAGATTTGTCTGTTGTAAAAGGCGTCTTTCAATTACGCCCCGTGTCTTCTCTCAAATCACCGTAATTGATTGACGGGAATGAACCGCTTTATGTCATTATCTGTCTTCAAACTTCACGATTAAAATAGTGCTGTCCAATTATTTAAAGATCCATCTCACCTTTCAGCAAGTTCATTATATTAGAGTCTTATGTCAACGGTTTTTGTACAAAACTTGATCGTTACGCTGATGTGGATGACAGTGTTAAACTTTATTAAATGACAACATTCAGCCTGTTAAACATATTACGCAAGTTGGATCTGGTGCCTAATGCTAAAATAATTGGGACAATGTAGATTTTCAAAACTGTGTCTTCTGTGCCTGCGGTAAGCTTTTGAGCTAGCTTAAAGCGAAATAATGTCATTGTTATCACAGTCAGGAGGCGACGGCGCCTTGTTACACCTTGACATCATGTCCGCCTCAATGTTTTGCACTTATTGTGACCTTAGCGCTTTATCAGTTGGGCCTGGTTCTACAAAAGATTTCATACTGGTCTTGATATTTTCCTTTCCTAAGTGAGTGTCCTTTAAATGTAAAGATGTATGTGCTCCATAAAGAGATGGTCTTAAATTTTATATTTATCAACTACAGACTTTTATCCTACAATTTCGTTTAGATTCGTAGCTAGATACAGTAAATAAACTTATAGCTCGATTTTCTCCTGTGAATAGGTTGATACTACATTCACATCAAATTAAAACCGATAACAAACTGGATACATCGAACCTCTAACGCAAACACAATCATTACGTCTGTGCAATGCATATACGCCTACATATCATACATACATACATGTTTCCACCTATAACTTCACACATATAATCAGGATATACCCACCTGATCTATACGTCCATTATCCTCTTTTCAATGTGTCTTGTAAATATTATAATGTAAATATTCCACAGCAATTTTTAGATTAATTTTGGATTAAAAAAGAATTATTACTATTTTTTTCAAAATCTAAGATTAACTGGGAGACATATTCGCCTAGCGACCCATCAAGACTCATAGACGTACTAAATTGGGCCACGGAAAGACTAGGTATACAAAAGAAGAATAAATAAATATATATATATATATATATATATATATATATATATATATATATATATATATATATATATATATATATATATATATATATATATATATATATATTTGTGTGTGTATAGGGTGACTTGCAACGCAATGGACACAACATGTATGCGTGTAGATGACTCAAAACATGCCGGGTCTTTAAATAAAATTTTTCTCTGACGCCCATGGTTGGTGAGATATTGACCTCGGAAGATTATTCAATAAATAAAAGAAACAGGTGTATTGCAGGAATGCCCCAACATAGAACAACCCAATCTGGTAGACGGTTTTTTTCTTCTATGTCGTTATTTGGCAAAAACTTGAACTTGATATAAACTCAAAAAGGGGTGAATTAGGGGTGGGTCATCCTTTAAATTTCATGGTATTTTTACACTCTCACGTAACTAAAAGTTATGGTCCGTAAATTCTATAGAAAACTAACTTTTGTACCTTTTTCTCCTTTTGTTAATTATTCAACAGACCAGTAAATCAAGTTTTAGCGAATTTTTTTTTAATTTGATAATGAGGAGATCTGTGTTTATACTATATATAAAAGCCTGGACGCAGCAAGTGCGTTATGGTAGTGAATTTTCATAGAAATGATCTGGCACAAAATATTTTATTATAACTTTTTTTTTATTGTAACATAGAAATCTAAATTTTGGTGTAGAGTTTACTTTTTACATCGTAAATTTACCTACCAAATTTGGTTATCAGAGATTTTTTATTTTTTAAGATAAAATTTTTTTTCAAATGAAAACTCAAAATGTTTCCGGAAAACCTCGTCCGGTTTTTTCGATTAACGAACTTATCAAAGCCATTTACAAAGGAAAGGTACATGCAAAATTTTATCAAAATCGGCCGATTATTCTTTGGGATAAAAATTTTTTTCAAATAAAAACTCAAAAATTTCCCGGAAAACCTCGTCAGATTTTCCTGACTAACAAACTTGTCAAAGCCATTTACAAAGGGAAGGTACATGCCAAATTTTATTAAAATCGGCCTATTATTTTTTGAGATAAGAATTTTTTTCGAATAAAAACTCAAAATTTTCCCGGAAAACCTCGTCCGATTTTCTTGACTAACGAACTTATCCAAGCCATTGACAAAAGAAAGGCGCATGCCAAATTTTATCAAAATCGGCTCATTATTTTTTGAGTTATCGGTGTGATATATATATATATATATATATATATATATATATATATATATATATATATATATATATATATATATATATATATGTATATATAAACATATAAAAATTGAAACTGACCTCGGATATGGGTTCTAGGGGTCCTAGTTCGCGCTCATTTGCAAAAATTTTTTCAAAATTCAAAAGTCGGGATCTCCCCATTAGTGACTTTTTTCTACGAAAATTCACTAATAAAGTAAGGGCAACCAAATTTTATACGCGTGTTTGTATTATAAAGAGTCAACTCTGTGTCAAAATTTAGGTCTCTAGCTTTAAAGACAAAGAAGTTATCGGCAGTTAAAGAGACAAATTTTGGAGTTTTTCTCAAAACGTCAAAATTGGCAACGTTTAGGCAAAGAACGTGAAACAAATACCGATTGTGAAAAGAAAATGCTGCAAATAGAGTGTTCTGCAAACCCTTAAGTTTCAGATTCAACCGTGATTGCCCTTTTACTAAAATATTTACAAAATATTAATTTCAAATAGACCCTTTCCTTGATGCTTTGGCTGTCAGTTTAGTTAAGTTGGTGCCTTTTAGTGAATTTTAGTAGGAAAAATTCACTAATGGGGAGATCCCGACTTTTGAATTTTGAAAAACTGTTTGCAAATGAGCGCGAAATAGGACCCCTAGAACCCATATCCGGGGTCAGTTTCAATTTTTATATGTATGTATATATATATATATATATATATATATATATATATATATATATATATATATATATATATATATATATAAAATTTTGCATGCTTTTGTAAAATGCTTAGATAAGTTCGTTAGTCAGGAAAATCGGACGAGGTTTTCCGGAAAAATTCTGAGTTTTCATTGGAAAAAAATTTATATCTTCGGAATTAACAAAGTAAGGGCAACCAAATTTGGTACTCGCGTTTATATTATTATAGGTAAGCCACCTACCACTAGATCTGTAGGTTAAAGGAAAAAAAAGTTACAGGCATTTAAATAAACATAAATTTTGGTTTTCCTCAAAACTTCAAAGTCACGATTTAAAACGTCAAAATTGGTCATATTTAGGCAATGAAGCTGAAACTAATATGACCTACGGAAGGAAAGTCTCTCAAGAAGAATGTTTAACAAAGCCTGAGCTCTTAGTTTCAATCGTCATTGTCCTTCATTTTACTAAAATATTCCCAGAAAATTCATTTCAAATAGACCCTTTCTCTGATGCTTTAGCAGTAGTGTTGGCTATAGAGTTTATCGTTTAATGGTATATCATTTTTGTCGAATTTTCGTAAAAAAATCATTAAAGCTCAATATATCCGTTATTTGCAAGTTACTAAAAAAGTTGTATACATTAATTATAGAGTGTATTGAGCTACATCTTAAAAAATATTTGCACAATTACAGGTGGCCCATAAGTCGTTGGTGATTCTAATTTTCTTTTTTTTAACGAACACGCCCTATGTTATTGCATTTTTGCATCTTCCATCGAAATATAA
Organism: Tillus elongatus; assembly: GCA_964006375.1. Lineage (NCBI taxonomy): Eukaryota > Metazoa > Arthropoda > Insecta > Coleoptera > Cleridae > Tillus > Tillus elongatus. The sequence goes on along the minus strand of OZ023267.1, from coordinate 60,903,153 downwards.
TACATCTTTGTAAGAAAAAAATTTGGGATGCAGAAAGTGCGTTATGGTAGCGAATTTTCATTAAATGCTTCAAATTTGAATCAATTTGCCATTAACCTATAAGGTTGACCAGAAAACCAGTTTTTTCGGGAACAATTTAAGTTTACTTTCGGAAATTTTTGTACATTTTCAAACAATAAAGTTATTTTTATGAAACATGGCACATTGTTTTTACTATATAGATTATACCTGGTTTCTTATATTTGCTTTTAAAAACAATTTTATGAAAATTCACTGCCATAACGCACTTGCTGCGTCCAGTGTTTTTGGATATTTATTTGTAGGTTTAGTGAAGTTTATGGTTTAACGGTTTATAAATGTTTTTAAGCTAATGTTCGTAGAACAAATTCGTTAATGCATTTTTGCATTTTTTATCGAAATATGATGCGTTTGTAAGAAAAAAATCTGGACGCAGTAAGTGCGTTTTGGTAGCGAATTTTCGGTAAATTTGCAGTTTATCTCCTGAACGCTTTTCAAAAAACTGTTTCCAGAAACCTGCCTAGGCTCCCCGCTGGATCCACAAACCCTAAGAAAAATGTCTTGTTCACACCCCCCAAAGAAGTTACCGGACCATCTGCAGTTCAGCTCCTGAACGCTTTTCAGAAAACTGTTTTCAGAAAGCTGCCTAGGCTCCCCCTTGAATCCACAAACCCCAAGAAAAATTTCTTGTTCACAGTCCCCAAGGAAGTTACGGGACCAGGAGTGAGTAGGGGTGTATAATTTTTGTTAGCTAATTTTCGTAGAACAAATTCGTTAATGCATTTTTGCATTTTTTATCGAAATATGATGCTTTTGTAAGAAAAAAATCTGGACGCAGTAAGTGCGTTTTGGTAGCGAATTTTCGGTAAATTTACAGTTTAGCTCCCAAAGATTTTTCAAAAAACTGTTTTCAGAAAACTGCCTAGACCCCCCCCCCCCCCTTGGATCCACAAACCCCTAGAAAAAATTCTTATTCACGCCCCCACAAGGAAGTTATGCGACCAGGAGTGAGTAGGGATGCTGGGCGGGGTAGGTAGTAAAAAGGAAATATGAGCAGAAAATTCGAATCAAACGGGCTTGAAAGCTGTCTTTTTCACATCTTGAAGCCATATCCCTCTTAAACCCTGCCTACCCCGCACAGCACCCATATCCTCCCAGGTGCCGTAACTTCCTTGGCGGGTAGGAACAAGGCATTTTTCTTGTGGTTTATGCACCGAGGGTGGTTGTATGCACGCGAGGGGGAAGGAAAATCGCCACGACAAAGCAGCCACCCTCCAACCCCTGCCACAAGTCGAACCGGGGGGCTGCTTCGTCGTATGCAATCCCCCCCCTCGTGTGCACATAACCACCCTCGTTGCATAAACTACAAGAAAAACTTCTTGTTCGTGCCCCCCCCCCCCAGGGAAGTAACGTGACCTTGGGAAAATAGGGGTGCTGTGCGGGGTAGGCAGGGTTTAATGGGGATATGGCTTCAAATAGAGAGCTTTCAAGCATTTTTTGTATATTTTCAAACCATAAGTTATTTTGATAAAATATAGTACGTATGTAGTAGAACATAGGCTATACCGATAATCAGATTGATGCCTGCTCGCATTTGCTATTAAAAACATTGTTATTGAAATTCACTTCCATAACACATTTGCTGCATCCAGACTTTTGAAAAATGTTTATATATTTTCAAACAATAAATTTATTTCGATGAAATATGGTACATTGTTTCTACTATATAGGCAACCAAGTTTGATGCCTGCTTTCATCAAAGAAAGACATTTGCTATTAAAAATATTTTAAAGAAAATTCGCTACCATAACGCACTTGCTGGGTCCAGAGATTTTTTAGAGTTGAGATCAAAACAAAACTGTGATCCTTGAAAACTTTATTAAGCATTAACATATCTGAAATTTAAAAAACGCTATTAAAGACTTTAAGTGACTTAATAGGAACATAAGTTATTTTGGCGGATTTAATTAGTTTTGACGTTACCTCAGAACGTTGATAAAAGAAAACCATCTAGCAAATTTGGTTGTTCTATGTGGGACATTGCTACAATGCGGCCGTTTCTTTCAATTATTAAATAATCTTCCGAGGTCAATATCTCACCGAACATGGGCGTCAGAGAAAAATTGTACATAAAGAATTCGCATGTTTTAAGGTCCCCTACACACGTACATTGTGTACCCATTGCGTTACGAATCACCCTATATATATATATATATATATATATATATATATATATATATATATATATATATATATATATATATATATATATATATATTTTGGCTATTTTTGACTTTTATTGATTGTAGAACGCAACTAATTATTATTCACTTTATGATACTCTGCACTGCTGTTGTGGTTGTTTTTATGTTGTATTTTTCAGTTTGTTTATCATGTCCCATGGACATTTTCACTAGCAAGCAAGTGTGCTTCTGTGAAGATGTGCAAGTCTTATAACTCTTGGAATAATTGTTAACTGATTACTTTAGAATATGCGACATGCGCGTTTATTGATTTTTAAATTACTTGTCTAATTGAATGTTTATTCTGTTTTTTATTGTGTATTCATATTTGGTAACTTTTTGTATCTACTTTTAGATAGTTGTTCAAACTTGTTAATGATTTTTATTATTATTATTATTATTATATATATATATATATATATATATATATATATATATATATATATATATATATATATATATATAAGTACAGACTGTCCCAAAAGTCGCAAATCAAACGTCACACGAAGATAAGCTAGCTCAAACCCTTTCAGAAAAACCCTATACGATCTTATCAAAAAGTTTACGGTTTTCAAGATATTGACAATTTTAGGGAAAAAAAGAAAATTGCCAAATTTTAAGGTATTTTGACAACCCCCCCCCCCCCCCCCCATGCAGAAAAAACATTTCCGGAATGTGATTTTGGTGCCTGTTAATCCTTAATAATGGCGTTATTAACTCACTCCGAAATATTTTGTGTTATTGTTCAGAAAATCTAAGGAAAAAAAATTAAGTCGGACTTTTCTTCCCGATTTTTTTTTAAATTTGGAATAAACCTCCGTACTGAAAAAAAATGTTATTAAAACTTACTGGCTCATAATTTCAAAACTTTCCCTCTTTTATGGAGATTCTAAGATGTTATAAAACATTATCAATATCTCTTAAAAGTAATTCACTGTCGACGATTGAAAGTAAATTTGGAAGTGAAATCAGGTGGCTAATAAATAAAAATAAACAATTGTGACATTTACAAAAAATATTCTATTCATAACATATGCTCTATTTGGGGGCCATTCTGTCTTATACATAAACGATATCATCTTAGAAACGATCCTCTTAGTCTTCTTAGACTGCTTCGTGAGATTTCTTGAGCTGCTGTTCTGGTTCTTTGACGTCCACCTGCCCGGGTATGTATGATTCAATTATTGCCTTACTGCTAAGACAGAGTGGGCTCGGCATCCATCATTTTGAAGCCACATTGTTCTCCGAAATTCTAATGGGTATCTTTCAGCACTTCTGGAACATTCTTTTGTAAAAGCTCCAAATATCTTTGGCCATTTAACGTAGGGCGTAGTTCCATTGGTCCCAAAAGTGTTCCGTTCAAAATACCGGCCCAGAGATTTATCTTAAATTGATGCTGGGACCGATCCTCTCTGAACTCATGTGGATCTTCAATTTTCCAACTGTGAAAGTTATGGAGGTCCATGTAACAAATCATTTGTACATGCTGACTCGCAACCCCATAAAACTTTATCGAAGAAATTGGGATCTTGTATGATTTTTCTTAACATAATTTCGCAAAATCGCTTGCGCCTTGCGTAGTCACGCAGTTCCAAAATTTGGAGCATCTGAATATGATACCCATACCTTTTTAAAATTCTGTGAGTAGTAGACGCTGAGACACCAGTTCGTCTCTGTACTTTCCGCGTCGAGGTACCAGGTTCTTAGATAGCAGCATCCAGGGCAGCATCCTCGTCTGCAGTTCCCGATCGTCCAGTTCGAACAAAACGATCAATGCCAGGCATTCTAACAGCGCTGTTATCGAAGAACCTGGTACCTCGACGCGGAAAGTACAGAGACGAACTGGTGTCTCAACGTCTACTACTACATATCATACGTTTGTATGATAGACGTTATTAATTTCAGTCGCGAGTTTTGATGCCGTGGACACATAAATATAATGTGATTGAAATCAGTCACTGTCACATTGTCACAATCACAGGCTGGAGATCTTATTACACCCATTTTATTTAAATGAGCCGGGAACCGGTCATGGTTGGTTTTCAGCCTTGTTATCATTGTCGTTAATTCTTTGTTATTCCTGGAATACATGTGAAAATCTTGTGTAGTAGGCAAGTTGGTGTGGAGTACTTTGTATGAGTTATTTGTGTTTAAACAGTAAACGTTCCATTCTTCGTTACATTTTTATGTTGTTCTTGTTTGATTAATGGTTATATATCTTTATATCGTACCGCTTCCTTGTAGGTGTCATGGTCATCGATACTTTGTTTGGTCAGCAGTTCAGCAAGTTCATTACCGGAGTGGCCCTCCAAAGGAAAGTTTTATTGTTTTCATAGAAACAATGACGACTAGGTAAATGTGACAGAAATTTATGTGGGAAACAAGAAAAAATAGATCGGTAACCTAAAAAATGGATTTAGTGTATTCACAAGTTGTTGTGAGAACAGTGTGGTTTCAATTATATATATATATATATATATAAAGATATATATATATATATATATATATATATATATATATATTTCAGTGTATTTGCAAATACTACTATGATTGCAAAATATTAGCTTTGTTATATACTGGCACTTTTTCAAAATTTTTACATTGAAGCTTCCAATGTACAAGGCACAAACTTAATGAGTTTAATTAGTATGACACAAATAAAAAGGCAAAGCCATGGGCAATCCAGTGGATAGTCATAGACAAGTTAGAGTTTGCTATACAGTACCAGATGGCAATGGTAATTTAATTCGGGTTTGTAAGAAAACATTTGCGATATTTATTGGTAAGAAGAGATTAGAAACTATCATCAAAAAGAAAAAAAATGGGGACACCACCTTTAAGAACCGTTGCACTAACCATAAGGCTCGCACTTTAGTACTGAGGATCGAAAACAAGTTGGCCAACACATTCTAACCATACCGCGAGAGGAGTCACACTACCCTAGGCGTAAATATCAAGAAGAATATATTAGCCCAGATTTAAATCACCAAAGATTGTATAAAGCTTTTAAATCAAAATTCCCTAATTCGCCAGTGACCTATATATACCATGTTAATATATTTTTTTAAGTTTCCAAATTTGAGTTTTTGTCGCCCACGGGTGGACACTTGCCATACTTGCGATAAACTAAACTGTGCGGTAAAATGTCATCCAGATCACTGCAAAAGTACAACTTGAACTTCACCAAAGAAAGGTACAACAAAGTTTGAATTTGCTTAAAAATAATACGATAGAATGTCCACAACCCGGTAGTCAAGAATGTTGCATATCGTTTGATATGCAACAGGTCATCTTTATCCCCACTCTAACTCACAGTGACATGTTTTACCAAATACTATAAAATGACAATATAGGACACTCCGGTTGATTTCGTGTTTCAAGAATATCAACGCCCCTAGCGGATAGTACTGATGTTACGTCGTTCGAGAACGTGTAACACTAGTAATTGCTGGTGTTTAACTGTGTATAATTAAGTTTGAGCTGTGTTTTTTACAATGAATGTTAGTGTTTGGGTGTGTGCAATCTATAATTATTCGAATTATAACGTGCTAAATCTATCAGACATTTCATTGGTTTCCAAATGATGGCGAAACGTGAATATGATTTGAAGCAGAAGACAAATTCAGAATCACTTTTGTGCCAATATGTACAGTTCGCAGAAGATAATTGACCATTATGTACCTCTTTATAGATAAACTTCGTGAACGGATGGTTGAAAGGCTTCAATCATAACTTGTCTTCCAGTGCATCAAAAAGAAATATGGAGGCAAAAAAGTTGTGCATAAATAATAAATGATATAAGAAAACTCTTTTTCTATATTCTTCTGTGTCCTTTTTTATTTCAGCATGCCATAAATTGCCACATTTTTTCACATTTAAAATTATTTTACTTGGTAAAGGCTTTTAATTATCTTCCCAAGACAAGTTTTTAAAGAGACAAATAGAAATAGCAGATTCAGCCCTATAATAGATTTATTCACGGAAGTAAGAGTTAGTCTCACTTTTCATCTGCACAATTTCTTAATTATGTACTAAGTATATCAGTTACATATTTTAAAATATTAAATTAATAAGACAGTTTTCATGTAGAGATATAGCAAATTGAGTACTGTGCTACCATTTATACCTAGAACAATTATTTATAGGTAGGTACAGATTGTAACTTAATATCCTCAGAAACAGCTTTTAGTATATTCCTATACCTACCCTTGAAATAGTAGTTTGGCGACGGTTTCAAGGTAGTACTTTAAATTATGATGAAATAAGATGATGGGTAAGAGAAATTTGCAGAATTATTCATGCTGAATTCATTTAGGTTTCAAGCTGATTGTTGATACAAATTATATTTATAACTATATAATCAGAAAATTTTTACTGTTTTGTCATGTACAAGTTTTTATATTCATCTATAATAAACCAATTGTCTAAATTAAGAATATGCAGGTAAATATACAAGTCAAATTACCCGCTCAGTTGTCAGTACTTCACGCGAGGTGGCGCTAGTGTACTTGTCATAAATATCACCAATGCTAAAGCATAGGAGTGTCCGGTATTATCATTACATAGTATTTGGTTTTACTTATCTCAGTTGTCGTGTGATAATTTGTGTATTCATGTATCATGCTTACATGTGGATGTGGCACGAAGCCATGGGTGTTCGTGGGCAGGATGAACATCTATTTTGACGGAGCGAAAGAAAAAAATCAATCTAGGACATGATTAACATTTCATGTGTCTAGGCTTCTCAGAACTTCCCCTCCCCAAAATGCACGAATTGTACTTATCAGAGCTCATCACAGGTTTCAATCTTAATTTAGCAATGCAGTTTATATAATATGCCATATTTAGTGTTTCACATGAAGCTGATCGAATATAGACCCAAAAAAAACTAACAGAAAATGCAAACTTCTGCGTGCTACCGCTGTTAGTTTTAGAAATACATGCAACTTTTGCAGAATAATAATTTAAAATTCAATCAAATAAGCTTCTCAAGTGTAGATATTTTATTATTTGCGAAACAATCAATTTTAAAAGCATATACTTTATTTTACTTGCTTCTCTATTTTGCCACGCAACTAAAACATGGTAATAGCATAATTGCATAATTCATAGATTACAGATTAACCCACAAATGTAGTTTCATCTATTATGCCTATTAAAGTCTCTAGCTTCCACCAATCATAATTGCAACGCTCTAAATTTTGTCGGAATGACGGTGACGGTAGGACCAAATTAAATTTACTTGACTGTATATAGAAGGCAAACGAGAAGATTCTAACTTTGCCTTGAAGAGGAGAATGTAGCGCGTCAGGTAAAATCCCAACTGGGGCCCTGTCCCTCACTAAAATTGTAACCGTGCAATTTATTTGCCATTCGCAGTAAAACCTCGACAACTGACAGAGTTCGTGCTTTAGATTATCCCACACGTGGAACGAGATGCAAAGTCTCCGATAACAAAGCTAAATAATTAGGTTTTAAAGCGGATTACTCCTTTTTGTTCGTTGTTATGGGGGAAATACTGATTTGACTTTGATTTTCCACTCCTGTACTATATTATTCTTGAAATAAGATAATACACTAGATAAATTGGATATTTTTTTGCTTTGGAGGTTGTAGTTGGGTAACGAATTTTAAATTTTCGATTTTGAAAGGCTTGACTGGAGTCGTATTGTCAAGTATAACCTGTATGTTTGATAGATTTTCTTTGCTGATTAAGAACTGTTTTCATCTGACATTTATTTTTAGTCCATTTTGCTAATAAAATTGTTTACCAAACCTCGCCTTTTTTACCTCTTCACTTAAATGCCAACTAGGCCATTAAATATAATCTTTCTTTGCGGAGATATACAGGTTGCGCATAAATACCGCAACAAGGCCACAACTTTTAAAAGGCATCGGACTCAAGATATGTAGGGTTGCATAACAGATTATCGGCAAGCATTTGGTGGCATTATCCACATTTTTGGAAGCAGCCCTTTTGGGAGGGGACAACCCTTTAAATTCTTAATTCGCGAAATTAGTCTTGCGACAGATGTTCGGAAAGCGGATTCAGCGTACTTCTTATTAATAATTTTTATGTTACCTTTGGCAAATATGAAAACAATCGGCTTTTCATGATATATATTTGGGAAAATGGTAACATCTTATGCTTAAATTAAGCCCCTTGAACCCTTCAACAATAGGAAAGCCTGAGGTCGAACTGATAATCCAAGTTTGGCAGTGATCCGTTAGGCATTTGTTGAGGGGCCATCATAATGCGGTCTCGCAACTGTTCCAAACTCGAAATCGTTGTAAAGAACCCGTTTTTAAATGACCGCAGATAAAAAAATCGAGTTTGAACAAATCTGGAGATCTAGCTGACCACTCAGTGGGTCTCTACTGCCTACCCATCGGTCACGAAATGTCACATTATGGTATTCCATGTATATGTACGTATGTATACATATGTGTCTATATGCATATGTGTGTATATATTTTAAAAAAAAGTTAAATTATGTCTCACTAGACTTACAGCTATAAACCATTGAAGATACACTGACTTAGAAACAAATGACCTGTGGCCAAGAGGCATATGTCTAAGGTCAGAGGCTTGCATTCGCAAAACGCGCGCCACACACACGCATGGTATTCCCTTACCTCTCGACTGAAATGAGATGAGGCGCCATCTTGTTGGAAGTAGACATTGGAGAAATCATTTTGAAACAATTCTTTATACGGGACACAATATCTTCTCGTAATAATCTTAGGTCGCGTAGTCCTGTTAAGGTCCTTTCAGAGAAGAAGAGTGAATTTACATGATGCCTAACAATTCCATCCCATACTTTCAGTTATTGGGTATGAATTTCCTCCATGCACTGATGAGGTACTGTCAGACCAACATCGACGATTGTGTTTGTTTACACCCACATTAAGGCAAAAGGCAGATTCATCGGGAAAGACAACATAGTTTAAAAAAACATTTTGTTAAATAATCTGAAGTTCTAACGAGTTATGGACCGCATAGGAAAAATATATTTCCGATGCGAAATCCGCTGTACAGAACGTCTGGAGATCTCGTTAGTTCTAGTAAGTTCCAATGCAGACGTTTTGAAGTTTAGTTTACAGCAGGCAATACATCCAGCGTTTTTTCGTCCGAAGTAGCAGTTACAGGGTGCCCTGCCTTGGGGTGGTTTTAAAAACACCCTGTTTAAGTACGTTTGTGATGAAGTTTGCTTGCCGTAGACCTGTCAAGGGGTGGACGGTCAGGGTAAACCTCACTGAATAAATGACAAATGTTGTTATAAGTCCTTTTACGATCACCATAACCGATCACTTAGGTAGGCCATATCACAAAAATCTAAATGAAATAACAAAAACATTGGCGTTTTAATGCACAGACCAAAACGCTTACCACTGTGGAAGATCCGGGTAATATTTCTAATAAAACTGATTTTTTGGGTGAAATTATTAATGTGTGGCATATATTATCGCTTAAATAAATTCAATATCTTATAAGGCAATATGTTTTTGGCTTTTTTAGACAAAGATAAGATTACTTGAATAGCCTTAATTTTGCTTCATGTATTTCCATGAAGAGACGATTCTTTTGTTCTGGACAAAGGTAACTTAAAAATAATTAATACCATCAAAAATTACCCTGAATAAACTTTCGAGAAATTAAAGGATCGTGACCCACCAAAAAGCAGGTCCTTCCAAAATTGTCGCAAATAATCTGTTGTGCAATCCCACAAACTTTGAGTCAAATGCATTTTTCTGTTTAAAATAATGGCCTTGTTGCGTTACTTATACGCAATCCTGTATATTTTAGAGAATTTTTGTAGAAAAAAATTCGCTAATGAAAAGATGGCGACTTTTAGAATTTTAAAAACTTTCTTCAAATTAGACGGAACTAGGCCCCCTAGCATCCTTATCTGTGACTTAGTTTCAGGTTGTATATGTCTATATGCTTAGATACAACTTAATTGTTGATAGAGCCAAAAACGTCAAATTTTAAACAAACTATAGCCTCTATAAAGTCAACCTGTGTACCTAATGTCATCAAAATAACTTTGTTATTTTCGGAGATACAAACATTTGCCGAAGGAAAACTTGAATTGTTGTAGAAAAAGCTGGTCACATCGGAGAGACCAAAAAAAACTTATCAAAATTATTAACAAAAAAAGACACGTGCTTTGATTACAATTAAATAATTAATACATTGTTCTTGTTCTTACTTGGCAAAACCGTGCTAGACTAAGTACAAATGTAGGGGTTAAGGAGTCGCGGGCCAAAGGACTCCAGGGGGCAAGCTGAGGAAGTGGAAATAACAACATAAACTCCCGATGAAGCTTTCCCCAAGACCGTCATGCGCGGTAAAAATCCGCATCCTGCACGAGGTGACCCTGCTAATAACGAAACATGACGGATCTAAACAAGGAGGTCGAACTAAACTCCCCCAATCTACGGTGTCACGTGACCTGTGCCTATGGATGGATGGCACCAGGGCGATGGTGTCGTGAACGGAACCTCTGGAGTACCAGGCAACCCTCCAGAGTAACCCGCCTTGCACCACACAGGGGGTTCTGATGGCGTGGACAGTATTTCCCCCATTCTCGTGGGAACAACATGAAGATAATAAACACATACAAAACCAAAACCAATGAGGCTCGAGGAGTGGCTCCGCCTACAGACTTGTGCCTTGAGTCTATCCCGGAAACGGAGACGAGCCAGGGGGCAGCAGCGAACTCTGGAGGTCCCACGACCGGCGTAGATACGCGGGATCAGGGGGTAGCTTGGGCCAGAGACCTGTCCCCGACACCCAAGCTGGAGGCTGGGTCCCACCGGAGGGCGGCGAGCTCCGCGGACTCCGGGGGCCCCTCCACCAGTGAGGACTCTACTGTTAGAGTAGAGGGACTGCCCCAGCAGTCCAAGCGTCTTTCCGGAGCGCAAAGAAAGAAGCTCCGGAGGGCGCAAAAAATGGCGGCCGGGACCTGGACGGTCGAGAAACCTGTAAAGGCGCAAGAGGGGAGTGCGGGTCAGAAGAGGACGCGCTCGAACTCTAGCACGCCCACTACAGACAGACGTTCCAAAAGGGCCAGGGTGCCTGTAAAGGCGCAAGAGGAGAGTGCGAGTCGGAAGACGCCGCGCTCTGGCTCTAGCACGCCTACTACAGACAGACCTCCCAAAGGAACCAAGGCCGGAACACCGGCGCAGACTGTCTCTTACAGGGAGGCTGCGGAGGGCCTCGGGATGGCGGTGATTGACAGACGCCATCCTGAGGTCACGCTAGACCAGGGGAAGACGGACCTGATCCAGGCTGCGGTGGTAGCTGCAGTGGACTCTCTTCAGGAAGGGGAGAGCCCGCCTCAGTTCCACCGGACGCGCCTGACGGGGGGCATCCTCTGGACAACCTGTGCCAGCCCGCAGTCGCGGGACTGGCTGCGGAAAACGATCGGGGGCCTCGGTCAGATTTGGGAGGGGGCGGACTTGACAGCCGTCGAGCTCAAGGAACTCCCAAAGAGACGCAAGGTCCTCGTACGTATCCCTGACACCGTCCCGCAGGAGACGGTGATCAGCAGACTTAAGATCCAGAACCCTGAACTGGGGACGCAACACTGGTCGGTTCTAAGCAGGAAGGCAGAGGAGAAAGGACAGACGCTCGCCTTCTCGATCGACCCGACATCTTACAGAGCCCTTGAAGGAACCTCCTTCAAGGCATTCTGGGGCATGGGAAGGGTTAGCTTCCGCCCACTGGGGAAGCAACTAAGGGTTAATGGGACTTAGGTTCCTTCAGGTCAACCTCCAACACAGTAGGGCAGCCACGGCCGGACTACTAATGGCTCTGAGGAACACGGATGTGGCCCCCATCCAGGAACCGTACTTCTATAAAGGAGAGATCAAGGGACTCGGCGGAGCTACTGGAAAGCTCATCTACAGCAGATGCAGCGAGAACCCGAGGGCCTGCATTTTTGTCAGGGAAGGGGTAGAGTTTCTCCCTCTAATGAATTTCTGTTCCAGGGACCTGGCAACGATCAAAATCCGATGTGGAGGAGCGGATGGGCTGAGGGACATTACTGTCGCGTCAGCCTATCTGCCAGGGGACAGCACGGACCCTCCTCCACCCAACGAATTGGAGCAGCTGATGGTGGGTAGCAGAGCAGGTGGATGGCAGACCATCATCGGCATGGATGCGAATGCGCACCATGAGTTGTGGGGTAGCTCGGACACAAACTCTAGGGGTGAGGCACTTTTACAATTCTTTATGAAATTTAATTTAGACATATTGAATAGAGGTAATAAACCGACCTTCGTCACAACACGGCGTGAGGAAGTTTTAGATCTAACAGTTTCCACACAGTTTCTGGGTGACTTTGTTAAAAGCTGGACTGTGTCTGGGGAAGTGAGTAGCTCAGACCACAGATACATCCGGTTTGAAATCGCCAAAGTCGAAAGAGAAACGGTATGGTATCGGGACCCCCGCAAGGCGGACTGGGAAGCCTACAGGGCAGACCTGGCTGTGGAACTGCGGGGGGTTAAGAGTACCATAAAAAATTCAATAGACCTCGAGATTGCAGCAGTCCAATTGCGAGACGCAATTACCTCGGCCTATAACGCCAACTGCCCCCTGAAAATGAGGGTGTCCACCAGGAACGTTCCGTGGTGGAACGAGGACCTCAGGCAAAGGAGGACGCACGTTCGTAAGCTGTTTAACGCGGCCAAAAGGTCGGGAGCATGGGATGAATATAGACAGGCCCTATCGACCTATAACAAAAGACTGAGGGACGCCAAGAAGGAGTCGTGGAGGAGGCACTGCGAAGAAGTGGAAAATACGTCCGAGAGTGCTCGACTACACAAGATCCTGTCTAAGGGCCCTCAGACTAACATAGGCTCCCTTAGAACACCCACGGGAGGCTTTACAAGCTCGGGGGAGGAAACTATGGAAATTTTACTCCAGACGCACTTCCCCGGCTGTAACATAATAAACCAATCACCTCCGGACTGGGAACACTCAGAAATAGAGGCGCCTTATAGGCGGGCATCTAGAGTAGACTGGACAGTCGCTAAAGAGGTGGTTACCTGGAGCAAAATCAGATGGGCCATTAACAGCTTTAAGCCATGCAAATCGCCGGGATTTGATGGAATAATGCCCATCATGCTCCAACAGGGGATAGATATACTGGCGCCGGTGCTTACCCTCATTATGAGGGCCAGCCTGGCTCTGGGGTACATTCCGAGGGCATGGAGACTGGCCAGGGTTGTATTTATTCCTAAACCTGGGCGTCCAACAGACCAGGCAAAGTCCCTGAGGCCAATAAGTCTCATGTCCTTCTTGCTGAAAACAGTGGAAAAACTGCTCGACCGGCACATTAGGGGCGGTGTACTGGAAGCATATCCTCTACACTGCGGACAATATGCATACAGAGCAGGATTCTCAACAGAAACAGCACTGCACCAACTGGTGCTGAAACTGGAGAATACGCTGGAGAACAAGGAGGTGGCGCTGGGGGCCTTCCTAGACATAGAGGGGGCCTTTAGCAACACCTCGTTCGGATCGGCAGCTGCCCGGGAGCGTGGAATAGAGGAGACCTGCTGCAGGTGGATCGGTTCCATGCCCAGGGACAGGGCGGTGTTCACCTCACTCGCGGGAGGGACTCTGCTGGCGGGGGTCGCGGCGGGGTGTTCGCAGGGGAGCGTTCTGTCTCCCTTGCTCTGGTGTCTAGTCGTGGACGGCCTGCTGGGGAGGCTCTCGGGAGGGGGATATGAGGTACAGGGCTATGCGGACGACATTGTCATCATAGTCCGAGGAAAGGTCACACAGGCAGTGTGGGAGCGTATGCAGACTGCACTGAAAGTGGTGGAAGGGTGGACGGTTGATCAAGGGCTCGGGGTGAGCCCCGAGAAAGCAACCGTCGTGCCGTTTACGAGGAGGAGGAAGTGTGAAAGCGACAGAACTCTCACTCTATACGGTAGGAGCGTTCCAATCGCCAGGGAGGTAAAATATCTTGGGGTCGTATTGGACTCTAAGCTAACCTGGAATGGTCACATTGGAAAAATACTGCGTAAGGCAGTCATGACCTTAGCCGTCACTAGGCGGCTATATGGAAAAACGTGGGGACTAAGACCTAGTATGGCCCACTGGCTGTACACAAGGGTGGTCAGACCATCGTTAACATATGCGGCACTGGTCTGGTGGCAAACAAAAACTAGGCAAGATCCAAAGATCCAAAGGATGGCTTGGCATCACAGGGGCCATGTCTTCAACAGCCGCCATGGAGGTGTTGCTGGATCTACCCCCCCTACACTTAGTTATTATGGGAGAGGCCAGGCTAGGACTATACAGACTAGCCTGCAATGGTAGACTGAAGATCAACCCAGGCTTCAGGGGCCACTGCAAAATTTAGGAGATCGTGAAGGAGCCCATGCTTGAAATGAGGTCAGGCTTCGCGAGCCCGCGAATGTGCAGGGAAAACAACTTTACAGTGGAAATCCCTGATCGCGAGGCATGACGGGAGGAGACGCCGGGCATGCCACGGGACGCGCTCGTCTGGTTCACGGACGGATCTGGCGGGGAGCGTGGGACGGGGGCAGGTGTTTACTCGGAAGGACCGAGGGTAAGTCATAGTATTTCCCTCGGGGCCCATGCAACGGTGTTTCAGGCCGAGATGTACGCCATCCTGCACTGTGTGCGGGAGAACAAGAGGAGGGGCTACACCAACAAGCGGATCCTCATAGCCACAGACAGCCAGGCAGCCCTTAAGGCACTAAGTAGCCCACGGGTAAATTCCTGGCTGGTGAGTGAGTGCCGAGACGAGACGAGCGACCTGGCTGGGCAGAATGAGGTGACCCTCATCTGGGTGCCGGGTCACTCGGGGGTTAAAGGCAATGAAGAAGCTTACAGTCTCGCGAAGAGAGGGTCAGCAGAACCATTTATGGGACCAGAACCGGCTCTGGGCGTGTCAAAGAGCACTGCCAGGGGAGCCATTAAGTCCTGGGTCAGAAACCAACACAAGGTGTACTGGGCGGACTGTCCAGGGCTCAGACATGGGAAGTCAATAATTGACGGACCCAGTTCAAAGGGAGCTGTGGAGCTGCTAAACCTTAGCAGAGGACAGCTCAGAAACACAACAGGTCTCTTGACGGGACACATGGCCGTCAAGAAACACCTGCATAAAATGGGGCGGTTCGAAGGGGACCTTGCATGCAGACTCTGCGGCGAAGGGGAAGAATCAGCCCAGCACATCTTGTGTGAGTGTATAGCTCTGGACCGGAAAAGACAACTGATCTACGGTCACTCTAGACCGGAGACAGAGCAATATAAAACTTCACCCTACCAATCGCTGTGCAGACTAGTTCAAGGCACAGTGATCTTGGAATGGGTGGAGTAAGACTAAGGGTATGCACAATCAACCAAGGGTTGCGGTGCTATCGGGGCGGCAAGGCCGCGGACGAGCCCTGAGGGAACAAAAAAAAAGTACAAATGTATATGCTTCTTTAGCTTCACAAGTGTTTGTTTTCTTCTCTGTAATCGGTAGCAGAAAACAAATAGTTGTGAAGCCAAATAAGTAGTTTCTAGGTCTATATTTACTAAAAAATAATTCGTTTTCGAGTTAACGCACCGAGATCAATAGGTTTATAGGGTGTTAATTAAGGACGGTGCAAAACTATAAGATGCGATTTCTCATTCAATCCTAAGTAGAAACGTTCACACAAAGAGAGGCCCCAATACACTATGTGAAAACTGGAATTTGTGATGAGTACTGATAAGTACACTTGGAGAACCTAAATCACCGCAACACATCTTTGGACAGGAAACGAGTATGGCTGTGCGCGAATCTGTCAGAAGAACTTTCGCCACGCAATTCAAAACAAAAGAAGGGGCATGGTAAGGGGTGCGTTTTTATAGGGTCAATGATCCTCCCCACACCGCCCGTGCGAGAATCTCCTCAACCAATTTAGGTGGGAAAACGACACGCGCCCCTCCACCACTTAGCACCAAACGATTATCACCTGTTTTCCGGTTTAAAGTCATACCCGGCTGAAACGAGTTTTAAGACCGTCCACGCGTTCCAAAAAGAAGTCGTGCGCTACCTGCGCAACGCGGTGGAAATATTTTTATAACACTGGCATACGAAAAACACCACACCGAATGCAATATAAATCGATCACAATGGGGAGTATGCATAAAGATAGTAAAAAGTCCACCCTTTCCAACGCTCTATAGTTCATTGGAAATAGACTTGTTTTTCTTAAAAAAATTGAGACTTTATTTTACCGACATGGCTCATATCATATTGGCAGTTCATACGTTTCTGATGTGGACGTTTTCATGGTTACTACGAAAAATAACAAGCAATATAATTAATATGTTGAATAAAATAGATAAATCAAAATAACTGAAAAGCAATAAGCTATAGGATATACTTAAGAAATGTGGTATTTCTGATCTTCCTCAACAAAACATTAATATATACAGGTGTTCTATTAAAATTTGTTATCTTTTTGATTTTTAAGTTTCCCAGATTTGAGCCAATAATAAAGTTATATATGTAAAATTCCATTTAATTACAAAACCACGAATTTGAGGTATATATATCTAACCTATAAGAAAGTTTTAGAATTAAACGTTTAATTCAAAAATCAAATAATATACACGCGGTTCCATACGAATCATTTGAGGAAATCTTTTCAAAATTGAAAAGTCGCGGTCTCCTTAATAGCGAATTTTTTCTACGAAAACTCGCTAAAAATTATAGAGTATTAAACCATACTAGTTGACCTGTGCAGTGGTTAAAATTCGACCGGGATTCATTAAAGTTTTAAGTTTAAACGTTATTGATGTTTTTTGTCATATATTATCTATCTCTATAATATCAATGCGACCGTTGTCCACATCTGTGTTACATTTCACGTATTAATTAACGGCCAGCTCAAAACTGGGAAATCCGCTCGTCTAATTAAAACAAAGTATTGTTTACTCTATTTGTAACACATATTATGCATGCATTTTATATTTCTGCACTCACTCTCCATATGAACTTTAACTATGCCAAATCTCCCAAACGTCCGTGCGCACAATGTGGTTAAAAAGGGGTACAAATTTTGTCTTCAGTGTATAACTAAAACTACAGCCAAGGTATCGAAGAAAGGTTGTATTTTAAATTAATTTTCTGAAAATATGTCAAATAAAGAACAATGACAGCTGAAGCTGAAACTTAAGGGTTTGTAAAACATACTGCTTGCGACATTTTCTCTACATAATCCGCATTCGTTCCAGGTTCTTTGCCTAAAAGTTGCCAATTTTTACGTTTCAAATTACAACTTTGACGTTTTAAGAGAAAAACTATACAAATTTTCTGGCATTTCTTGATATTTTTGCGCCAAAAAACTTTATCTTTGCCAGCAATATACAATAGATTTTGTTATCCACGCAAAATATCTTGTTTTTGTGTGTTACGCTGGTCATCAGTGGCACCCAATTTTTTTTTTTAATACCAATGACTTTTTTCTTCTAACTTACAGATCGACATTTTATTACATAGCTCGCGCCAAATTTGGTTGCCATAGCATTGTTATTTTCGAAGATATACATTTTCCGAAAGAAAACACAAAATTTTCCGAAAAGAACTGGTTCGATTTCCCTGGCTAATGAACGTATCCAAGCCATTTGGAAAAGGAAGGTACTCACCAAATTTGATTGACATCGGCCTTTTGAGTTAGAGATTTGACACAACCACATATATATATATATATATATATATATATATATATATATATATATATATATATATATATATATATATATATATATATATATATATATATATATATATTTTCAATAATCTAACGATGTTTTTTAACAAAATGATGTAAATACGCCGATTGGAGGCTACTATCGGTCGCTACTCTATTTTCTCTCTATGGTTTTTGAATTAGAACAAATGTCATCTATCACTCACGTAAAAGAAATTTCAATAATAGGATAGACACGTAAAAAATTATGAGTACATCCACCTTTTTAAATAATCCAGCAATGTTTTTTAACAAAATGAATATGTATATACGCCGTTTGGAGGATATTGTTCGTGTGTGTATGTGTGAATGTCACAATCTGCAATGCCTCCGGGCCTGGTTGCAGAGCGGCTCCTTTTTGGTGTGATCTCTTCTAATGCTCTTCGAGTTAAAATTTAGTTCAGTTATCAGTAAGAGAATGTAATTTGTTGTGGCCGAAAGTTGTTTTCTTTTTCAAATATATAAGGCATAGTATAACCAATAACTTTCTTTTTGTTTTCTTTGCCCACAGGGTCGAATGCGCTGACTGAGTTTTTGGAACTAACAAGTGATGACCGTTGCTTCCGCCTAAGTTAATACATACATACACACACACATTACTACATACATACTTGGAGACTACTTCTCTGGCTCCACTGTTGGTTTTCGTTTTTGTAGGTCAAGGACGTAGCCAGCGCGTAAGCTAATTGGAGCAAGTGGCCCTTATGAATTCTGGATGTTCTAGAATGTTCTTCAATGTTTCTGTGACTAGTTTCGCTGCTTGACAGCATCCTCAGACAGTTAAACGTTGAATTAGTACGAAATCATGACAACTACAAATAAAGATCTGTTGCTATGTTATGATATGATGTTTTGATCAAAAAAATTTATCAAATTGAAAATAAAATTAAACACAGATGACATATGAGGCTTTAAAAATGTCTACGTGATGTATGTCAATATTTAACATAAAAATAGAACTAGCCTATAATAACTATGATAACACTTACAACAATAAAATAACT
Organism: Tillus elongatus; assembly: GCA_964006375.1. Lineage (NCBI taxonomy): Eukaryota > Metazoa > Arthropoda > Insecta > Coleoptera > Cleridae > Tillus > Tillus elongatus. The sequence continues at coordinate 60,884,120 of OZ023267.1, read as the reverse complement.
AAACAATAACAGTATAAAAGCAGTCTCTATACAACGAAATTATTGACATACATCAACTCGTTATCTTATAACAACGTTTTTGAAAGAATAGTTAAATTTATTTTCTTTGACTTATTTAATTATAAAGAAGAATATCCAAGAAAGGGGAATTCATTAAATCAGTTTGCTCGTTTAAAACAAGGTAGCTATTGTCGTGTGTGTGCTTTTTGACTTCTAAAGCTTAAAAAAAGTACAATTTACGTTTGTCATTATAAAAATGTAGTGGTTGTATGCGGTTATTTACTCTAGGTCTATCTTTGGTATCAATAATATGTTTTGCAAATGTAGGGTTGTCAGCGTGGTTATTTATAAATGCAGAAATATATTCTTTGTATCGGGTGTTAAAATTTCTAGAAGTTTGACCCATGTAGATTGCATTACAATGTGTACAAGCTAATTTATAAACTCCAGCTTTTGTCAGGAAACAAGAATTTTCTTTCTCGTTAAATAGTAAATCACGCGTCGTGTTGTAAGATTTAAAAGCTATCTTTGTATTTGTACAGGTATTTAAAACTTTTGAAATGTTTTCTGAAATGGTTTCAAAATAAGTTATCGAAATGTATCTGTTGTCTTCTTTGTCTCTAATATTTGGATAAATTTAATTAAGCGCTAACTTGTATTATTTTCTCTCGATCATTTTATCTATTGTTTTAACAGGGTAGCCATTATTAAATGCTGTTTGCTTAATTATTGAAATTTTTTTTTTATTGTTTCGTGACACAGGTAGTGAAAATGCACGATGTATCATATAATGGTAGGCTGACAGCTTTTGTGAAAAAGGGTGACATGAATCGTATGGTATGGTTGTGTCAGTGTAAGTTGGTTTCCTATATATTGAAAAGTCAAATGAATTATTTTCTAACTTTCTGAGTCTAAAAAATTTATACAACTGTTAGCTTCTTCTTCTAAAGTAAACTTAATATATGTGTGAAAGTTATTAATAAAATTCAAAAATTCATTTAATTCTGTATGACTACCTTGAAAACATGCTATAATATCATCTACGTATCTGTACCAAAAGACAATATTATGCGAAAGTTCTGATGCTAAAATTTGGTTTTCTAAGTTTTTCATAAATGTGTTGGCTAATGAAGGTGACAACGGACTACCCATAGGTAGGCGTTCATTTTGCATATAAATTTTATTATTAAATTTAAAATAGTTTTGTTTTATACATTCGTTAAAAAGATTCATTATTTCTTGTCTTTTTATGACATTTACGTTATTTTCTATTAAAACGTTTTCTAATAGAGGTAAACATTCCCTGGGGGTATCTTAGAATATATGCTATAAACATCAAACGAGACTAATTTACTATTTGTGGAAATAATTAGGTTATTTAATTTTTGTGTAAGTTCATAAGAATTGTTAACTGAATATTTTGGAAAGTAATTGTATTCTCTAATAAGTGAAACCAGTTTGCTCGCTATCTTATGATTAGGTGTATTAACATAGCTAACTACTGGCCTCATACGCTTATGAATTTTTAGGTAGCCATACATTTTTGGTGGTTGCGGGCTTTTATATAAAAGATATTTCTTTTCTTGTTGACTAAACACAGACACATTTTTAAGTTCATTTTTTAGTTTTGTCTGAAATGAGTTTGTTGGGTCTCTCCTAATTTCTGTTAAATTTTCTGTAGTAATAAAATCATTAATTTTAATGTTATATGCGTGCCTACATTAAGCTACAGTTGTATTTTCTTTATCAGCTTTAGTAAAAACTAGATCATTGTCTAATATTTAATGTTGAACAGATTTTAAAATTTAAGTTTTGTTAATTTGACGTTTGTCATATTTTGAAGTTAAATTTCTTAAAAATTCACATATTTTTAATATTTCATATTGCCTTATAGATCTGAGCGCAATTTCGGATTCAGAAGCTAATATATCTTTAATTTTGTTTGTAAATTGAAATTTTGGGCAGTATTTATATCCTTTATAAAAAATTTTCTCCAGTTGTAAAATTGTATCGCTTAGGTTTTCAAATCTTTTGTAGAACTTATGTGTTTGTGGGAGAGGTCTTTCTCGATTATGTAAATGTTGTGTGCTTTCTAGGTTTTTAATTTTGTTTGTCTGTCTTAAGCGTTTTTTAAATTTCAATTCGCTAACTAAAATATGTATTTGGTAATCTAATATAACAAATTCTACTGGATGTAATTTATAAGGAAGTTCTGAATGTATTACCTTGATATAAAGAAGCAAACTATCATGAATTGAAAACCATTCCTTGGATTATTCTTTCAGCCAGATGAAACTGGCTCTTCTAATAGAAATTTTGGATTGATTTGATGTTGCAGTAGTTGCTATGATTACGTACTTCGGGATGACCTTCTTTCTTATGCACTCTTGGTTAAACCATGCATTCTGGCAAGCGTTCATCTGTTTGATTTTCAATTTTTTATACACACACACACACACACACATATATATATATATATATATATATATATATATATATATATATATATATATATATATATATATATATATATATTTCAAACTTCAAAAGTCGCGATCTTTTCATTAGTGAATTTTTTTGAAGAAAATTCGCTAATAACAACTTGCTAGTACCCCGCTTTTTTGGCAAACTCTGTACGGTCCAAAATAATTTTAAAAAGCAGACATTTAGTAACCAAATAATATAATACATCATTTACTTTATTTTTTTAAAATTATCCATAAACGATAAACTTACTTTATTCAATTGTTGACTTACGCTGTACATTGTATAATTAGTCTCAATAAATAAATAAAATAAAGAAATAAATACATTTAGAGTATGTGATTTCAGATAGCTAACCACACTGATTGTGTATGCTTATGTAAGGGTACTTAACAATCGGAAACACTTGAACGTATTCGCATTTTAGTTATCATGCCCACATCAAATTTCCCCATCCTCCTTCCAATATCGGCAGCTTCCAGAAGAGGTCACAAGCACTGTGATATACTGTTTGCTATGTTACATTACAAGAGCCAGCAGTCAAACCCGTAACCCTATTCATATTATAATAGATTCACTGGAGTGTTAAGATGCATTAAATTGGTAGCATTAGCAATTTCGTATGGGACCAAGTCGGAGTCACTTGCGCATGGCCAGGTACGGGACTACAGCATTGCGGAACTATCGAGTCTAAGATGAATGGGAAAAGATGCGAAATAAATGAACTGGACAATGGCCAGTAGTTTACAGTTCATTTCCTGCACACTCTAACCCCGTAGATGATTGATTCTCTTATCAGATTATTGTCGTTGACCATCTTCAAGAATGAAATTTCCTTCAAATGGACTAGAATTTTCCATTGTGATAAATTTGCATGGCGTGGATAAAATGAGATTGGCTACTATATAGTTACGTGTTACATATTCTCCAGTAGTCTTCGAATTTGTTACCAATTTAAAATATCTACAAAAGTTCATACTATTTTCTCCCAATTATCCATTATTAATTCAATGTAGAGTTTACTTTTAAGTTCTCCTTAATGAAACCCACTTTACCACTTTTACAGATGACGATTGTTTTGGCTTAACCAAATGATTAGGTAGACTAAACGATATCTATATAAATCAAAATTGAATGCTGTTCGTTGGTTAAGCGCATCACTTGAGAACGTCTGGACCGATTTGGATAATTTTATTTCAAAAATAATCATAATAGTCCGAGTTCTCTTAATACCAGGAAAGCCTCTGGTCTTGACGAGATCCCAGCAATTGTTCTCAAAAAATGCGCACCAGAACTTGCTTCTGACTCGTCTGTTTCAGACATCTTACAATAGAGGCATATTCCCTATAACTGGAACACTGCTCGAGTACAACCTTCCCCAAGAAAGGATCCAAACCGCTTGCTAGCAACTACAGGCCTATTTCTCCCCTTTTAGTCGTCTCTAAAGTGGTGGAAAAGTATATAAACACCGAATTACTAAAATTTCTCGAAAAACACACTCTAATCCACGACAGGAAGTATGGATTCCGTCAGCGCAGATCAACTGCCGCCCTCCTTTCCTTTGTCACCAATTCTTGGAACAAGTCTATGGAACTACACGGTGAATCCCAGATTGTCGCTCTAGACATATCCAGCATTCGACCAGGTCTGGCACGCAGCGCTGCTTAATAAACTTCCGGTCTATGGCCTACCACCAAAACTTTGTACCTGGGCAGCAAATTTCCTCTCCAACAGGAGCATATCTGTTGTTGTGGATGGCTATCCTTCTACATAAATTCTATCATTAAAGGAGAAGAAATTCAGCCCCAAATAGACCCTGACCAGGGCGCTGAGCGCTCTCTGTACATCACGATTAAGTGAAGACGAAGCAAGGAGATTTCTCAATAGAAGAAGTGTCTAATTGACCGTGAAACTAGTGAACAAATTGGAAACGTCGAAAGACACCAAGATGATACCACCATCTACCGGCACCTCCCGAAGCCTCTCTACTAATGCGACTGAATTCTTTATCGAGTAAGGAAACCCTAAATTCACGATAGACATCAAGCAAGACGAAAGGAAACCAGACAACTTGTACGTAAGACAACCCACAAACGAAACAACTGGTCTAATGGCACAACCTTCTTTGTGTACTTTTGGTAAACCCTACAGACGGGGAACAATGTGATTCATTGGGTATAAATGTTTATAATTATCTGACAGGACAAGTGCAAATCGATCGACGGCTCTCTTAAACTTTGAAACGAAAGAAGGTGAAGAATGAAATTAAAGTCTACTGGCAAAATTCTATTGTCATTCAAGAAAATAAGGACTTTCAAGACATAATGATTCCTATTCAGAATAACGACAGAATGTCCCTTGTCTATCTTAGACAGAAACAAGTTATTGTCCCTGATAACCCTCTTCAATGACAAAATGACTGAGCCGTATGGATGAAGACTAATGGAGTTGTCTCTGAACTTAGAAATGACACTGTGGATCAAACCCCGCAACAAGTATGCATTATCAACGCTTCTTTTTTTCAACAACACGCCACGAGGGCTCACAGCCTAAATACTATCGTACCGTGGGTGTCGAGAAGAGGGAAAGGGGCAACTTGTTAATTCTGGACTTGAAGGTTTGGAGGTTCGGAGGAGAAGGAAAAACATGTGCTGGCAAGGAATTCCACAACTTGGGAGTCCTCGGGACAAAAGAGCGGGCATAACAAGATGTTCTATGTCCGGTGACCTGGACAGTAAAAGGGTGTATTCGCTCTTTTCCCTGGTAGATCTGTTGGGGGCAGCAGGTGGAGGAACTATGGAAGAAAGCTCCTTTGAGCAGTACCCGTGCAGATATCTATAAAAGAGAGAGAGAGAGAGATCATCAACGGCACGTCGGTGGGCAAGGGATTGAAGCCTTTGGGTGATTGTGGGGTCAGAGATGAGACGTATAGCTCTCGTCTGAATGGAGTCCAGGATAGCGACTGTAGAAGCGGCAGCGGGACCCCATATGTGGGAGCAGTATTCGAGGTTTGGCCTTATTTGTGCAGCATATAAGGTATAGAGATTAGCTGGTGAAAAGTATTTGCGAGCCCCGAAGAGGAAACCTAGTTTCTTAGCAGCCGCTTCTGCAATTGATGTGACAATTCAGATTTTGATCCACAGTAATGACAACAAGTGAAACGGAATTATTACTTTGAATAACTTGGTTGTTCTTTGTGACGGGTCTAGGTCTGGTGTATCTCTTATGAGATAGAAGGCAAGACTGAGATTTGATGGAGTTGAATTGTACCAGATTTCTACTTCCCCAGTCTAATATTTTTTGGAGATCCACAGCGACAGAACCCTCCATGAGTTCGCGATCCTCATCTAACTGGGCTAAAGAGACAGGTTTAGAATATTGTATATTTGATTGAGGGGGCTGTCATCCGCGTAACTGTGAACTGGGTTGGATGTGCTAGAGAGGAGGTCATTGATGTGGAGAAGAAACAAAGTAGGGGCCAAAGCTGAACCTTGAGGAACTCCTACATTAATTAGATACAGTTTAGAGGAATGGCCATCTACGAAAACAGATATGGTCCAATTGGAGAGGAAATTTGCTCTACAGGTACAGAGTTTTGGTGGTAGGCCCTAGGCCGGAATTTTATTAAGCAGCGCTGCGTGCCAGACCTGGTTGAATGCTTTGTATATGTCTAGAGCGACAATCTGGGATTCACCGTGTAGTTTCAATAGACTTGCTCTAAGAATAGGTGAGAAAGGAAAGGAGGTCGGCAGTTGATCTGCGCTGACGTGGATTAGACTGTGCTTTTCAAGAAATGTTAGTAATAAGGGAAACCGACTCATACACCAGAATCGGAAACGTCCGTTGGGACTTCACCGGCCCCTTGATGTAAGGGGTGGTACCTTCTCGGGCGTGAAAAAATCTTTTACTATCGCGTAAAGGAAAAGTCCACTACCACCTGCTTGACTCCGATTAGTCGCCTCGTACGACAGGCAGGGGTTACCTTGGGCCTACTCTTTTAGTTAGTCCCCGGACCCACAGGGGACAGTGGACAGTCTATTAACTCTTTCATCTTTTGAGGAAATAAAACTCTTAATGAAATCGTCACCTTGCAATCCTTGGAGTATTGTGTATGGTATGGATGGTAACGATGCTGGCGTAATACTCTACCGACAGAAGATTGGAAAATATTCAAATTTCTGCTAATATCACACGTACTGACAAACCGATTTTCCGCAACATGTAGCAAAATAGCATAATTAACCGATTCTGATAAAATTTGGAAATTATGCTCCTTTTTGTAAATATCTTGAAGGAGTTCGTTAATCAACTAATTAAAAGCAAGTTTTCCCGAAAAAAATTTATCATCAAAAATGAAGATATTTAAATGAAATTTGGTACACATATAGCTAACATAAATATATGCGCATACCAAAAATATAATTTCTATGTTAACAGAAAATTAAGGTTAGTTAAAATAAATTTACTACCATAACGCAAGTACTGCGTTCGGACTTTTTACACACAATACTTTACAATCTTAGGTTACATTAAAAGCGTCTAATCTACTTGAAAATACACACCAATATTACATTTTCTTACTGCATTAAAAACTGTGTATATCTCCATTTATAAGAGTTCAAAAATACAGATATTGTTAGTTTATTCGGGTTGCTTGTGAGAAATTCAGTTATTATATACTGATGAACTGAACAGAAACATGTAAGAAAATAATTTTTATTTATCCCTAACTGAAATCACTTCTCTCAATGAATAACCAAAACTTGTGGTGATGCTTGGTCTGTTAATGTAAAAGGTAAGTAAACTCAACGGGTTGAAAATAAATAACAAAACGCATAAAATTGTTCCCTATCCATGCCGATAATGCAAACGCTTTTAGAGGAACCCTAGTGTCACAAAAACATCATTAAAATTTACGAAAAATCTTCAAATTGAAAACTAAATCAAGCCAAATCAAAGATATTAATATTAGGGCAAAAAACACTTTATATTATATTTATAGAGCAGCTGGCAGCAGAGTCCAGAATGTAGATGAAATCGTTATTTTAGGAGTACCATTCACGAGAAGTAGCGCAGAAACTTACAAGAAGAAATAAGAAAAAATTGTACGAAACATAGAAACAACACTCAACTGCAGTTTTTAGACATATATAAGAAAACATGATATGTTAATATTTTCATCTTATCGAAACTACGGTACGTTTCTTTAATTAAGCCATTAAGTAGAGAATACAGTATAGGAAAGTTTTTATGGTATGTATTTCTTTACAGAATGGAACGTCCTAGGTTATATTTATCAGCAGGCAAGGCTGGATTTGGCTTAATCTGAATCTAGGACAAGGCTGCTGCTTTATTTATACTAGCCATGGAGCGATAACGGTAATAGTAGGCATTACCCTTCACTAAATTCCATATACAAAAACATAAAACTTTTAGCAAATAATATATAATGACAATACAGGACACTCCCGCTGATTTCGTGTTTCAAGAATATCAGCGCCCCTAGCGGATAGTACTGATGTTACGTCGTTCGAGAACGTGTAACACTAGCCATTGCTGGTGTTTAACTGTGTATAATTAAGTTTGAGCTGTGTTTTTTACTATGAATGTTAGTGGTTGGGTGTGTGCAATCTATAATTGTTTGAATTATAACATGCTAAATCTATCAAAGACATTTTATAGGTTTCCAAAGGATGGTGAATATGATTTGAAGCAGAAGACAAATTCAGAATCACTTTTATGCCAATATGTACAATTCGCAGAAGATAATTTATTGTGTAATATTTAGCATCATGTACCTATTTATAGATAAACTTCGTAAACGGATGGTTGAAAGGCTTCAATCATAACTTGTCTTTCAGTGCATCAAAAAGAAATATGAAGGCAAAAAAAGTTTAGCATTAATAACAAATGGTATAAGAAAACCGTTTTTCTAGATTCTTCTGTGGCCTTTTTTATTTCAGTATGGCATAAATTGTCATATTTTTTCACATTTAAAATTATTTTACTTGGTAAAGGCTTTTAATTATCTTCCCAAGGCAAGTTTTTGAAGAGACAAGTAGAAATAGCAGATTCAGCCCTATAATAGATTTATTCACGGAAGTAAGAGTTAGTCTTACCTTTCATCTGCACAATTTCCTAATTATGTACTTAGTATATCAGTTACATATTTTAAAATATTAGATTAATAAGGCAGTTTTCATGTAGAGATATAGCAAATTGAGTACTGTGCTACCATTTATACATAGAACAATTATTTATAGGTAAGTACAAATTGTAACTTAATATCCTCAGAAACAGCTTTCAGTATATTCATCTTCCTACCCTTGAAATAGTAGTTTAGCGAAGGTTTTAAGGTAGTACATAAAATTATGATGAAATAGGATTACGGGTAAAAGAAATTTGCAGAATTATTCATGCTGAATTCATTTAGGTTTCAAGCTGATTGTTGATACAAATTCTATTTATAACTATATAATCAGAAAATTTTCACTGTTTTGTCATATTCAAGTTTTTATATTCATCTATATTAAACCAATTGTCTAAATTAAAAATATGCAGGTAAATATACAATTCAAATTACCCGCTCAGTTGTCAGTACTTCACGCGAGGTGGCGCTAGTGTACTTGTCACAAATATCACCAATGCTAAAGCATAGGAGTGTCCCGTATTGTCATTATATAGTATTTGCTTTTAGCTAGTAACGCAAAATGCTATAAAAGCATCTCTTCTCACCAAAGATATTTATAGAGAGTCAAAGAAACCTCCAAAAATTGAAAATAAATTCAATAATGTTAATTGGAATTTACTCTAGAAAAAATCTGAATTCTCCAATCATGCCAACATCTTGAAGATCGTCAGTGTACAGACATGTCAATGAAATATATGCAACAAAAGAAAAAATGAAGAGGCATCCTATAATAACTGAAGATATTTGTGATTCTTATGATAGGGTAGATACAAATAAACAGAGGCCCAGTGGGTGTTCTAAACAAAAAGTAAACTGGATCTGGCACAGCCTTCAACTGTTGCAAAAAAAATCAAAATAGAATTGGAAGATAGGATTTACAGTGAACTATGTAAGGAATTAAAAAATAATGTCGACTAAAATGTGTGGATGTGGATTTTGTATTCCATGGCTTATCTGAATATGGAAACAGATGGTAATACAGAAGATATAAAAATAATTAAAAAAAAGAATAGACTCAGCAAGATGGGAAATTGGTCAACTAAAGAACAGTGGAAAATTATTTTGTTTTCAATTTTAATTATAGACATGTGAATTTTATTATTATTTGTGTCCTTATCCCAAGTATTTTTCTTTTATATAGAACGTTTCTGATAATCTGTTAATAATTGACTATTGAATATGGAAAATGTAAGAATATAAACTTGAAATTAATAGGCGTTTTATGAAAAATAAAATTACTATTATTATTGTTAGCATTTGTGTGCGATGTGATACAGAAACCGAGCGGGTTTCTCTAGATTTCTCAACTATTCTGTAATTCTCTTCTATTTTGTTAACTCAGCCTGACTTCATAACCTAATACTGCATTGATGGATACAAAAATTCTAAGTGGCATGCCAGAGAACGGAGGAATATGAAATTCGGAGTAAGCAGCGAGGTCGTCGTATTGGGGCCAAGCTGAGATACGAGCGCCAGCATATTGGACCGTCAAGTCCAGAGGTATGCGATTCAGGAGCACGTATTATCGACTTAGGTCGTCAATGGGCAAGGAGTGCTAACTGAAAACACTCCGGTTTCGCGTCATAACCAATTCCCGGGCCCTCCTCCGAAAAGCCTCAATCACATATATCTCAGCACCTATTCTATTTATGGCATTCTATATTTTTCGGGCCGCACCTCCGCATTCTTAATATTCCGTCTCCCAGAGCGGCCTTTTGTACGCGTTCCTTCACTCCACACGTTCCCTTATTGCCCGGAAATTGCTAAAAATGATTCTCTTGTATTTACGCTGCTTTCGGTAATAAATAAGATTTTATTGACATTACTCTGCAAGTTTTTGGACGATAAATAAGGTTAATTTTCTGAGAACCCGAATTTTAATACGGCGATTTAAATTCGGCCGTTGCCTTTTTCTTTCGTACCGTCTTCATAATAATTGATTGTGAATAATTTGCAGGAATGCCAATTTTAATGTATTTGACCAAGGAAATACACCAATGAAAATACATTATCAAGCGAACATCGTGAGCGAATCTGGTGCCTGGTCATTAATTTATTAATTAGATACTAGTCTACAATCACCATTGGTAAAGACAAATTATACACAACTAACAAGTAACCGCTAGTTCAACTTAATATAAAAATGTATAGATATGAAAATAAAGACGTAAGCAACAAAATTTTCCGGCGATGCTGTGAAAGTAGACTCACAATTAAACTTTATTTTTCAATTTAGTCCGCCTAACATCAATGCACTTATTACATCGTTTCAGCAACAATTCGATACCTCTAAAAATATTTGTTCAGTTTGTCCTTAAAATATGCCCTCACTGCAGCTTTCATCTACTCGTCGTCACTTAAGTGGCACTCGCGAAGGTTCTTTTTAAATTTACAAATAGCTGGTCGTCAGTGGACGCCATATCTGAACTATACGGAGCGTGATCAATTAGTTCGAATCGTCAGTTTCAAATTGCGACTTGTGCAATTCCTGCAGTATCACATGTGCATTCTTATGGAGCAAACGCAGTTTCTCACGTCTTTTCTCCCGATTATTTTGTCGTAATTTATGGAGGAGTGTTGCCTAATATTCCCCGTTAACTGTGGTGGTTAGTTCTTTAAAGTCTATGAGAATACTACCTTGACAATCCCAAGCTATCGTAGCCATCACTTTTTTTGTTGACTGACAGACCTTGAACTGTCTTGGCGACGTTTTTGCTTTACGCCTCCATTCAATAGACTCCCTTATGCACAAATCATAATAGAAACAAATTTTTATCCTCTGTGACAATTGTCTTCAACACTTCCACCAGGTCTTCTCCACAGAGTTCCAAATAAAAAATCGGGCATAACATTTAACACCACGCTGGCGCTGACTGCTGAAAGATGTCTGCGACTAACCTTGAACTAACTTTATTTACGCCTAAAGGTTCATGGGGGATTCGACGAATGCCTGTGTCTGAAAGCCCCGACATTTTTTATAATTCTTTCGCTTTTAGGCGTGGATCGCTTAACACCACATCCCCTACAAGGGAAATCTTGCTGACAGTCACCACTTCCACCGTCCTTTCTGCTCTTGCGTCATCTTCCAAGGATTCCTGCCCCATTCAAAACCGCTTTGATCTATCGTAGATGCTTTGGGGTGGAAGACCCTCTTGAGTGAGTAATTTAGTAACAGCGATATACTCAATTTTCGTGACTTCTGACATAATGATGAACAAGTGTCAGTTATGAGAAAACTAATTGACATAAAATTAATTTTTGTTTTTTCAACGGCTAATAAGGCTTGAGTTTGCGAAATTTTGACACGCTGCGATTCCCGGGAACTATGTTAGGCCGGAAAATTTTGGCGCTTGCCACGTATATATATATATATATATATATATATATATATATATATATATATATATATATATATATATATATATATATATATATATATATATATATATATATATATAAGTTACAAATCGTTATAAAATTTAATTTTTCATAAAACTAGACAGCCTCCACAGGTCGTCACTTTCAGGTACTAAATTTCTTAAATTCTAGAGAGAAGCATTGATCACTATTTCTGGAGTACCTAGTCAAAATGTGCTTAGCGCTAAAATATTGGAAGAGTACCGAAAAGAATGCATTTAAATAACCGATAAAAGAATGTTCTGAATGAATGGGTAACTTACCGTGATGGCGTAAAATAGATCCGGGTTGATGATTGTGGAAGCTACTTATACAAAAACACCTTAGACGAACATACTCCTTTCTTAAAAGTAAATAAATTTAAAGACTCTAATATAATAGCGAAAGGCAACATAAACTCAATAAATTTTTACGGGATATACCCTTCTTAGAATTGGCGAAATTATAGGTAAATTAGTTTTTAGTGAATTTTCGTAGAAGAAATTTGCTAATGAGTAGTTCGCGACTTTTGAAATATATATATATATATATATATATATATATATATATATATATATATATATATATATATATATATATATATATATATATATATATATATATATATATATAACTTAAAAAATAATGGGCCAATTTTAATGAAATTCGGTGAGTACCTTTCTTTTGCAAGTGACTTGAACCAGTTCGTTATCTAGGATAATCGCACCAGTTTTTTCGGGAAAATTTCAGGTTCCTTTTCGAAAAATTTTAATATCTCCGGAAACAACAAAGCAATAGCAACAAAATTTGTTGGACAGATTTATATTAGAAAAAGTAAACTATGTACCGAAATCTGGATCTCTAAGTTAAAAGAAAAAAGTTTTCAGCATTTAAAGAAAACAAGCTTTTGTGTCACAGGTGACCAGAACAACGCACAAGACCAAAATATTTTGTTGAGTTGAGTTGAGTTGAGTTTGAGTGAGTGAGTGTAAACACTCAACCACTCGGGATGGCACGAACTTGTAGTTCATTCACCACAGATTTTTGAATTGCAGTTGAAGGTTATTTATATTTATTATACCTATTGCTTATGTTAATAATTGGTATCTTACATATTTACACATCCATATATACACCATATATACACTATATGTACACACACACACATATATATATATATATATATATATATATATATATATATATATATATATATATATATATATATATATATATACACATTAAGACATCTTGTTTTTTTTTGGTTTTTTTTTGGTTTTTTTTTGTTTTTTTTTGTTTTAATTTTTTTTTTTTTTTTGGGTTTTTTTTTATTATTATTATTATTTTTTTTTTTGGGATAGACTGGGACACATTCTCGTCTAGGGACCCACCAAGGCTCACCAACACACTGACAGGCCACGGATTGAGAGGGTAGTACAGTAGGACAAACAGACGGAAAGCCTATGCTATATTTACATGTGTTTCACTTATCACTATAAACTAACAACAGCGTACTTAAATATATACAATAATTTATAATTATTCCTATATTTTTAAAATATCCCCATAACAGGATCAATACTTTTTTATTCTTAAAACTAAGTATATAATTTAGGTTTAGAGGAAATTGTATTTCTACTGTTTTCATCAACGCATGCATAAGTGTTTTGCGTTGATTTGTATACAAGCTGCATGAAAATACGATGTGTTCTAAATCACATATCGAGTCTCCGTCACAGTTACAGTAGGGAGTTGATTCTATTCCCAGACGATTTAAATGTGCTCCAAATCTGCCATGGTTCCTCTTAATTCTAATTGTGGTTGTTAATATGTTTCTCTCATTTTCGTGTAAATAATTAAGTTCACATTTTTTTGGTAATTTTGGATGTTAAAATTTATACCTGTTATTAGATTTTTCTGTGTATTTCACCCATTCTTTTTCCCAAAGTGTTCTGTTTTTTGTTTTGCTATGTTTAACAAAGTCTGTAGATGGGACCTTTATGCATTCTATTTGTGTTTGATTTCTGGCTTCTTTTGCTAACATATCTACTGTTTCATTGCCTTCAATTGTACTGTGACCTTTAACCCAGAGAAATTTAACTATCATTTTATCTTTACCGTTGTAGCAAATTTGTCTGATATTTTTCACTATCTCGTTTATTTTATTGTCATAGTGGCTGCTTTTAATTGCTCCTAATGCCGACTGGGAATCACTTATAATTATGGCATTTTTTATTTCTTTTTTATATGCCAACTCTACAGCTTTCTCAATGGCTAACAATTCTGCTGTAAATATTGAGCTTTCAATATGTAATCTAATTTTCGAGGATGCTGTTGGTTGTTCAACATAAAAGGCTGCTCCAACCCCATCTTCACTTTTTGACCCGTCGGTATATATTTTTGTGTATTTGTTATATTTACTTATTATGCGTTGGAATATTAGTCTGTTAACACATGGAAATTCAGTGAACTCTGGTATAATTACATCCAGTAAATATACCATTGCTTCATAGCTTAGTTGGAATTTCTGTGGCACTATATTAACTGTAATATGGTTTTGGAATTTCATGGTTTCATAGTACGCGTCTGCTAGTGGTGGATTATTCTTTTTGGACCAAAACTTATTTGTTAATGTCTCTATAAATAAGGAGTGAAGGTTCTCGATTTGGTTTTCGCTTCTGCTTCTTGTTTTGAGTAAGTGTTTTTCCGCTAGAAGGATTATTCTGAGATGAAATGGTGGTTCTTGAGTTTCTGCGAATATTATTGCCGTTGGTGTTGTCTTCATTGCCCCGATACAGATTCTAAGTGCCTTTAATTGTACTAGTTCAATTTTTTTAATGTTTATTTTGCAACTGCTACCATAAATAGTACAGCCATAATCCAAAATGGAACGTATATATGATCTATAAAATAGCAGGGCAACATTAAACGATGCCCCCCATTGGACATTGATTGTAGCTCTCAATAGGTTGATTCCACGTTCACATTTTCCTATTATATATTTTATATGTTCTGTCCATAAGAGCTTATTGTCCACGATCATTCCTAGATATTTGTAACTATTAGCAGTCTTTATATCTCCCAGGCTGGTTTGGATACATGCTGGTGCTTTCAAACGATGTCTAGTGAGAAACATGATTGAAGTTTTTTCAGTATTTATGTTAAATTCACGTTCATCAATCCATTTACTGATCACATGTGCGATACTTCTAAGCTGAACGAGACACTCGTTGTATGAAGACGCAACTGTGTATACACCTAAATCGTCTGCGTATTGGATGCACTTCGTGTTTGTGTCAAACAAGTCATGTAGATTTCTTGTATATAAGTTGAATAATATGGGGCTTAGTAACGATCCTTGCGGTAAACCTTTCCTTAGAATTCGGGGACCATGTATATTATTGTTGTTGTCCCTCAAAATATTTTGTGTGGACAACAAAATCTATTGTATGTGGGCTAGAGCGGGCGAAGAAACTTGGCGTTAAGCGGGCTATTACGAACAAAGTGGACTGTAATTTGCGTTTGTTAATTAAGTAACGTTTTTAATGAAAAGAGAAGGGGCAAAAGCAGTGGAAATTGATGCAAACTCGTGAATGACCAAAAAGCCACTTACCTTTGTGAATTTCTTCTCTTGTCGAGTACTGGACTCACAGAAACTCGTGCGTGTCCCGGAAAAGGCTATCCTGGGTTGCTGGTGCGTTTAATGGATTTGTTAAGGCTGGTTTGACTGTATCACACACACATATAATTTTAAGGTAGCGGTACTATACGATATCGCGGTTTTGCGTTGCTGACTACTTAAGTTGTGTTCTTCTTGACGATTCGTGGAATTCTGGTCTGTTCTTCTTATCGCAAAATAAAGATTATAAATTCCACTGCTTTTACACTATACGAGGAGCGAACATCCCGCCCGGCCAAAATGGCTGCTATAAGCAAGACATTTTTCTACACAACAAAAATAATTAACGCGAAGGAGAAGCGATAACATGCGGCGGATAAGAAAAAAGAGAACAAGAAACAAAATAAATGATTATCCCGGTTAGCAAGAATCCACAAAACAATAAAAAGACTTAAAATAAAAAATTAAATTAAATTAGAAACAAATACTACTACTACTAGTCATTAGTTGGCAACGGGCACAACTTCACCAAAGGGCGACGAAGGATACCATTCGAGGTCTTTACAATAGCAACTCTTACGACACCATCAGGACCAGGAATTAGAGACAATAGACGACCTAGTAGCCATTTAGAAGGCGGAAGTTTTTCAGCTTTCACGGCCACCATCGCCCCAATAGTAGGAAGAGCACCAGCGTCAAGCCACTTGCTTCGTTGTTGTAGGGTGTGAAGGTACTCCTTGTGCCAGCGAATCCAAAAATCATGGTGCATACGTTGGAGAAGTTGCCATCTTGACAGACGAGTTAAGGGGACAGACGACAAATCGGGAGTTGGAAGCGTAGAAACTGGCTCCATATGAAGAAAGTGTCCAGGAGTTAAAGCGTGAATGTCATCGATATCCGAACTCATGGGATTTAAAGGTCGGGAGTTCAAGACAGATTCTATAAGCGTCAGGACAGTGTAGAATTCTTCGTACGATAGGATTTGTTGGCCAACAACACGAGAGAGATGAGATTTTACACTCTTGATACCAGATTCCCAAAGACCACCGAAATGTGGGGCAGAAGGGGGGTTGAAATGCCAATGGATTCCTTCCCTAGCAGTTGCATCAGAAAAAATGCGTTTAAGCTCCTTGGCGGAGCCAACGAAATTTGTACCACAATCACTATAGAGATTATCACATCGACCACGACGAGCAATAAATCGTTGGAGGGCAGCGAGAAAAGCGTCAGTCGAAAGACTACAGGCAGGTTCTAGATGTATAGCCTTAGTCGCGAAACACACAAAGAGGCAAATATATGCCTTAGAGGTTTTAGCACCTCGGTATCGATTCATAGTGATCGCGAATGGACCACCAAAATCTACCCCAGTATGCGAGAATGGTTTGACTTGCGAAACTCGAGAAAGGGGTAAGTCACCCATAGGTGGCTGATAAGGTTGAGGCTTTATTTTCCAACATGGCATACATTTCGAAATAACAGTGTTTATGGCACGTCTTGCAGACAAAATCCAAAAATTCTGACACAACAAAAAATGAAGAGTGCGAGGGCCAATATGAAGATACCTTTTATGGTATTGTTCAATTAAAAGCACCGTGAGTCGGCACTTTTGTGGAAGTAAGAGCGGATGCTTTCGCTCATAAGACAAACTTGAGTGAGTCAAGCGACCACCTACACGCAAAAGACCAGTACTGTCTTGAAATACGGCGAGTTTTCTCCAGGACTTAGGGAATTTTTTACTAGATAACTCCTTTTCAAAGTAGACCGCTTGAGTGCGCTTGACCAGAAGGGTCAGAGCATCATGAAGCTCTAACCGAGATAGCGGTCCAAATTTCGCAATAGAAGAATGTCTAGAATTAAAAGCGAAGCGTAATACGTATGACAAAATAGACTGTATGTAATGTAAAGAAGAATGATTTTCTAACAAATCATCAAGCAGATTTTCTTCACCTGTAAATGTTAAAAGCGAAACTGTCCTTTCCTCAACAGAGACCTCTTCAGACTGCAGCTCTGAAGACGGGGAGCAGGCAGACAGCTCAGAACGACATAGTAGCGATGGACCATTGAACCAAATATCATGGGCGAGAAATTGAGAAGGATGAACACCTCGAGAGGCGATATCGGCGGGATTATTAGCAGAATCTATATAATGCCAAAATTCAGAAGAAACCCTTTCGTGAATGTAGGCAACTCGATTTGCCACAAAGGTTTTCCAACGATGAGGCGAAGATTTGATCCAACTCAAGACGATTTGCGAATCTGACCAGGCAAAAATTCTTTCGAAAGTCATGCGAGTCTGATAAACGTTCAGAAGAAACGATAGGAGTTTCGCCAACAAAACTGCACCACACAGTTCTAGCCTAGGAATGGTTAGTTTCTTAACCGGAGCGACTTTGGTTTTAGAGCAAACAAACTGAACAAAAACTGTTTTGTCAGGGCGGAGGCATCGTATATAAACAACGGCAGCGTAACCCTTTTCAGAAGAGTCACAGAACCCATGTAATTCATAACCACATCCAGAATGAGGTGGAAGGATTTTTCTAGGAATGCGTAAATTGCTTAGTAAACCGAGTTCATTTCGATAACGGTTCCAAGCCTCAACAATATGCGAGGGCGGGGTTTGGTCCCAATCTAATTTAGAAGTCCACAGCGACTGGATTAGAATCTTTTGAAAAATAGTAATAGGCGAAAGAAATCCAAGCGGGTCAAAGATTCTGGCCAGTTCCGAGAGCATGTTGCGTTTCGTACAGGGTTTCCCCAACGGCGAGACTGAGAAAAAGAATGTATCCTCAGAGGGACTCCACTGCAGACCGAGAATTTTTAAAGGAGTGTCGTTTGCCAGTGAACCAAAAATAAGCGGATTTTGCGACAAATGTTCCGGAGGTAAATGTGAAAGTAATGCGGAACAGTTACTAGACCATTTTCTAAGCTCAAAGCCGCCTCGTTCAAAAAGCGAGATCAGCTCTGACTGTAAAAGCTTTGCGTCTTCATAAGAAGAGCAGCCGGTTACAACATCATCAACATAAGTGTCGTTTAAAATGGCGGCAGAAGCTAGCGGGTAAGAGCCCCCTTCGTCATTCACTAACTGATGAAGAGTGCGTATCGCGAGAAAGGGGGATGGCGTTAGTCCATATACAAGCGTAACCAGGTTATAGTCCACCAAAGGTTCATCAGAAGCAAACCTCCAAACAATTCTTTGATAATCATGCTGTGATTGGTCGACAAGAATGTTACGATACATCATTTTGATGTCAGCACACAAGACATAATTATGAAGGCGAAAGTGACACAGAATTGTGGCAATATCTTGTTGTAGTTTTGGTCCAGTATGTAGACAATCGTTAAGAGAGCTTTGGTTGGGAAGTTTCGCCGAACCATTAAAAACTACCCTGAGTTTAGTAGACAAGCTATTTGGTTTCAAAATGCAATGATGCGGAATATAATATGCGTCGGGAGAATCTTTATTGTCATAAACACGTTTCATGTGGCCTAGTTCCAAATATTCTCTCATAAAAGCAGAATATTGGGTATACAAGTCCATGTTTCAAGCAAGGCGGCGTTCCAGGGAAAGAAATCTTTGGACGACGAGGTCGCGAATGCCAGGAAAAATAGGCAGCGACTCAGATTTAAATGGGAGCGAAACGATATATTTGCCAGAAGGAGAGCGAGATATTTTAGTCTTAAAATGATGTTCACAAAAAATATCTTCATTAGAGTGATGCGACGAAGTCGGAACACTTTCCACTTCCCAAAATTCCCTAAGAGTGCGATCGAGATTTGATTCAAAGTTACTGCACAAGAAAGAAAAGACAGCAGAAGAATGAACTGTGTTGCCAATCTTACCCATGAGAACATAACCAAAGACGGTGTTGACGGCATCAGGTTGACCTTCCCCACCGGAAATGCGTCCATTTAAAAGGATTTTAGAAAAAACGTCGGCTCCTAACAATATATCGACCTGACCTGGACGATTAAAATGGCGATCAGCCAATTTTAAATTGCGAATGTGAGACCAATTGGAAGAGCAAATAGCGGTTGCTGGCAAATTATCACAAATGGCGTTCAAGATCAATGCGTCGACAGTAAAATTGAAAGAATCTTGACCAACCGGTCTTCCAGTGAGCGTTACGCAACCACTCTGAGAAGAAGTCTGCATAGATGCCAGTCCTTTGATTGCAAACATGCAGTTTTGCTTAGGCAACCCCAAACGCTTAAAAGCCCTTTGCGAGATAAAAGACATCATACTACCTCCATCCAAAAGGCATCTCATAATCTGATAATTTCCATGGTTATCAAGAACTTCAATCAGCGCAGTGGCCAATAAGACCGTGGTTTGATTAGATACAATCCCAGAAGCAGCAAAGACCTGCTCTTGGTCGAGCGGAGCGGAAGGAACTGGAGATCTGGAAGGGTTATTACACACTGGCGACGGAATAGGCGCGGAGCTTTTATCAAAATGCAAGAGCGTATGATGACGCTGACCACACTTGCGACAGGACCTGGTAGATTTGCATTTGTTAAGATAATGTAGGCTACTTAAACAGTTGTGGCAAAGACGAGAAGATTTAACAAAATTATAGCGATCTTTTGGAGTTTTATTACAAAATGAGGAGCAATTATAAATAGAATGCGAAGAATCTTTGCAAAACACACAAGTATGTAAGATAGATTTACAATTTAAATTATCAGCGAAAAAAGCGGAAGTTCGAGGCGTTGGTCTAGCTTGCGATTTGTCAGAATATTTCTTTTGAGAGTGCGAAAGGAATGACTTCTGATCCATAGCATCACCAGCGATACAATATTTATTTAGAAAGTCAAGCAATTGCGTAAATGTAGGGACCTCGGTGGAAGCGTGGTCTAACTCAAATTTCGTCAACATGTTCCTGTCAAGGCGTTTTGACACCAACATAAACATAACAAAGTCCCATTGGTCTGTAGGAAAGCCTAAAGTGTTTAAAGCAGAAAGATTTTCCGAAATAATGTCTAGCGAATTGCGAATATTGACGTGGTCATCAGAATTAAATTTCGAAATGCTATCTATAGCATGCCAGTGCTCTTGGGCACGCAGACGTTTGTTAGAATAACGAGTGACTAATGTATTATAAGCTATCTGATAATTGTCAGCGGTCAGAGGCAAAGATCTTATTAGAGATAACGGCGGGCCTTCTACTGATATAGTTAGATAATGAAACTTTTCAATGTCGGAATATGCGGGACAGTCCTGTACTAAGGCATTGAATAAATCGATAAAAGTGTTAAAGGTTTTATAGTCACCTCTAAATTTAGGAATTTCTATTTTAGCTAGCCTTGCTTTAGCACCTTCATTAAGACCAGCTGTATTTGAATTTAGAATTTCCTGGACATTTGTTTTATTGTCAGGGAATAACCTAGAACAAATGGCTTTAATTTCAAAATAAGCGTCCATAAATCCAGCGTAAATAGTGTTTTCATCAGAAGCGTTTCCATGTTCACTACTTAAAATTGCAGAAACGATATTTTCGTGCGTTTGAATAAACTGTTCCCTTAAATAGTCGATTTCGGAAGATCTAACCCTAAGTAAATTATAAAGCGAAACATCTGACTGGGCTTTCTGGGCTAGAGAAGACAATGTGTCTATTTCAGATAGCTGAATATTGCGTTGGTTTTTGTATTTCCTTAATTTAGTGTCAGTCATGATATTAATTGAATAGGCCTCGTATATGGAAATATAACAGATATACGTACCAATGTGAAACAAAGAATTATTCAGGTACAAATTGATAAGAATGAAACAGAAGCAAAGAGCGATATATGCGTGAAATGATATGCGTCGACTCCTAAAGCCGTGCTCGTTGTTCAAAATAAAGCAACATTTAACTGAATGGCGGATTCTTGCGATAAGAAAATAACTTTTAAAAATTCTATAATTATAAAGGTTCTAGCGATATATACATGAAAATTGCGGGAAATTAATTTAAAATCTGAATTGAATACAGCTAAACCAGCGCGCTTTAGTTATTTTCAAAATTAACAAAGTTGAATAGCCAAATTTACTTGCGTATTATTTCCGAGACAAAAAAACTATCCGGCTCGAGAAGGATCAAGAAATGGGCTAGAGCGGGCGAAGAAACTTGGCGTTAAGCGGGCTATTACGAACAAAGTGGACTGTAATTTGCGTTTGTTAATTAAGTAACGTTTTTAATGAAAAGAGAAGGGGCAAAAGCAGTGGAAATTGATGCAAACTCGTGAATGACCAAAAAGCCACTTACCTTTGTGAATTTCTTCTCTTGTCGAGTACTGGACTCACAGAAACTCGTGCGTGTCCCGGAAAAGGCTATCCTGGGTTGCTGGTGCGTTTAATGGATTTGTTAAGGCTGGTTTGACTGTATCACACACACATATAATTTTAAGGTAGCGGTACTATACGATATCGCGGTTTTGCGTTGCTGACTACTTAAGTTGTGTTCTTCTTGACGATTCGTGGAATTCTGGTCTGTTCTTCTTATCGCAAAATAAAGATTATAAATTCCACTGCTTTTACACTATACGAGGAGCGAACAGTATGCCACAGACAAAGATTAAGTTTTCATGGCGCAAAGAGTCGAGAGATGCCAAAAATTACTTCTTTTTCGTCTTAAAACGGTAAACTCGCAATTTGAAACGTCAAAATTGGCAACTTTTAGACCAAAGAGCCTGAAACGAATAACCCGTATTCATTTCAGGCTCTTTGTGGAGAAAATGCGGCAGAAAGTGTGTTTTACAAGGCCTTAAATTTCAGCTTTAACCGTCATTGTCTTCATCTAACTAAAATATTTGCAGAAAATTATTTCCAAATAAACCCTTTCTTTGATGCTTTGGCAGTTTCAATTTTAGAGACCGCGACTTATATTTTTCTTTACTTCCACTACTTCAAATTTCTGTGAAAAGTTTAAAAACATTTTTTTATATATTTTTTTCAATTTGTGCGTGTGTGAGTGTGTAGGGGGGATGGCTTTGGAAAACAAGTTCCATTAGCCACAGGCTTATTTTTATATCACTTTTAGAAATGATAAAATGGTAAGATCTGTCGGACTTAAATAGCATAGTGGTTAGAGATTACAAGATAGATAATACTACATATTATAGAAGAGAGAAGTGATATGTTGATCTGTGCAATGAGTTAATTTATAAGTTAGGCTATTTGTGAACAATGTATAAACACATGTGTACCAACATACATATATATTTTATTTATTTATTTATTATTACCACTATTATTATATATATATATATATATATATATATATATATATATATATATATATATATATATATATATATATATATATATATATAATATAAATATATAATGGGGAAAACACAGGGACACAGTGCTTCAAGCCTCAAGCCCAGGAGCCAATCAGGGATACTTTTGGCAAAACAAACAAGACGTGGCTGCTATAAGAGAGGGTAGAAATACACACAGTGTTTTCTCAATCTTGTGCTTTGTAAAAATATATTTGCGAATTCACGTGCAAAAATTGTTTCCCAATTTACTTGAAAAAAATTGTTTAGCTAATTTGCATGTGAAACAATTTTTTTTTAATTTTCGTAAAAAGACTTTATGTAATCTTCATGTAAGATTACTAAGCCACGCTTTGTAAAAAATAATTGCAAATTTTTGTGCAACAAATTATTTGCAAATTGTGATGTAATTTTTTTTAGTTCTGTCAAAAAGCTTCCTGTGAATAATTATATCTTGGCAGGTGTAGTTTTTGTGTTAATTGTTTGAATAAGTTAGTTGGCTAGAAAAGTCCGACCACTTTTTCCGGGAAAATTTTAAGTTTATTTTCGAAGAAGCTTTGCATTTCTTTAAACAATAAAATTATTTTCATGGAATATGGTAGATGGTTTCTACTATAAAGGTTTTACTTCCTAGTAAATGTGATGTCTTTCATTAAAAAAAACACACATTTAACACAAAATGAATGTTCACTACGAATTTGCTGCGTCCAGACTCTTTTGTTGATATTTTTTTTACTTCTACTCAAAAACTTAAACATTTTTACTGTTCCGAATATGCACACATTATTTTATAATAAATGCACTGCAGAATGTATTTTGACTTAGTGTTGCACAAAAAATCCCGGGGAAAACTTCAACAGACCTTTTCTCATAATCAGCTTTGTGTGACATTAACCCTCCATTTACTTATGTCTTCAATTATTAATAGTTAAATACCTTTATTTAAGCAAGTAAATAAGTAAGAACCCTATCTATTAATTTTTTCGATACAGTGGCGTTTCTTTCACATTTGGGCGAAATTTCCAGTTTATCGCAATTTTTTGAATTCCAGCTTTTATTGACAATAATTAAATTACTTTAAATAATCAGTCCTCAAACATTGAACGCAATAAAGTTTTACATAAAGTAATCCAAGTTATATAAAGCTTTCTTTTGCCTTAATAATCGAAATTATGTTGTTTCCAGCAAATCGTATTACCTACTGCATTTCACTGCAGAAATGCACACTTATAAGAAAAGTCCGCCTCCTATCACTGTATTTATTTTAGTAACATATTGGTGGGAATACAAGAGAAAGGCATTAGGGCAGAATGTTTATGCTTAGCGCATACAACCCTCGCCTTCATATACAGCGAGTTAGCCGAGATGTTTAATTAGGTTGCAACGTGCAAGTGATATATTGACACAACTCCGTTACAGCTCTCCAGGATATTCCCTGAGATACGTGCTCTACAATGTCACTTCTGGCAGAGGATCATTAGAAAATGGATCTCCTATGTAAACGTGTCAGTCAATACTAGATAAACGTATTTTCTTTTGTTTACAGATACGACAGAATGGAAACGTTGTATGTTTGTTAACTATTTATACATCCTAGTGTATTAGCAGAAAAAAAAGTTGGATTTGCTCAATTTAGTCAAAAAAAAAAACGTTTTTTGGAAGATTATTAGTTTATGGCTTTCAAAAAATATATTTTACGAGCGGTAATAAGACCCTTCGTATTAATATGACAAAGTTTGATATGTTGATTTTAAATTTTTACGGGCGGTTTTAATTAGGCTGCTGAGTGGTTTCCGGCCTATTCTTCGGTGTTCGAACTCGCCTAGTGGGTTGCTAGGTGTTTCACCATCCATGATATATTAGCTGCTGGCTGCAGCTACTAAATGGTAATGGTATTCGTTCTAATCAGTTCACTAAGTGAGTTTGATTGCTCCATCACTGAAGAAGGCAACATCTACATATATCTAAACGTTTAGTAACCCACCAAGCGAGTTAGACTACGGTAGATTGGCCTGGAAGCGATTCCAGAATCCAAATCCCAATAGGTTGCTTATTATACAAGATATTAAAAAAGATATGTATCAAACTTATAGGTAGGCTTAAGTCCTATCAGACCAAGACCCCAGCGTTGACAGACCTAGTTATAGTATGATACCTAATATTTTTTCAATAGGTGTGTACTAGGTTAGAAAGTATGGAAATTAGCTAGTCTGAGGCAGGGTGACTTTAGCAGGCGCAGGTACGTTAGGATTGAAAAATACCACCCACGTTAAAGTATGAAAGCCAGTTTTAGTAATTAAGAACATTCACTAATAGAGAGGTAACGATGGTGAGACTTTAGTTTTTTTTTTAAATGAGCGCGAACTAGGGCCCCCCATATGGTAGGAACATTCCAATGGCCAGGGAGGTAAAATATCTTGGGGTGGTATTGGACTCTAAGCTAACCTGGAATGGTCACGTTAAAAAAATACTGCGTAAGGCAGTCATGACCCTAGCCGTCACTAGGCGGCTATAAGAAAAAACGTGGGGACTAAGACCTATTATGACCCACTGGCTGTACACACGGGTGTTCAGACCATCATTAACATACGCGGCACTGGTCTGGTGGCCTAAGGTGACACAATCCAGTGCCAAACAGAAACTAGGCAAGATCCAAAGGGTGGCTTGCCTGGGCATCACAGGGGCCATGTCTTTAACCCCAACAGCCGCCATGGCGGTATTGCTGGATCTGCCCCTTCCCCTACACTTACTTATTATAGGGGTGGCCAGGCTAGGACTATACAGACTAGCCTACAATGGTAGACTGAAGATCAACCCAGGCTTCAGGGGCCACTGCACAATTCAGGAGATCGTGTAGGAGCCCATGCTTGAAACGATGTCAGACTTCGGGAGCCCGCGAATCTGCAGGGAAAACAACTTTACAATGAAAATCCCCGACCGCGAGGCATGGCGGGAGGAAACTCTGGGAATACCACGGGACGCGCTCGTCTGGTTCACGGACGGATCCGGCGGGGAGCGTGGGACGGGGGCAGGTGTTTATTCGGAAGGACCGAGGGTATTTCATAGTATTTCCCTCGAAGCCCATGCAACGGTCTTTCAGGCCAAAATGTACACCATCCTGCACTGTGTGCGAGAGAACAAGCAGAGGGGCTACACCAACAAGCGGATCCTCGTAGCCACAGGTAGCCACGCAGCCCTTAAGGCCCTAAGTAGCCCACGGGTAATTTCCTGGCTGGTGAGTGAGTGCCGAGACGAGACGTGAGACCTGGCTGGGCAGAATGAGGTCACCCTCATCTGGGTACCGGGTCACTCGGGGGTCAAAGGCAATGAAGAAGCTGACAGTCTCGCGAAGAGAGGGTCAGCAGAACCATTTATGGAACCAGAACCTGTTCTGGGCGTGACAAAGAACACGGCCATGTGAGCCATTAAATCCTGGGTCAGAAACGAACACAAGGTGTACTGGGCAGACTGTCCAGGGCTCAGACATGGAAAGTCAGTAATTGACGAACCCAGTTCAAAGAGAGCTGTGGAGCTGCTAAGTCTTAGCAGAGGCCAGCTCAGAAACATAACAGTTCTCTTGACGGGACACATGGCCGTCAAGAAACACCTGCATAAAATGGGGTGGTTCGAGGGGGACCTCGCATGCAGACTCTGCGGCGAAGGGAGGAATCAGCCCAGCACATCTTGTGCGAGTGTAAAGCTCTGGACCGCAAAATACAACTGATCTACGGTTAGTCTAGACCGGAGACCGAGCAATATAAAACTTTACCCTACGAATCGCTGTGCAGACTAGTTCAAGTCACTGTGATTTTGAAATGGGTGGGATAAAAAGACTAAGGGCATGTACAATAATCTAAAGGCTGCAGCACTTTCGGGGCGGCGAAGTCACGGACGAGCCCGGAGGGGAAAAAGCCCCCCTAGACCTAGAACCCATATCCAAGATTCGTTTGAATTTGTATATATATATATATATATATATATATATATATATATATATATATATATATATATATATATATATATATATATATATATATATGTATAGCATTGTGAGATGTAAGACAGGGTCGCCATCCCAGTACGAAACCAGGTAGTATGTTATCACGATAGCTCCCAATAACACAAAATATTATAAAATAGAGCCTGTGTACAACCAACTAACAATTTTTAAATTGTCAGTCCTGGTCCATTTCCTCCCTAATATAGGGACAACGTATGTAAGGCTAGATGTATTCTCATCAAAAGTAGAACCGCACACCAGTTTCGCTCTAATTAGAGCTCATCAGTACGGTATATTAACTACAGCGATAACACACCTATAACACGCCGTATTACTTGATAGGTGTGTAGGTAATTTCAGAGCTAATTTGTACTGTATGGTTACTTATACAGTACAGATTAGCTCTGAAATTAATATACAAAGGATCCAACTTGGTAATAATGTTATGTTTTTTAAGTTTCAGTTTCTTGTACTGATACGGGACAGATTCAAAAGCGTTTACAAACTTTCGTTTTTTTTTTGACCTGGGTCTGTAGACGTTTGTCTCTTCTCTTGTGATGGTGCTCTCTTGTCCTACGTATATTCATACACGTTATGTATAGTGGCTCTGCAGGTTTATCGGCGGTGACTATATGACTCATGGCGTAAAAATTAATGAGCTTCCGTGTGTCATCATTTAAGCGGATATCTTTAACTTTACAAACTGTATAGTACGTTTGAAACTTGGGACTGTAGACAACATAACTGTAGTTTTTTTAACCACCAAATACAAAGACTGTTGTATAGCTCCGTATACTAGAGCATGGTTGCTGGGGTGACGGGAATGGTAAAAGGGGCCCACTTGTGGCCCACTTGCCTGAAGTTAGTCTCCCCACCACCGCTACTACTACTACTACATGATTACTTATATATTATGTAGAAAACTGTGTTGCCAATAAAAAAAATTCTTAATGCTGATATCGCTAGTTTTATTACCTATACACAACGAAACACAACACATACACGCGTACATGCAGAGTAAGAATAAATAGCAACTAATAATCTCGTCCGTTAAATTGTAAATTTGTTTGTTATATTTTAAAAAAAACGTGAAAAAGTATCAAACCAAACTCTCCTTGAGAGACCCTATAGAAGGTATATGGTGTCAGAGGAACCATGCCATCAGAGTCCCCATTCAGAAATACAATCTGGAATGTCAAGGAAATAATGACTTAAGACGCTCATTTGACACCATATTAACAAACATTTAAAATTTCAAATAACACATAACCACAACGCTTTTAT
Organism: Tillus elongatus; assembly: GCA_964006375.1. Classification (NCBI taxonomy): domain Eukaryota; kingdom Metazoa; phylum Arthropoda; class Insecta; order Coleoptera; family Cleridae; genus Tillus; species Tillus elongatus. The sequence goes on along the minus strand of OZ023267.1, from coordinate 60,855,887 downwards.
AAGTAACATCATTATTATAATCATAGCACAATGCAAAATTAACTTTTTTTTTGGACGTATTAATAAAACAAAACAAAAAAACTTAAAAATAAGGTATGAAACTTACCTCACCTTGATAGACCCTATAAAGAGCATATGATGTCAAGGGAACTATACCATTAGAATGCCTATTAAGATAAGGAATCTAAATGTCAGGGAAAGGAAGGATTGGCACCTTAATTTGTGAAACTATAGAAGAACAATTTAAAATTTCAATGAATACAAGTTAATTATATTTCTAATGAAACTAAATATATAAGCTGCCAAGTAATTTATAGCCCAAGACCCCTCATATTCAAAAGCGCTACACAGACGCATGAAGTAAGCAGTATAGCTAGAAAAAATACATATATTTTACACGAGGCCACAGAGGATTCTTTGATAGCCTTCAGGCAAAAGTTTCCTCACGAAATACACTGTATATACCTAGTTTTTGAGGATAACAGCTTTCGTTGTAGAGAAATGTTATCGATATCCGAACAGATATTAGCGTGCATTCGTCTAGAAAAAGTTGATCTTCTCTTTTATACCTAGAGTGGAGCCATACGGGAGATGTTGAAACGCTTAAGAAAATATTCATACTTACTTGTGCTGCTCACCAACAGCATAAGTATGTATTTTTTTAATATCGTCATTTTCTGCATAAACTCCTATTTACTATTTATTGTTTAACAAATAAGTTGTCTCATATACTTGTATCTAGGGATCAGGTGTCAAAAAATATGTTCGCTTTTACTGGAAAGGAATGACGTTATCAAAATGTGTCATCTCAAAAAAAAAATACTTACTCGAATATACTTTTCAAAACCTTTTTAATATCAAACATCTCATGTCTAAGTTGTCCCAAACAGTGGAGATAGGAATTGGTACAAAAAAACACAATTTGAATATAATACTCAAGACTTTTAATTAAAATGGTCACATGCGTAAGGGACTCTAAAATATTATATACCACACACACTACAAAAAGTTACTCAAACTTTTTAAAACTTTTTTTTGATTCCAAATCATCACATGCCTGAATTGCTCCGAATATTAGAAACAGAAATTATACAAACAAACAAAACAAAAATTTGAAGTCTAATCTTCAAGACCTTGAATTTGAATGGTCAGATGATTAAGATACTCTAAAATATGATAAACCGAAAACGGTATGCATAAAAAAAAATTAATTATAATTTCAAGATATGAAACTGATGGTTTTCCGATACAACATGCTATCCATAATTTGAATTAATATTATGATGTTCGACTACCCTTTTAGAGAATGGCCTACCCGTTTTGCCAATGTAAATTTTTGTACAAGTGCCACAAGTTAATTTATAAACGCCGAATTTTCAATCATTATTTATTTTTGATTTTTTTTATGTGTTTATGGTATTGCAATTGCAGCCCATATATTTAAGGAAAATTGCTGTTGATGATGCCGTTCAAAAACTGAGTGGGGATTTTCGTCAGCCCAAATATGGCTGTTACGAAAATTAACGATCCCGTCGCGCCTAAATCTAGACTCGTCAGTGAACAATACACAATTCAACTCCACATTATTATGTTGAACAAACCATGGGCAAAATTGTAGGCGAGGTATAAAACCTCTTTCAGGCGATATTGCCTGCACACGTTGGATGTGATATGGACGCAATTGTTGCTCGTGAAGAACTCGCCATATCGTTGCATTGGATGCTCTTAGATGATTGGTCATTTGCCTAGTACTTATTTTGGGATTTTGTTCAATTTTCTCCAGAACAGCCTCTTGAAAATCAGGATTTCGTGCACTTCGTGGTCTGCCTCGATCAGCAGTAACTATATTAAGGGTACCTGGTAATATATATATATATATATATATATATATATATATATATATATATATATATATATAGATATATAGCAATATATATATATATATATATATATATATATATATATATATATATATATATATATATATATATATATATATATATATATATATATATATATATATATATATATATATATATATATATATATATATATATATATATATATATATATATATATATATATATATATATATATATATATATATATATATATATATATTCGAAAGAGGCATTAGATAATGGAAGTATGTACCTGTTTCTCGCAGACGGATGTCAATCCGTTGAAACATCCTTCTGCCTGGAATTCTCCGATTTGGGAAGGCTGCTTCATACAGTCCTTTCGCGTCATAACAATTACCAAAAGCCCGTGAATACATAACATGCATGTCTGCTAGTTCATTGTTGGTAAAGACTTCCATATTTAATTAGAAAAATTACGGACAATACAATTAATTACTTAAAAATAGTGAGTAGTCTCAAACACGAAAGTCAAATGTAGCATATCTCACGACGAAAACGCAAACGTCAAGCCCCGTAACGATGGAAACCACTTTGTTAAATGGTTTGTTATCATGACTTTTTATTTTACCTTCATGATTGTGTCTTGTCAGTTCTTTTTTCTGGTAAGATTTTAATTTTTAACTAGAGAATAACAAGAAAATTAAGTTTATACATACTGATAGCAATTAAAAGGTGAAAAATGTATTCCTATGATTTGTCGCAGTATTAATTTTTGAGCGACATCGACATACAAAAATTGAAATGTCTCGAAAATGGTGGGTCTGAGAGATTTAAAACAAATATACACTTTTTGCTTACAATTGATAAGGGCTGCAACGTAGCTATACGGTAGGTCGATATTACTGGGTGTCAAAAAATTATAGCCAATTGAATGCAAGCCATGTCTTACAGGTGGCGCCCTCTGCCAGCAGTGTTATTAATAGTAACATATTTAAACTTCTTGCCCTCGAAAACGCCCCCATGCCAATTTTCACGACAACATTTTACTTTGACTCGGACTTATTAGTGAAAAACTGACAAACACAAATAACTTTAACACGCTGTACTTAAAAAACTAAGCATTTGCGGACCCATGTTTATATGAAAAAATATTTTTCTTATTTTTTTATGCTGAATGTACACCTGTAACATGGATCATCATTTTTGAAACACCCTGTATAATGGATATGTATTAATATAATACAATATATTATATAAAATAGTGTAAACCAATTTGGTCATTTACCTTTTTATGTGTTTACCTAATGAATTGGAAGTTTTGAACGCAATGTTTAAATTTTGTTTTCTTAGAAATTTTTAGAATTTTTTAGTGGGTTTGCCGATATATGTTAACGTGTTATATAATATTGTAGGGGGTAATTGTTGGAAAAACTTCGTTAATTGTCTTGTTAAACTGTTTTTTTTTCAAATATCATCTACAACTTTCGGCTCATAATTATTATTAACTGCAATTTGTTTAATGATATTCATTTCTTTAGACAAGTTGTTGTGTAACATTGGAACGCTAATTAGTCTATGAATCCTACTTTTTTTATTTCGACAACACACCACGAGGGCTTACAGCCTAAATACTATCGTACCGTGAGTGTCGACAAGGAGGAAAGAGGCAACTTGTTAATTCTGGACTAGAAGTTTTGGAGGTTTGGAGGAGAAGGAAAAACATGCGCCGGCAAGGAATTCCACAACTTGGAAGTCCTCGGGACAAAAGAGCGGGCATAACAAGATGTTCTATGTCTGGTGGCCTGGACAGTGAAAGGATGCATTCGCTCTGTTCCCTGGTAGATCTGTTGGGGGCAGCAGGTGGAGGAACTATGGAAGAAGGCTCCTCTGAGCATTGCCCGTGTAGATATATATATATATATATATATATATATATATATATATATATATATATATAAAAGAGAGAGAGAGGTGGCCAACGGCACGTCGGTGGGCAAGGTATGGCAGCCTTTGGGTGAGGGTAGGGTCACCAATGAGACGTATAACTCTCTTCTGAATGGAGTCCAGGATAGCGAGTGTAGAAGCGGCAGCAGCACCCCAGATGGGGGAGCAGTATTCGAGGTTTGGCCTTATTTGTGAAGTATATAAGGTATAGAGATTAGCTGGTGAAAAGTATTTGCGAGCCCGTAAGAGGAAACCTAATTTCTTAGCAGCCGCTTCTGCAATTGATGTGACATGTTGGTGCCAATTGAGATTTTGATCTACAGAAATGCCAACATGTGAAAAGGACTCACTACTTTGAATAACTTGATTGTTCGTTGTGATGGTTCTAGGGCTGGTGTATCTTTTATGAGAAAGAAAGCAAGACTGAGATTTGGTGGGGTGGAATTGTACAAGATTTCTACTTCCCCAGTCTAATATTTTTTGAAGATCCACGGAGACAGAACCCTCCATGTGCCTGCGATCCTCATCTAATTGGGCCAAAGAGACAGGCTTAGAATATTGTATATTTGAGTGAAAGGTGCTGTCGTCCGCGTAACTGTGAACTGACTTGGATGTGCTAGAGAGGAGGTCATTGATGGGGAGAAGAAACAAAGTAGGGGCTAAAGCTGAACCTTGAGGAACTCCTGCATTAATTAGATGTAGTTTAGAAGAATAGCCATCCGCAACAACAGAAATGCTTCGGTTGGAGAGGAAGTTTGCTGTCCAGGTACATAGTTTTGGTGGTAGGCCATAGGCCGGAAGCTTATTAAGCAGCGCTGCGTGCCAGACCTGGTCGAATGCTTTGGATATGTCTAGAGCGAAAATCTTGGATTCACGGCGTAGTTCCATAGATTTGTTCCAAGAATGGGTGACAAAGGAAAGGAGGTCGGTAATTGATCTGCGCTGACGGAATCCATACTGCCTGTCGTGGATTAGACTGTGTTTTTCAAGAAATTTTAGTAATTCGGTGTTTATATACTGTTCCATCACTTTATAGATGACTGGAAGGAGATAAATAGGCCTCTTGTAAGCTGCTAATTTATAATTAAATGGGTGCATTGATCTAGAGTGATTTTGATATCTGTATGTGACAACAATTTCTCTAAAGAACAATATAACTATAAATATTGTGGCGGTGGTTCCGACCGCAGTGTTTCCGTCAACACTACTCTATGTTTCTGCATAAATACTCTTGACAGTTAAACGTTGCGTTACGTTATGCGACAGCCAGCTGTCAAGAACTACGGATATAAGAGACACCAGGCAATCTTTTTCTCTCTCCTCTCTACCAACCGCGACAGTTATCACACGTCCTCTACGCTCGGTCAGTTATCTGTTATGTAGTCATGTACTTGTTATAGTTAAATGTAATTGTAATTGTTCTAGTTAAATGTATCATGTAGTTTATTCAGTTAGTGAAATAATAAAGTATATTAAATGTTTACGTATGGATTTAATATCAACAAGTGCAATTAACATCCATAAATATCATTAAACAAATTGCAGCTAATAATAATTATGACCCATAAATTGTAGATAATATTTTAAAGAAAACAGTTTAACAAGGCAATTAACGAAGTTTTTCCAACAAATACCCCTAAGAATATAAAGTATAACACGTTAATATATATATATATATATATATATATATATATATATATATATATATATATATATATATATATATATATATATATATATATATATCGGTAAGCCCACTAAAAAAGTGTCAAAAATTTCTAAGAAAACAAAATTTAAACATTGCCTTCAAAACTTCCAACTCATTAGGTAAACACATAAAAAACAAGAAATCAAAAATAAATAAAGATTCCACATCGAGCGTTTATAAATTAACTTGTGGCACTTGCATAAAAATTCACATTGACCAAACGAGTAGGGCATTCTCTAAAAGGGCAGTTGAACATCATAATATTAATTCAAATTATGGAGAGCATGTTATATTGGAAGACCATCAGTTTAATGATAACTTTGAAATTTTACATGTTGAAAATAAAGGCAAGAAATTAAACTTTTTGGAAGCACTGGATATTAACAAATATATGCAATCGGGATTATTACTAAACGACGAGCTAGATATCATTAGCTCCTCTTTACTAAACATATCTACTTAATGACACTGTGTAATTTTTTTGTGTGTATCCTGACTACACGTACTGTTATATTCCTTTCAGAGAATTCGATTATATTATAATTTGACTTCTATTTATCACTTGTATAACCCTAATGTTATTTTTAGAACTACTTATAACGATCAAATTTTGGATGTACTATGTATTTGAGTTTCTGTTGCATCTCAATTTTATCTAGTAATCTCTGATGAAGCTATTGTAGTAACGAAATTATAGTCTGACTAAATAAAGTTTTTTTTAAAATCTAACCCTGTGTGTTACTCAACCAATTGTGACAGGTTGTCATCAAGTATCGGCTAAATCAAGTCAAATATATTTTTAGTATACATTTTACAGTACACTATTTGACAAATAAATTTTAAAATTGTTTTTACTGAAGACGCAATTTTAAATACAATAAATACTAAAATTTTCACGATAACATTGGGATGCTTTGATTTACTGAATTTCGTTTTATTATTTGATCATTCGATTTTCAATCGCAAAACTTTGATTTCATTTTAACAGAAAACAAACACCGCTTTATCTGAACTGACCATTGAATCTTTGTTTTCTTACTATATTTGGGTAAATTAAACGTAAACACGGCAATTTCTAACATAATAAGCGCCGATAAAAATATATTATAGAAATACCTTATTATTGTCACAGTCCAGAGTCGATATCGTCTTGTTAAGGTGACAAACTTATCCAGTTTTAAACAAAAATGAGATCGTGTTTAAAATGTATACAATTTTTACGCTATTGTTTCTTCGAATGTCGAAGTAAAACAAAAAAAAACGATACATTCATCGAGCGGGAATAGATCTCGGAACTTTCTGCTTAGAAGACAATGAAACCAATGAGATACGGAAACTAACGCTTTATATACATGATACTTTTCATGCCTCATATTTTACATTACATTTATTTATGTTATATAAAAAGTAAACCTAACAATTAATTACAGAATTAATAGAATTGTGACTTGAAACACATTCAATGACTGTTTCGGTCTTAGATGACGTCTTATGTTTGAGTTTAAAGATAAAAGAACAAACTGTTTTAAAATCATTTTTATAGAGACGTGACTTGATTTTGTTTACATTTACATTATATTAGGCTACACTTTTTCAAAACTGATTGGATCCCCGAATTAAATCACTTGGAAAATTTCATGCCGTCTGTATTTGCGATATTTGCGGCCGAGATTTCACGATTGTAGGTTCGGGTGGTATGTTTTATGCCTGTTATTTATTTTGTTTGGTTACCGTTGATGTATGATTGATACCTGTTCTATGAATCAATATACGCATGGCAGTTAACTAATCTGTCTTACAGGCATTGGACTTTAACCATTAAGTCGTTTCAACGCATGTCTTTAAGATTTTATTTTTAATTTGGAAAACGTCCTCAATTTTGTGAATTTACCAAATTACTTCAACATAGGTTTATTCACACTATTTCTAGCCACATGTAAAGTGCCATTCCAATTACTCTAATACTTTCAAAAATATTTTTGTATAGTTTTGGGTGAAAATTGTCCGTTAGAGCTAATTTACGAACTCGTCCGCCGTCTTCATGCAATGAAGATATATGCCAAGTTTCGTTCAAATCAGTTGAGTATTTTTTGATTTACTGCTACTACATACACACACAAATATATATATATATATATATATATATATATATATATATATATATATATATATATATATATATATATATATATATATATATATATAAATTCAAACTCACCTTGGCTTTGGGTTATAGGCGCTCATTTCAAAAAATGTTCTGAAAGTCTTCTCATCGATACCTCTCTATTAGTGACTTTTCATAATATAAATTACGAAAATGTACTAAAAAACAGAACCGTTTAACAAATTAGTTTCAATTATCGAAACCATTTTTAAATCTTGTCAAATATTTATCCTGGCTTTCTTCTAGAATAAAATAATTGTACTGTACATCACCATGTCGCTTGTAATGAGCAAACATAATATGCTGGTAGGAAAAGGAGTTTTAATTTGTTTCAATCAAGAGATAAAGTCGTTTCTCTCTGATATATACAAGCTTCAATCAACGAAGATAAGGTTTACGGTTTGTGACGTAACTCTATAACAAGAGCAGACTGGTTCATCAGCTATGCCTATTTTATATAAATGAGAATTGAAATCCACATGATTTAATTTTAGTGAATCTTTATTTATAAAAATTCACTAATAGAGAGGTATCGATGGTGAGACTGCAAAAATTTTTTCAATGAGCGCGAACTAGGACACCTAGAACCCATATCCGGGGTCAATTTTAATTTTTATATGTTTATATATATATATATATATATATATATATATATATATATATATATATATATATATATATATATATATATATATATATATGTATCCGTCTGATAACTGAAAAAATAATTAACCGATTTCAATGAAACTCGGCAAGTGCCTTTCTTTTATTAATGGCTTGGGTGAGTTTGTTAGTCAGGAAAATCGGACGAGGTTTTCCGGGAAAATTTATATAGAAAATTGAGTTATTCAAATTTTAATTTTTCTTTCGATATTTTTTTTCTCTGAAAATTACAAAGTTATTTTAATAAAATTTGGTGGATATTTTGCCCTAGTAAAGACGTTACTACATACCAAAATTAAACTTTCTAAGTTTATAGAACATTGAGTTATTCAAAATTGAATCATTTAATAAAAATTCACTACCATAACGCACTTGCTGCGTCCCGAGATTTTTTATTCTTGTTATGGTTGCCATAATTTTTTTCGGGACAAAATTTTTTTGTCGATATGGCATTATCTTCGGTAATTCCTTATGTATGAGGGTGCACTGATTATTTGGATTAGCCACATAATTTCTGTATTCTTGCGAATGCAATCTAAACCTCTTACTTTTTCTGTAATAATAGTTCTTCCAGACTTGAACTAGAGCACGAAATGCTGGCAATATGGATTTAGCATTATTTTATTTGCTTTTCCCTTTTCATGACAAGTTTAAGCTATGCTAAAATAACTTTTGCTGCTGGTAAAATACAGAATTGACTGGAGTCGATTTTCCTCCGACCAGAAACTAATTTTCATAAATTTAATATTATGGTGTGGTAATACCAAAATGCGTATAACCGTATACATATAATATGAATACCGTAATGTAAGAAGAAACCAAAGAGAAAAAATTAAAGGAAACTTATATAGTACTAAACAAGACACCATATAAATAAACATAAACTGTTCCCTATAATGGAGTGGCACTGTAGTGGTAGACAAGAATCCTCCGTGGGAGTCTAGCGTCTTAACCACGTGTATACATGACGCCGCATTCCGCCTGGAGTTAAGAACCTTTGGAATCCGGGAACTTGCACTCTCTATATATTGAGTGTAATCCGACTTCGACCCCGAAAAGCACTTGCCATTTCTCAGTCTTAAGCTAGACCCCCAGCCTATGATACTCCTCACTTATTAATGACTGTATATCATATTATCGCACTCCAATAAATAACAATGCTGGAGGTAAATAAAATAATTTAACTTTAAATCAGATCAGATTATCCTCCAACTGTGTTAATTTGCCTTTATGTTTGAGGGCATGAGTTATACAGGGTGTCTGTAAAATAGAAGGACAGTTCCCAAAGAAAAATATTCTAGGAAGAGATACATTTATTTCTACCAAACATATCCATTATCAAATGCCTTACTCGCCACATTCCAAACTTTTTGTATGGTTCAACAAGTTTAAACTAAAAAGCAATTAACGACTTATCATCAGTTTATATTTACATTCTTAGACAAATATCTACAAAACAAATTCTCAAAAAACTCACAACTCACAAAAATACACTCGACCAATCTGGATTTATAAACCCGATAAAGGGGACGAACTAAGCAATTTATGCTCCTCGCTATACCGGTCAGGTGACTGTGTTCGAAATAATAATCCCACAGACAGCGCCACCTTCATTACTGAAGTTATCTTATTATTAGGTATGGAAACCTATGTTCCGTAATCCTGAAAAGATGTCAATTCTATATCAAAACCCGCTTTAGGAAAGCTTACTGAAAAGCAGTACTTACTAAAATTATGCCTACAATATTTTCCGGAAAAAGCTAGCAGCAAAACTGATGCCGCCGTTGTATCAGCAATAAATAGCATGAACACATAATTTATTAAACCAAAAATGATCTTCAGCAATCAGCAGGAAACAAAATGATCGGATGTTTGAACAATTCCCGACGTTTCTGGTCTATGGGAAAAATTAAATGTAATAGTCTCGCAGTCACCTAATTTATTCCATCATGCAGTATTTGCTGTATCGTCAAAAAACGTTTATCTGTTTGCCTGTACTGATAAACAGGCATTCTAAAATTTATTCATAAAAACGCATCAAGACCCAAATGACTCGTAGCTGTAGTTCCTATAATGTTTTCTCCATTTTAATCCTCCTTTTTCAATGACTTATAAAGTGGGAGTATTTCCATGTTCCTGGAATCAATCTCGAGTTCAGGCTGGAATGGGAATCAAATCCGAGGTAGGGAAGTATCATCCAGTCTTTATTCTCCCAGGTATGTCTGGAGTAATGAAAAACGTTATCAATATAAAGCTAATAAAATACCTAAAAAATTAAACGACCTAAGTGGTCGCCAATAGGGCTTTCGTAAAAACCAATCTAGTGGCGATATTTTGATGTAGATCACTCATGTTTGATCATGCACTATAATTGGATATGTCTAGATCATACAATCGGGTCTGGCATGTAACACTCCTCAATAAACTTCCAGCATACGGATCGCCTTTGAGACTATGGCTATGGATCTCAGGCCTTCTGAAGGAGCGCTGATTACATGTTGTTGATGGTGTTTCATCGGATAAATAAGCAGTTAATATCTGCATGCAGAGAAATTAACAATGGTTTGAAAGTCGTAGATATAAAAACCTAAAACTAAGAAAATGGTGGATTATGTTGGAAGTATTAAAGTTACAAGAACATATAAGGTTAAGAAAGGTGAGAAGTAAAGAAGAGTACGGTAAATGTAAACAACATACATACTTGGAGACTACTTCTCTGGCTATATCCATATTTTCAAAGGCGATCTGTATGCTGGAAATTTATTGAGGAGTGTTACATGCCCCACCCAGTCGAATGCTTTAGAGATGGTCTAGTCTGTATGTAGTATGGACCAGTTTCACAAAGTAAGGGCAACAACAATCAATGAAATGTAAACAAATCTAAAATATGATCACACAGAAATGTTGGAAATCAAAAGGAAGATAGATGCAAACAATAGTAAGAATTTGAAAATTACAGAGGGCGTTTTAAACAGTAAAATCCAGCAGCAGGTGAAGAAACTAAAGTATAGACCAGAAACAAAAAATAAACTCATCAAGGACAACGAAAGAGGTTTACTACTTAAAAAACGACTTCGCTAAACACTAAAAAGCCTATTACGAAAATCATAATTATATAGAGAAAAAAAAAATATAGAAGATAATTCGAACGACCTGTTAACGAATAATTTGAGAAAGCCCTAACACTCCTCACACAAGAAAAAATGTTTGGTGTAGACCAGGTAACAGCGAAACGTATGAAGATTTCTGATGCAGCAAAAAAACTGTCCTGACCTGACCTGGGCTAAGCTGGGGTCGCCTATTTCAAGAAATAAAGTTTTGGGAGCCTTGACAGACCTCACACAAGACAAAATTTTTGGTGTAAGCCAGATAAGATAGGAAATTCTGAAGAATTCTGGTATAAAAGGACCTGCTTAGGTGATCGCAAAAAGTTACCAATCGGGAGTGCTGACGAATAATATAATAAAGAGTAAAAGTATTCAAATCCCTACTTTAAATAGAGATCTGTCACATTGGCCGCCATTTAGGCCCCATAGCCAGCATAATGTAGTTAAAAAAACACCAGTCGACCTTACCCTCTGACATCAATGAGTGGTAGCAGTTCATGTAGTTTACAGCAGTTTGTCCAAAGCATTAAAGCTTTGGTTTAGCCGACAGCAGAGAGTGGTGTACCATGTAAAATGCGCGAGAGTAATCAAAGTGCACTATAGTGTTAGTCTACAAAAGGCTTCAAAAATATCATTACGAACTAAGGCCAAGAAAAAAGAAGTATCTTATCCACCACGAAAACTAGCTGGCACAAAGAGAGCACGTTGTTTTTAGTTATGTAATAAATAATAATAAATTATATATATATATATATATATATATATATATATATATATATATATATATATATATATATATATATATATATATATATATCTTTTGGAATATTGCACTACACCGTAATCACTTTTAAGTATACACTGTATTTGTTTGGTGTAGGTTTGTGATTTCTTATTGGTTTGCGTGGACTGCAATTTCGAACGGTCCCGGTTCATCATCAGCACACTACTGACTGTTATCGCTCCTGTGTGGTCTACGTCTGAGATTGTACGTGGCGCTTGCGCCGAGAGCTTCTATTGGTCGGTTTACTGTTCTTTAATTGGTTGCGCCTTCGGACTGTGTCGTGTGTATCGGTCTCCTGTCTTGATCACTGTGGTTTGATAATTTGTCTAATTGTATGACCTTTATTAAGTTTTGTTTAAATGTTTGTACTTGGATTTGTTCTGGCATCAATTGTTTCTTATTGTTCGTTTGTTTAATGTAGCATTGTTCCCAGATTTCCATTTTTTGTGGTCTTTAACATGTTTCATTAGTTGTAATTGGGTGATGTCTGTTTTTTTTTGTGTTTTGTGTTGTGAATGTGTGTAGCTACGTTTTATTTGTAGCTAGGTATGTGGATTTTATCTAATGCTGTTATATGTTCCTTGAATCTTGTTTCTATTGATATTATGTCATTCCTTTATATTTTTTATTGCATGTATTACATTTTATTTGATATATTCCGTTTAATTCATGTAGGTTGTGTTCTTGTTTTTTATTTATTTTGTTTATTATTTTGTTATTGGTTTTGTAGCTCATTTTTAAGTCATATTGTTTGAGGGTTTGTGTTATTTTTTTGATGTGGTGGTTATAAATGAATGTTGTGTATTTTGTGTTTGTTTCTGGTGTTTTGTTTTTGGTTTTGTTGATTTGTTTGTTTTTTATTTGTTTTACTAAATTTTCTATGGTTTTCTTGTTGTATCACTTTCTTTCTGTTATTTGTATTATGATGTTTTACTCCTTTTCTCGTTCGTCGTTATGGACTGGTACATTTAGCATTATGTTTATTAAGTATCTGTATGCGGCCATTTTGTGTGTGTCTGGATGTAGTGAGTGTTTAGGTATAGTGATGTCTGTTTGTGTAGGTTTTCGGTATATTTTGTATTCAATCTGGTTTTCTTTTCTGATTAGTGTTAAGTCTAGGAAGTTTATGGTGTTGTTTGATTCTTTTTGTATTGTAAATTTTATGTTTTAGTGCATTAACTAGAAAACATAAACATAAACAAAAACACAAGAAGAACATTAGAACAGTTCTAATTGTTGCGAGAATGCATCTAGCCTTATATATTTTGTCCCTATATTTTCTATATAATTTATATATGTTAATGACCTTAGTAGTCGAGATACAATTTTCTTTCTCTAAAATAAAAAAAAGATATATTGCACAATTTCTTTTAATTACTATTTTTCGATTAGAGTAAGCCATCACATATATGTATGTATAACTATTTATTTATTTGTGCTTTAATACAGTTTGGGGAATTGCATGGATTTTCTAGGAAGTTTTGGGGAATTGGATGAAACTCAGGGGAATTTTTGGGGAATTCGATCGAATTTCGGGGAACTTTGGGGAATTGCAGGCAACTTAAAGGAATTTCCAGGGTGTTCCGAAGGTTTAGGGGTATTTCGGGGAATTTCAAAGAATTTTAGGTAATATTGGGAATTGTTTCTGAAAGGGGAATTTTAATGTACAATTTTTTTCAGTGATTTTCCCCTCGGCGAATTTTCTTGTACAAAATGTTCTTTTAATAGCGAATTTTCTTATTACTGGGTTCAATTAATTTTTTTTGAAGAAACATTTGTCGCGAATTTTTGTATGAAAATGTATTCAATTGGTGGAATATTTTTTTAAACGAAATTCGTGGAGAATAAGGTTTTAATTGATTTTCGTGCTGCTTCCATTAAAAACACACATATTTGCTATTGTATTGTATGTATTATTTTGGCTATGGATCACATATAGCGCAAAACATGGGGTACTGTAAAAATAGTAATGTTTCACTTTTTAAATATTCCAAAAGTTCAAATAACACCAGCACAAATGTAAAAATACAGAGATGTTTATTATTATTAACATAAACTGTGTGACTTTTATACCTTATATAAGCGTATTTTGTACAAGATTCAAAGTAATAGTGATTGTAGACATAAGAAGGGTTTTATTCGAGTAGAAACAGCAAAGCGACTCGTTTTAGAGGATAAGTAGTCAAGTACGTAGGACTTCTGAACTGAAGGCGAAAGGTTCTGAGTCTAATTACCTCTCGAGAGATTCATTAATCACAACTCCAGTAATTACATTTGCCAAGTTTATACATACACATTATACAGCAGAGAACCAAGCTGCCTTCGGCACAAACAGACTAATACTGATCTGATAAAAGACAAAAACCATTCTTGGTTATCATTTCTTCAATTAGCAGGCCGGGAGTTCAGCTCCATACTTCTATCTTAGTTATTTATCATCTGCTGTATTTTAAATTGAGAATAATAGTACTTCTTGTTTTACCAAGCAATTATAATTTTCTTTAGAATTGATATTGCCAGCAGGTAACAATTTACTTAATTCGAATTAAGGTTCTGCTGTTACCTTGTCGTAACAGACTTTAAAAGCTACTAGAAGACAATACTGTACAAAATCATCTACATATGGGTTACTGAAACATTCTCATACGCTTTGGCCCATTTTGTAACCGGAATGCCACAAGTTTTATAGTTAAACTGTTCATCTACGTTTTAGAATAATAATTATTATTCAAAATTTGAGAACAAAAAATCAAGGTCTGTACGCAGCTGGTACGGTCTGGTAGCGAATTTATATGAAAGTATTTTTAATATCAAGTATGCTTTCTAGTGAATTTTCATTAAGAAAATTCACTAATCGAGAGGTGTCAATGGTAAGGCCTTTTGAAAATTTCTTCAAATGAGCGCGAATTAGGGGCCCTAAAACCAAAATTCGAGGTCAGTTGAAATGTTTATATATATATATATATATATATATATATATATATATATATATATATATATATATACATATATATATATATACATATATATATATATATATATATATATATATATATATATATATATATATATATATATATATATCATATATATATATATATATATATATATATATATATATATATATATATATATATATATATATATATATATATAGTGTATCTACGGATTGAGTGTGGGTAAGGTATGTGACAAAAAAATTTTGAATTAGATTATATTCTGGGAATCGCTCCCGCTTTGTTTTAAACTAACTTGTTGAGGAAATGAACAAAATCAATTAATATACAGGGTGGTTTAGAACTGATTTAATTAAATGTGTTAAGAGTAAACTACCTTCGTTTATAAAGATACCACAAAAAGTTATTAACAAAGCTTGTTTAGAATTGAAATTTTGACGGGCTTGCAATTTTCAGCCAGATCAGCCTACTTTGAATTTTCAAGTAAATTATCTTATTATTTCCCTATCAACATGGAGCTTTTTACCTGTTGTTTTCTGAACGCGGATGCGCAAAGTAAGTAACCATGCAATGTTAAATAATAATTGATTAGTAAAATACAAAATGCTTATTGCTAACAAAAATCAAAATCAACAACGAAAAATAAAGAAATTATTCAAATGTGCTGCCACCAACCGATACACATAACTCAGCCCGTTTAGTAAATGCTTTGTAGGCATTTTGAATATGTTGAATTGGAATACCGTCAATTGCCTCTCTCAACCTTAGTTTTAGCAAATCAAAATCGTTGTTTAATGGAGCCAGGTAGACTTTCTGTTCGAAATAGCCCCATAAATAAAAGTCCATTAAGGTAAGATCGGGACTTCTGGGAGGCCAAGGTATTGGCCCATATCGACCAATCCACCGCCCAGGAAATTCACGATATAACCATTCACGAACAATTCCTGTTGCATGTACTGAGTGGCCGTCATGCTGAACGTATGCTGTTTGTCTATCTTCTAGTGACATGTTATGCAAATGGTCTTGAAGAATATTTTCCAGCATTTCCAGATAACTGCACTGGTTCATATTCCGCTCAAAAAAATATGGCCCAATTATCCCAGTGTAAGAAACAGCACACCACACATTTACTTTTTTATGGCATTGTCTTCTGCAATTAACTCTATAATTTGAATTCTCCATAGACCAATGCTGTGCATTTTGAGAATTTACCACCCTATTAGTGGTGAAAGTGAATTCGTCCGAAAAAATAATACTTCTGCCAAAATTGTGAATTTGTAGACATTGCTCGCCATACCATAAACAAAAATCTAATTGTTTTGACTCGTCATTCTCTTCCAAAGTGTGTATAAGTTTTGCTTTGAAAGGTTTCACCTTGTAGACACGATAAATTTGTTGCAAATGCGATTTGCTAATATTGCCAATTCTTCTTAATGATAATTTCGGAAAACGCCTAACAGAATCCATAGCTAATGCAGCTGCAGCATTGTCTTCTTCATTTAGGTCGGATTTTGTCTTCTTAACATTTAAAACACTCCCAGTATGCATAAATTTTGTAACAACTTTTTTTACACCAGTAGCGGAAACCGAATAATTTGGCCAGCGTTCAAGGAATTTTCTTATCACTCCCTGATAAGAATGTTCTTCACCCAAACCATAGCACTGTACAATAAACACTTTTTGTTCTGTTGTTAACATTTTTAAATACAGAAGCTTGCCGTTCGTGACAAATAAAATTGACGTTTCAATGTTCCAAATAAGTAGTATCCCGGAAAACGAACAACAAGGCAGGGCTCAGGTAGCCATGCACCTCGCCAATTATTGCTTCGAATGTCCAATTGTGCGTTTACTTTACTTTGTTTACTGGTTGAGATGAAAACAAACCTACCCCAAGTTTAATTACGGTAAAGACTTTTTTAATACAGTTTCAAGTAGTTTTTAAAGTACACCTAATCACAGAAGCCGCCGAACGTCATTTAAATAAAGTCGCAGCTAAAAAAATTCATAGTAGACTGGTCTGTTTGAAAATTGAGAGTATGTCATAAATTTTAACTATAAACAATTTTTGTTAATAATTTTTTGCGGTATCTTCATAGACGAAGGTAGTTTACTCTTAATACATTTCATTACATCAGTTATAAACCACCCTGTATATTAATTGATTTTCTTCATTTTCTCAACATCTCAGTTTAAAACAAATCAGGAGCGATTCTCAGATATATCATAATCTAATTCGAAATTTTTTTGTCACTTATACCTTACCCACACTCAATCCGTGGACACACTATATATATATATATATATATATATATATATATATATATATATATATATATATATATATATATGTATGTATGTATGTATCAACCAGCAACTCAAAAAATACTTCACCAATCAACACCAAATTTGGCATTTCCCTTCATTGATGATGAGTTATTTTAGAACACTTTTAGAAGAAAAAAAAAAGCAAAAAACAGTTTCAAAACCCAATATCTTTTTAATTACTAGAAATATGAAACTAAAACTTTTCACGCACGTATATATCGTATAAGTACCTACCAAATTTGAACTCAACTGGTTCACTAAATCTTGAGTTATCACTCAACAAAAAATAAATAGTTTATCATAAGACCTAAAATTATCCTGAATGGGTGACTATAATGTTAGACAAGGTCAGACAGATATATCAGGGTTACGTTACACTGCCATTAAAAACAAAATCTTCAAACTAAATTTTAAACGGAGAGGCTACAACAATATGTCACAATAAACAATCAGCGGCGTTGCCACATGCCAAGACTGCTATATGAATCTGAAGATATCAGAAAAGTATATAGTAATAAATAAAAATGTTAATGAAGGTGATTCAATTAGTTTAAAGGCATCCTAGGACTACGTTTTATTATAAATAAATATTAAGCTTCCCATTCTTTAAGGTATTTAAAAGCCATCTACCTCTCCCAGTTTATTATGGCAACACCAGCTAGCTATTTGTCATAAATGCATAAATTTTGTAACAACTTTTTTTACACCAGTAGCGGAAACCGAATAATTTGGCCAGCGTTCAAGGAATTTTCTTATCACTCCCTGATAAGAATGTTCTTCACCCAAACCATAGCACTGTACAATAAACACTTTTTGTTCTGTTGTTAACATTTTTAAATACAGAAGCTTGCCGTTCGTGACAAATAAAATTGACGTTTCAATGTTCCAAATAAGTAGTATCCCGGAAAACGAACAACAAGGCAGGGCTCAGGTAGCCATGCACCTCGCCAATTATTGCTTCGAATGTCCAATTGTGCGTTTACTTTACTTTGTTTACTGGTTGAGATGAAAACAAACCTACCCCAAGTTTAATTACGGTAAAGACTTTTTTAATACAGTTTCAAGTAGTTTTTAAAGTACACCTAATCACAGAAGCCGCCGAACGTCATTTAAATAAAGTCGCAGCTAAAAAAATTCATAGTAGACTGGTCTGTTTGAAAATTGAGAGTATGTCATAAATTTTAACTATAAACAATTTTTGTTAATAATTTTTTGCGGTATCTTCATAGACGAAGGTAGTTTACTCTTAATACATTTCATTACATCAGTTATAAACCACCCTGTATATTAATTGATTTTCTTCATTTTCTCAACATCTCAGTTTAAAACAAATCAGGAGCGATTCTCAGATATATCATAATCTAATTCGAAATTTTTTTGTCACTTATACCTTACCCACACTCAATCCGTGGACACACTATATATATATATATATATATATATATATATATATATATATATATATATATATATATATATATATATATATATATATATATATGTATGTATGTATGTATCAACCAGCAACTCAAAAAATACTTCACCAATCAACACCAAATTTGGCATTTCCCTTCATTGATGATGAGTTATTTTAGAACACTTTTAGAAGAAAAAAAAAAGAAAAAAACAGTTTCAAAACCCAATATCTTTTTAATTACTAGAAATATGAAACTAAAACTTTTCACGCACGTATATATCGTATAAGTACCTACCAAATTTGAACTCAACTGGTTCACTAAATCTTGAGTTATCACTCAACAAAAAATAAATAGTTTATCATAAGACCTAAAATTATCCTGAATGGGTGACTATAATGTTAGACAAGGTCAGACAGATATATCAGGGTTACGTTACACTGCCATTAAAAACAAAATCTTCAAACTAAATTTTAAACGGAGAGGCTACAACAATATGTCACAATAAACAATCAGCGGCGTTGCCACATGCCAAGACTGCTATATGAATCTGAAGATATCAGAAAAGTATATAGTAATAAATAAAAATGTTAATGAAGGTGATTCAATTAGTTTAAAGGCATCCTAGGACTACGTTTTATTATAAATAAATATTAAGCTTCCCATTCTTTAAGGTATTTAAAAGCCATCTACCTCTCCCAGTTTATTATGGCAACACCAGCTAGCTATTTGTCATTTGTTATTTTGCGAACTGACATCAGACAGCAGTCATAAAAGAATTGTGCGCGCTCTGTGGTAGGGGCGGAGTCGAATTCGAGGTTATCTTCTCCTTGTTTGTTTACAGACGTCATAAACACAGAACCGAAAGATAACCTCGAAATGGACCCCGCTAATCTGCTAATACCTTAGAATATGGTACTTATTGTTTACATTTAGTTTTTAGTGAATTTTCATTAAGAAAATTCACTAATAGAGAGGTATCGATGGTAAGATTTTTGAAAATTTTCTTCAAATGAACGCGAATTAGGGCCCCTAGAACCTAAATCCAAGTTTATATATATAAACTCATATATATATATATATATATATATATATATATATATATATATATATATATATATATATATATATATATATATATATATATATATATATATATATATATGTATCCAACCAATAATTCTAAAGATACTTCACCAATCGAAACCAAATTTGGCAATTACCATCATTTTGTTAATAGCTTGGACGAGTTCGTTAGACAGTTTCGACACTCAAATACTTTTAGAAAAAAATGCGATAAACTGTTTGGAAACGCAATATCTTATAAATTAATAAAAGTATGAAACAAAAACTTTACACGCACGTAGATATCTTATAAGTGGTCCTCTCTTCCAAATTTGAACTTAATCGGTTTAGTAAATTTTGAGTTATAACCAAGTAAAAAAGAAATAATTTACGATATAACCTTAAATTACCCCCGAAGGGGTGCCTATAAGGTTACATAAGGTCAGACAGATATATCAGCGTTACGCTGCTATTGCAAACAAATCCTCCAAATCAAAATTCAAACGAACAGGCTACAAAAATATGTCACAATAAATAATCAGCGGGGTTGCCGTTTGCCAAAACTCTCAAAATAAACAACTCAAGATATCAGAAAAATATATAGTAATAAATAAAAAATTTAATAAAAGTGATTCAATTTGGTTAAAGGCAATCTAGAACTGCGTTTTATTATGTATAAATATTAAGCTTCCCATTTTTCAGGGCATTTAAAAACCATCTCACTCGCCTAGTTAAATCTGACAAAACCAATTACCTATTTGTCATTTGTTATTTTGTCAACTGACAGCAGAGGGGAGTCGAATTCGAGGTACTAAATTTTAAAAATATGACACAGGCAATGACAAATTTGTTTTAGAAAACCATTTTTGTTATTTTGTTTGCAGAAACGGGTTCGATTGAGTTGGCTAAAATAGATCATCCAAGCGACTAATAATGAAAAATACCTGCCACGTTTATAATTTGGCAGGTACATTAGTTTTGTAAATAAAAATTAAATTTTCGGTAAATTTGCAGATTAGTACACGGCGGCTTTTAAAAAAAATCAGAGACATGCTTAGATCTGCTTTTGGATGCACAAACCACAAGAAATATTTCTTACAAACCGCCCTCAAAAAGTTACGGGACGAGGACTGAATAGGGGTGTTGGGCGGGGAAGAAGATAAAAACTAAATATGAGCGGAAAGTGCGAAAAATAAACAGCTTAATTGGACCACTCTACAAGCTGCCTTGATCCTATTTAGCAGCTATACCTCCTTAAAATTCTGTTTATCGCGCCCAGAACCCCTATATTCACCACAGGTCCCGTAACTTTCTTGCGGGTTGTTCCCAAAAAACTTTACTTGTTTACATTTTTTTTGTTTATGCATTGAGGGTGATTGTAGGCATGCATAAGGGGAAGGGGAACCCCTGCGACAAAGTGGCGAACCAATATTTTAAATTTATGTTTAAATTGTTACCTCATTTCATTTGTTTAAAATATTTTTCCAAAAATCAAATTTAGGTTGCCTTATCTTACATAGAGAGCTACAATATTTCATTATTTTCAAAAAGTGTGGATACATTAACAGTAAAATCAGTGTTGAAAAAGGTCTGGGAATACATTATGGTAGAGAATTTTTGTAAAAATATTTGAAACCCGATAACTCAATTTCCTATTAAGCTAGAACCTTCAATCTTGAACCATAACCTATACAACTTTACATACAGCACCTATGTAAACGCAGCGTGGTTATTAAATTAAAGAAAAATAACGTAATGAGCTTCGCGGATAACTACAAGTTGCTTTTACAAAACCTTTTTTGTTGTTTTGTTTGTAAAAACCTGTTCGATTGGGTTGACTAAAGCAAATCTATCCAAGCAATCAAAATAAAAAATACCTGCCATACTTATGATTTGACAGGTTCGTTCCTTTTGTAAATGATTAGTTTTTTTTTTCTGGAAATTTTTGTAATTTTAATAAAATTTGTAACACATTTTTTTTAAAGAAACTTGCAGTACTTCCTGCCAAATTACGCTGATTTTGGTAACACTTAACGTTTAATAACAACTGTAAACTTATACAAAATTACTTATTTGGTATGCTTTAGAGTCCATAAGAACTCAACAAAATGAATTGTGATTATGTTAGCACAAGCTTGTTGCTTGTTTGGTGTCTATAAAGGAACTAACTTAAATATAGAATTTTCCTACGCTATAAAATTCTACCTGAGAGAGGTTAGCATACTTATGGTCAATTGAAAGCAAAAAATGACCCTTGTTGGGTTATTCCTAATCGCCCTTAAAATTATATTTTACAGATGGTAAATATTATAACAGAGAAGGCTACTTAGAAATATGTAAATTTGAAAGGTGCAATCCTCCAGACGAGACGCCTTAACAGAAACTTAACCGTTGTATGTAAGATTCAATTGGTTTTGTTAATCACACAAAATGTTGTCTTCTTGTACGATATGTATATATATATATATATATATATATATATATATATATATATATATATATATATATATATATATATATATATATATATATATATATATATATATATATATATATATATATAAACACAATTCTCCTCATTAGTGAATTTTTAGTTTTACGAAAAATTCGATTAAACGAACATTTGTGAAGACAGATAAATATTCTAGGTCTGTTTTTAGTATGGAACTGTTTCACTAAGTAAGAGCTACAACAATTAATAGAGACACGTAGTAAACTGTCAATAAAAATATTTTCTCACAAGTTATTTTTTTAATGGCCAAATGGCTCTTACTTTTACATAATTGTAATAATGCATTATTACTAAATACTAAGACTATGGGTTGTATCAGTTAGGAAGGTGCGCAGATAACTAAACAGTAAATTTCTATCTCTAAAAATAAACTTTTATAACGTGTTGACGGTTTTATAGAACGAAGGGAAAGTGTAAGTTTGATGGAAGCCACAAATTTCACTGGAGCGACATTCAAATCTTTAAAAAGCATTTCCCTGAGTTTGAAAAGTGTTATTTTATTGTCGGCGGGTTTCGAAACAAAACTCGTTAAAACTGCGATATTTTTTTGTCATAAAACTCGAAGACAAGTAGAGAATTGATACATTTATTTCCAATCCTAGTTATAAAATCCTTAGACTGTGAATTTTTGTGGACGTCAGACCATGTCTCACACTTCATTTCTTCCCAAGTCATTTAGGTCCAAGTGACATCCCAAACGTAGTTTTCAGGATCAACGGAGCACAAAATATGACTGGCTCCTATGAATTTTTATTTGATTTCTCATTTCCTATCATAATTTATTGACACTATCCTATAACGTGATGCATTCATTAGAATAGTAATATGTGCATTTTATTCATGGCAGAGAACCCCTCATGTTTGCTACTTTGTAGCTCATATTTCTTCACTTTCTAATATATAATACATTTTTATTGAAACATATTATTGAGATTGTGTGAGACAAAAATTTTTCTTTTGTTTTACACACGTATAGAGCGCTTGATTAGCAGGAAATTATTAATTTTTGTTGTAATTGCGAAATGTTGAAACATTTTTTTTTAATAGTGAGAGAGACACGGATTCAAGAAGATATGAGGCTTGGTTACAACCAGCGCACTCAAGTGAGGTTTTCAATCAAAATTTCTTTGTTTATATAATAATCCAAAGTACTAATAGAAATTTGGTTATCACTATTAGATAAAATGTTTAAACCTTTTGTTTGAATAGTGAGAGAGAGAGACTGTTCCAAGAAGATATGAGAAATAAGAACGAGCTCTACAAAGGTGGGCCTGCCTATTTATTTTTATTCATGGCTTTTCCTGTAGTATATGTATATATATATATATATATATATATATATATATATATATATATATATATATATATATATATATATATATATATCACACCGACACCTCAAAAACAATAGTCCGATTTTGTTAAAATTTGGCAGGTGCCTTTATTTTGTGAGTGGCTTGGATACATTTGTTAGACAGGAAAATCTAACTAGGTCTTCCAGGAAAATTTAGGGTTTTCTTTAAAAAAACACATCTCCGCAAATAACAGAGCTATGGTAACCACATTTGGTACGTAGGTCTATGCTATAAAAAGTGAAGTACATACCAAAATTTAGATCTCTATTTTACAAGAAAAAAAAGTGGTAAGCATTTAATAAAGAAAAATATTTCTATCAAATCCACTACCATAACGCACTTTCTGAGTCGAGACTTTTTGATATACTTCAGTGCTGTTAAACTCACGCTTTAAATGATCTTGAGGGTATTTTCTTGATTTTAGTTTCAGAACCAGTCTCGTCTGTGCACTTGTTGATGGTTTACTATCGTCAAATGCTCACTTACACTCACTTAAAAATTTTATGCATGATTCTGTATACACTGTATAAATCTACTACTGAATTTCAGCTAACGTGTAAATTACAACATACACATTCTCGGTAGAAGGATCGACTCGACTGAGACTGGCTGGAAGTGAATGAGATGCAGCATTTATACACGCCGAGCAGACGTTCTAGAGTGTTGAAAACAAATCGAAATTTCTCGCGCAGCCGCGATTAGAATTCCGTGATTCAAAACTGGGTCGCAAATATTAAAAGTTTGAGAAACGCTAAGGTATCTAGTAAGCAAGATCACCCACTTATTTAATATAAAATTTTATAGTCAAACTTGAGTTAACTCTGTACCTATCGACTTGATTTCGTTGAAAATATACGTGACCCTTATAAGAATTAGATCATCCATTAAATAATTAAATCAGTAAAATAATCACTGACGGTCTTTTTATTGCATTGGGTAATATCCTGGATGACATTCGAGAACACAAAGCAGAGGCTGCATCCAATAAGTTGTCCAGCAACGTGCTTTTAGCTAAATGTAGTAAATTTTGAAATTCGTGAATATGTAAAGTAAGAAGCTATAGACTGAATGTTATGAAATACTGGAGTTGATGGGTTCAAAACAAACTTGGCTTTTATTTTAAGAGGAGTATCTGTAACTTGAGTGGCAGCAGTGTCTATAAACTTGGACTGGTCAGTCCATACAGAGCGACCCTTCAGATACGAATACTAGAATCTCTAAAATTTATCGATCAGTAAGTTTAGTTATCTACAACATAAATTTATCCACCTTGTAATCTGATACGTAATGGTTAATTTAGTATTAAGTTTACTGAGGAAATTATGTAGAGTCAAAGCTAATTAAAATGTTCGTGTAAAAGTACTGGACTGTATTCTAATCTATGTAATATATATATATATATATATATATATATATATATATATATATATATATATATATATATATATATATATATATATATATACAGGCTGGCGCATTGAAAACGAAACAGACCGATTTGCATCCAGAGAATTTTTTTTAAGAAACGCTGAAACACGTCAATTTAAATATTGAGGGGGACATGTTTAGACATAAAACTCAACTTTCTTACATCAACCCCTTAAGGGTGGTGATAACAACCCTTATATTTTAAATAGGGAACATGGGTCGAGGGTTACATAATTTGAAAGTTCTTTCTTTTCTGAATTCAGCATACAAATTTTTTTGGAAGTTTTATCAACTCGTTTAAAAATTATTCACAGTAGGAGTTGCAAGAACGTATTTCATTCATTGTGATAAGAAATGCACTAATTAGTCAATGTTTATTCAGTTAAGTAAGTGTTCAAATTGTTGACCACCAGTTTCCATACAAAAGTACAAATTTTGTTCAAAAGGAGCTCTGACATTCTGGAGCATTTGTGGAGCTATTAGACGGCATTCTTCAACAATGCGTCGTCGTAATTCTTCCAGAGACTCGGTTCTGTTGCAAAAATTCTACTCTTTACATGGCCCCATAGAAAGAAGTCTAAATGAGTTGAATCCGGTGATCTAGGGGGCCACTCAATAGCACCTCTACGCCCAATCCATTGCTCTGGAAACTCTCTGTTCAAAAACCCCCTATTTCAACAATGTCAATTAGTAGAGGGCAAAACGATATCTTCTAATAACTCCAAATACGTTTCGCCACTCAAATTGCCATCAAGAAAAATTGGTCCGATTAAACGATCTCCGAAAATGCAAGTCCAGGCATTCAATTTCCGTAGAGTTTGAGTGTGGACTTCGTGAAAATTTCTTGGATTATTATCTGCCCAATAACGACAATTATGACGAATGACTGTAGAGTTTAATAAAAACGTACACTCTTCTGAAAAACAGATATTGAACAGAAAGTTCCCGTTAACAGCTATTCGTGCAGTCATAACTTCACAAAACTCCAGCCGCCGATCCAAATCATCTTTATTCAGTTCTTGTACAACATGAATTTTATACGGGTGAAATTTATGATGCTTCAATAAGTACACTTGGAGAAACCCAAATGACCACAACACATATTTCAGAGACCTTACGATCGTTTCGTTGACAATGTCAACATCTTCAGAGGAAGAAAATTCTGCAAGTGTACTTATTAGTGCTCATCACAGGTTCCAGTTTTCACATAGTGATGCTTCAATATTCGTTGAATAGTTATTCTTTTGATGTTTGAAACAGTGGCCAATTTTCTCGTGCTCAAAATTCGGTCTGCAGCAATTTGTCCTAAAACTTCAATCTCAGTAGTCTCATTTCTAACCGGAAATTCACGTTCAGGAACCCGTTTTTTTGGTGGCTACTGAACCACTTTGTCGAAACTTTGCAACTAACTCCAAGATGTATTTTTTGTTAATATGTCCGGTCGAATGTCGTTCACTAAACAAATTTGCTGTACGGTTGGCACAGTTATCGTTTTTGAAAAAAAAGAGTTATTATTTCAACTCTTTCTTCTGCAGAATACACCATTGTGAAATTAATTTTCGGTAGTACTATCAAGTATTAAACCAACATATAAACTGAAATAATAAACCGCATTTCTGTCATTCCGATAAGAAATGTTCTGATAGTCAATTTTTTGTTTACAAACCAACAAAACATTGACTATCATCACATTTTTTATCGGAATGAGTGAGATGCCTGTTTGCATCTTCAACTGTGAATAATTTTTAAACGAGTTGATAAAACTTCCAAAAAGATTAGTGTGCTGAATTCAGAAAATAAATAGCTTTAAAATGATGTAACACTCGACCCATGTGCCCTATTTAAAATATAAGGGTTGTTATCACCACCCTTAACGGGCTGATGTGACAAAGTTGAGTTTTATGTCAAAATATGTCCCCCTCAATATTAAAATTGACGTGTTTCAGCGTCCCTTAAAAAAATTTCTTTTTCAATGCGCCACCCTATATATATATATATATATATATATATATATATATATATATATATATATATATATATATATATATATATATATATATATTGGGTGGCGCATTGAAAACGAAACAGACCGATTTGCGTCCAGAGAAATTTTTTTTAAAGAGACGCTGAAACACGTCAGTTTTAATATTGAGGGGGACATATTTTGACATAAAACTCAACTTTGTCACATCAGCCCGTTAAGGGTGGTGATAACAACCCTTATATTTTAAATAAGGCACATGGGTCGAGTGTTACATCATTTGAAAGCTATTTATTTTATGAATTCAGCACCCTAATTTTTTTGGAAGTTTTATCAACTCGTTTAAAAATTATTCACAGTTGAAGATGCAAAAACGCATCTCACTCATTCCGATAATATATATATATATATATATATATATATATATATATATATATATATATATATATATATATATATATATATATATATATATACGTTTTCGTTTCCTGTCTGAGATACAGTGTGATAAAGAAATTTTTATTTATTTTCCTTTGTATAACTCAGGACAGCCATTAAATATTTTTATAAAAATTGGTGGGGGTGAATATTTTGAATAAAACATGATACGCCGCTGGTTTTTCTAAAAAGGAGATCATTTTTATATTACTACTTATTTTTGTGAAGAAAAAAAAATTTAATTGTTTCGTAACCTTAAGCGTTTTTATGAAAGAAAATATAAACGACTATTTTTTTACATTTTAGGGATTTTTTTAAATTATTTATTGAGATAAGAAAACATTATCCAATAACTAATTTAACAACCAACAGAACTGACTTGGACATGGTACATATTAACTGGCTGCTGGCAAATTAATAACAGCAGCTTGTTGACAAAAATTTAGAACAAAAAGAGGCACTCCAATAAGATGATGAAAATGCCTTCCACCTGCAAGGATACATGCCTCAGCACCTTTTCTCATATGATCGCGCCCTCTTTGGAAAATCTCTGGCGTATTCCTTATAATGCGATTTCTCAAATCTTTCACAGTGTTAACAGAAGTGCTGTAAACCAGAGATTTAAAATGACGCCAAAAGAAAAAATCCAAATTATTTAAATCGGGTCACCAAGGAGGCCATAATTGCGGTCCATCACGACCTACCCATCGGTTATTGAATGTACGATTTATATGGTGTCTTGCTTCACCACTGAAATGAGATGGTACACCGTCGTGCATGAGTCACATTCTGTCTCTAATCAAAAGCGGCACTTTCTCAAGCAATAAGGGCAAGTTCTCCTCGAGATACAGAAAATAAGTGTGGCCATTTAGTCTTTATGGTAGAGATTGCACAAAAATATCTAATGGCTGTCCTGAGTTATAGAAAAGAAAAGAAAAATAAAAGGATATTTTTATCATTATGTATTTCGGACAGAATGCGAAAACGGACCTATGTTCATATGAACATCTTGAAATTTGTTTAAGATGTTATTGTGAAATGTGGCATGGTATTATTAGGCATCATGCTTAATACGATGACGGTATAAATTTTACCACTGCCGCTAGGTGGCGCCACCGACAGCAACACTGGTTCATTAACATGTTCATAATTTTTTGTCCACCCTGTATGCATATTTTCGTACAAAAATAAATAAATCCCATTTAGTTTCAAACAAAAAAGGTATACTTCGTTGAAGTAGAAAAAGTTAACCGTTTTCTCAATAAACGTACTTGTTCAATGAAATTAAATTAACGATTATGCACAAAGATGATGTATTCTCGAAGGCGTCGAGCTAAGTGCAAATTATGTGTATCTGTTATAGATACTTTTTAGCACAATAAAATGCACGTTATCGAAAGAAACATTTTTATTAAGAATTCGACAAAGCCATGAAATAAAATAACATCTATAAAACTATGAATTAAAAGGAAATAGTTAACAAAATGCATATCGGAAAGATTGTTACAACTTGCTATAATCTGATTAATTAAATGAATCTACAATTAAGCTGCAACTTGAGAAGCAAAACAACAGCAAGTCAGAGTAAATGCTCAATGTGTTCACCATTTACGGCAATGTATTTTTCACTCGTTTATTAAAATAATCTCTTACTTTAAAAAATTTATTCATTGTTGAGCTCTGATATCATTAACACCCTGTACGCTTTTTCCCATAATTTATGGCGGTTATTTATTTGATTGTTGTAGACCAGTGACTTTAGATAACCCAACAGGTAAAAATCAAGCGGATTTAAGTCGGGACTACGTGCTGGCCACAGATGCACACTACCCCCACCAATCCACGTTTGAGTGAATTTCATTTAAATAATTTTGCACATCTTGGATATTATGTTCTAGAGCACCATCATGCATGAACGAAAGTTCATCTTCTAAAATGATCGGTAAATTAATTCTCAGAAACAAGAGATACGTTGCTCCGTTAAGTCTAGGTGGCAGTTCAAATGGTCCCACAATAGAATTTCCAAGAATTCCACACCAAATGTTTATTGAAAATTCATGTTGAAAATGATGTTCGCGGATAGCGTCAGGATTTTCAATCGCATAGGTATGACTATTTCTCTAATTGAACATACTTCTTCTGGTGAATGACGCTTCATCAGTAAATAAAATTTTCTTGTAGAACATTGGATCCTCGAAAGAGCGTTCTCTCATAAACTGGCAAAATTGAAGTCTTCTTGGTAAGTCCTGCGGTAAAAGCTGCTGAACTCGAATGAAATGATACAACTGCAGCTTTTCTTTGCGTATGATTCTGGATACCGAAGATTTGCTTATACCTGCTGCTGCACTAACACATCTCGTGCTGGTTTCCGCGTTTTCTACAATACGAATTAGGATTTCGTATTTCATATCAGCATCAATTACCCTCGGCCTTCCTGCATTTCTGTTTTTTGGATGAAGTGAGGCAGTTTCACCTAATCTATCGTACAGTGCATTAAAATTATTACGGTTTGGTTGCCTTCTATGAGAAAAATAGCGCTAGGCTGCTCTGTGAGAACAAAAATGTAACTGGGCATAAAGACGCACAATATCTCGCGTTTGTGAATTTGAAAAATCATTATGACACATAACGCACATAACAAGAATAAAGTGACAATTAAAGATACTTGGTTAATGTCAGTCTATTTTGATAACGTATAGTAAACATGTTCCTAGTTGCTACCATAATATACTTTGCAACAAAGTAAATACAGATTCTTGGTTTTCATTGAAGAAGTAAGTTTATTTTGAAAACAGCCAACTTTTTCGACTTTAAAGAAGTATATATTTTTTGTGTGAAACTAAATGGGCTTTCCTTACTTTTATTCGAAAATCTGCATACAGGGTGGACAAAAAGTTTTAACCATGTTAATGAACCGGTGTTGCTGTTGGTGGCGCCGCCTAGCGGCGGTGGTGAAATTGATACTGTCATTGTATTACGCACGATGCCTAATAATACCGTGTCACATTTCATAATATTATGTTGAACTACTTTCAAGATATTTGAAAAAATAATTCAACTACTCTAGTAATTATCGGGAGAGATTATTGAACAGTCAAGGATGATACGATATTTTTTGTCCTCAGACAGAACGAGTTTATTTGTTCTGGCAGACCCACGGGCGTAGTAAAAATTTTTGTTTGTATTACCGGTTTAATTTAGTTTTTATTTCACAAATTTCTTGAACTTTTGGACAACGGTTGAGTAAAGAATATTTTTACAAAAGTTCATAAAAGTTTTTACGAAAACTAACTGAATCATTTGAAAAAAAGCCTGAACGCAGGAAGTGCGTTGTGGTAGTGAATTTTCATAGAAATGATCTGGCACAAAATATTATATTATAACTTTTTTTCCTTGTAACATATAAATATAAATTTTTGTTTATAGTTTACTTTTTATATCGTTAACCGTTAAACTTTTTTATTTTTTGAGATAATTTTTTTTTCGAATGGTAACTCAAAATGTTCCCAAAAAACCTCGTCCGATTTTCCTAACTAACGAACTTATCCAAACCATTTACAAAAGTAAGGTACACGCCAAATTTTATCAAAATCTGTCCATTATTTTTTGAGTTATCGGTGTGATACATTATTTTTTGATAAAGTTTTTTTTTTTCGAGAAAGTCAATTATTTTTTTAAGAAAAACTAGTCCTATAAGGCTCGATAACGAACTTGTCCAAGCTATTAATAAAAGAAAGTGTCTTGTCGAGTTTCATCAAAATCGGTGAATAACTTTTTGAGTTATCGGTTGGATACCTATACACACAACTATATATATATATATATATATATATATATATATATATATATATATATATATATATATATATATATATATATATATATATATATATATTATAAATTTAAACTGACCCCGGATATGGGTTCTAGGGGTCCTTGTTCGCGCTCATTTGCAAAAATTTTTTCAATTTTCAAAAGTCGGGATTTTCCTGTTAGTAATTTTTTTTACGGAAATTCACTAATACAAGACATAACACAAGCGTTATATTCTTGTGACTGATAAAACGAACCTGATCATACTCGTTACCGAACTAGTCCCATTTATTTACTACGGCTACCTAAGTTATATTTTTTTCTTACGAAAATTCGCTAAAAAAAACAAACAACAACAAATTTCTAAGTATAATGTAGGCTTTATCAGGTTTAGACTGTAGATAGATGACGGTAGGCTCTGAAGATAATTTAATCAACGATAATAACAAGAACAATTTTTCTTGGGCGTGTTTGAATTACACTGAAACAAAACAACTGACGAAGAATGTCTCGGAAATTTCGTCTTTGATTATATTGTATGTTTGAGAGTTTCCAAAGAACAATTTAAAGTCTGCAAATGAAGTTTTCAGGAAAACTTTGAAGTGACAGCGTAGTAATTGTGAAGTTGTCTGAAAACCACCGTGATAAATTATGCGTGAATGAGTATAAGGCCGTGTTGTACGCCGGTGAGCTTGTTACTCTGCTATGAATTATTATTTACAACCTATTTATTTAAGCCCTATAATTACCTTTATGGGGTCATCTTCTGTTTCTCACTTAATTACAGGCTTCTACACATTTAGGTTGAATTTCTACATAATAATTTATCTTGTCAAGGAACGTTTTCCAGCTTTTTGTCAGGTTCTTGCTTTTTGTACTTTTGCACATTATGTAAAATATGAGTACGAGCATATCCCGCTTTTTGCTACGTTTGTGATAAATTAGAGTACACTGTTATTATTTATTCCCAGTAATATTATGTCTAGCTTCAGTTTAGATGGCATACTTAAACGCTGCAAATTTTTCACATAATCTTATGATGCTCTACAATATTGATCATAACTCCGATCTGTTAAGCATCGCACGTAAATTGGACATGTTTCGTGCAATCAGAATTCAGTGATTGCTTGTTAAAAGTAAGTATTTAGAAAAATATCCTAAAAAACAAAAAGTCATGACGCACGAATATTTATAAAAATTATCTGGCACCAGACACTTTTTACTTCCACATCGTCACAACGGCGGAAGTATCGCATCGGCGAAAAATTAAAAAAATATATATTCGCTTAAGCGTCGTAAAAAGTATCGAAACTTATATAAAACATGAATTGGGAACGAAATTTTTTGTCTGTCGGTCTATATATACATATTGACCTCAGATAGTTCGCGCTCATTTGATGAAATTTTTTCAAAAATTAAAACTTGGGATCTCCCTATTTGTGAATTTTTTCTTAGAACATGTGGGAAAATTTATTGATGTGAAAAATTTGAAACAGAACTCTTTGTTTTTGTTCCAGCCGAAAAGCATTTTTTATTTTTTATTTATTTCAACAACACACCACGGGGGCTTGCAGCCTAAATACTATCGTACCGTGGGTGTTAACAAGGAGGAAAGAGGCAACTTGTTAATTCTGGACTTGAAGGTTTGGAGGTTCGGAGGAGAAGGAAAAACATGTGCCGGCAAGGAATTCCACAACTTAGACGTCCTCGGGACAGAAGAGCGGGCATAACAAGATGTTCTATGTCTGGTGACCTGGACAGTAAAAGGGTGCATTCGCTCTGTTCCCCTGGTAGATCTGTTGGAGGCAGCAGGTGGAGGAACTATGGAAGAGAGCTCCTCTGAGCAGTGCCCGTGTAGATATCTATAAAAGAGAGAGAGGTCACCAACGGCACGTCGGTGGGCAAGGGATGGCAGCCTTTGGGTGAGGGTAGGTTCACTGATGAGACGTATAGCTCTCTTTTGAATGGAGTCCAGGATAGCGAGTATAGAAGCGGCAGCTGTCCAGATGTGGGAGCAGTATTCGAGCTTTGGCCTTATTTGTGAAGTATATAAGGTATAGAGATTAGCTGGCGAAAAGTATTTGCGGGCCTGGAAGAGGAAACCTAATTTCTTAGCAGCCGCTGCTGCGATTGATGTGACATGTTGGTGCCAATTGAGATTTCGATCCACAGAAATGCCAACAAGAGAAAAGGACTCATTACTTTGAATAACTTGGTTGTTCATTGTGATGGGTCTAGGGCTGGTGTATCTCTTATACGAAAGAAAGCAAGATTGATATTTGGTGGGGTTGAATTGTACAAGCTTTCTACTTCCCTAGTCTGATATTTTTTGGAGATCCATGGAGACAGAACCCTCCATGAGTCTGCGATCCTTATCTAATTGGGCTAGAGAGACAGGCTTAGAATATTGTATATTTGAGTGTAGGATACTGTCGCCCGCGTAACTGTGGACTGAGTTGGATGTGCTAGAGAGGAGGTTATTCATGTGGAGAAGAAACAAAGTAGTGGCTAAAGCTGAAACTTGAGGAACTCCTGCAATAATTGGATACAGTTTAGAGGAATGGCCATCCACGACAACAGAAATGCTCCGGTTGGGGAGGAAATTTGCTGTCCAGGTAGAGAGTTTTGGTGGTAGGCCCTTGGCCGGAAGTTTATTAAGCAGCGCTCCGTGCCAGACCTGGTCGAATGCTTTGGATATGTCTAGAGCGACAATCTCGGATTCACCGTGTAGTTTCATAGACTTGTTCCAAGAATGGGTGACAAAGGAAAGGAGGTCGGCAGTCGATCTGCGCTGACGGAATCCATACTGCCTGTCGTGGATTAGACTGTGTTTTTCAAGAAATTTTAGTAATTTGGTGTTTATATACTTTTCCATTACTTTAGAGACGACTGAAAGGAGAGAAATAGGCCTGTAGTTGCTAGGAAGCGCTTTGGATCCTTTCTTGGGTATGAGTTGTACTCGAGCAGTTTTCCAGTTACTAGGTAATATGCCTTTATTGTAAGATATCTTAAACAGACGAGTCAGGACAGGAGCAAGTTCTGGTGCGCATTTTTTTAAAACAGTAGCTGGGATCGCGTCCAGGCCATAGGCTTTCCTGGTATTAAGAGAAGAGAGCATCTTTCGTACCTTTTTAGTTTTGAAAATGATATCCGTCGTTTTATGCGCGACATTGGGGACTGTTGGTGGTTGAACATTTGGAGGTGGGTTGAGAGTAAAATTGCCGGCGAACAACGAAGCACAAAGTTCAGCCTTGCCCAGGGCGGTAGAAACAATTTTATCCCCTGAGACAAGAGGTGGGAACGTGCTCTCGTAAAAATTATTTCCAATAGATTTAGCAAGAGTCCAGAAGGGTTTGCCGCCATTGCAGCTTAAGAGGACTTTGTTTTTGATGTGGTTCTTAAACGAGTTTTTTGGCTCATAAAGAATGCGGACATAGCGGTTTCTTGCGTCGTTAAATGCTTGACGGTTTTCTTGACTGCGATTGTGTAGAAGTGTTTTGTGAGCTTGGACCTTTCCAAGTCTGGCCTTGTCACAGGATTTAGAGAACCAGGGCTTTTGAGTGGCTGAAGAGGTTTTCTGTGTACGTGGAATAAATAATTCCATGCCAGCTTGGATAATTTCGGTGACGTTTTGTGAGAGATATCAGAGGGGTCAGGATGAGAGAAGCAGACAGACGCCCATGGAAATGAGGAAAAGTAGTCCCGCATTTCGTCCCGGTTTGCGAAGTTGTAGTGCCAAACGATACGTGGGTGTGACCTCGGGTTGCATTGCGCAGGAAGCAGTGACTATGCCGTGATCTGAACGACCAAGGGGGGCGTTGACTGATATCTTATAGCATTCGGGTTTTGTAGTAAGAAGGAGATCCAAGGGATTTGAGCTGTGTGTTGGGATGCGAGGAAAGTAAGTAGGTTGCTGAACCATATTGGCTAAAGAATTGCTGACTGCAAAGGCATCCGCTGCTCTCCCTTGTGGATCGGTTTTTGAAGATCCTAGCCATTCCTTATTATGGACATTGAAGTCACCAAGAATAGTGACCTCGGAGGAAGGATATTCAGAAATCAGATAGTCGGTTTTTTCAGAAAGGTAATCAAAGAGCTGGACAAAGTTTTTCTCAGAAGGTGACCGGTAAATGCAACAGATGAGTTTTGTTGCAGCCCTGAGAGATAGTTTTACCCATAGTATGTCTTTTCTTCCAGCTTCTAAATTGGGGATTCTGGTGCAGGGTAGATTTCTACGGACGTATGCGTAGACGCCTCCATGCAATCTAAGGAAGGTAAGGAGCTCATACCCCGGAAAATTAAGGTGATTAGTGGCTGTTTTGGCACTGATTTGGGTTTCGGTGAGGAAGGGGATTTTGGGCCTGTTAGCCTGGAGGAAGTGGTGGACGGAGTTCAGGTTACAATTTAGGCCACATATATTCGAAAAGGATATGTTAAATCTTGATGTTGGGCCCCCTGTACACCCCTCTCCCGGAGATCCGAATGGAGGGGTATTTTATCTCCGGAATATTTTGTACAAGGAGGAGCCATCATCATTTTTGCTTATAAGGGAAACCGACTCATACGTCAGAACCGGAAACGTCCGTTGGGACTTCACCGGCCCCTTTATGTATGTGGTAGTACCTCCTCGGGCGTAAAAAAAATCCTTTACTATTACGTAAAGGAAAATTCCACTACCACCTGCTATGGATTAAATTGGATCAATGTCTACCCCTTTAAAAATAAGAGTAATAAAGGGACTATCAATTGTCCAATCGTTATGCTTTTCGACATAGTGGGAGGATACAAAACATTATGATTTTGCATCCATGCTCAAGTCGGTAAATGAAGCATGAAGCAAGGCATGTTATTTTTGATTTTTAAAATTATAAATTTCGGGACTCAGCAAGGGCGTTATGGCAGCGAATTTTCATTAAATGATTCAAACTTGTATAACTCAATTTTCTATAAACCTAGAAAGTTGAATTTTAAAACGTAGTAAGGTATTTAAGCGGAAATATATCAACTAAATTTTATCAAAATAACTTTATTATTTTTTGAAATACAATTTTTTTTCGGAAAAGTCAATTATTTTCTTTTAGAAAAACTAGTCCGATAAGGGTCGATAACGAACTTGTCCAAGCTATTATTAAAACAAAGTGTCTTGTCGAGTTTCAGCACAATCGGTGAATAACTTTTTGAGTTATCGGTTGGATACATATACACACAAATATATATATATATATATATATATATATATATATATATATATATATATATATATATATATATATATATATATATATATATATATATATATATATATATATCGGGTCCTGGGGGCCCAAATTCGCACTCATTTGAAAAAAAAATTCAAAGTCTTACCATCAATCTCTCTATTAGCGAATCTTTTTTCATAAAAATTCGCTAAAATGTCTGCTGAAAATTATAATTTCAGACTCAAGGGAGTCAAAGTTATTCAGGCGTTTAAAACAAAAATGAGATCTTGTTCAAACCGTATCAAATCTGTGCTCTATTGTTTCTCCAAATATCAAAATGAAATTTAAAAAGTTCGGGACGCAGCAAGTGCATTATAGTAGTGAATTTTCATAAGAATTGTACACCATTAGTAAGGTATATTATTATAAAATAGAAAACTTGATTTTGGAACGAAAACATTTTGTTTGTCGTTCGCAATAACTTTCGAACGAATTGAGATATCATCTTCAAATTGGGTATCCAGTTAACACCCGACAAGGGAACGCTTTTAGTTGCTTTTGGGTAAAATCGCTTCAGATGGTAGGGAATAAATAACGGGTGATTTGGTGAAAATTGACATTTTTTCGTTAAAACCTGAGTAATATCACGTTTCAGAAGTATATGGGTGCAGTAATACGAATATTTTCTTTGTGATCAAGTGATGGACCCTCAATTTTTATGAGAATGTCTTTCTGCGGAGAGTAAATTATCACATCTATGTGAGAGTTATGACTCAATTTTCAGCACTATTTTTATAATAATTAAGGTCAATAGTTCTCACAAGTATCAGTAAAATAAATTTAAACTTACTGG
This sequence comes from Tillus elongatus, assembly GCA_964006375.1. Classification (NCBI taxonomy): domain Eukaryota; kingdom Metazoa; phylum Arthropoda; class Insecta; order Coleoptera; family Cleridae; genus Tillus; species Tillus elongatus. The sequence continues at coordinate 60,818,315 of OZ023267.1, read as the reverse complement.
GTGTTGCAACTTCTACTTCTTAAAATACACAACTTAAAAAATGGGCTGTCAGTCAGGTTGTAATCTAATTGGGTTTTCAGTTATTTTTATAAACTGCACACTTTTTATATTTAAGGCTGATTCATTTAGAATCTTGCGATTACACTTGCTTCTAAATTAGGAACTCCCATGACTTCAAGAGAAAACAAAATACCAAAGAAAGCGGTGTGTTTATTGACTTCTTTTACGCGGCTCGGTTCCTTAATGTATTTAAATTGGATGGTGTAGTAGGACGATTGTTAGCGTCTTAGGGAGAATATTAAATTATATCCGTGTAAACCATGTAATTATATTCATACTTGTTTAATAAAAAGTATTTATATGAGAGGGCTTATGTTGAAAATTGTCTTCCAAGGAAAATTACATTTCCAATTCATGAACTGCCGAAAAACGGAAGACGCACTTTTAGAAGATCGCATGGTACGTGCAAATTGCCGCATTTTCATCATTCAGCTGTTATGAATTATGCGTGTTTTGAATAATATATAGCACTAGTTAGACACTAAAATTTATATAGTAACTGGCGTGTATATTTAGAGGCGTATAGCAGGTGAATGGTGTGTATACCTACGTTTTGGAATAATCTCATAACGGTGCCGTCGTCCTTTATAGAATTTATTATCTAATGCGCTCGCTGGAAACTGGAGTGTGAAATTACTGAACTTTGCTAAGCAGTTAAAAAAGTAATGAATGTTTCGTTATTTATTGCGGAATTTATGTGGATGGTACAACTATTTTGTGGCGAATTTGGACTTTTTCAGACTTAGCTAAAATTAGATTGTTATGTTTTTGTTTATGAAATTTAGTCACTTTATAGTACAATATGCCTAATGAATAAAATTTAGCAGTTGTTTTAAGCAAATGCCTTAAGCAATTGCTTTTTAGAAAAAGCAATAGCTTGACTAGCAATAGATATAATTAAAAGCAATTGCTATATCTTCACATGAATAACATTTTTAAGCAAATGCTACCTTTCCTACATCTCTGTAGCAATTGCTTACTCAACAGCTCTCAACCTCGGTTTACTCTTTTACTGAATTTTCGTAAAAAAAATTCACCAATGGCGAGATTGCTTTTTTTTGAAAAAAATTTCTCAAATTAGCGTGAAATATGATCTCTAAAACCCATATCCGGGGTCGACTTCATTATATATATATATATATATATATATATATATATATATATATATATATATATATATATATATATATATATATATATATATATATATATATATATATATATATATATATATATATATATATATATATATATATATATATATATATATATATATATATATATATATATATATATATATATATATATATATATATGGTGGGTTTTGTTTATGTTTATACCATTAGCCACAGAAAAACTAACAAATAAATTTGGTTAAGGAGTAGACACGTGCATCCAATTGTTGCATTTTTTAGTTATTTTCTTTAAAAACTTCACTAATCAGGAGATAGTGACTTTTGAGTTTTGAAAAAATTTCTTCAAATGAGCGCAAACTAGGATCCCTAGAACCCCAAAAAGTAATAGCCTGATTTCAACAAAATTTTATAGGTACATTCCTTTTGCAAATGGCTTGGTTAAATTCGTTACCAAGGAGAATCGGCCAAGTTCTTTTAGGAAAATTTTGTGTTTTCTTTCGGAAAGTATTTCCGGAAATAACAAAGTTATGGCAACCAAATTTATTAGGCGAATTAACATCATTAAAGTTCAACTAGGTACCAAAATTTACATTTGTAAGTTAGAAGGAAAAAAAGTTATAGGCATTTAAAAAAAATGGGTGCCACTAATGACCAAAGAAACGCACAAAAAATTATACAATACCTATTGTATATTATAGACAAAGATAGGGTTTTTTTACCGCAAAAGAGTCAAGAAATTCCAGAAAAATTACTTTGGAGATTTTATAGGTTTTTTTTCTTATAAAACGTCAAAGTCGCAATTTGAAACGTCAAAGTTGGCCACTTTTAGACAAAAAACCTGAAACGAATACGGAGTATGTACATAAAATATCGCAAGAAGCGTGTTTTACAAACTCTTAAGTTTCAGCTTCAACCGTGACTTTCCTTCATTCTACTAAAGTATTTCCAGAAAATTCATTTCAAAAACCTTTCTCTGATGCTTTGGCAGTAGTTTTAGTTAGGTTTAAGGTTTAATGGTCTATGATTTTTTAGCCTTAATTTTTAAAGAGAAGTATCGATGGTGAGACTTTGCAAAATTTTTTTCAAATGGGCGAGAATTTGGGCCCCTAGAACCCAAAACCAAGGTCCGTTTGAATGTTTATACGTTGATATATATATATATATATATATATATATATATATATATATATATATATATATATATATATATACATACATACATACATACATACATACATACATACATACATACATACATACATACATACATACATACATACATACACATATATGTATGTATGTAAGTATCCCACCGATAACTCAAAAAGTAATTAACCGAACTCGATGAAAGTCGGCAAGTGCCTTTCTTTTATTAATAGCTTATATAAGTTCGTTATCCAGCACGCTCGGACCAGTTTTTCTAACAAAATGACTTTTTCAAAAAAAATTGACCCGCTATTCTTTTAAAATCGTATGTAAAAGTAATACTCAAAAAATATAATGAATAGCCTTTCACTTTTAGCGAATTTTCATATAAAAAAATTCGATAATAAAGATGTATCGCTGGTGAGACTTCGCATTTTCTTTTAAATGAGCGCAAAGTTGGGCCCCTAGAACCCGAAACCATGGTCCGTTTGAATTTATACATGTTTATATATATATATATATATATATATATATATATATATATATATATATATATATATATATATATATATATATAGGGTGTCCCACGTAGACCTTCTATTAGCCGTTTCTAGAGTACGGATCACAATTGAATTCTGAAAATTCACGCACATGGGTTTCTAAAAATTTCCAGTTCACCGAAAATATTGGCCTTACTATGGAACTTCCGGTTATATCGGAAGTAGACGCTAACTTTCTTATTTCAAATAGAAGATGGTTTTTTTTAATTACGGATCTAGATTCCTAGTCAAATTTTATGGTAGGTCTTACTAATATATTATGTCATTTTTCTAAACCAAATATAGATGCAGATCTTTCACTTTTTTTCAAAAATTTCTTGAAAAACTTTGTCACATTTACACACCTGTAGTTCTCTGATTTTTCAAGCTGAAGACTTGAAATTGTAAAGTGCAAATTCTAAAATGCCACAAAATATTTGTACTTTTTATTGTTTATTCGATTAGTATCGGCATTCCGCATACCTAAGTCCCACCGATTTGGAGATATCTAAACATTATTTGCGATAAGAAATAATTATTAGTCAGTTTATCAGGTTGTCTAGGAGATGAAAATTTTAAACGTCCTCTTCCGACATAAGTAAAATATGTGATGAATTTTGATAATAACTTTTATCGACGAGGAGTATAATCGAATTATTAACAGAAGATTCGTGTGGTGGCAAAGAGATTTCCACATAAACAGAGATCAACTCGTTACATGATCGGAATAGTACTAAAAAATTTCAGGAATGAAGTGTTTCGTCCAAAATGTCATAAGAGTAAAGCATTATTAGGGAAGAAAGAGATTTTTTTGTTATCACTGCACAATAAATGTTCGAAATTTGCAACTTTCACTTCGAGGCATATTTGCGATAAGAAATAATTATGTCAGTTTATCAGGTTGCCTAGGAGATGAAAATTTAAACGTCATCTTCCGACAGTAAACTTAATGGTTTTACTGTAAAGTACGTTTGTCAAATGTATTTTAATAACAGAGAGTATCTTCCACATTAATGGCACACTTCAATTACTCAAACGATGACTTTTTGAATTTAATTATTATTTACAGGGAGTGTAATCGAATTGTTAGCAGAACATATCGTGTGTTTGCAGAGGGATTTCCAAATAGACATAGGCATTTTTTACTGCTTATCCGCCTGCGTCAATCAGAGACTGCAGTAGAAATTTGATTCTTTCAAAAGGAACTATTCACATAATTCTAAAAATTAACAAATGGACACCATTTTCGTTCACTTTAATACACCATTTAGAATCTGGCGATTTTTCCCGGCGTGTGGAATTATGCGAATGGTATCTTTTGAAAACTCAAGAAGATGGAAGTTTCTCAAGACAAATTATATGGTGCGATGAGTTAAAATTTTTAAAGAGGGGCATGTTCAATCGTCACAACAATCACTATTGGTCGGACGAAAATCCTTACATTACTAGAGAACGAAATTTCCAGGACTGTTGGTGTTTTAATGTATTTTGCGCAGTAAGATGCAATAGAATTTTTGCCCTTAACATTTATAATGAGAACTTAACAGGTTGGTACCAATAATATTAAGCAATACTAAATTTGATTTGCGTATTAGTACATTATGTTATTAAAATATTTTTTAGACCCACTAAAACTAAATTTGAAAATATGACCCTTTCATTCATATCAGTAATAATGGTAAGATTAAAAAAAGGTAAGAACTATTTCTAAACGTGCAGTATTCACAGTTCCTGGATATTGTCGCATTCTGCAGCAAGTAATAATACCAGCGCTGAACTCCTAGCATGAACACGAAGCTGCAGAAGTTTGGTATCAACAAGATGGGGCTCCACCACACCATTTACAGATAGTAAGCGACCTACTCCAGGAAATATTTGAAAACAGATGGAAAGCTAATGGTGGTCCTCATCGTTGGTCAGCCCGCACACCAGACTTTACTATACCTGATGTTAGTATCTGGGCGTGCATTAAGAACAATGTTTACCGGGAACCACCTCCTACAAAACAGGATTTGATAGCTGGAATATTAGAGGCCTTCCACGCAGTAGAGCAAGATTACGTTTCTCGAGCCACGGGTACCATCATTAAAAGAGTCATCAAATGCCTCGAAGTGAACGGTGCAAATTTATAACATTTATTTTGAAGTGATAACACACAAATCTCTTTGCTCCTAATAATGCTTTACTATTATGAAATGATTGACGCATGCGGATAAGCTGTAAAAAAGCTTAAACATTTATTTGTGCCTCTTTATTGTCCAATAGCGGTTTATTTTTATTACCCTCTGAACGAAACGTTTCATTCTCAAAACAATTTTTCAATAGTCTTCTGATCATATCAGGAGTTGTTTTATGTCTATCTGGAAATCTCTCTGCAAACACACAACATGCTCTTTTAACAGTTCGCTTACACTCTCCGTTAATAATAATTAAATTCAAAAAGTAATCGTTTGAGTAATTGAAGTGTGCCGTTGTTGTGGCCAATACTCTCTTTTAGTGAATTGTTTAAAAAAATTCACTAATAGAGAGGTGTCGATGGTGAGACTTTGCAAACATTTTTTCAAATAAGCGCGAACTAGGACCCGTAGAACCCATATCCTGGGCTAGTTTTAGTTTATATATATATATATATATATATATATATATATATATATATATATATATATATATATATATATATATATATATATATATATATATATATATATATATATATATATATATATGTATATGTATCCAACCGATACCTCAAAACATAATTAACCAATAGCGATGAAATTCGGCAAGTGCCTTTCTTTTATCAATGGCTTGGATGAGTTAGTTATCCAGGAAAATCGGACAAGGTTTTCCCAAAAAATTTTGAGTTTCCTTTGAAAAAAAATTTTTTCTCCGAAAATTACAAGGCTATTTTGATAAAATTTGACAAATAGGTTCTCTTGTAATAGGCCTTACTACGCACCAAAATTCAACTTTCTAAGTTTATACAAAATTGAGTTTTACAAATTTTGGGTTTTATTTCGAAAAAAATGTTTTTCTTCAAGAATTACAAAGTTATTTTAATGAAATTTGGTGGATAGGCCTTGGAAAAGACCTTACTACATACCAAAATTCAACTTTCTAAGTTAATAGAAAATTGAGTTTTAACTGTTGAGAAAAATGACATAAGATGTTGGTAAAACCTACCATAAAATTTGACGGGCAATCTAAATCTGTAATAAAAAACAACATTTGAAACAAGAAAGTTGACGTCTACTTCCGGTATAACCGGAAGTCCCATACTAACACCAATTTCTTCAGTGAACTGGAAATTTTGAGAAACCCACATGCGTAAATTTTCAGAATTCAATTGTGAGCCGTACTCCAGAAACGGCTAATGGAAGGTCTACGTGGGACACCTGTATATATTAGGAAAAAAAATATATCTCCGGAAAAAAACAAAGTAAGGGTACACGGGTTTATATAGCCATTGGTAAATTTTCTGCCAAAATTTAGCTCTGTAGGTCAAAAGACAAAAAGTTATAGGCATTTAAAGAAAAATGAATTGAGGTTTTCCTCAAAATGTCAAAGTCGCGATTTAAAACGTCAAAATTGGCAACATTTAGGCAAAGAACTTCAATCTAATACGAGCTATGGAAAGAAAATGTCTCAAGAAGAATGTTTTACAAACACTGAAGTCTTAGTTTCAACCGTCATTGTCCTTCATTTTGCTAAAAAGTTTCCAGAAAATTCATTTCAAATAGACCCGTTCTCTGATGATTGGCAGTAGTTTTAGCTATAGAGTTTATTGTTTAATGGTATATAATTTTTGTCGAATTTTCGTAAAAAATGAACAAAGTTCAATATATCCGTTATTACACAAGATATGAAAAAAATTGTATACATTAATTATAGGGTGTCTTGAGCTACATCTTAGTAAAATATTTTTACAATCAGAGGTGGCCCATAAGTCTTTGGTGATGCAAACTTTTTTTTTAGTTGAACAAGCCTCATGTTATTGCATTTTTGCATTACCATCGAAATATAATGCATGTTTGTGAGAAAAATAATTCTGGACGCAGTCAGTGCGTTATGGTATTGATTTTTTATTAAATGCTTTATATTTGAAAAGCTGAATTTGCTATTAACGTATAAGGTTGACCAAGAAACGGTTTATTTCGGGAACACTTTAAGTTTACTTTCGGAAATTTTTGTAAGTTTTGAAATATGGCAAATTGTTTTTACTATATAGGTTATACTGGTAACCAAATTAGATTCCTGCTTTCTTAAAAAAACACACACATATTTGCTATTAAAAACATTTTTATGAAAATTCACTACCATAACGCACTTGCTGCGTCCAGACTGTTTGATAATAAAGAGATATCGATGGTAACACTTTCGAAAGAATTCCTCAAATGTGCGCGTACTAGGACCTCTAAAATCGATCTTCAAGGTCTGTGTAAGTTTAAAGTATTAACTTTACTAATATGCCGTATAATAATAGTGCAAAATTCTTATGAAAATTTGTTACTATAACGCACTTGCTGCGTCCAGAAATTTTCATTTTTATTTTATGTCTCTTTAAAGAATTTGATCGAAACAGCATAACGTAGAAACGGATTGTAATTTATAGTGGTCTTGAATGTGTATAAACTTAATTTTATCTTGCCTGATGATGCCGTAAAGCGGCGAAACCGGTTACAAATAAGAAAAACTCGGGACGCAGCAAGTGCGTTATGGTAGTGAATTTTTATTAAATGCTTCAAATTTAAATAACTCAATTTTCTATAAACTTAGAGAGTTTAATTTTAATACGTAGTAAGGTCTTTCCTAAGGCAAGATATCCACTAAATTTAATTAAAATAACTTTGTAATTTTCGGAGAGAAAAAATTTTTTCAAAAGAAAATTTAAAATTTGAATAACTCAGTTTTCTCTAAACTTAGAAAGTTGAATTTTGGTACGTAGTAAGATCTTTTATGTTTTAACATACGTAGCAAATTTCATTTAAATAGCTTTGTTACTTTCTGGGAAAAAAAATTTCGAAAGAAAACTCAAAATTTTCCCGGAAAACCCCGTTTGATTTTTCTGGATAACGAACTTAGCCAAGCCATTAATAAAAGAAAGGCACTTGCCAAGTCTCATCGAAATCGGTTAATTATTTGTTGAGTTATCAAACGGATACATATATATATATATATATATATATATATATATATATATATATATATATATATATATATATATATATATATATATATATATATAAAAGTTGAAACTGACCCCGGATATGGGTTCTAGGGGTCCTAGTTCGCACTCATTTGAAAGAATGTTTGCAAAGTCTCACCATCGATACCTCTCTATTAGTGAATTTTTTTAAATAAAAATTCACTAATAATAAAAATCCACTAAAACCATCAATTGTGAGGCTAGAGAAATAATCTCTATGTCTACATTTAGTATGAAACGATTTCACTAAGTAAGAACAACAACAATTAATAAATTATACGTTCATTGTAGTAAATAAATATACAGCATAAAATTTTATGCTTTTCTCACAAAACCATGAGTTTCTGATATCCAACAAAGCTGTTACAAAAAGAAAACGCCATGCCTATTAACTTCTAAAGTAATTCTATTGTAGCAAGTATAAACATTAGCATATCTTCATCCAGACCTAACACAGCTACATTTAGAATGAATTACAAACCTTTATTTTTAGGTCAAGACACCAACAAAGCCCGTAAGTTATTGTTCATTCGTGGCAGTCATAGATGTTTACGGTGATAAGGGTGGTGGGAAACAGAAAAAATAAATTGGAAATGGGCTCGCCTTGCAAGTGTAAAGGAATGAATGTGTTCCTAGATCACTGATATAAGCCAGTAGCTGAACTATAAAAGAACAGAATTCAACTTATCCAGCCGCAGGGATCGCGATAAAGTCGGAGTCACGTTAATTTGTACAATTTGTGTAACAATGCCTTCAGATGAGGTAATTTAAATAACCATTATTTTCATGTTATAAAATTTTCTTCTGTGACAATTGGATTATGTTTGCTGATTATTCCCACAGCGAGATATTGTGGATTGGCCGATTGTTCGCATAATTTTAATGTATGTAGCTGTTTGTAATCTGGTTTTTGTTCTGTAAGATAAACCTGCCCGATTCAGTAAAAATAACAACAAAGATAGAAAATAGATGTTTATATAGCATAGATACATCCAAAGTTGGAATATTGTTCTCATGTCTAGGGTGCTGCTGACAACCTTCTCCTTTATAGATTCTACTAAAAAAACGAGCTGTTTGGCCTATAAAAGATTCATCTATCACTGCCGATCTCACTTCTCTAGAACAAATCGTGAGAAATATTCAAGATATGTGCCTGTTCTACTGATCCTATCGCAGATACTCCTCGTGTACTTCCTCTTGTCACATTTAGAAGCAAACCCGTTTTAGTCCATATGTGCACGCTTCTGGTGTCAAAACACGCACTTGTCGAACAGTTAGTTAACAGCGGTATCGTATTTGGCTCGAATACCAAGTTACTCTAAAAAGTAGGAAATTTAAACGCCAAAACTACACGTAGATATTCTTTTTACTAACAAAGAATTGAGAACATGTTATAATGAGGCAAGAGGACAGCTATGAGCAATGTCTTGGGTAAATCGAAGGCCACATGGAAGGTTGTTGGTGACATGACTACTATATAATAGACTAAGCCAAAAACCTTACACATCATTTAAATACGCGTATCAGTCACAATATTATTAAGTGTAACACGCAATCAATATTCATCAGTCCTATTAGTGAATGGGAAATAATATCTAGTGTTGCCATACCTCCTAGTTTTCTCGGATATGTCCTCTTTTTTAGGCTTGCGGGAAATGTCCGGGCTAGTTTTTTCGATTGTCCGGGATTGCGGAAATGCCTGGGTTAGTCTTTTACGTTGGGTCACGTTTTTATATCTTGTTCGTTTGGTACTCTTATGTCTGTTGTTTATGCGATTCCTGCAAATACAAACGCCCGACAGCCCAGACGTAGCGGCCATAAGAATACATGTAAAATTATGTATAATTATTGTCACGTGTCAAGTGGTGCGCTGTTTGCAACGCAGTGTGCCATAGACAAATTTACTTTATCTATGCAGTGTGCTTGACCTGATTTTTCTATAAGTGTGCTCATGGTTGTTGTGGGTGTAGGTTGATCCATGATACAAATAACGAGATATATGATAATGGGGCTATTTTTAGAACTGTCACGCGCTTGGCATCATGTGGTGACTCCAATGCAACAATAATATGCTGTCGTACAGTGGAGTTTGACGTTTCACCACGTCTTATAACCCTTAATAAAAAAAAAGATTAAATTTAGTGCTGAAATCTAGATTATTTGCAAAATACAATATAGGCGACGAAGTGGAATGTAACTTCAACCGCATTAAAATGACGTATATAATTTTTTTATTACGATTGACTTTATTTTAAGTGTGTAGTTGGACTTCTATAACGTCACTCACCACGTGACGTCATGGGAGGGGGCGGAGCACATGCGCAATATCATATCTCTTGTAAGTCGTTATATCATGGGTTGATCGCTGGTGTGGCTGTGGTTGTCGGTGGGCACCTGCAGGGTGCACGCGTTCACATTCACATGTGTAGATATAGTACATAATACGAATAACGAGGGATATTATATTGAGACTACCTATTTTTAGAACTGTTGCACGCATGGCGTTATGTGTGGAGTCCATTGAAACAATAGTATGCTGTCGTACAGTGGAGTTTGACGTTTCATCACAACTTCCTAATAAATGCGTATTTTACTAATATTTAAGTGCATACAGTTGGAAGTAATTTTTTTAAGATTAGAATACTATACTGTGATTATGTCAGATGATGATCAAATAAAATTTATGCACGTTAACGTCCTCTAAATGTCTGCGAACGTCTTCTCTACTTTTTAGGTTTGTGAATCCCAATGCCAATTCAGGGCTCTCCTAATTATTATACTTGTCTTGTGCGTATATATATATATATATATATATATATATATATATATATATATATATATATATATATATATATATATATATTGTGTGTGTGTGTGTGTGTGTGTGTGTGTTTGTGTGGGTGTGGGTGTGTGTGTGGGTGTGTAATATAAAATGAAAAAAGCCTGGACACAGCAAGTGCGTTATGGTAGTGCATTTTCATAGAAATGATATCGCATAAAATATTTTATTATAATTTTTTTGCTTGTAACATAGAAATCTAAATATTAGTGTATAGTTTACCTTTTACATCGTAAACCTACCCACCAAATTTGGTTATCATAGCTTTCTTTATTTTTTGAGATAAAAAATTTTTTCGAATAAAAACTCAAAATTTTTTCGGAAACCTTGTCCGATTTTCCTGACTAACGAACTTATCCAATCCACTTACAAAAGAAAGGTACGTGCCAAATTTTATTCAAATCGGCCTATTATTTTTTGAGTTATCAGCTATATAAATATATAAAAATTGAAACTGACCCCTGATATGGGTTCTAGGGGTCCTAGTACGCGCTCATTTGCAAAAAAATTTCAAAATTCAAAAGTCGAGATCTCCATATTAGTAAATTTTTTCTACGAAAATTCACTAAAAGATTAAATTTAGTGCTGCGTTCTATATTGTCTGATGGGCGACGAAGTGGAATGTAACTTCAACCGCATTAAACTGACGTATAGAAACTTTTTGATTGCTAATGATTTTGTTTTAAGTGTGTAGTTAGACTTCTATAACGTTACACACCACGTGACGTCATAGGAGGGGACGGGGCATATGCGCAATATCATATCTCTTGTAAGTCATTATATCATGGATATAGTAAACTCAACCTGAGCTTGTTCTATTCTATGTGTAGTACAGTTGAGTGTCTAGTGTGAATGAGTCCTAGTCTTGAGATGAGAATGAATCCTAGTTTTGTCCTCTTTTCTTCTAAATGGAGATGTCCTAGTTTGTTCAAGTTTTTAAATGTGCTTGTCCTATCCTAAGCTTTTTTGGTCTGACAACCCTAAATAATATCAGTAGTGAAAATTTTTAAAAACAAAAATAGTTGGGGTTATGACGAAGTTGCACGGGAGTTTTTAAAAAGTTGTATAGAGGTGATATGTCATTTGATTAACAGTTTCTTTTAACACGGGTGTTCCCGGATCGACTTAAAGTTGCGTGACTAGCTATAGCATTTAAAATATGTAATCCAGAAAAGAAAGAAAGAATGTATCCTGTAGGATTGTGATAATTACAGGCCTATTTCCCTGCTTTTCACTATGTTAAAGATACTTAGAGATCTTCTGAAAAGACGATTGCTGTCATTCGTTGAAAAATACGGTATAATAGATCCTTACAAGTAGGACTTTAGAACAGATACTGCCTTGACGGTTATAAGAAACGCTAGAGATCAGAAATTTGATGTGGAGATGTAGCCTATGATCTTAGCAAGGCCTAAAAACTAGAACATTACGGTTTCAGAGAAACAGCCATCTCTACCTTTAGATCCTATCTCACACATAGAAGATATATTAATAAGTACAATTTGGAGAACTCAATTAATCACAATACATTTTTTATACATGACAAATGCTTCGCTAACAAGGGTAGCATCATCAGACTAATTTAGTTAGCTAAACGATCGTCATGTCTAAAAACTGTATTGTGATGAATTGTGTTTTCCAAGTTGTACTTATCAGTGCTGATCACAGGTGCCAATCCTCACTCTTAGAAGGGATATTATTATTTTTTGAGTGATAGGACCTTAGAGATGGGTGTTCTCCAGTGTTCCATACTAGGTCCGTTACTTTATATAAATTAATATACACAAGAATTTAGATGAGTAAACAGCAGTTATAAGAAAATACAAAAATGCAGTTAGTATTGTGCTGACAATTAAAAAATAGCTTTATGAAGAAGGGTGCCGCACGTTATAACAAATTTTAAATAAAAAGCATCAGCCGCAGCAAAAAATTATTAAAAAATGAAAATTGACTTTATGCATCAATAAGTTTTTTCAAGTGTTGAATTATGTGAGAACAAAAATATATTTAAAAAAATAAAAAATTAAGGACTAGACCTTTAAAATGAGGCGTAGACGTGCAAGTGCTCTGTTAAACTTCCTATTATTTGTAATCAAAGTGGCATCCTCCCCTGAAAACCCAGCAAGAAAATACAACAAAACCTAGAAGCACTTCGATAGGGATAAAAAATTACTAAATAGAACGAAAGTTCTGGTCATTTCAGGGTTAATGGTAAACTCAATAGACACGTACAGTGAGCAGCAAAATTATAAAATAAATTCATTAGAATTTGAGCGAATTTTATTTTGACGAAATTCTGGAACACCTCAACTCTAGTTTTAAAAAAATACACATTTTTGCATAACTTTTAGGTTTCTCCCACTCTTGCTTTTCAAATATGATGTTATCGACATTTTTTAAATGACATCCCCTTTTTATTTTATTTTGGCAGATTGAATTGTCTACATGGTACCATCAAAATATTCATACCTCGCATTGTGAAATTTTCGAATGAACGCCATTTAAAAAGTGAGAAACATAAACTCTATTCATAACAACAATCAAACGATGAAGGCTCTTATTCAACAAATTAAAGTATTGTTTCCTTTAAATATAATGGTTAAAATGCAATCCACCGACTTCTTGAAAATATAATCTGTTGATACATTCTGCCCTGCTAAGCGAAAATGTCGTAAATGCAAAAATTTAAAAAATGAGGTTATAAGTTGTTTATGTAAATGTGCATATTTTACAGCCTATTTACTAAGCAAAGACGCCGTATACGTCTTAAGTAGAGGAAAATACACTGCATTTATTCGCAGTATATACAAAATTGAGCCTTATTCCTAGATAAGAACGCCGTATGTGAAGGATTTTAAGTAAAAGTGCGGTATCTGCGATGCACATAATGCATTCTATCTTAGAAGCATCCATTTACTGCGTTTATCCTAGCACCATGCGCATTGCAGGACCTTTAGTTTTGAGGTTATAAAGTTCAATGATATGCCTTTTGATTTGATGGTTTCTTATTTATTTAATTTCAAATGTGTCTTTTGTTGGATTTCTCGATAAAATGTCGAAGCGTACATTGTTAATTATGGAACTAGCCACGCAAAAGCAATGTAGTAAGCAGATAATAAGTGCTAGTAGTTCAGACAGCTGTGTAAAAATTCAATTTCATACGATGATGAAACTCCTCGTGGTAGTCATGAAAATGCAGTGCCATCATGCCAAGACGATAAATTAAAATCAGACCTGCATAACCATTGCAATTCTCTATTACATGATACATCAACAATTCAACAACAAGGTAAGTTTAAAGACTGATTATTTTTCTTCTCACTTGAGTGACTTATATTTTTTTTTTAATAAGATGAGCATTTTGCAGATGATGTCAAACGTTGGATAGAATCACTACCGGTTGTAATTGAGAATACAAATGAGAATGAAACACACACTATAATAACAAACGAATGAAAATAATTTTGCTAAAGCGGTTCCCTCAGAGAATGTCCATTCAGAAAAAGTCCTTGTAAAAAGTGACCAATTTGGATTCAGCGATCTTTATCCTGATCCAAATCATCATGCACCAACAACAACTGTTCCATCAAAAATTACTGATGCACCCTCAAATCCAAATGCAGTTGCATCAAATAATTCCCAGTTGGAAAAGTCCTTGTAAAAGGTGACGAATTTCAATTAAACGATCTTCAACCTGATATTCCGCCCTTAAACCATGTCCTTTCGGAGAATCACAACAAACAGCAGCATTATATACAAAAAATGGAAATCTAAGGAAAAGGAAAAAATTCGATGTTAATTTAGAAATAAGAAAACGTAAAAAAATTGATCAAACCAAGAACAAGCATAAACAATTGCCTCCGTGTGACCGCAACAAGTGCAAGAAAAAATGCAATTGCAAGATTTCCGAACTGCAAGGTTCTGAAATCAATAAACAATGTTGGAATCTCTCGTAGTTAGAAAGGAGAACATTTTAATACATGTAAACGATCTACTGTGAATAGACGACCTAAAACTGCAGATAATCCGAGAAAACATAATGCATTCAAGTATTTCTTTTCTCATGAAATCAATAGCCCAACAACAAGTGTTGCATCAACAACATCTGTCGCATCAACAACATCTGTTGCACCAGCAACAACTATTGCAGAAAAAACTACTGAGGCAACTCAAGTTTGTAAGGTATTTTTTTGACTACACTTGGTTACAAGAAAACGAATGATCAGGTGTTAATAGAAGTTCTGTCAAAAACCCCAAAAGAACATCTACAACCAAATCGAGACAAGCGCGGAACACACAAAAAACACAATAAATTACAGCGAGAGGACTTGATTATACAGCATATAGAATCATACAATCCTACGATATCCCATTACCGTAGTGAGCATGCGCCTAACACAAGGTACTTACCCAGCGATGTGGAGCTCAATTAGTCCTTGCCTACCGATCCACTTGCCAGGCAAGCAGTTATTTAAAATGCTGAAACAAAATATCACCCCTTGGTAAATTTGGATTAACTTCATTTGGAAAACTTGCAGCAAGTGCAGGAATAAGCTCATTCCTTAGAACATTATGATATCGCTACCCAGTGAGAGTTTGTCGAAGAAAAAAGAACCTATGATTCTATCGTGGACTTTTTCTGCCCGCACGTTAAGCGTACTAGGGTGTTGTGTATGTGGTTCAGTCATAGGCTGGATATTCTCTCCACTCCAGTACCTGTAATCTCGTTTATTCGCTGTTCCATTTAGCCAAAATGATGCTTCCTCCGAAAAAAAATTCGCGAATAAAGTTTGGATGACAGACACCTTGCATTATTTCGATAAAATGCATTCGTCGGTCAGGGTTATCTTCAATAAGTTGGTTCCAATTGGTCAACATTGTTGTTACAATTAATTAATAATCAAAAACAAAATCAGATAACAACAGGAAATGCATCTACGAAACGTTTGTTTAAAATTACACAATGTTAACCTGAATATAAAATTATCAGCTTAATTATTAATAGGTTTTTCTTTGCGAATTTAATCTTAATACTACTTTGTAGGGGGTGGGGGGTCAAATTAACAAATTGTTTTCAATAATATCAGTTCCTCCTTCCAACTGATCCAAACCCTAGTATCTGTGACAAGCTGTTACATGCAAATATCTTTTATTTTTCCTCCTACTTTCTAACTACTACAAATTTACTTATAGGACTGCGTCTTTGTTTAAGTTTCGTCAACTGTTTAGTAAATAATTCTTGGTGAAAAACCATTCTTACGAAAAGTAATTCTTGGTGAAAAACCATTCTTACGAAAAGTCGCTACCATAATGTACTTGCCACATTAGAATTTTTATGTAATTCTTATTTTAGAAAATGTGTTGACATGAGTGTCACCTAGTGCGTTTTTAGTGAATTTTCTTAAAAAAATCCCGACCTTTGAATTTTGAAAACTTTCTTCAAATTATTGCGAACTAGGCCTCCTAGAACCCATATCCAGGGTCAATTTTTATATGTTTATATATATCACACCGATAACTCAAAAAATAATGGGCCGATTTTAATCAAATTTTCTGCGAGCAAAATCGGCCCAGGTTTGACCGGAAATAACAAAGTAGGGACAACCAAATTCAGTGCGGGTGTTTATATTATAAAGAGTGAACCATGTACCAAAACTTAGGTATGCAAGATTGAAGACAAAACAGTTATGGTCATTTAACAAAAAAATTGGGATTTTCCTCAAAACGTCAAGCTCGCGATTTGAAACGTCAGAATTGGCAGCATTTAAGCAAACCATGTGAAACAAATACGGATTATGTATAGAAAATGTCGCAAGAAGAGTGTTCTGCAAACCCTTAAGTTTCAGCTTCAACCGGCATTTTCCTTCATTTTGCTCATATGTTTCCAGAAATTTCATTTCAAATAGACCCTGTCTTTGATGCTTTGGCGGAAATTTCAGTTACGTTTATGGCTTAGCTAATTTTTGTAGACAAAATTCGTTAATGAGGAGACCGCGGCTTTTGAATTTTAAAAAATTCCTTCAAATGAGCGCAAACTAGCCCCCCCTAGAATCCATATCCGGGTTTAGTTTCAGTTTTCGTCTCTTTACATGTATACAAGATGACGCATTTCTATGGAAAAGCTCAATATAATTGTTATTATACAAAATACGAAAAAAAGTTTTATATGTTAATTATAGAGTGTCCTGAGCTGCATCTTATAAAATGATTTTGACAATCACACGATGGTCGCTAAGTCGTTGGTGATACCTACATTTTTTTCGAACACCCTTATATTACGGCATTTTTTGCATTTTTAATGAAATATGATGCATGTTAGTAAGAAAAAAAATCGAGTCGCAAGTAAGTGCATTTTGGTAGCGAATTTCCATTAAATGATTCAAATTTCAATAACGCAATTTGCTATTAAGCGAAGCTTTGTTGGTTAGGAAACCAGTCTTCTCGGAAACATTTTAAGTGTATTTTCGGAAAATGTTGGTACATTTTCAAACAATAAGTTATTTTAATAAAATATGGTACACTGTTTCTACTATATAGGTTATACCGGTAACCAGATTGATGCCTGCTTGCATTAGAGATACATTTTTGCTATTAAAAACATTTTTATGAAACTTCACTTCCAGAACGCACTTGCTGCGTCAAGACTTTTTTTTGTTTCTGTTTTATTTTGATTCTTTGTTTCTGGCAAATTTGTATAAATAATAGTTTGCCTACAGAGAGGTAACGTGTTTGTGTGTTTGTGTGTGTATATGTGCGTGCATGTGTGTGCGTGCATGTGTGTGCGTGCATGTGTGTGCGTGTGCGTGTGTGAGTGCTCACTCGGGTGCGTTCGTGCGTGATTGCGTTCGTGCGTGGGTTACTGCCTGCGAGGGTGCGTGTTTGTGTGTGTGTCTTTTTGTGTGTATGTGCGTCTGTTGTTTACAGATAAATGGATGGCATTGGAAGTTTGTCCATCATTCACAGCCTAAATTTTACGCTAATAGGTTTCAAGGGAAGTTGCGTTTTGTCTTGCAAAACTTACTATAATGCACTTACTGCGTTCTGGCTTTTAGATATTTGTTCGTTCTTTTTTTTACATGGAATTCAATCTATTATTAATTAGAGTAATGTTAGGCAGCAAATTAACTTTATATTTCTTGATCTTTATTTTTTGAAATATTTTAGGAACGAGAAATAAATCAAAGCCAATAGTGTCATATAATTACTTTAACAATATCTTTACTTTTAACCTGATTAAGAAGTATTAAAAGTTTCTATGAAGCGAGTTGAATTTGCGCCTGAGAGATAGAGACGGGGAGGTGGTTGGGCTCATTTCGAACCCCTATTTGTACGAAAACAACCCTCTTGAGATTATATTGCATACTTTACTAGAAATTTACTTACCCTAAGACGGAGCAATTAATTTGACCGGCTTAATTTATATTTGTGCTAAGAACTTACAAGAAACATATTAACACTGCTATCCGGCGAGTCGAAGAACACTTAAAGGTATCGTTTCCGGCGGTTATGAGATTTTATAGTAAGCACTAACAAACGCATTTAGTCGGAAATAAACAGGATCATAGCAATATCTGTATACAGCTCTCTGGAGAAATTAACTAAAGGATCGACAGTCAAATCTGACACGAGAATGTTAATTACAGTTTAGTGCTAACATGAATGGTTTGCAGGAGATAAATGTACATTTGAATGGAGGAATTTGAAGATGGGTGTTGTCCGAGCACAATAAACAGTGTCTCTGGTACTGAAATGCTCCAATAGCGATTTGACGTTGTGAATTATGCTAGACACTCGTGATACATTACTCTTGTATGTATTTGACACTAATCCTATCACATTCAATTCATTTTGTTTGGTGTATTGTATGCGAATCAATTATACAGTGTATCTTACGTAGTAATACATTGATTATTTCGTAAATTGGTGACTTTGGAAAAGAATTCCGAAGCAGGTCAATTTTGACATGTTAACCTACGTTGCGTGCGATATTTATTTCATCCGTAACATAATCTTTGTGAGCGTGATGATGGTATCAATGATTTTTAGCAAATTTTTAAAAAGAAAATTTTGCTTATAGGGAAGTAACGACTTTCGAATTTTCAAAATTTTTCCTCAAACGAGCCCGAATTAGAGCCTTTGGAACCAATATCCGAGGTCACTTACAGACCTTTTATTTTTATATACACGATGGGCCAAACTCGATGGCGTATTAGTATTATACAGGGTGCTTTAAAAATGATCGTCTATGTTACAAGTGCACATTCAGCACAAAAAATAAGACTATTTTTTCATATAAACATGGGTCTGCAAATACTTAGTTTTTTAAATATAGCGTGTTAAATTTATTTGTTTTTGTCAGTTATAAATAAATAAGTCCGAGTCAAATTAAAATTTTGACGTGAAAATTAGCATGTGGGGGTTTTCGGGGGCAAGAAATTTAAATATGTTATTGTTAATAACACTGCTGGCAGAGGGCACCACCTGTAAGACATGGCTTGCATTCAATTGGCTATAATTTTTTGACACCCAGTAATATCAACCTACCGTATAACTACATTGCAGCCCTTATCAATTGTAAGCAGAAACTTTATACTTGATTTAAATCTCTCAGACACACCATTTTCGAGATATTTCAATTTGTGTATGTCGATCTCGCTCAAAAATTAATTCTGCGACAAATCATAGGAATACATTTTTCACCTTTTAATTGCTATCAGTATGTATAAACTTAATTTTCTTATTCTCTAGTTAAAAATTAAAATCTTACCAGAAAGAAGAACTGACAAGACACAATCATGAAGATAAAATAAAAAGCCATGATAACAAATTTTGAACAAACCATTTAACAAAGTGGTTTCCAGTGTTACGTGACTTGACTTTTGCGTTTTCGTCGTGACATATACTACATTTGAATTTTACTTTTGAGACTACTTACTATTTTTAAGTAATTAATTGTATTGTCCGTAATTTTTCTAATTAAATATGGAAGTCTTTACCAACAATGAACTGACAGACATGCATGTTATGTATTCACGGGCTTCTGGTAACTGTTATGAGGCTAAAGACTGTATGAAGAAGCCTTCCCAAATCGGAGAATTCCAGACAGAAGGACGTTTCAACGGATTGACATCCGTCTGCGAGAAACAGGTACATACTTACATTATCTAATACATCGATCTGTCTCTTTCGAATATATATTTTTTTACCAGGTACCCTTAATAAAGTTACTGCTGATCGAGGCAGACCACGAAGTGCATGAAATCCTGATTTTGAAGAGGCTGTTCTGGATGAAATTGTACAAAATCCAAAAATAAGTACTAGGGAAATGGCCAATCATCTGGCAGCATCCAATGCAACGATATGGCGAGTTCTTCACGAGCAACAATTGCGTCCATATCACATCCAACGTGTGCAGGCACTATCGCCTGAAAGAAATTTTATACCTCGCCTACAATTTTGCCAATGGTTTCTTCAACATAATAATGTAGAGAACTTGTTGAATTGTGTATTGTTCACTGACGAGTCTGGATTTAGGCGCGACGGTATCGTCAATTTTCGTAACAGTCATATTTAGGCTGACGAAAATCCCCACGCAGTTTTTGACAGGCATCATCAACAGAAATTTTCCTTAAATGTATGGGCTGCAATTGTAGGGTGTAATTTGATAGGACCCATTTTTTTACCTCACAGACTTAATGCTACAACTTATCTTGAATTCCTGCAAAACCAACTATGGGTTATTAGAAAATGTACCTCTTGACATAAGACATAACCTGTGGTTTATGCATGACGGACCCCCACCACACATTTCGCCCTAAATGTCAGAAATTACCTAAGCAATGCTTTTGGACACAAATGGATCGGACGCGGTGGACCTCAGCCATGGCCGGCTCGATCCCCTGATTTAAATCCTATGGACTTTTATTTATGGGGGCATCTCAAGGGTATTGTTTATGAAGCAAATGTTAAAAATGTTGATGATCTGTAGCAAAGAATTGTACTTGGATGCGAACAAATTAGAAATACACCAGAAATATTTCACAGAGTACGACGTTGTATGCTCCGCAGAATACGAAAGTGTATTGAAGTGGGGGGTGGCCATTTTGAACATTTATTGTAGTCAGGTATCATAAAATATTATAAACTTTTTTATTTGTTGTTTTATTTGTTGTAAAAATTTGCAGACAATACAATGAATTACTTGAGAAAAATTAATTTTTGAGCGACATCGACATACAAAAATTGAAATATCTCGAAAATTGTGTGTCTGAGAGATTTGTATCAAATATACATTTTTGGCTTAAAATTGATAAGGGGTGCAATGTAGCTATACGGTAGGTCGATATTACTGGGTGTCAAAAAATTATAGCCAATTGAATGCAAGCATTGTCTTACAGGTGGTGCCCTCTACCAGCAGTGTTATTAACAATAACATGTTTAAATTTCTTGACCTCAAAAACCACTGCATGCCAACTTTCACGCCACAACTTTAATTTGACTCCGACTTGTTCGTGAAAAACTGACAAAAGCAAATAATTTTAACACGCTATATTTAAAAAACTAAGCATTTTCGGACCCATGTTTATATGAAGAAATAGTCTTATTTTTTGTGTTGAATGTGCATCTGTAACATAGACCATAATTTTTCAAACACCCTGTATAGTGAACCAAAGAAGATATTTTTGATATTGAGACATTGCCAGATCCATCCTTACCAAATGCCAACTTTGTTTTTTCAAATAAAAGAGCCTGTATATTGCTACATTTTCGGATTGCTCGGAAGATGTTTTATGTATCATGGATCTTTTACGTGTCTCAAGCCGTTAAGGTGATAAAAAAGTATCATTCAGGAAATTTGGCAACCTGCATCAATTAATGAAAAAATATTCTTTCTGTAACCAGCATAGGTAAAGGTCTGAGTTTTTGGACTCCTGTTTGCCAATAGGTGGATATATCATGATATGTTATGCAAATACAATTATTGCATACAGGCTGTCTACAAAAAATGGGCTTTTTGTAGAACATACAAGCGCAGGTAATGCGAGAACGGAACCTCCTAGATTTTGTAATGAGACTAGCAAGATCAACTGATTTTCTATCCTAAAGTACCATGTGATGTTATGCCTATTTTTGGAGATTTTTTACTTATAAGAAAAAAACAAAATATTGCAAGTTATGGAAACATATTTCTTATTATTAGTACGACATTCTTCCAAAGGGTCTAGAAGGATTATCAAAGTGTCTGTTTGCAAGTCTGTTGTCATACTGATTGTGCGTGATCTGTTATCTGGAAATGGAAAACTCCTATAAAACATGAGCAAATTTCAAAGCTGTTTTTCATGCATGACCAGTGTAAAAAGATTAATTCTCAAACATGCAGAAACTTCAACGAACAGTACCTAATCGTAGTTCCAATGACTTAGAAGTAATTCAAGAGCTTAAAAGATAATTTCATGAATAACAGTTGCGTAAAGAAGCCAATACACCAAATTAAAACGTTAATAGTGACGAAGACAATAAACTAATCGTTCTGGCATATTTTTCAGCAAAATGTTATGCATCGCTTTATTCTGCTGAACAATAAAAAGGAGTGGTTTACAAATCTATGGAAAGGATTATGCATAATCATGGAATGCATAACTATAAATTTGTGATACTCCAAGGCATCAAGCCAAATGATCCTCCAGAACATCTCAAATTCTGTGAGATGAGCTTAATTCGTACACAAGAAGATTTAAATTTTCTGAAGAACGATTTAGACCAACGAAAGCAAATTTACCATGGAATGCATTTTATTGGGTGAAATTCACATTACTGGGCCGCAAAAAATCCGCACTTCGTTAGAGAAACGGGTCGGCAACAGGGTGGCGGCACGTGGCTGCGTGTCTCACCACTCACTTAGTGTTGGAAGGCTGGCTACCATAGCCGTTTTATTTTATAAGTATATTTTCGCTACGATTAGTATGCCGTGCTGAAGAGCTCTAATGAGAGCGAAACCGGTCTACGGTTCTAATTGTGGCGAGAATACATCTAGCCTTACAGAGAAACGGGGTTTCAACGCAAATTTGACTACAAAGTATTCTGCTTGGTGATCAACGACCAAATAAGATTCTGATGTTACGAAGAGAATTTAAATTCAGGTGAATATCTTGAAATATTACGGACCACGGTATCTGACTTCCTCGACTACTTATGTCTTGAAACTCTGCAAGACTGTTGGTATCAGCTAGATGGTTCACCAGACTACTGCACCAATCAAGTGACAAATCTATTTTCACACTTATTGGAGATCGTTGGATTCGTTAATCAGGTCATTGGGTTTGGCCACCAAGGTCGCCAGATCTCACCCTACTTCAGAGCTTCAGAATAGAATGATGAGTGTATTCCTGTCTCTAAACGCATGTGGGGTAGAAGCAGGCCTGAACGTCCTGACCTGATCTGCTCCAATCAGACCTAAGCTGACCTAACCCGACCAGAAAACGTTGGAGACAACCGAAGGGAGCACAAAAACACGCATCTAACAAAAAAAAGATTTTAATAATAAATTACAATACATGACATTAGAGAAGAAATAGCGTGATGGCCGCAAAGAATGGTCGAGATGCAATCAAGTGCTGGGAAAATTTTAGTATCGTTCAATGCGAAAAACTTTAGGTTTAGTCGACACCTATGACATTTTTTGGGAAATGCGATTTCCGGTGACATATTAGAGTTGGGAAAGGTTATTTGAGCAACTTTGTCTATTCAACCGACTCTGTATAGCTCTGAAGATAAGGAAGTTAGCTACTGTTCCAGATTGCCAACACCCTATATATATATATATATATATATATATATATATATATATATATATATATATATATATATATATATATATATATATATATATATATATATACATATATATATATATATATATATATATATATATATATATATATATATATATATATATATATATATATATATATATATATACATATATATATATATATATATATATATATATATTCAATCTTAATTACACATTATATAATTTTAATTTTAAGTATTTTATCAGTAAAATTTCTTGTGCTTTCGTAGAAATCATTTTTTGTGAAATGTCAGTAATAAGTAACCAATGTTTAATACAATCCTGTAAAAAATTGTTTGCAAATTTACGTGAAAAAGTTGTATTCAAATTTTGGTGAAAACCTGTCATTTAGCAAATTTTCCTGTAAACATTCTTTTGTGCAAATGGTGAAAAAACTCTTATATTAATTTTCATGGTACATTACTTAAGCGATTTTAGGCATAAAAATGACGAATATCCGTGAAACAAATTGTTCGTAAATTTTTATGTTAAAATTTGTCAAAAAGCTTTTTGTGGATAATTATATCTTGGCAGATGTAGTTTTTATGTAAATTGCTTGGATAGGTCCGTTGGCAAAGAAGATCGGACCAGTTCCTTCGGCATATTTTAAAGTTTATTTTAGGAAAATTTTGTACTTTTGATGAAATATGACAGGTACATAGTTTCTACTTTCATTAACAAAAGACATATTTGACATTAAAACATTTTTTTCTGGAAATGCGCTAGCATAACGCACTTGCTGCATCCAGACTTTTTTATTATTACGTTTTATTTCATATTAGAGAATGTTAATGCATATTTGATTTTTTAAATGCCCAAGTTATCAATATCTACGAAAATTTAAGCATTTAATGCCTTAAGTTATTTATAAAGTCTTTTAAAACGTCAGTGTTATTTCACGATTTAAATATTTTAATAATTCATACATGAAATTTTGATTAATCTTTGCCGAGGGTTGTGTTGGGAAAAAGTTCTTGGTCTAACTGCGCTATTAAAAGATAAGAACACGGGAAGTGCTTAGAGATTATTTAAATACCGAATTCTAATAGAGAGCAGGTTATAAATTTGTATTTCTTATCAGACGATGTTAATTCCGTCTCAATTTGGTCTCTTATATTTAAAATATTAAAAGTATGACGTTAAGTTCTTATTTATAACCAGAGGTTATACAACAGTATAGGTTTCTTGAATGTTTCTAATATTACTCCAATTACCAGAAGCTCGCTTATGAAAATTTATACCTAAATCTACTTTTTCCTCTAAATTAAATGCTGAAGTAGTGTTGGACATAATAATGTTGCAGCGGCTCTATTAAAGTGCGCCCTGTACTGATATGGAGCAATAACATCGCGGCATTACACTTTATAAAACATAATTTATTACCTAAGCTTAAGAGAGCCTAATTTTGATTACTAAGTTACCATCGACAATTTTATATTCTAGAGCAGTGGTCGCGAACCTGTTGATCGCGAGCTACCGTGCAATTCTGGTAGCGAAAAAATGTTTTAAATTTTAAAAATACACAGGTGCAAAAATCATAGAAGCTTCCGTAAATTTCGAAAATTCTCATAATAAACACAAGCAGCGTCAACATTGCGGTGAGCGATCTGCGGCTGACGTCACCATGTTAAAATCGGCTAGAATCAACCAGCGCGCTAGTATTCGAGAACGATCTGGGTTGCTTTGAACAGTTTAAATACGCATGCCGCGGCGACGTTGCGCTTAGTTTAAAACTGAACGGCATAATCAACGTCCAGCGGTTGGGTTAGTAGATGACAATAAAAAATATTATGGCAAGCAATAGTAAGAAGATGAAGACATACTATTTCCATTTGTAATGGGAAGAACAATACTTCTTTACAGAAGTTAAAGGTAAGAATGTATGTTTGTTATGTAATACTTCTGTTTGCGTTGCTAAAAAGGAAATATTGAGGGGGATTAAAAAACTGTACATTCGAATCTTAAAAAATCTTTCTCATTATATTCTGCCACCATAAAGGAAAAACTGCAAAAATTAGGAATCCAGTTAATTGGACACCAGTCAATATTTTTTTAAACAGTCTACGAAAATAAGGCTGCTACTAAATCATCATACTGTGTGTCCTAGAGAATTGCACAAAAGAAAAAACCTTATGAAGTTACTGGTTTAAAAACACTTAGAAAACTCCAGACTACTTATCTCTGTGATACTTTTCAAGTTTCAGTTTCAAAAATTATTTGTTGAAAAGTCGCTAAAACCTCAGTATCGTAAAACCCTTACTGTATTCTCTCATATATATTAAAATATCGAAAGACGCAACTAGTCTTTGTTGGGAAAACTACCCCGCATTACCAACGGACGTATATTTCCAAGAACGAAATAAACGTTGAAGGCATGCCAGAATGTTCTGGAACATATGTGTTTTTATGTCAAAAATCCGTTGGCGACGTTAGAGAGAAAGAAATAAACGTTGGCAGACCACACACGCCATATCGATCCAGTGCGAAGCATTACCTCCTTGTCAACTGCCGACAGTTAAACAAGGAACGCAATGAGTGTCAGAAAAATTATGCCCATTAAGGGCTGGCAGACTTCTTAACTCGAGACGTTTAAATCTTTGTGTCCGGTGTAAACTACAGAGCAATTATCGAGGCATTTTTAGTTACACTAAAAATGTCTAATATCTTATTTCTCGCTCTAAATATCGTTTGATTATAATCTTAGCAGTTGTTAAAAGTGGTTTGGGTTCTATCTAATCTAAAATTAAATGCATTTTAGTAAAAATCACGAAGTAACAGTAGCGCTTTTGTTTCTGAAATTGTAACGTCTCTTAAAGTTATCACAAATGCTGATTTCAACATTCCGGGTCCTGAACCACCTCTTTTGAATTCGATACCGTCATTTTCACTTTAAAATTGCCAAAAATTTTGATTAAACCACCTTAGGAGTGACATCACCCCCAGAGTTGTCTGTCTACAGTACAATTGTACCGTTCGTTTAGCCATTGGTATATGCAATTGGTCTGCCGTCAATCCACAGGAGTGCGTAGCATTCTTCCCGATTATCTTTTTCCTATGAGAGATGGAACTTGTGGCGAGCACTGCTAGTTGGTATCTGCCTTGGAATGTCATTGAGCAATGAACAGGTAACTCTGGAGTACCGAATTTCTCCATGCAGTTCAGTTTTGGTGAGTGTCTTTCTCCTTAAATTTCATCTGTGCGTTGAACATCAAATTTTGGTTTGTCATTTAACTTTCGAATATTTGAATTATGAACTTTCAAGTTAACTTATCTAAATTAGAACTTTTAACATATCAGTGGGATGTGTATTTAAATTTACTGTAATTTAATATATATGTCTTAATATTCTCTCAATAATGTAAATTGAGATGTAATATTATGCAAATTCATGTTAATTAAAGTAGTTTATCAGTTATCTATTCAGCAAAATATTTTGGACATTTCACTTGTAATTTGTAACTTAGAAATTTGACTTAACATTCCTTCTTTTCTTGAGCTTAACTCAAATTTGCTTGTTTTAATTAAGTAATTAGATAAATTGGCCAATTAAGCATCGGGGCATTTTTTTTTAACTTTCATGTAAAATTTGGAAAATAACAAGGGTAACGAATGAAAAACCAATCTTACACCATTGAATGTTTATTTTTAATATTTATAAAACTTAATGTTTTATTTTCGTTCATTCAATATAAAATATTTATCTTTATGTAAATTAATGTTAAACTTTTAAGTTTGACATTCGCAATAGCTAATTAATTTTCTGAGGTATGTGGCATTTATATTGTTTCATTTTCGTTACTCTAATATTTATTTCAACTTTATCAAACGTATCACAAAATTTGTTCTAATTGCAAATGCTTATCAATAAATTTAAATATTTATTTTTCTACATATCTGTTTGACTGAAGAATAATTCCTCCTTAAACCCTCTTAAGTTTTGTGACAGCGTAATTAAAAAGATTCTAAATATCGCATTCCGAGATATCTAAGAAATTTTGTAGAAAATTCATCGTAACCATGCACTAGTTTGGAGCTCTGATAAATATAAGACTTCAGGCAGTGCAACAACACAACAACAGCGTAAGTAGTAAATAGTATTAAGATTTTCCAGCCTTATAAAATATTTTTAATCCTGTGAATTATAAATCTGATAGATAGAAACTTTTTAGGGTAGGATTTATAGGAAATAGTGACCTCACTATCGACCAGATTTGGTTCACTTGAGGTCAATCACCACATATTACTACTGCTTTTTATTTTTCTATCACGCTTAAATTTTCGGGAGGTAAAAATTTGTGGCGAAATTTGTTGTTTCATCCTTAATGTGGATTGATATTCAACAGTTTTCAACTTATGTTATGCAGAACTTTGGCGAAGACATCGCTACGTTTCTAAATAATTAAGCCTTAAAATCCTTAGTCTCACATACAAAATTATCTGGCCCACAGTAAGTAAAGGCAAATATTCAGTTCTATGTCGTTTTGCCTTGAAAGCCAAAGCGCTATTTAGTTCAATCTATTTGTGTAAATCTTCTTTCTTCAATATGAAGTTTATTAAGAACAAACACCACAATCGACTTACAGATGAACACTTGGATAATTGCATTCAAGTGGCTTTATCAAACTGTACTGCAAACATTTAAAAAAATTATCTAAGAGTCTGTATGTCAGTTATCTCAATGAACATGGATTTTTTATCTGCACATGTTTTTGTTTAAAATAGTGCGTTAATTTTATTCACTTTTATTAAATCGTATGTGACATACCATTGTGGCTGCATAAAAATTTCGTTTATTTAATAAACACCTTCGATTGATAGGTATGGAAACATAATTACTTATGTAGTATGTATTAGTAATATTGGTAATTCTGTTATGAGTATGTATTAGTTATTAAAATAAATACATGTATGGCGAATGCAACTGTGCATTATTCCATTTAGGTTGGCTTACGTCTAGGTTGTTCACTGTTCATTCCATAATTATCCAAGTAGCTAAACACAATTAAAAAGTTGGCGACCACTGTTCTGGAGTCTGGTATCGTATTAAAACTACTATACTCCCATACCCATCAGATTTTGCAATTTAGATACGTTTTTGTTCTTGACATAAGTGTTTGGCTTTGGGGAATCTTCGCGAAAAAAATTCGCTTATGAGGAGTGTACGATTTCGATTTTTAATTATTTAAATGAGTGCAAACTATATAAACTTAATATTTGCATCAACGCGAACTTAAGTAAGACGCGTTAAAAAATTAGAATTTTCATTGATCGTGTCTAAAAGCCAATGGCAATGATCCAGCCTCCGATCATAATCCTGCTCATTCAGCGCTTGAATCAAAACAATATGATAAAGGTGTAGTCTAAAAATCAAAATAATTATCATTATATATTCAAAAGGACATTGTAATAAAAATATGTTTATCTGCTGACATAATAGACGCATTATGTTATCGGATTTAAGTAACGTAAAGCTGATCATTATACCACAAGGGGTGTTCACTCAAGCCAGACAGTTACGTCATCAACAATTCATAAAGCTTAACTGTTACTACGTTGAAATTTGAACGGTTGTGGTAATTTCAATGTTTTCAATAAACTTTGAGTAATATAGTACTCATATACCAAAAATCAACTCTAAATTCGAGAGAACGTACTTGTTATTGGTATGAGAAGATAATGAGATTCACTATAGCACTATTGCTACTATAACGAGAAACAAGAAACGAATCCTTGGCTAACTAATTAGATAATAAATGACTAACAAACGCTTCATTCACACCAATGAAACTAAGTAAAAAATGTCAGTTTCATCGTATTACAAATAAAATTTAAATACTTTAAGGGTCTTAAGTTTTAATGAATGCCAGCAGATAAAGTTTTGTATCTGACTCGGATCATAAACGATCATTATGGTAACACGTCATGTTATAGTATCATAATTTTTACGACTGTCGTCTGATCATTTTTACAACCGTCAAGTTTTGCACCAAGCGAGGAAAAACTCTTCTGTTGTAATGGTGCCGATTCGGATACCGCATTGCATACACTCTTTCAGCAACTGCCGCATTTTGAAAGCACTCAGAGTAAACACCAATCATATCAACGGGTTCATCATCTGTAAAAGGCATTGTTATTATTTAAATTATACGTCAAAGAATTCAGAGTAACTAATTTGACGTTTCTTTAAAGTATTGTAATTTTGTATTTTTTCCAAAGCCTACCTATTCAAGTTTTAGAGTATAATTATTGGAGGAACGAATAATTTATAGTTGCGTCATGAATGCGTAAATAAGTTTTATTTATAACAAAAAAAAAACTATAAAACTAAATTTGCAAATTAATAAATTTATTTTCAATCTTTAAATTAGTCAATGCTGAAAGTGTTTTTGTTTAAATTCCAGTTTTATAAGTTCTTCATTAATATCTCCGGTTCAACAAATGACACAGACTTGGGATTTTCACCACTTGCGTTGGCCTTTAGTCCTCTTTCTATCTATGTAGTAATATTTATATCATTGTATTTACGTTTCTTGAGAAAAATCATAAAATGTGTTAAATTTTTAAAAAGCGTCATCTAGTGATTACAGTAACAATAACAAAGACAAGTGGAAATGCAGTTGATAGAGTAAGGAATACTCGTTTAAATGACACTAAGCCCAATATTTTCCAATCAGGCGATCCGGAGATATTGCATTTTTTCCTAATCAATGTTAGCCTCACCCCCACCACTTTATCTGAAAAGTCAGAGAAAAATAGTCAAAACAAAAATTGTTCGTGATACACACGACATTTATTTGCAGGTATTTTCAATACAGTTTATCTGGACATCCTATTTTTTCATTTCCTCTTGTTGTTACGCCCCCTAGCGGGCATCTGACAAACTTGAAAATAATTTCGAACGATTTCCCTTGGCCACATTTACTAAATATATTTTTCCCAAAGCTCTATGGTAAACGGTTTCCGAGATACAGCCGCTTACCTCGCTTAATTGGCCACACGTACACACTGTAGCGCAATATACATTGACCAAATTTCTAGAAATTTTAATACCAGATACAAGGAATACATTTCTGCACTTCTTCACACTGACAAATCTACGTTTACAAAACATATTGTTGATACTAAATATAGACAGATCGTAAATAACCGTATAGAGCTACTGCATTTTTGTAATAGCATGCACACACTTGACTTTTTTGAAGCTTTAGATATAAAAAGCACATAAATGACAATAGCTACCTTGTTTTAATTAAGCAGACTGATTTGATGGATTCCCCTTCCTTCAAAATGCTTCTTTCTAATTACATACATACAAAGTAGTTCTTTCTATATTAAAAAAGTTGTTATAAGGTAATGGGTCGATGTGTATTGATATTTTCATGGTATCTCTGCTACTGATGTTAGTATTTTCATGGTAAATATTCACATACATCACGTAGAAATTTTAAAGACGTCCTCTGTTACTTTACTTTTATTTATTTATTTTTAATGTAGCAACAGATTTTCTCTTGTAGTTGTCATGAAGGCATATAAATGAATTTCCTTCTGTCTAATAATGCTGTCAAACAGTGAAACGGGTTAAAGATAAGAAAACAAACCTTTGTGAAGCCAGAAAAATAGTCTCTACATCTGTATTTAGTATTGTCTTTTTATAAAGTTTTTATTCACTACTAAGGTTTGGGTGCGCGTTGGCTGATTTTCCGGCGCAGCATCTTCAGTGGATGGACCTCTTGATCTTACTAGGCTCCCCTGCTGTTGACTTGGGGCTGTAATTTCTTGCATGACAGGGGCCCGCCTCATCAGCACCCCGCCACCGACGTCCCGCATGCTGTTATGTCCAGCGCCGGCTCCAGACATGTCCTGGCCAACCCCAGGCAGCGGCATTTTTTCGAGAATTTGGTTTTGCTCCATTTATATGGGTGTGCCACCAATTAACCCTGGTGGCCCAGGCAGGGATGAAGGAAGGAGTAAGGTAATATGGTTAACGAAAAAGAGGGTCAATGGGACAGCGGACAGCTGGCGTCGCTGGCTGTACCGTCTACGTCGTTACGAGTAGCGGTGAGCACAGCGCTGGAAGCAGTACATCCACCGGTCAGACAGACATGTAACCCTAGCCAGGGGCCCTCACAGGGTGCTACCGTCCGGTCCAGATGGACCCTGGTTTTTTAACGTGTTTGCTACTCCACCCCCTCCTCCTTTCTCACTCGGGCTTAGGCCGGCGATGGCGGAGCTTTATTATTATTATTATTATTATTATTATTATTATTATTATTATTATTATTATTATTATTATTATTATTATTATTATTATTATTATTATTATTATTATTATTATCATCATCATCATCATTATTATTATAATTATTATTATTATTATTATTATTATTATTATTATTATTATTATTATTATAAGAGATTCCACTTAGTTTATTCTAAGGATTATTCTACATGAGTTGAGCAACACTGAGTGCACTCCGTGCACCTTGGGTGTTGCTTCTGCGTCTGGATGTCAGGAAGTATCATGGTATCTTCCGTACTACATTCGCCGTGCTCAGGACCACCACCTTTTGCATTAGCAGGAGATTGTGTTTTCCTGGAACTTCCTTCATGAAATTGGTGGTGGCATTGGAAATATGTCCTGTGGCTCAGATGATGACGGGGATTATTTTGTCCTTCAGGTTCCAGATGCGGTGTATCTCAATTTGCAGATATTTATATTTAAACATCTTTTCTGCTTCCTTCTGTGTGATGTTGTAGTCAGAAGGTATGGCAACGTCAAATCATAGGATTAGGCAATGTTTTTTCTTCTTATTTATTATTATTATTATTATTATTATTACTTTATTGGTTAACCTTGTAAAGCATGTCTCTAATACAATAAGTTTAGTACAATTGTCATGTATTTTTGAACATAAGTTGAAAAGTTTATTCGAAAGTACTTGACGTGGACGGTTCCAAATTCCATAAACTGGATTCTCATTATAATGGAGGTCTACATGTTGATCATGTGGTGGTCTCTCTTAGATCTAAAAATGATGCATTTAAAGGATCCTTTGAGTGTTCCTGCCTTTTTGACTTGCGACTATGGTAGTGTCAACTGTCTTCTGGTATACGATTTGCCCTGTTTGAGCGGCGTTGTACATCTGGTGAAGGTTCCGTGAATGCAAAGAAGAATTATCAGGGCCATGTATTGCGTGCCGATTTTGGGACCATGTAGACTTTTTTTTAATAGTAAAATATGCCACATTAACCATGACATGCTTATATATATATATATATATATATATATATATATATATATATATATATATATATATATATATATATATATATATATATATATATATTGATATGGTTTATAAGAGCGGTGGTTGAAATACACACACATATACATATAGACTTACACAATTAGACACGTAAAATCAACAAAGAAAATATAAATACACAGACACAATCACCTAAGGAAAACATACCTTGGTATATTAGAAAAATTGTAAGAATTCAAAAAGATAAATCCATTTGACCCAAGAATGTATACGAAAATAAGGAAAAATTGATGTATGTAGATGAGTGGAATTTTAAGTAAGCAAGTGTATAGTATAAGGCATATCTTTGTGAAGTGAGAAGAAAAACAAACCGTAAATAAGACAGAACAAACTGTATGTATACGAGAGAAAAAAAACCATTATTAAGTGCTTATAAAAACAGTGTAGCGTGAAGTGGGCAATAAAAAGATAGAACAGACTGTATATAATAGGATTAAGAAGTTATCAGGTAACAGTTAATTTGTAGTAATAAGACTTTAATATGTAATTAGTATAAGTACAGGTCAGAACAACAAATGTCAGAAAATATCATGATTTGTATTATGAGGTTAAGGAAATATGTCAAAAATTAAATCTTGAACAACAATGCCTGCCAGATATCCTAAGCGATAAGGAAATGAAAGGCATTGTTGTTGGGACAAGAGGAATAATATGTATGAAAAAAGAAGGCTATAGAGAGGAAACGCTGGCAACAGACTTTTTTTGACGAGAAAAAAAAACAACTTTTAAAAATTTATTGGAAGGAAGCAGATTTTTGGGAGAGTTAGGAATTTTTAAGTAAAAACTTCAAGAAAGTACAAGAGAAAACTAGTATAGCAGTAGCCGAAAGACAGATCAGTTGTACAAGGGGGACTGGCAGTTCACTAAGAAGAAACAAACAGTAAGTCGTTGAAGTAGTTACTTAAAATTTCACAACGGCTGATAACTGTTCTGTGTAGAGGCACCCAGGTGAATAGAAGCATATTATTTACCAATTCTAGACGCATATTAGCAAATTTGATGTATTAGAAAACATTTAATTCACTCACGTCAAAGTCAGCCATTTTAACCAAATTTAAATTCTAAAGAATAATACAGAACCAAGTAGTACCACCTATTGTCCTAAAGAAATGTATATGACGTAACCGTTTGATGCTTGGCAAGGAGTGATACAACGTGCAAACCTATAATCCATAATTCGGGTTGCATAACGTTCATTTAAAATAAGAAATTGTTACCTTTTAAGTGTACACCTTTTAAGTGTACTAGAATAAGTTGTTTATCCACAATAATACTAGAGGATCTATAGACCAATATAAATATATTTTTTTTGCAAAACGTAATAACGACTAAAATTTCAAAAAAAATAGCTCGCTGGCCAGTATAAATACAAAATTTACTAATTTTAAAGAATTCTTAGTCATTAGGTACCGGTTTTGTGAAATAGTAATTTCAAAATAATAGAATTGTTATTTGGAAAAATACTGCTTCATTTTGATTCTGTTATATGCATACATGGGAGAATAAAAAAATATAATTTTCAATTTCATTTACAAAGTAACAAAAATGGAATAAAAAAAGGAGAGGATTTATATTATTTGGGACCTGAACTCACTAGAACGCCCTCAGATTGTTTTCTTTTGCTTACTAAGTGTCTGATAGCTAGCCGAGGTGAGAAAAAAGAAGAGAAACAGGTAAATATACATTTATATGAACAAAATAGTAAGTTTTCCTTACTTTTATTAACCGTTATGAATACATTCCAACACTTGGAACAGTAAATAAAACTATGATCACGAGATTTCATAAATTTTATTTGCAAATATACATAGTAAAGTCTAAAAATAATAAAATACTAATAAGCACATATTATAAAACCATAAACTACAGTAAAAACTCAATAATTTAACAAAAAGAACCCTAGCCTAACACATTCTTTATCAATTTGTCGCCCAATCGTGGGACAAATGATTCGTTAATAATAATTAAAAACCATTCTTACTAAATCAATTATCAACCAATCGTGGGACTGAAAACTCTGATACAACCATTCTTTATCAATATATATATATATATATATGTATATATATATATATATATATATATATATATATATATATATATATATATATATATATATATATATATATATATATATAAATTTATTCTTACTGAATAAAACAAATTTTAATTCTGCACCCTAAACCGTTCTATTTTGCCTCCCGCAGCACTGTAATGTTTTTACTTGTACTATCACTATTTAATTGACTGCAGTGATTTGTACACGGCTTTCATTAATTCCCGAACCCCACGTGACCGCATAAGTTAGGCAAACCGGCATACACTCACCTGAATTAATGAAATCCCTAAGATGCCAGTGCTGTCTCATATTTCCTTTGGGGTTTTATAAAAATTATAGCAAGTTGAAACAGTAAATGTCTTAAATGCAGTGGCGGATTTGCAGTCTTGGCCGCCCTAGGCCCCAGGCCTTGTAGTAAGTACCAGCCGCCCCTTTCTCAGCACCCATCATATAGATTACATAATGAATTTACTTTATTGGCCGCCCCTAATACCTGGCCGCCCTAGGCCCGGGCCTACTGGGCCTTAGGGCAAATCCGCCACTGCTTAAATGTATTTATTATTTAGTATTTTTAATAGCAAGTCTGTTCATGTATGATTTACTGTTATTGATTGTTAAAAAAATACATTGAAAACATAATAAAATATTACTTATATATATATATATATATATATATATATATATATATATATATATATATATATATATATATATATATATATATATATATATATATATATATATATATATATATATATATATATATATATATATATATATATATATATATATATATATATATATATATATATATATATATATATATATATATATATATATATATATATATATATATATATATATATATTGTCACGGGGTGACTAATCTTGAAGGGATTATCTAGATCGATAATAAACCACAATATTAAATGCAGCAACAATAACTGCATCCGTGTAATAAACTACAATTACCAATTGTAACGGTGGGAATATTCGCGTACGCTCCGGTAAAAATGATACGCGAAGCCAGACACGTTAAGCCGCAGAGGTTGCTGTCGCTAGGAGAATGCATCGGGAGTCGCCGAAGGCCGGACACGCGCAGAGAGCGCAGGGCTAGGAATAGCGGTGAGGTCGAAAACCGCGACAGAATCGGTAGTACGAGTGTCGCTGTGGAGAAGCAAGTACGTCGACCGTGAAGAAGTCGTGGTAGAATACGCCGAGGCTACTAGTGCAGGACACCGCCGGGGAGTTTTGGCCGTGTGAGCGTCGCCACCGAGGAAAGTTCCAGGTACGTGCCAACTAATACTATTTAGCGAGGCCACGGTAGAATCGTTGAACGCTCCGTCACGGCACTGGGTGCCTTCGGGCGGTGCGACGCATTCTCCTGAAAGTCGCTGCCCGCCATCATCACCAGGGACGCCGCTGGCGGTGCTCGCGGGCTTCGCCTGGGTGGTTGAGGAGCCACAGTCCTGAGGCTCCGATTCTCCCCGGATCATAGGGGAGGCGGCCGAGCGGAGTGAAAGTGTATCGGAACGGTTGGAGTGATTGCACTCTCCGTTCCAGTCAAAAACGACCCTCTTGGAAGCCCCCCCTCCCCCCTGTATCCCGAATAAGGGAGTCGGAGTAGGGATATTCCTGGTCTGTCAGCGGTCCACGCGCAGCGATTGCGTTGGCGTGGATTGGGGCAGCCCGGTGGTCCTCCGCCCCCCTGGTCTGGCTCGGGTGGGCCGCATCGGCGATATACGAGCGCTTCCTGTCCTCTCGAGGGTGGGACCGTTCTTCCCCTGTCTCCGTTGACGGGCTGCTCTATGACTTGGAGGCTGCATTGTCTGTGGCAGATTCCGATAGCAGCGACGGCGTTGGTCCGGATTGAAAACAGCTAGGCTAGGCCGTCCGCGGCCCCGTTTAGGAGGGGCGTAATTCTGGGAACAGGGGTGGGCTTCTTCCGCGCCGAACAAGGTTCCCTGAGCGTGCGAGGGAGAGCGTGCGAGTGATGGGCCGTAGCTAATACTTGTTGGTGCCATACAAATTAGAGCGCAGCTAGCTTAGCTTGATATGGTGTGCGACGCACCCTGTAAGTTGCATGCCCGGCTGGGAACACCCGCTATTATTCACTATCCTGCCACCACCCTGCACCGCTTTAACGTTGCCGCTTCACCGTCCCCGTATAATCCGCCCGTAACAATAACCCCTCTGCCTCTGGCCGCTCATAATTGCTAGGCTTCCTGGTAACAGGACCCCGTTACCACCGTGTGTATATAATTAGAGAATAGAATTTTATTTTAATTTACTCGACCTTTGATTTATTCTCCCAGAATATCCACCCAAATACAATTTGACTCCAGTTCTTTAATAAAGACCATAACCAGAAGTCCCGAGGGACTTTGTCTTGGCTTAGGAGGACCCTGTCTCCACTAGAAACTACCCTGGGTTAGTGTATCCGTTGACAGTGACTTGGGAGAAGGGGGGCATCCAGCAGGAGCGCGTTTACTCCTTGACAAACTCTATAAACGCTGGCGTCCGAGCATGAACCCGTAGGAAAGCCGTGTCCCGGAAGTCATCCCGAAATTCCCCAGGTTAGGGAAAACTAGTAGTAACTCCCGGCCACCCCAAGTGGCCGTCACAATATATATATATATATATATATATATATATATATATATATATATATATATATATATATATATATATATATATATATATATATATATCAAAATTTTGTAATGTACGTAAACTAATTGGGGTCCGATTATTTAAACTTCTAGTTTACGGTTTTAGGAATGTGTATTGTGTAACATGTAACAAATATGTACCTGTTTGGGCAGAGTACCGACGAACAGATTTGGTAGGGCATCGTTACATGCGATGTCGAATATCGTCAACAACATAACCTTAACATACCTACACTTTTAACTTACGTAAAAACGCAATGAAAATGCTAAGTTTTGATAAAAACTGTTTATTTTTATTGTCCAACAGATAGAAAAATATTTGAAGAAGGTAACTGGTCGTACTTGGAAAATGCAATATACATACAAAATAACCGTCAAAAGAGAAATGAGCGCCAATGGACTGAACTGTCAATTGTCAATTGATTTAGTAACTTTAGGGTCCCTAGTCTAGTGGTTTCTTTGGTTACTTTTTGACTGCCAACTCATAAAATCATATTCCACTAAGAGATAGGCAGAATCCGGTCACGTGGGGTTCGGGAATTAATGAAAATCCTGTATAAAACCCTATTGATTTATTTGACTCGGATTCGAATTTTGGTGTAAGTCCAAGTGCAGCCATATTA
The DNA here is from genome assembly GCA_964006375.1 of Tillus elongatus. Lineage (NCBI taxonomy): Eukaryota > Metazoa > Arthropoda > Insecta > Coleoptera > Cleridae > Tillus > Tillus elongatus. The sequence continues at coordinate 60,779,857 of OZ023267.1, read as the reverse complement.
AACAGAATGTCGCTAGAGAAAAAATACTCTCAGCATTTGTATCCGCTTAATTCAGACGTCTCCTGCTGTGCGATATATAATTTAAGTTTGTAGAAGTAACGAATGGCTCGTTTGAATCCCGTTGAGAACAATCATAATTAAACAGCTCGCGAAGTAATGTAGCATAAAGGAAGTAGAGAAGTGGAAAACGCGACGATCGAAGTGCGTGCTTCAGTTCGAAACTGCGGGAGTTACATTTGCATAATGCAAAACTCCTTCACAACACATTCTCTACTAATGAATCTATCAGAAACACGGATTCTTGCTGGTATTGCAACCGTGAATACGCGTAATTATTTATTGATATGGCCATTAAGGTAGCACTATTCATACACCCTTACCTGAAGTCGCTCTTACTATTCTCTCCGTACATCATCAGCCTGAGGTCGGCGCATCATCTTTTCTGCTACTTTAATTTACCGTTCGCATACATGCATGTGTGACCAAAGCGAGACGTAAACAGTGTGAAAGTATCTACGGAAAATGTTTACATCTTGTTTGTTTTTGTTTATACAATGTCGCATTATTATCATCACAACCTAAAGGCGAAGCCTTGCCATCGCAAACATGGTTTTTTAGTGAATTATTATTTTAAAAAATTCACTAATAGAGAAGTATCGATGGCGAGACTTTGCAAAAATTCTTTCATATGAATGCGAACTAGGACCCCTAGAACCCATATCCGGGGTCAGTTTCAATTTCTATATATATATATATATATATATATATATATATATATATATATATATATATATATATATATATATATATATATATATATAATATATAAATATATATATATATATATATATATATATATATATATATATATATATATATATATATATATATATGTATGTATGTATCCAACCGCTAACTCAAAAAATAATTGACCAATTTCGATGAAACTTGGCAAGTGCCTTTATTTTATTAATGGCTTGGATGAGTTCGTTAGTCAGAAAAATCAAACGGGGTTTTACGGGAAAATTTTAAGTTTTCTTTCAAAAAAAAATTTTTTCTCCGAAAGTAACAAATTTAATGAAATTTAGTATATATGTTGCCTCACGAGAGATTGTACTGCGTACCAAAATTTAACTGTCTAAGTTTAGAAAAAATTGAGTTATTCAACTTTTAATTTTTTTTTCGAAAAAAATTTTTTTCTCCGAAAATTACAAAGTTATTTTAATGGAATTTTGTGGATATCTTGTTTATTTAATATGACACTGACGTTGACTCTAAGCCTCCTCAGCTTTCTTTCATATTCAAACTGTTGATCTCAAATTGCTTAAGGTAAATTCTAATAGATGGCACATATGTCTAAAAGCGGGCACAGATAATTTAGTTAGTTAATAAAGACAATACGGACAAGGACATTGAATAAAGATTTGTTTTCACGGGGTACTGATTCTAACATAGAATTTAATATTTATACTTTTTTGGCTATAATCCATTTACATCTGCTACTCTCGATATCACATAATCGCCAATAAAGATAGATCGCTACCACATAAAATTATGATCATTACAGTTTGCTGTTGTGGTAGATGACACAGTTTGATCATCGACTAATTACAGGTTTCTACTTAGCTCTAGACATTTCTAGTTTTAGTTTACACGAACTAACGCACCTAACCTAAGAATTGTGTGAACGAACCAGAAGAACACTTTTATGGAAAATACCTGCAAAGGAAAATATATGTGAGAAATGTTAGAGAAAATACAACTAGACAGATTTATGCTATTTAGTACACACAAACTAGTTAATAGTTAGGAGTGATTAACGACTACTTGTCTAATAACCAGAAGATAATACACTTTATGTTGTTAACAAATACGGAGAATACCTGCAAAAGGGTATATATGCAGCACATTTAGAAAAAATACAACTGGACTATTTTGTGTTCTTTTACTTTACACGAACTAACGTAGGTACCTGGGCTAAGAGTTTAATTATTTGTCAAAGAACCAGAAAATATTACATTTTTATATTTACAAACAGGTACAGTGAAGGCCTGCTGAGGAGAGTCTACGTAGAAGACCAATTTATAAACAATTCATTTGGACAGTGTTATCAGTGAATTTTTATTTAAAAAAATTCACTAATAGAGAGGTATCGATGGTGAGACTTTGCAAAAAAAAATTCAAATGAGCGCAAACTAGGACCTCTAAAACCCATATCCGGGGTCAGCTTCAATTTTTTTATGTTTATATATATATATATATATATATATATATATATATATATATATATATATATATATATATATATATATATATATATATGTATATGTATGTATGTATCCAACCGATAACTCAAAAAATAATTAACCTATTTTGATGTAACTCGGCAAGTACCATTCTTTTATTTATTAAGGACTTGGTTGAGTTAGTTAGCCAGGAAAATCCGACAAGGTTTTTCAGGAAATTTTTTAGTTTTCTTTCGAAAAAAAATTTTTTCTCCTAAAATTATAAAGTTATTTTAATTAAATTTGACGGATATGTTGCCTTGCGAAAGACCTTCCAACGCACCAAAATTAAACTTTTTAGGTTTATAAAAAATTGTGTTATTCAAATTTTAATTTTTTTAGGAAAAAAATGTTCTCCGAAAATTACAAAGCTATTTTAATAAAATTTGGTGAATACGTCGCCTTAAGAAAGGCCTTACTACACACCGAAATTGAACTTTCTAAGTTTATATAAAATTGAGTTATTCAAATTTGAAGCCTTTAATAAAAATTCACTACCATAACGCACTTGCTGCGTCCCGAATTTTTTTTGTTCCACATGTCTTTCTTTTTCGTTCTAGCTTACGACTTTCATCAAATTAGAGCTGATAATATGAATGAATCTCGTGTATCAGTCGCAGCTGACATTGTGAAAACCCTACCCGTAAGTTTGGAGCTACAAAAGCAGCTAACCTCTGAAATTCCGATGGCCTGTGGCTCTTTTATTATGCTGCTGGTTGTAGAAAGTGAGGTTTTGGACACCATTAATTTTCTTAAAAGGCGAAATGTTTTTTATATACAGAGTGTGTCTAAACTGACGCAAAGATTTTCAAAGGGTGATTTTTTGCAAAAATTAAGATTGGGTCTTTCATATATTTTTTTCGTTTAAATCCCCTTCCCCTCCAAGTTACAGCCCTTTGAAATCAGGGCAAAAAAATGTTTTTATTCAAAATTTTCACAATGGAAGAATTTAGAAAAATGAAATTTTGCAGGTGATTGATGCTAATAAAATGAAAGTTTTTGACGGTTTTTGTAACCCGGAAATGTTGTAACAAGGGGGGTGAAAAAGTCAAAACCTACATTATTTTACATCAGAACGTTTCAAAGTGTCTACATTTTCCTATTTGAAAAATTTATTTGAAGAGCTGGTTTCAATTTGTCACTTTTTCATATTTTAAGTTTTTCTCACAAATCTGTTGGTTTGATCACAAAAAAGTACAATAATATTCAATTCATTGAGTGGTTATCATTTATTAAAAAATTAACCAGGCTGCTACCAAATAACGTCATATTGACATTTATTTTTATTGCACTGGTCTTTTAGTGAATTTTCTTAAAAAATCACTAATGAGGTGATCCCGACTTTTGAATTTTGAAAAAATTTCTTCAAATCAGCACTAATTATAATTAGGGCTCCTAGAACACATATCCGGGGTCAGTTTCGATTTTTATATGTTTATATATTATATATATATATATATATATATATATATATATATATATATATATATATATATATATATATATAATATATATATATATATATATATATATATATATATATATATACATATATATACAGTATGTCCACGGATTGAGTGTGGGTAAGTTATAAGAGACAATAAAATTTCACATTAGATTATGATATTCTGGGAATCGCTCCTGGTTTGTCTTAAACTGAGATGTTGAGAAAATGAACAAAATCAGTTAATATACAGGGTGGTTTATAACTGATGTAATGAAATGTATTAAGAGTAAACTACCTTCGTTTAGGAAGATACCGCAAAAAATTATAAACAAAAATTGTTTATAATTAAAATTTATGACAGGCTCTCAATTTTCAAACAGATCAACCTACTTTGAATTTTCAAGTAAATTATTAACATTTTTTCCATATCAACATGGAGTGTTTTACCTGTGGTTTTCTCAACGCAGGTGCGCAAAGTAAGTAACCATGCAATGATAAATAATAATTTATTAGTAAAATACAAAACGCTTATTGCACCGATAACTCACACCGATAACTTAAAAAATAATGGGCCGATTTTAACTAAATTTGGTGAATAGCTTGCCTTTACAAGTGGCTTAGACAAGTTCGTTAGCCAAAAAACTCGGCATAGGTTTTCCCGGAAAAATTTATGTTTTCTTTATATATATATATATATATATATATATATATATATATATATATATATATATATATATATATATATATATATATATATCTGGAAATAACAAAGCAAGGGCAATCAAATCTGGCACACGGGTTTATATCGCTATAGGTAAATTACTTACCAAAATTTAGGTCTGTGGGTCAAAAGGCAAAAAGTTGCAGTCATTTAAAAGAAAATAAATTAGGATTTTCCTCAAAACGCGATTTAAAACGTCAAAATTGGCAACAATTAGGCAAAGAACTTGAATCTAATACGGGCTGTGGAAAGAAAATCTCTCAAGAAGAATGTTTTACAAACCCTGAAGTCTTAGTTTCAGTGTCCTTCATTTTCCTAAAATGTTTCCAGAAAATTCATTTCAAATAGGCCCTTTCTCTGATGCTTGGCAGTTGTTTTAGCTATATTATCGTTTAATGGTACATAATTTTTGTCGAATTTTCGTAAAAAATAAATAAAGCTCAATATATCCGTTATTATAGAAGATATGAAAAAAATTGTATACATTAATTATATAGTGTTTTGAGCTACATCTTAAACATTATTTCTACAATTACAGGTGGCCCATAAGTCGTTGGTGATACAATTTTTCTTTTTCTTTAGTCGAACACCCATTATGTTATTGCATTTTTGCATTTTCCATCGAAATATAATGCATGTTTGTAAGAAAACAATTCTGGATACAGCAAGTGGTAGCGAATGTTGATTAGGAAGAAACGGTTTTTTTCGGCAACTCTTTAAGTTTACTTTCGGAAATTGTTGTACGCTTTCAAACAATAAAGTTATTTTGATGAAACATTGCATATTGTTTTTACTATATATGTTATACTGGTAATCAAATTTGATGCCTGCTTTCTTAAAAAGAAACAGACATATTAGCTATTAAAAACATTGCTGCGTCCAGACTTTTTCTTATTTCTAACTATCACAATAAAAGATTGAACAATAATTTTACCACTAATAGTAATTAAGAAACTACAAAAAACAAACTAATAACAATGTTAGCAAAATATCAATAACAAATGTCAATAACAAATATCATAATAAATGTTGAAAATGGCCGCTTGCAGAAAAAGTGCAGGACTCTACTCTTCTTCTCATTGAATTCCGTATTCTTTGAAAAAATCCGGGTGTATGTATAATATCACATGATGTGATGATACGATCACTTAAATCATCAATATTTTCCACAGGAGTTGAATAAACCAGCGTTTTAAGAAAAACCCAAATGCAAAAATCCAACATATCTTATCCTGGAGATCAGGCAGCCCCCTTCGAAGGGCGAAACGTGCAGACATTCAACTTGCTCAAATACAATGCGACAATCTCGGTTGATGTGAATTTTGAAGTATGTACTGCAAAAGTTAAAGGGGAATCATGAGAATAGAACCCAGAATCATTCGTTTTAGAGGCGCACGTCCTTAATACTGAACCATCAAAGCTCTAGCTAACTTATATGTGTATATATGTTACTCTGTGCCTTTAAAACTTGGGTTTTATTAGTGCATTATTTTGACTTGCCACGACTATTGTATTAGTGAATTTTCATTAAGAAAATTCAGTAATAGGGAGGTATCGATGGTGAGATTTTCGGAAACGAATTAGACTCCTTGGAACCCATTTCCATGGTCAGTTGAAATGTTTATATATATATATATATATATATATATATATATATATATATATATATATATATATATATATATATATATATAAATGTATATATGTATGCAACCGATAACTCAAAAAAATACTTAACTGATTTGGACCAAATTTGGGAATTACCCTTATTTTGTTAGTGACTTGAATGAGTTCTTTCATCAGATCTTAACGCCCAATTTTTGTTAACAAAAAAATAAAAAATATAATTAAAACGCAATATCTCTCACATTATTTAAGTGATTGAAACGAAACTTAAAAGAACGTAGACAGGCCTGGTCGCCTACCAATTTTCAAGTCTTTTGATTAAAAGAAAATTAAGTTATTCAAATTTAATATTAAAATAATCCTCGACATCACTTCTGATTCTGTAATGCAATATCTACAACGTTGGACAAAGACAGATGACGTTACCTGTACTGATATGCTATTTAACTAAATGATAGATAAAAATCCAAATCATGGAAGTTACAATCATTGCAAGATGTGAGAGTATACAACATTCTGATATGTACGAGAGGGACGCCATCTCGGTGCGAAACCAGGTACTATGTCGTCACGACAGCTTACACAAAATGTTATAGATGGAGACTCTGTACAACCAACTAACAACTTTATAAATTGTCAGCCCTGGCCAATTTCTTTCCTAATACCGGCACATTGTTTGCGTCCAAAAGAGCTAAATTTTAGCATGCGACTGCAAGCGGCTTGATAGCTGGTTGACGTTAGACGACACCGCAGATTTTTAACAGCAGCAAGTTGCTTGCAAGCTTAACAAGCGCATTATTTCTACGCTTCGTGGCTTGCGCTTTTATGTAGCGTTGTTCACATTTTACAACTGACTTTTAACCAACCTCATATTTAAAACATGGATATAAATATTGAAAATACATATTGAACGATGGGTATAAATAAAAATTTTGAGTTAATAACTTAACACAATACAATTTTGCATAAAATCGAAAATCAGTATGTCAGTGAATCATATTCTAAGAGCAGTGTTAACATAATTTACAAGCTGCTTGCTGCTTGCTTGCGGTCGACCGGATTTCAGTGTAATCTTGGACAAAAGCTAGGTTCATACATTCGCGAATTGCGAAATCTCCGTGAAACCTATTCATATTGGTTTATTTAAAATAATATCGTAAAACTGTTGTTTTTTATCAGATTTTATAAACGTATTTTACTAATTTTTGGGTGGATACAGTTATACAGGATCTAAATGCCTTCTCTACATTTAGGTTTGTGTAGCCACAAGGTTAATTAAGGGTCCCCTTTATTAAACTTACTTAAATTGTGCTTTTATATGTTATATAAAAATAAAAAGAAGTCGATATTATCTAAAAAAGACATTATAGCGACGAAGTGGAATGTAATTTCGGCAAATTCTCAGTTTATTTCACGGCGGGTTTTTAGAAAAAAATTGAAACATGCTTAGAACCCTCGTTGGGGGCACCAGCTACAACGCAAATTTGTTGCAAACAACCCCCAAGAAAGTTAAGGGACCAAGAATGAATATGGCTGCTGGACGGGGAGGAAATATGAGCGGAAAATGCTAAAAAACCATTTAGTCGGGCTTTGAAAAGATCTTTTTTTTTCAAATTTTGCAGCAATACCTCCATTAAACCCTGTCTACCCCGCACAACACCTATATTAGCCCAGGTTTAGTAGCTTTCTTGGGGGTTGTTCCTAGAGAAATTTTTCTTGTGCTTTATGCTTTGAAGGTAGTTGTAGGCATAGGCATGCACAAGGGGAAGGAGAACCTCCCGTGTGAGAGGGCAGAAACCCTCTTCCTCCTGGGGGTTCTTCTTCCCTTGCTGCATGCATATAATCACCCAAAATGCATAAAGCGCGGGATTTTTTTATGTTTAGCTTTCTGGTGTATTTTTTGTTGAGTATATTTCCTGTTTATTAATTGTTCTGTTTGAGTTTTGTATCCAAATTACTGAATAAATATGTATGTTAGAGATTATGTTTTTGCTTGCCCTTCTTTACCGCATTTCTTACTGTTTCTAATTAAATAAAGCAATGTTTTATACCTTTTAATATAAGGCTAAAACTAAATAATATATTATACTTATTAAAATTCACTACCACAACGCACTTGCAGCGTTCCGAACAATTTTTTTTATTATGTAAAGTGATCAAATAAATGTATCTATCAAAGAGCCAAGTTCTCCAGGAGTTCCTAACATATTTTATTAACTCTATATTCTAGACTCTGGAACATTCCACAATATTTGCGATTGGTTATGATTGTAGAAAACTCACATATGTTTGAAATTAAATTATACTGAATGTCAATAAGGGTGGTAAAGTGTGGTTATCTTGGAAAAGATAATACCTAGAGACTTTAAAACAAATATGTGGCATCACTTTGTCCAACCTTACGTTTTATACTGGGCGCGCCTACTTTTCCCTAGATTTTTTCCCTTGTCCATTCGAGACACTGATTTAATGTCTGAACAGCAAATCAGAACGCTGCATTTAGTTGATTTTACCATGTCTTACTATGCACTTGTTTTACAGTCAATTTTAGTGAATTTTTATTTAAAAAAATTCACTAATAGGGAGGTACCGATGGTGAGACTTTGCAAAAAATTTTCCAAATAAACACGAACTAGGACCACTAGAAACCATATCCGGGGTCAGTTTCATTTTTGTATGTTTATTATATATATATATATATATATATATATATATATATATATATATATATATATATATATATATATATATATATATATATATATGTGTGTGTGTGTGTGTGTGTGTGTGTGTGTGTGTATGTATGTATGTATGTATGTACGATAACTCAAAAAGTTATTAACCGATTTTGATGAAACTCGGCAAGAATCTTTTTTTATTAATAGCTTGGGTGAGTTCGTTAGGCAGAAAAGGACAAGGTTTTTTGGGCAAATTTTGAGTTTTCTTTCGAAAAAAAATTTTATCTCCTAATATCACAAAGCTATTTTAATGAAATTTGATGGATATCTTCGTTGGGAAAGACCTTACTACGTACCAGATTTCAGCTTTCTGAGTTTATAGAAAATTGATTTATTCAAATTTGAAGCATTTAATGAAAATTCGCTACAATAACATACTTGCTGCGTCCCGAACTTTTAAATAGTTTAGTAAATGTTCTTGAAGGGATTAAAAACCATTGTAAAGTGGTCCAGAACCGCCATACCAAATCTAGTTTTCTGCTTAATTTGTGATTTTCTTCATACTGATGTTTTAGTTTACAGGTATAAATGGCAGAAAATGGTTATGAAGACAAGCTTAGTCGTTTCGGGTCATTTTTTAGCCAAACTTAAAACTATGCATTCATCACTTAATGTACTGTAAGTAATATTGGGGTAAGCTTTTTATGTCCCGGTTGCATAAAATCAATAACTATTAAAATGATTAAAAGTGTTAAAGGAAGCTTTGAAGAACTTTTGTAAGTATTCCAATAGTTACTGAATCAATATTTGAGGCTGTTTGCCTTCCTTATAAAATGTTTCTATGTAGATCTTGTTATAGGTATCACTCATAAAAAAATAATTATCAGTAACTTACTTACTTGTCGAAGTATATTTCAAGGAAAACTTAAAGTAATTGAATATCCCACGAAAACGTTAAAAAGATTTCTTGAAGAGCATGTCTTGTATTATATGTACAAATTCAATAACATTCTTTGTGTGACTTCTGTCCGAGGCTGTCCGATAGAAAATCTATTGCACGTGACGTTTTGTTGTGAATACAACATCACAAAATATATAGTCGACTAGACAACGTCTGTAATCGGGTCCTTCCATCATCGCAGAAAGAAGTTGTGGTAAACTAAAATCATTTCCAAAGTGGTTTTCTTTCTATGTGACATTGAATTCAACTTCATTCCCAGTATTTGCTAAGCTTAGAGTTATTTAAATAATACAAAAAAAAATTCTGGACGCAGCAAGTGCGTTATGGTAGTGAATTTTCATAAAAATCTTTTTAATAACAAATATGTGTTTTTTTTTAAGAAAACAGGCATGAAATTTGGTTACCAGTATAACCTATATAGTAAAAACAATGTGCCATGTTCCATTAAAATAACTTTATTGTGTGAAAATGTACAAAAATTTCCAAAAGTAAACTTAAAATGTTCCCGAAAAACACGTTTCTTGGTCAACCTTATAGGTTAATAGCAAATTGAGCTGTTCAAATATGAAACATTTGATCAAAATTCGCTACCATAACGCAATTGTTGCGTCCAGAATTTATTTTCTTACAAACATGCATTATATTTCGATGGAAAATGCAAAAATGCAATAACATAAGGCGTGTTTGATTAAAAAAAGGAAATTTGTATCACCAACGACTTATGGGCCACCCTGTGATTGCAGAAATATTATTTTAAGATGTAGTATTAGATTTGTATTATATACAAATTTTCTTCATATCTTATATAATAACGGATATATTGAACTTTATTAATTTTTTATGAAAATTCGACAAAAATTATATACCATTAAATGATAAACTCTATAGCTAAGGCTACTGCCAAGCATCAGAGAAAGGGTCTATTTGAAATGAATTTTCTGCAAATATTTTAGTAAAATGAAGGACAATGACGGTTGAAACTAAGACTTTAGGGTTTGTAAAACATCCTTCTTGAGACATTTTATTTCTATAGCCCGTATTAGATGCCAGTTATTTGCCTAAATGTTGCCAATTTTGACATTTTAAATCGCCACTTTGACGTTTTGAGGAAAACCCCCTTTTTTTTAAATACCTATAACTTTTTTTGTCTTTTGACCTACATGGCTAAATTTTGGTAGGTAACTTACCTATAAGGATGTAAACCTTCGTACCAAATTTGGTTGCCCTCACTTTGTTAATTCCGAAAATATAAATTTTTTTTGAAAGAAAACACAAAATTTTCCGGGAAAACCTAGGCAGATTTTTCTGACTAACGAACTCGTCCAAGCCATTTGCAAAATGAATTTTTTTACCAAATTTGATCAAAATCGACTCATTATTTTTTGAGTTATCGGTGTGATACATATATATATATATATATATATATATATATATATATATATATATATATATATATATATATATATATATATATATATAACATATAAAAATTGAAACTGACCCCGGATATGTTTTCTGGGGGGCCTAATTAGCGCTCATTAGTGAATTTTTTTTAAGAAAATTCACTAAAAGTGTGGACGCAGCAAGTGCGTTATGGTAGCGAATTTTCATAGAAATGATCTACACAAGTACACGAAAATTATATATATATATATATATATATATATATATATATATATATATATATATATATATATATATATATATATATATATATATATATACTTATGTATATATATATAAAACTAATAAACTGACCATTATCTGTGTTTGTGTTCATGCAGTGTTTCCACTTCCTATCTCTTTGTCGACTTAATAAGGTAGAGTGAGACGTAATACGTATTATAATCAAATGGCAAACTATACATTGTTCAAGGTTTTATAGTTACTCTCCTCCATGAAGAGATAATCACGCAGTAAGTGCGTTATGGCAACGAATAAGGTAGATAGAATAAGGTAGCACTTGGAATACAGCTGGTTTTTCTGTAAATGTTATCGTAACAATGTACACACATTGTCTACTTTACGTTTCCTTTTTTATGATAAAATGAAAAACTGTTTAGGAATTATCACAGGAATTATATCGGTGATTCGCTGGGACGCATACCATAACGCAGTTGCTGCGTCAAATTTATCTTATAGTACGTATTGACATCTTATTTGTTACCAAAGCGCTCTTGCTGCGTCAGTATTCCTTTTGTAATATCTACTGATATCATATTTGTAACCGTAACATATTTGCTGCGTCAACATGTCTTTCATAGTACGTACTGATATTTTATTTGTTACCGTTACACACGCGCTGCGTCCGAATTTGTAATCTGCGTTTTTACTTAAGTTCGTCTCGGTGGTTCAGAGGTAAGAACGTGTGCCTCTGAACCGAAGCGTACTGGGTTCGATCCCGGGGTACTCCTTTCACTTTTTACAAACTGTAACATTAACATCAACCGAGGTTCTGGCATTGTATTTGAGCAAGTTGAATGTCTGCACGTTCCGCCGTTCGGGGGGGGGGGTGGGCGTAAAGCCGTCGGTCCCGTGTCCATGCGTTGTTGGGCACGTTAAAGATCCCTACCCTCCTTACAGAAAGGCAGGGGTTCGGCAAAATTTCCAGGATAGTGAGGTGAAACTGCTCCCTGGCGTCGGTGATTGGCCATAGTCGCGGAAATAAGCCGACGTTAAAGAAATAAAACACACACACACACTTAAGTTCGTATCTTACCCGTTGCCATAAGGCACTTGCTTCAAGTCGCTGTGTCCTCATTGGCCAACTTTTTCCTACGAAAATTCACTAAAAACACTAGGCTATTAAATCGCTAATTCTATAACATAAACTATTGCCATAAAGTCAGAGAAAGGGTCTATTTTAAATGAATTTTCTGCAAATAACTAATAAAATGAAGGGCAAGGGCGGTTTGGGGCAGAAACTTAAGGCTTTGTTAAACACAGTTATTACCATATTTCTTTTTTATAACCAACATTCGTTGCATAATCTTTGTTTAAATATCGCCAATTTTGACGTTTCAGATCGCGACATTGGCGTTTCAAGAAGAAGAAAATCTGTAAAATTTTCAAAGTAATTTGTCTGGTATTTCTTGACCTATTTGCTTAAAAAAAACTTCATCCTTGTCTGTAATTTAATGGGTTTTGTTATACACACAATCCTAAAATGCATAGTAAACTTCTTGGCCTTAAGAACATTGACACAGTATATTAATATTATTAGTAGATCATCTATATTAAAACTAAACGCTTTTCTAAATGATATTAGGATAGCCATTTTGACAAGAGATATTGTTCCCGGACATTTATTAAGTACATGCAAATAAATAAATATATAAATATATATATATATATATATATATATATATATATATATATATATATATATAAATAGAGAGAGAGAGTGAGAGAGAGACACTGATAGGGAAAAGCGGTCGTTATTGTTAGTTTACAAAATGTAAAGTCCTCAGAAATCTATGGGCATTGAAAAACCGCAAGTTCTTTGCTAAAACATGCTCACTCTTTCGCACCTTTTTGGCACTTCTCAAGGAACCGAAAGCTGAACAAAGTATGAGAAGCAACCAGCAAGAACGAGACACATTACCGGTTTTGATGCTTCACACACAACACACAGAACACTAACAGAAACCTAGGTTACATGGTCATATTTATAAAATACGATTAAGTTTTAAAATTTTAGGTGAAAATTTCATGTAACACATGTGGTCTATGACAATATGTTGATTGACTGGTGATATAACCATATAACCAAGGTTTCTGTTAGTGTTTGTTGTGTGTGAAGTATTAAAACCAGTGATATGTCACACTCTCTTTGTGTGTTCCCTTGGTGGTTGCTTCTCATACTGTGCTCAGCTTTCGGCTCCTAAAGAAGTGCCAAAAAATATGCGAAATATAGAGCATGTTTTAGCAAAGAATTTGCATTTTTTCAGTGCCCAGATATTTCTGAGGTGAATATATTTTAGTGCGATATATATATATATATATATATATATATATATATATATATATATATATATATATATATATATATATATATTATATATATATATATATATATATATATATATCTGTGTGTGTATGTATACTATTGACCCAACTTTCACATCGTGTTCTATAAATAAGCATAGGCTTGTGCTTGTAGTTAACAAAATTTCCTTGAGATGTGATGTTCCAAACTAAATTGTCTAAACTACTGCACGACATTTCCAAAATTAAAGAGACTCACAAATTTCAGTACGAAATCAAAAACTAAGGGCTTCTTGAGTTAGGACACCCCCTTTACAGTCCTGACCTGGCACTATCGGACTATTACCTCTTTGTTGAGCTGGAAAAAAACACTTACGAAAATGTAGATTTTCTTTAAATAAAGTACTTAAGGAGACCACTTTCAACTTTAGTTACCGAAGTAAAAGTGTTTGTGGAGTATCGAGTTACTGTAGAGGCGTTGGACAGGTGTGTCAAAAAATAAAATCTAGACTCTTGTTTAAACCTCTTCTATTATGGTTATGCCGCTTTCGTTTTAGTATTCCCTAGTAGAGTTCTTACCATATAAAACTTCTTCAAAATGAAATATAAGAAACAATTTCGTTTAAAACTGCAACTTATATACTTAAGTGCCTTAAAATTGCAAAAGCTGGCAGAGTTTATTAACAAGAAAGCATAATAATTTTCAGTTTCCCAAAGCAAGTCGTTATAACCAAGGGAATATTAGATACAAAGTAGAGAGTTACTTTATTTGAATTAAATAGACTTTAATTCTGCATTCCTACAAGTTTCCTTAGTTACTGCTGGACTAAGATTTCCGTAATCGCTTTTAAATTAGGATTTAACTCTGGAATATATACCACTTTCTTACCTGTGAACGGGGTACTATTAAAGTTTAATTAAATTTGAGATGTGATTACATGCTGAAATGGGATAGGCGAAGCAATTGAGAACAAATATTACTTGATTAAATTCAAGCTGCTTTTATTTTTCGAATCGTTGTCTAACCCTAAATGACTTAATTTAATATTTCTGGGCAAGAATTTTCCCTAGACAATTGAAGTGCCGACGTAATATAAGGATTCAGCCGATTACAAAATTTCATAAAGCAGCGAGTAATTGAAAAATTCAATTGCAATCATAACCCTTGGAAAGTAATTTCATTTCTCCACTATGTCAAAAACCAAAGCTTTATTCCAGTCCGTTGATTGATTGTGGTAGTTTAAATATAATTTTAATATCATACTATAAGTAATGCAGCCACTGAGTCGTGTGTCCGTTAAATTCGGGGTGGTGGGTTTGCGCTTGACTAAACCTAGTGCTTGTGCGAATTTTCATTGGAAAAGGCCCGGATCGACGCATGAATACGTGAAAAAGACTATATTTTTGAGTTGAAATTTAATTTCCTGGAAATAAGCCTTGCTTGCATAGAAAATAAGTGGTGCATAATTTTGTTTTCAAAATAACAAGTATGTCTTGGAAATGTAAAAGAAAAGTCTGGACGCAGCAAGTGCGTTATGGTAGCGAATTTTTTTAAAAATATGTTCAATAGCAAATGTCGTTCTTTGATGAAAGCAGGCATCAAACTTGGTTGCCTATATAGTAGAAACAATGTACCACATTTCATCGAAATAACTTTATTGTTTGAAAACATATAAACATTTTTCAAAAGTCTGGATGCAGCAAGTGTGTTATGAAAGTGAATTTCCATAAAAATGTTTTTAAAAGCAAATGCGAGCAGGCATTTGCATGTAAGGAAAATGTCTACGACAAAGCAGACCCCCCCCCCCCCGGTTCGACTTGTGGCAGAGGCGGGGGCTTGGTGGTGACTGCTTTGTCGTGGGGATTTTCCTTCCTTCTTGCGTGCATACAACCACGCTCGCTGCATAAACCACAAGAAAATGCTTTGTTCCTACCCGCCAAGGAAGTTACGGCACCTGGGGGGATAGGGGTGCTGTGCGGGGTAGGCAGGGTTTAAGGGGGATATGGCTTCAAGATGTGAAGAAGACAGCTTTCAAGCCCGTTTTATTCGAATTTTCTGCTCATATTTCCTTTTTGCTACCTACCCCGCCCAGCACCCCACCCAGTGAACAATAAATTTTTCTTGGGGTTTGTGGCTCCAGGGGGGCCCTAGGCAGGTTTATGAAAACAGTTTTTTGAAAAGCGTTCGAGAGCTAAACTGCAAATTTACCGAAAATTCGCTACCAAAACGCACTTACTGCGTCCAGCTTTTTTTCTTACAAACGCATCATATTTCGATAAAAAATGCAAAAATGCATTAACGAATTTGTTCTACGAAAAATAGCTAAAAGAAAATTATACACCCCTACTCACTCCTGGTCCCGTAACTTCCTTGGGGGTGTGGACAAGAAATTTTTCTTGGAGTTTGTGGATCCAGGGGGGCCCTAGGCAGGTTTCTGAAAACATTTTTTTTAAAGCGTTCGGGAGCTAAACTGCAAATTTACCAAAAATTCGCTACCAAAACGCACTTACTGCGTCCAGATTTTTTTCCTACAAACGCATCATATTCCGATAAAAAATGAAAAAATGCATTAACGAATTTGTTCTACAAAAATGAGCTAAAAAAAATTATACACCCCTACCCACTCCTAGTCCCGTAACTTCCTTGGGCGGTATGAACAAGAAATTTTTCTTAGGGTTTGTGGATCCAGGGTGGGCCCTAGGCAAGTTTCTGAAAACAGTTTTTTTAAAAAGCGTTTGGCAAATTTACCGGAAAATCTCTACCAAAACGCACTTACTGTGTCCAGATTTTTTCTTACAAACCCATATCGCGCACATCATTTTTCTATAAAAGATGCAAAAACGCATTAACGAATTTGCGCTACGAAAATTAGTTTAAAAAAATTATATAGACCGTTAAACCATAAACACGTCACTAAACAAACAGCGAAAGCATCAACTAAACTAAACCGACAGCCAAAGCATCAGAGAAAGGGTCTATTTGAAATGAATTTTCTGTAAATATTTTAGTAAAATAAAGGGTAATGACGGTTGAATCTGAAACTTAAGGGTTTGCAAAACACTGTTCTTGCAACATTTTCTTTTCAAAATTCGTATTTGTTTCACGTTCTTTGCCTAAACATTGCCAATTTTGACGTTTAAAATTGCGAGTTTGATGTTTTGAGGAAAACTCCAAAATTTATTTCTTTAACTGCCCATAACTTCTTTGCCTTTATAGCTACAGAGATAAATTTTAGTACAGAGTTCACTCTTTATAATACAAATACGTGTACCAAATTTGATTGCCCTTGCTTTGTTATTTCCGGAGATATGAATTTTTTTGGAAATAAAACACAAAATTTTCCAGGAAAACCTGGTCTGATTCTCCTGGCTAACGAACTTGTCCAAGCCACTTGCAAAAGAAAGGTACTTACCAAATTTAATCAAGATTGGTAGATTATTTTTTGTATTATCGGTCGGATATATATATATATATATATATATATATATATATATATATATATATATATATATATATATATATATATATATATTCAGAAGGGAGGAGTAACAGTCGTTACACGTTAGCGTGCTAAAATTTGTATGATATTAGGGGCAATTACGACCAACAATTGAGGGCTATATCTTAAAGAAAGTCACTCTGTACTAAAACTCAATATATTTCGCCAGGAGTTCCTGGCATCTTCAGGAGCACTAAAAATGAACAAAATCAGCACAAACATCTAGATTATGCATTAAGAAACACTTACAGCACTGTAACTAATTATAAAAGCAAGGCCTAAACATTGAAAACAGGGCAGCTCTGCCACAACACATGCTAAAAAACAACAATGCAAAAAATATCCTTAAAATACATGTGAAACTCACGCGAACATTTCTACTTTCAAAATATTCAAAGCTAGTCATGAAAAAGTATAGAAAGGTTGTCACTAATGTTAAAAAACTAAAAAAGCTTTGAAAAATTCGCGTGTAACAAATTGGACACCTAACCGCATTTTTTCACGTTAGAATGTCAACCAAGATATATAAATGACAGTGGAAATCTCAATGATCATAGACCGTTATGTTTCTCTATTGGTGAATTATGTGAACAATATTCTTATTTTAAGTTATGGAACCGGCCAACACAGAGGCGCCATCAGACCTATCGAAAAGTAATACGTAGCTGTAAATGCTACTGAGATTTTAAACATCTGTTTTTGAGTACATAGTGTCATTTTCGAGAATGTGACACATTTCAAGGAGGGAACGTTTTTTTAAATTTTTCTCCCTGTCTAATATTTTGACATTTTCAAAATCCATATTATGGCCTAAAGTAGACACATGATGTGCCAATGCACACCTGTCAAGCCTCAGTCTGGAGTACTCCTATGTTGGCTGATCCTCCTACCAACAGACTGTAAAGTCTGACCTATATAAGAAAGAGAACAATTTTTACAATCTAGTTTATAGACCACATCACGTAGTTTATGAACCGAAATTTTGTCCTTATTGCCGGTGAAAAAATTCTTGTTAGTCAAAACATTGTTTTCACAGACATCAAAGTGGCAAAATACAATGTTTTATAATTAGTTACAGTGCTGTAAGTGTTTCTTAATGCATAATCTAGATGTTTGTGCTGATTCTGTTCATTTTTAGTGCTCCTGAAGATGCCAGGAACTCCTGGCGAAATATATTGAGTTTTAGTACAGAGTGACTTTCTTTAAGATATAGCCCTCAATTGTTGGTCGTAATTGCCCTTAATATCATATATATATATATATATATATATATATATATATATATATATATATATATATATATATATATATATATATATATATATATCAGATATACAGATCTCCTCATTAGCGATTTTTTTTAATTCGCTATAAACTAAGTTTACTTCCACATCGTCACAGTGTGTGGAAGTATCGCATCGGCGGCACAAATTTCAAAAAGGTTTGTCGCTTAAACGTCGTAAAAAAGGTCAAAACCTATAGAAAATATCATTTGGGAACGAATTTTTTTGTCTGTCAGTCTATGTGTCTGTCTATTTGTAGCCACGACAACAACGAATTGAGATATCGTCTTCAAATTTGGTATAGTCAGCTTGTTTCTTGGGAAAAATTACTCCAGCTGGTAGGGTCTGAATCGGGGGTGATTTGGTGAAAATTAACATTTTTTCGTTAAAACTCGAGTAATATAACGTTTTAGGATTTGTTTATTAGAAAACTTTTAATTTCATCAAATATCTGGTATTCTGGGCTGAAATTAAATTAGGGGTTGAATTTATGGGGGTGGAAAATCTGTGACAGAGATTTCGAAATTTGTTTTTGCTGAAACGGGGTAAGAAGTCTTAAAACGCACAGAAAACTGGATTTTGGAACGAAAGTTTTTTTATCTGTCGGTCGGTCGATTGGTGTGTCGGGCTGTATGTCTGTCTGTTAGTAAGTGCAGGAACTTTCGAACGAATTAAGATATCATCTTCAAATTTAGTATACAGTAAGAACCCAACGAAGAGACGGTTCAGATTGTTTTGGTTAATATCGCTCCAGTTGTTAGGGGATGAGTGGGGGTGATTTGGTGAAAATTGATAGTTTTTTCTTAAAGCTCGAGTATTATAACGTTTCAAAAAATTATGGGTACAGAAATACAAATATTTTCTTTGTAGTCAAGTTATGGGATCTGAATAAATTATCTCAGCTCTGTGGAAGTTATGATTCAATTTGCAGCACTATGATACACTAGTAAAGTGCATTTTCTCTAAGAGATACGAAAACATGTTATTCAGAAAAGATGTTCTGAAAGAAAAACTTTGATATTTCGCATGATTTTCATTCCACGCACTCTTCTTATTCAAGATATTAAAAAATTTCATTAACAAAAGTTGTTCAACACGTACACTCTTCAATTTTTTCCCGAAATGCAGTGAAAACTGCTCTAATCTTCTCAGGGAAAATAGAATTTATTGCATCTCTACTGCGATTTTTCAGTACTTCTACGTCATTTGGAAGCCCGTTTCAATAGACTATTGGTTTTATCCGACCCCAAAAATAAAAATCCATGATTGTTAGGTCCGGAGATCTGGGTGGCCACAAAACGGGACCAGCATTGGCTATCCGTTTATCTTGAAAATTATGATTCAGCCACTGACATACCTGAAGTGTCGAGTGGGCAGGGCAACCGTCGTGTTCAAAATGTGAAAAAATCTTGGCACGTATGGTAGTTCGTCCACAAACTGATTCAAAATATTGAAATAGGAATGCTGACACGTTTTCCCTCAACAAAATATAACCCAGTTACACTGCAATGATAGGAAATGAAACACCAAACATGTTCACAAAGTGAATATTGGAACCTGTGATGAGCACTGATAAGTACACTTTTCTCCAAGTGTACTTACCAAACATGTTTCTCAAACACTGCCGCCGACAATCTACTACATAATTTGGATTATTTTAAGACCAATAACGACAATTCTGTAATGAAGGTACACCGTTAGTTGTAAAATTCAATTCATCTGAGAAAATAATATTTTTACAGTTTCAATTCTCTAGAACTTTCTCACCTAAAGTTAGGCAAAATTCCAACCTTCGGGATCCATCCCCTTCTTCTAACGTGTAACGAAATTTTACTTAATATGGATTTACTTTCTTTGCTTCATAAATTCATTGCAAATATGATATGCTAATACCAGTCTCCTCGTACCGCTTTCTTCGTGACAGCTTGGACTTTTATCGTAATGAATTCATTGCTACCACAGTACCTACATAATCTCCCTCAACGTTCTTTTTTTGGTATATTATGTACATTATCGTCAGTAACAAACTTTTTAACCAGTCTGAATACTGTAGATTGGACTACAACTGTGTTCGAAAACTTCATATGAAATAGTCTAATAACCTCTGGAATAGATAATTCCAAAACCAATTCAAAAACCCTGAATTAGCTCGATCCGTTCTGGTATAGTAAGGACAACATTTCTTATGTTTTACAGTTACGTTCAGATCAGTTTTAGAGCACAGCAATAATTACAACTAACTATTTTTGCCACTGTCAAAACATTATTTTGTTCATTTTAGTGATACCTCGTAGAAAAAACGTTAATGGAAAGATCCCTATTTTTTTAATTTTGTGACAATTTCCTCAAATGAGCGCGAACTGGGACACCTATCAACCATATCAGGGGTCAGTTTCAATTCTTATATGTTTATATATATATATATATATATATATATATATATATATATATATATATATATATATATATATATATATATATATATATATAGGGTCCGGCAAGTTCAGAGGATCACATAATTATCTTCACAACCGCTCTACCTAGAAATGTCAAATTTGGTATCCATGGATATACCAGTGTTTCGCATAACCGGAAATTAGTTTCATGTATACAGAGTGATCGGTTTCCCTGTGCCATACTTGCTGGGGTTCAATTGACTGGATCAACACAAACTGATGGATCATTTGTAAACGTCTGAGCTTTCTTCTTTCTAAAGGTGAATTATAATTTGTACAGGCTTTTAATGAAAATCATAGACATGGCATTTTTTTTGTAAATTGTTACATCGTTTTCAGATAATTGTATGGTGAAATTTATTTTTAACTTAATTTATAAACAACAAAAATTTAAAAAAAAATAGTACCACATTAATTTTATACATAAACGAAAAATTTCAAATAATTGAAATAATCAACTAGTTAGCAAAATAACAGTTTTTATAACAAGTTTACTCTTCGTATGATTTGCCTAAGGGTAGCAGCATAGATTTACATACTCAGAATAATTCCGATTTAAAATAATTATCACTGAAACGCTCAAATTGTTGCCTAGCAACAAACTACTGACCTTTTGTTAAAAATAATAAAGCTATTTCACTAGTTTAACAACAAAATAGTGTAACTACATGTATTGGATTATTTTTGTTAATACAGTAATTAATCGATGTCTGCATTCAGTATGGATTAGTCAGTTCAGGAGAGAAAGGATATGTTGGAGACTTATATTGAATGCCAAAAAGTGGCGACCCGTGCATCGCGAAGATACATTACATTTTTTTGTTCATTTACACTGACTTTCCATCTAATTGTTACAATAATTATTTAGGGATAGGTACCCAGAGCGACGACACCCGAATTATTGATCCTTTCTGCTTATTTACAATACATTTTCACAATTCGGAAGTGTAATAGGAAATCAGCCAATAACCCACGTAAAGCCAATTACCAATAAAGAAATTTCGTAAAATACTTTACTTCATTTGCAAGAAAACCCAGGTTTATCAGCTACACAACTAGCTTCAGTAACCGATATTTCAAATAGAAGTGTTCGCAGTTGTCTAAGGCCTCAAAGATGACGACTATGTGAGCCGCTTAGAGTTTTCGTATTGGGTGAGTGAAACTTTAAATATAGATCATAAAACTTTAAGCCATATCCTTTGGATGGATGAGTCAAAGTTCACAAATAATGGTGTGTTGAATAAGCATAACAGTGTAAGATTGGCAACGGAAAATCTACACTGTTTTTTTCGAGGAACCACCAAACTGAATATAAAACCAACGTATGGTGTGGGCTATTAGATAATAGATTGATGGGGCCCGTATTTAGATGGGACGACTTACCTCAATCACCTAAACACCCATGTGGACGATTGATTGGATGATTTTCCACTGAATGTCCAACCTAGGATTATTTTTCAGCACGATGGATGTCTAGCTCAGAACAGCAGGATAGTTGTGGACTATTTGGACCAAGTTTTTGGCCCTAATTATATAGGTACAAATGCCCAAATAGAATGATCTGCAATGTCCCCAGATTTGACCCCCATGGACTATTTTTTTTAGGCTATATCAAGGACCAAGTCTATTCAGATTTTGGCATAAATCCTGTAGTTAGCGTTCACAATCTACAACAACGGATATTAAATGCATGTCGGAATGTTGATCGGGAGATGATCCATGCTGCTACGCATAGACAAATTATGGAAAGATTAGAACTTTGCGTTCAGCAAGGGGGGAACGTGTTCCAGCATCTAATTTGAGATTTGTTATTAAAACTGTTATTTTAATACATTCTTAATTCTTTCGTATATGTATTAAATTAATGTGGTACTATTATTTTTATTTAATGTTTGTTGTTTATAAATTAAGTTAAAAATAAATTTCACCATACAATTATCTAAAAACGATGTAACAATTTCCAAAAAAAAAAAATGCCATGTCTATGATTTTCTTTAAAAGCCTGTACAAATTATAATTCACCTTTAGAAAGAAGAAAGCTCAGACGTTTACAAATGATCCATCAGTTTGTGTTGATCCAGTCAATTAAACCCCAGCAAATATGGTATTGGAAGAAAGCTTACTAAGCCCGCTATCTGATGCCGTAGTCATATATAGAGTGTTCCATTTGAAATTTTTGAGAAAAATTGAGCTTTGTAAAATGTAAGACCCTGTATAAGTGGATATTTTCGCAAACTATATAACCATATTTTATTATGCTACATTGAGTCAAGAGTCTTGGTAATACCAGATCTTTACAGGTTTTGCGATGACATGGTTGCACTGCCGTGTTGAATCGGAATAAAATTGAGGACAAACAATTGAATAACTTCTAAACCGTTGATCCCAGGCCCCTATTCTTGGGCATTGTTTTACTCACCATGAAGTACTTTACCAAAAAATAAAATAAAATATAGAGTGTCCCATTTTAAAAAATAAAAGTTTGGTGTGGCACAGGGAAACTGATCACTCTGTATACATGAAACTAATTTCCGGTTATGCGAAACACTGGAATATCTATGGGTACCAAATTTGACATTTATAGGTAGAGCAGTTGTGAAGATAATTATGTGATACTCTAAACTTGCTGGACCCTGTATATATATATATATATATATATATATATATATATATATATATATATATATATATATATATATATATATATATATATAATTTACATGGGGAAAATATTTACATATACCGCGAGTCTTACTTGAACTAATTATTAATTAACAAACATGACAAAAAGCCTTTTTTAAGATTTGACTGAAGTCTATAAGAGTCAGTGATATATGCAGCTAACTATTGTGTATTTAAATTTGTTTTCTTTATGTTTTTTGTCTAGGAAATATAAATACGGATAGTGATTTATCAAATTATTAAATGGAAAATATTACTTACTTTCACTTCCTCCTCTCAATTGCTCTATTGTTACCTTCATTTACCAAATATCTTAACATCTTTATACTTATTTTCCAACCACGAGTCAAGCTTAACAGCCTATTAACTCTGGTAGACCAAATGACATCACTTTGACAGTAATAAAATAAGAGTGTTTTTCGGCTTATAATTTTTCTTCACTCCCACTGGTTCAAATTTCCGTGAATAGTTAAACAACAAGTTTTGTTTTTTTTTTTTTTTACATTTTACGAGAAGATCTATGTCAACAATTGGACACGATGCCCCAGGTAAGACTGTATTCAATGATTATTGCTGGGACCCCTGAAACCACAACTCTCCAACTTTTCAAGTAGCAAGTTGTGACTTATCGTATGGAAGGCCTTAGCCAAGTCAACAAACATGCGCAGAGTCGACATACCTTCGACCAGCAATCTATAAATATTCTCCGTGATAAAAGCGGCCGCATCTGGTGCTGATTTACCCTGCCGAAAACCAAAATGTCCATGAGAGAGAATATTATTCACATTTACATTGCTTTTCTAGAGTAAGGATTAGCAGGACCCATGAAATCTCCCGCGAGATCCCAAAATTTTACACCCTTGGATTTTAAATGGTGTTATTCCAAATACAGGCAACAAACCACAAATCCAGATAAACTGCAAGATCGCATTCAGGAAATGATTCCAAATGTACAAGAAGAATTCCTACACAGCCTTGTGTATTGTCAAGAAGTCGGTGAACGGGGGTTCGAACACTTAATTCAACAATTGTGTTTGCTTAGTTAATGAGCTTTTGTTTATTTTCTGTTGAAATTAATATTTAAGATTCCTCGCATTTATTTGTCATTTAGTCGAAAAATTTCTTATATAAGCTGGCAATATTTTTATACTGTCGGTTTGGCAAGGAAGAGATCTCTCAAAATAAAGAGAAAAATAGGGTGTTGCAGATCCAAAAAAATATATTTAAGACGCAACAAAGCAAATAACGGTAAAATGCACCTTAATGCGAAAATACGTATTTTTATCAAATACACTCTACTTATTAAATGAATTTAAAAAATATATATTTCGTTCTTAGTTAATTTAATCCATATTCTAGGGGTGTACATGATGTCACCATGTTATCTCTGACGTACGTTGCATCCTGCTTACGAAAATGTTTAAGGGCTGCTTATGTGTGTTCAGTCCTTTAATATCCAAAAGTATGGGAAACGCAAAACATTTTCAACTTCAGAGTATTCAAGTTTAACAATTCAGTAAACTTTAGAACCCGATACGTTAGGCGAAACAGATTCTATCTTTGAAGGAATCTTTTTTTCGATTTACAAGTGACGTGGAAAACTGGAATTTCAATACAAAGAGAGCCAGCCAGTTCATAAGTTATGAATCTAGCATTGTTTGAATCAGAGTTATCCATAGCGTCTTAGAGCGCTGTTTCAAACAATCCTGATAGCTCTATCGAGAAACGATCCAAGCTGAAACAATATCCTTGCAATAAGTCTACAATTTATTTCAGATAAAACCGTTTCTCTGATAGAAACCCATCCAGTGTGGATATTTGTGTACTAAAGAGATTCTTATTACCGGATCGCCCTTTCTGATGGTCGTAGATAAGAACCTCATCTGAGTTAAAATGTTTGTCGTTCCCCAAATCAAATCTTGGGGCTATTTCCGGGACCGTATATCTCCTGCAATCTGCCCTTGTACTAACAATATACAGTTAAGGCAAAGACAAATCAATTGGAATAATCAAACTACGGAAAAACTAATTTCATAACTATAAGATTTTCGGTTGAACACTCTGGAAATTTACAAAACACTTTTCAGTACAACATTGTATTGACTAACCTCTTTTGCAAGGATATACAGACGTGAGTATATACAGTTGATGATAAAGTTTGGACCATAATTCATAACTGCGTTATTTAATTTTAAAAAAAACTCTGGACGCAGCAAGTGCGTTATGGTAGTGAATTTTCATAAAAATGTTTTTAATAGCAAATATGTTTTTTTAAGAAATCAGGCACCAGATTTGGTTACCAGTATAATCTATATATTAGAAACAATGTGCCATGTTTCATCAAAATAACTTTATTGTTTGAAAATGTACAAAAATTTCCGAAAGTAAACTTAAATTGTTCCCGAAAAAACTCGTTTTCTGTTCAACCTTATAGGTTAATAGCAAATTGATTCAAAATTTGAAGCATTTAATGAAAATTCGCTACCATAACGCACTTGCTGCGTCCCGAATTTCTTTTCTTACAAAGATGTATTATATTTCGATGGAAAATACAAAAATGCAATAACATTAGGGCGTGTTCGATTAAAAAAATTCACTAAAAAAAAAAAGAAAATTTGAATCACCAACGACTTATGGGCCACCATGTATGTGTGGAAATATTTTTTAAGATGTAGCTTAAGACACCCTACAATTAATGTATACAACTTTTTTTCGTAACTTGCATAATAACGGATATATTGCGCTTTAATGATTTTTTACGAAAATTCGACAAAAATGATATACCATTAAACGATAAACTCTATAGCCAACACTACTGCTAAAGCATCAGAGAAAGGGTCTATTTGAAATGAATTTTCTGGGAATATTTTAGTAAAATGAAGGACAATGACGATTGAAACTAAGAGCTCAGGCTTTGTAAAACATTATTCTTGAGACATTTTCCTTCCATAGATCATATTAATTTCAGGTTCATTGCCTAAATATTAACAATTTTGACGTTTAAAATCGTGACTTTCGTTTTGAGGAAAACCCAAATTTACTTTTCTTTAAATGCCTGTAACTTTTTTGTACTTTAACCTACAGCATTAAATTTTGGTAGGTAGCTTACCTATAATGATATAAACCCGTGTACCAAACTTAGTTGCCTTTACTTTGTTAATTCTGGAGTTATAATTTTTTCCGATTTTTTTTTGAAAGCAAACACAAAATTTTCCGGGAAAACTTCGGAGGATTTTCCTGGCTAACGAACTTATCCAATCCAGTCGTGAAAGGAAGGTATTCACCTAATTTTATCAAAATCGGTCCATTATTTTTTTAGTTATAGGTGTGACACATAAATATATAAACATATATATATATATATATATATATATATATATATATATATATATATATATATATATATATATATATATATATATATATATATATATATATATATATATATATATATATATATATATAAACATATAAAGTCTGAAACCGACTTCGGATTTGGGTTCCAGGGGTCCTAAATAGCGCTCATTTGAAGAAATTTTTTCAAAATTCAAATGTCGAGATCTCCTCATTAGTGAATTTTTTTAAAGAAAATTCACTAAAAACGCTTGGACAGGTCAATTTTATCTTTTCAATTGCCCGCCTGTGCCCTAAAAATTACATTTATGACGTCACCTATGTCTGAATAATGACGTCATCATAAGTTTTTTTAAATGGCAGTAGTATTTTTTGATTTTTTTCTTAGCCCTGCTTACTACTTAAATGATGGTGAAAAAAATTGTTACCAGACATAAATAAATTTTTTTAATTACATTATGTATTAAAAAAAATCGGGATCTAGCAAGTGCGTTATAATAGTGAATTTTCATAAGAATTTTAAACTATTAGTGGGGCATATTACTAAAAGCAATACTTTTAACTCAGACAGACATCGAAGATCGGGTTTAGAGGTCCTAATACAGGCCCATTTGAAGAATTTCTCAGTTTATACTATCATACAGAATTCTAGCTTATTTTGAGAAAACAAATTTGAATGCCCAAAACTTAATTTTCTCTGACGCTAGAAAATTAAAAGTTGGTGAATCTAGGTAAGACTGTAAGCTTTCCAGAAGAAAATCTAATTCATGTTTAGAAAAGGAATGTATCTGCCAAATTATAAGCGTGCAGGTATTTTTCCTTGTTAATCGCCTGGATGTTACTACTACTAGTTAATCTAATCGAACCAGTTTTTCCAACAACAAAAAAGTTTTTTTAAAACAAATTCTATTAGTGAATTTTCTTGATAAAAAAATTACTAATAACAATACAAGATGCCTGCTGAAATGGTTACTTTATCTAACTTGTGTTATTTTCTGTGAGCTTTATTTTATATAAGAATACATTATGGTGAACTAAACCCTGATTTCTTCTGCGATTCATTTGAACTGCTTTTGAACACAGCAACTGAAAACAAACAAAACGTTCCTACTCCTGAATTAATAAAAGTCAAGAAGTCAATTCATTATTTAAATAACTTACCTACTTGAAAAATTAATCAACGAATATTAACGTTAATATTTGTATTTTTGATTGCCAATGTTAGAAACATATTATATAATCATTTACTATTTAATAGCAAAACAGACCTATCAAACCATGATAAATAAACAAAGCACGTTATTATTCTTCGGTGGCCAATTTTAAAAGCATAATATACAAGTTGTTATATTTATTTCAAAGACAATGATTTACTAATTAACCTAAAAACAGAACTATCAAACCATAATAAATAAACAAAACCCGTTATTGTTCTTTAATTTCCAATTTTAAACTCATATAATTATTTACATAACCTCAAAAGAGAACTATCAAATCATAATAGATAAACAAATCACACTATCTCATCTGGTTTTTACTTCAAACAGCCGAGATAAAACTTTCTTATTTTCCCCTCTCAGTTTCAGATTAGGTTATTTTTGAACATTTTACAAATTCACGCATCCGAATATACCCAAAGGCAGTCATTAGGGTGGGATCGCCACACTTCGGAACGAACGTTCGTTGCACATGAAGATCCAGCCTTACGTGTGTTATTTTGTTTGCTTATCGCTGCATTATGATGTATACCTGTGATATATGTATCAATCTACGCGTGACAGGTGACTACTTTACCTTTGTCTGGCATCATACTTTAACCACTTATGTTGTTTCAATTCATGTCTTTCAGATTTTATTTTTAATTTGGGAAAACCTCAACATTTTGTGAACCAAATTACTTAAAATTCACAACAGAGGTGTATTTACTTCATTTCTAGCTACGTGTACAGCCTCATTCCACTTGCTTCAATAGTTTCAAAAATATAGCGTATTCAAAAACTTTTTGTATATTTTTTGGGGCAACACATGTCCGTTACAGTTGATTTACGAACTGATCCGCGACTGTAACGAAATGAAGAGACGTGCCAAGTTTTGTTTAAATAAGTTGACTAGTTTTTGAGTTATCGCTCGGGTACATACATATTCATATACACATTTATATATATATATATATATATATATATATATATATATATATATATGTATGTATGTATGTATGGACGTGTATATAAAATCAAACAAACCTTGGATATGGGTTCTAGGGCTCTTAATTCGTGCTCATTTCAAAAAAATGTCCGAAACTTTCACCATCGTTACCTCTCTATTAGTGAATTTTAATTGACTAAAATGGAAACGTAAATTTAATAGGAAATAAGAAATATTTTTCACCGTTTTATTTAAGATGTGTTTTCTTTAGAATAATGATCTTTTTCTTCGCTTCTCGGGAGGAATGAATACTTAATTTTGTGATTTTTAGTGCATTTTTTAAAAAATCACTAATGAGAAGATCGCGACTTTTGAATTTTGAAAAAATTTCTTCAAACGAGCGCGATTTGGGACCCCTGGAACACAACTCCGAGATCGGTTTCAGACTTTATATGTTTATGTTTATATATATATATATATATATATATATATATATATATATATATATATATATATATATATATATATATATATATATATATATATCTGTGTGTGTGTGTGTGTGTGTGTGTGTGTGTAGGTGTCACACCGATAACTGAAAAAATAATGTCCCGATTGATAAAATTTCTAAGTGTCTTCCTTTTTCAAGTGGCTTGGATAAGTTCGTTAACCAGGAAAATCGGCCTGGTTTTTCCCGGAAAATGTTGTGTTTCCTTCCGGAAACTTTTTATATCTCCGGAAATAACAAGGCAAGGGCAACCAAATTTGATAAGCGGGTTTATATCATTAAAAGTAAATTACGTGCCGAAATTTAGCTTTGTAAGGCAAAATACCGAAAAGTTATAGGCATTTAAAGAAAAAAAATTTGGGTTTTCCGCAAAACGTCAAAGTCGCGATTCGAAACGTCAAAATTGTTAACATTTAGGGAAAGAACCTGGAAGTAATCTAAAGAAAATTCCACAAGAAGAATGTTTTATAAA
The DNA here is from genome assembly GCA_964006375.1 of Tillus elongatus. NCBI lineage: Eukaryota > Metazoa > Arthropoda > Insecta > Coleoptera > Cleridae > Tillus > Tillus elongatus. Next base: position 60,749,752 of record OZ023267.1, on the reverse strand, counting down.
CTCTGAAGTCTTAGCTTCAACCTTGATTGTCCTTCATTTTACAAAAATGTTTCCAGAAAACTCATTTCAAATAGACCCTTTCTCTGGTGTGTTAGCCGTCGTTTTATCTATAGAGTTTATCATTTAATGGTGTATAATTTTTGGCGAATTTTCGTAAAAAAATCAATAAGGTTCAATCTATCCGTTATTATACAAGATACCAAGAAAGATTGTATAAATTAATTATAGGGTGTCTTGAGCTATAGCTTAAAAAATATTTCTACCATCACAGGTGGCCCATCAGTCGTTGGTGATACAAATTTTCTTTTTTTTTAATCAAACACGCCTTATGTTATTGCATTTTTTCATATTCCATCGAAATATAATGCATGTTTGTACGAAAAGAAATTCGGGACGCAGCCAGTGCATTGGTCGCGAATTTTTATTGAGTGCTTGAAATTTGAATAGATTTTTAAAATTTGATACAATGTCATGTAGCTATTTGACAGGTGGAACAAAAAGTAAAGTCAAAATCAGTTTTCAACACCACTGTTTGTGATAAATTATCACATTAACGTTGAGTGTGGTAGACTGACATGAGTGCAATGAAGATTCTTCCGTGACCAATATCTTGAGTTATGACGATTTACTGCCCCATTTCAGACAAAAAGGGGCTTTATCAGAAAAGATAATGTTATTAGTTAATCAATGACCTCTCCTCTAGCACATCCAACCCAGTTCACAGTTACGCGGACGACAGCACCCTCCACTCAAATATACAATATTCTAAGCCTGTCTCTTCAGCCCAATTAGATGAGGATCGCAGATTCATGGAGGGTTCTGTCTCCGTGGATCTCCGAAAAATATTAACTGGGGAAGTAGAAATCTTGTATAATTCAACCTCACCAACTCTGATGCCCAGTTTTACAAAGCTCGATTAAATATTTAACGGCCGGTTAGTTAATCAGAGCTTCGGACGATCAATCACAGCTTCAAAATTTTTGGTTGTCATGGCAACAATCCGAATTCTAGTCTGTGATTGGTCGTCTAAATCCTTGATTAACTAACCGACCGTTAAATATTTAATCAAGCTTTGTGAAACTGGGCATGAGTCTTTCTTTCTCATAAGATATAAACCAGCCCTAGACCCATCACAATGAACAACAAAGTTATTCAAAGCAATGAGTTCTTTTCACTTGTTGGAATTTCTGTCGATCGAAATCTCAATTGGCACCAACATGTCACATCAATTGCAGAAGCGGCTGCTAAGAAATTAGGTTTTCTCTTGCGGGCTCGCAAATACTTTTCACCAGCTAATCTCTATACCTTATATACTTCACAAATAAGGCCAAACCTCGAACACTGCTCCCACATCTGGGGTGCCGCTGCCGCTTCTACACTCAAAGTCCAGAATTAACAAGTTGCTTCTTTCCTCCTTGTCGACACCCACGGTAGGATAGTATTTAGGCTGTAAGCCATCGTGGTCTGTTGTTGAAATATAAAAAAATGAGAAAATTAAGATCTTCACCGCAGCGTAACATTAACTGTTCACAAAACTGTAAACGGCAGTCTGAATCATCATCATCGTTTAACTTGTGTATCAGTTGCATTTTGTAGGGACGATACTTCTCTTCTTTGAATAATTTTACCACTAAAGATTGGTCAATGTTGCTATTTAGGGCTAGTCGCCTTGTAGAATCGTAAGGATTTTCTTCAGGTTCAAGCAATATATCCAATCTGATTTCTTCACTTGCTCGATCTCGAGTTTGTTAATTTGGCAACCAATTTACTTACTTTTTGCCATTTGCAATCCATCATGATATTGTTGGTTAAATAACTCGCATGTTTCCTGATGACTTCTAAGCCTGTCGCCATATTCAAACATCATTAATACCTGTATTCTTTCCCTTTCGGTTAAACATGTCATTTTTGTTAAATTCCAATGTCACTTGATCACTTTTAGTACTCCTACACTTTCACCAATAAGACTATTAATTAGTTTAAACGGTAGGTGATAATTGAAAATAGTTCAAGATCTAACATAATTGGCTTTATTCACTGAATTCTAAATCCATACTGCGATAAAAGTCCAATAACTAAATACTGATAACAGCAAATGACCAAAAAAATCTGATGAGTGTTGTTAAACATGGATTTTGACATTACTTTTTGTTCCAGCTGTCAAATAGTTACATGGCGACGTATCCAAAATTACAAAATTAAGTGTTCATTACTTTAGAAAATTAAAGGAAAGCCTCATGATATTCTGGACAGTATTACAGTTGGGAATGACTATTTTATTGTGCTTTGTTGTAATTTTAATTTAGGCAGTGGACATGTGTTGTATTTTGGGGACCTTTTAGAAAAGTTCTAATCTTACCCAGATGATTTATTATTTTACTAGAGTGGGATGGCATTAAAAGACAGTGATAGACAATATTTTTACAAATTAGCCTGAAATGACAAAAAATAAAGTAGTAAATACTTTAAAAGTAAAACAGTATAACTTATAATTAAAATAATCAAATGTCGCTAAAATAATGTGCGTTTTTTTGTAATAAAGAAATGAAAGGGGGGCATGAAAATATTATTTATACACCGGGGAGGCTCGACGAAAAAAATGTTGGGAAACTCGGGTATAGATAATTATACAGGTATACGTGCACATACAACAAACAGGATATATGACATACATACACACATGGGCCAAATACTGTCTTACTGTAAAATAGGTACACGCACTGATATTAAAGTAATAAACCTAATGAAAATTTGATTTCCACCTCATTTCCTGCGAAATGTATTGCAGCATATTCACTTGAATCAGCTTCTTTGGAAAATTTTCTAACATACCTTTTACACCGATTTTAACAAATTATTAACAGGAAATCGAAATTCATTTTAACGCATTTGAGTCCTTCATTTTTCCCTTCCGCCGTACGGCGCGACATTCCGGAATATTTGATAATAATAAATGCTTTCTTTGGCAAAACTGTATTTGCGTAACACTTTATGATCAGGAAATTAACAAGTTAAACGGAAATGCAATCGTTGAGGTGAATATGATAATAATAAGACACATACAGAGTGAGTGATTAGCACGACAGGGTAACTTGGTGCTGTAGTGGTTTAGGGGTGTAGAGTAAGGAGGGGTGGCTTTTTTTATGTTTATAACATTAGCCACAAAAAAATATATTGGTTAAGGAGTAAACATGTGTGCCTCCAATTGTTGCATTTTTTAATGAATTTTCTTTAATATCTTCACTATTCAGGAGATCAAGACTTTTGAGTTTTGAAAAATTGTCCTCAAATGATCGCAAACTAGGACCCCTAGAACCCTAAAAAATAATGAACTGATTTCAACAAAATTTTATAAGTACCCTCCTTTTGCAAATGGCTTGATTAAATTCGGTACCCAGGAGAATCGGCCGAGTTTTTCCCAGAAAAATTTGTGTTTTCTTTCGGAAAGTATCTCCGGAGATAACGAAGTTATGGCAACCAAATTTGTTATGCGAATTAACATCATTAGAATTCAACTACCTACCAAAATTTACATTTGTAAGTTAGAAGGAAAAAAGTTGTAGGCATTTGAAGAAAAAATAATTGGATGCCACTGATGACCAAAAAACGCACAAAAACAAAATATTTTGTGTGGAAAACAATACCCATTGCATATTACGGACAAAGATCAGCTTTTTTGCGCGAAAAGGTCAAGAAATTCCAGAAAAATTACTTTGGACATTTTATGTTTTTTTCTATTATAAAACATCAAAGTCGCAATTTGAAACGTCAAAATTGGCAATTTTTAGGATAAGAACCTGGAACGAATACGGGTTATGCAGACAAAATGTCGCAGGAAATGTGTGTTATAAACACTTAGGTTTCGGGTTCAACCGTCATTGTTCTTCATTTTTCTAAAACATTTCCAGAAAATTCATTTAAAATAGAACCTTTCTTTTTTTGGCAGTAGTTTTAGTTATACAGTGAAAAAAAACTTCATATGGAGAAGGAGTGTAGAAAGATAAAATGTCGGTACAATATGTGTTACAAATAGATTAAACAATGCTTTGTTTTAATTAGACATTTGGGTTCCCCTATTTTGAGCCGACCGTTAATTAATACATGAAATGTCAAACACATAAAAATCTGTGGTCAAGCAGTGGCACTGAGATTATAAAGGTATACTATATAAAAAAGAGCTTCAATAACGTTCACAAAAATAAATTTAGTACGGTCGACAGCTGAAAAAAAGGCCCACTAGTATGGTTTAGTTCTCTATGATTTTTAACAAATTTTCGTAGAAAATATTCGCTATAGAGGAGACCTAGACTCTTGGATTTTGAAAAGGGTTCTTCAAGTGAGCGCGGAGTAGGAACCCTAGAACGCATATGCAGTGTTAGTTGCAGTTTTTATCTGTTTGCATATATAGAGGGTGACGCATTTCTACGGTAGAGCTTAATATTACCCTTACTAGAATAAAGTGTAACGTTAATTATAGGGTGTCTTGAGCTGCATCTTATAATATTATTTCGCCAATCACAGGCTGACCCATAGTCGTTGGTGCTACAAATTTTCTTTTTAAATCGAACACCTCTTATATTATTGCATTTCTTGCATTTTCCATCGAATTATATTGCATGTTTGTAAAAAAAATCGATTTATTTTAATTCTTCACATTTTTGTTATATCAAAAATTATGAAATTGCGTTTTTACCAATATATAGTCCCATGAGAATTACGCATTCAAAGAGATTTTCGTTTATATTGTCCGTGAAAAAAATCGGGATCCCATATATAATTTTTTTGTGTTTCCGTCGAAATCATTTTTGTAAAATTTCCCTGAAATTTTGGTAATTAATGATAAATAATAAAAAAAATAAATATAAATATAAAAATTTTTTTTCGGATTTTCGTGCAAAAATTGTTTGCTGATTTTGATGAAAGAATTTGTTTTTAACGTTTTGTCGAAAAGCTTTTTGTGGATAATTATATCTGGTATGTGGGTAAATAGATTGAAAAAGTTGGTAAATTGGACCAGTTTTTTCGGGAAAATTTTAAGTTTATTTTCGGAAAATTTTGATACTTTTTTAAACAATAAAGTAATTTTAAGGAAATATGGCACATTTTTTACACTATATAGGTTATATTAGTAACCAAATTAGATGCTTGCGTTCATTACAAAATGACAAATTTTCTATTAAGACTTTTATGAAAATTCACTACCATAACGCACTTGCTGCGTCCGGGCTTTTTTTAGCTTAATTGATACCAGTGAAACATTGGGGACATGTGGTTCACTGACACACTCTTCTCTCGATTACTGGGTGTATCGTGGTATCTATTGACATCACAAGAGGAACACCACGAAGAGTTAAGGGTAACATTAGGAAAAACCTTAGGGAGTTTACAGTATTCTAAACTAAGTTAAATCTGTTTAGCATTGATTCAGTTTAAAACTAAATTCACCCATTCAACCATTCATTCTCATCTTCACTTTCACATTATAGCATAACATAAGTATAAGGAATACTTCAGGCTCTACAAGTTTATATAATAATTATAATCTAATATTACCATGTCTAAAAAAAGGAAGCTAACAGTATATAAATTGAACTGTTTTTAGAGGTAACAAATATGTAAGACTTACATAATGGATAGTGCACTTTCAAATTAAAAAATCCAAATTCTATTAGAGAAGCCTGGAAAATAAAATTTAAAAAAACTTGAAAGAAAATAAGTCTACTAAAAACCAAAATTTTAATCAGATGAATATAGTTAAGCGATTGCGGGAGAAAGATTGTTTTCATGTTAAAGCAGATAAAGGTAATAAGGTTGTGATTTTGAACAAAACTGATTACAAAGATAGAATTTGTAATCGAATAGAGACAGGACCGTATAAAAAACTAAATAAAAACCCCTATCAAAAATGATTTCAGGTGTTAAAATAGTCTTTAGGAGATGTCACAACCTTATTACAAAAGACTTAGGAAGAAAGTTACAAGTTACAAAAGTCCGCAAAAAGTATTGTCTCCCAACAATCCATAAACCTGGAAATTCAATGAGACCTATTGTTTCGGCTATAGAGTCTCCGACATACAATTTAGGAAAGTGGTTGCCAAATGAGTGTAAAAGCTTGCCCGTCAAACAAGAAAAATTTTCAGCAATAAATTAATTTATTAATGAAATTAAAAAAGTTAAATTGAGTGAAGGCCAGGTTTGGTTTCATTTAATGTAACCTCAGTGTTTTCTAGCTTTTCCACGAAGCATAACGTATTTAGAAAAATTGTTAAAAGTGAATAACATAAATGATGAAGTGGGCTAAGAATATTCAACTTTAACAAACCTTGGTATTAAAAGGTCTGGACGCAGCAAGTGCGTTATGGTAGCGAATTTTCGTAAAAATGCTTTTAATGGCAAATATGGCTTGTTTTTAAAAGAAGGACATTTGGTTGGCAGTATAACCTATATATTAGTAAAAATCGACGGCATTTCATTAAAATAGCTTTTTTGTTTCAAAAAGTACAAACCTTTTCCGAAAATAAACCTTAAAAGTTCCAGAAAACTGGTCCGATTTTTCTGGCCAACGAACCTCTTTAATCTGTTTACACACCTGCCAGGATATAATTATTCAGAAACAGCTTTAGGACCAAAATTGAAAAAAAAAATGAAAATTTGCAACAATTTCTTATACAGAAAACTACAATTTTTTTTACAGAAATTGCCTTCAGTAATGTTACACTAAATAACATTTTTCACAAAAATTCGACAACTTTTCTTTTACAATAACTTATTAAACATTTATTATTAATTACCAACATATTACAAAAATCTTATAAAAATAAATTCCACAGAAACACTTGAAACGTTTCTGCGAAAACTTTTAAAATTCAGACACTATTTGAGCGTGCCCATATACGGCAGCTCGATTTTTTCGACGAATAATACAAACATAAAGCTCTCTGAATGCGTCATTTCCATGGGCCTTCGCTATCTATTGATAAAAACGCCGTTTCACAATTTGTGATATGTGTTTAAAATATGTTCAAAAAACGTGAAAGGTTGTAAAAGAATTCAAATAACTCAAAAACGATGAACGATATTAATTATTTTTTTACAAACATGCATTATAATTCGCTGAAAACACAAAAAATGCAATAAAATAAGGGGGTGTTCTATTTAAAAAAAGAAAGAGTGTATCACCAACGGCTTATGAGCCAGCCTGTGATTGTCAAAATAGGTTTATAAGATGCAGCTCGAGATACCCTATAATTAACGTATATACTTTTTGCCATATCTTGTATAATAACGGATATATTGAGCGTTGCCGTAGAAACGCGTCATCCTGTATATGTGTAAACAGACAAAAACTGAAATTGACCCCGTACATAGGTTTTTGGGGTTCTAGTTCGCGCTCATTTGAAGAAATCTTTTTAAAATTCGGTCCTCTCAATAAGGAATTTTTTCTACGAAAATATAGACTATTAAACAATAAACTCTATAGCTGAAACTACTGCCGAAGCATCAGAAAGATGGTCTATTTGAAATGGATTTTCTGAAGAGATTTTAGTAAAATGAAGGTCAATGATGGTTGAAGCTGAATGTTAAGGCTTTGCAAAACACACTTCTTACGACCTATCGTCTACATAATCTGTATTTGTTTCAAATTCTTTGTCTGGAAATTGCAAATTTTGACGTTTCAAATCGCGACTTTGACGCTTGAAGAAGAAGAATTATAAAATTTTAAAAATATTTTTTCTGCTACTTCTTGGGGTTTTTGCGTCAAGAAAACTAAACTGTTGGATGTAATATTCAATTGGTTTTGTTAAACACACAAAATATTTTGTTCTTGTGTTTCCTTTGATCACCAGTGGCACCCAGAATTTTTTTCTTAAAATGCCTGTAACTTTTTTCGTTTTACGACATTTTTCAATTCAACAATAACCTTTTTGCACAAACCAAAGACACGGCAATGGGCAACCCCTATCGCCATTTATTGCGTACCTTTTCATGAGTAGATTTGAAACTGATCTTAAAAGTGAAAGTGAGTATTTTCCTAGGGTGTGCTTTTGTTATGTGGATAATATTTTCACAGTGTTTAACACAAACATTTGCAAAATAGACGATTTTATTGCCAAATTAAACAATAAATTTGATGCTATGAAATTTACTCACGAATTAGAAATTTATAATAAATCCTTTCTAGATGTACTGGTTATCGAAGATAAGGACACTTTAAAATTCGATCTTCATAGGAAGGAAACCACCACTCTAAGTTACCTTCCGAATGACTCACATCATACGGACGCACAAAAAATGGTCAGTCTGATGTTTTAGTTAACAGGTTAATTAATTTTTCTTTAAGTAAAAATAGATATACCAGAGGGTTAGGATATATTAAGAACGTGGCCGAATATAACGGATGCACTGTTTGCGTAGTAGAGAAATTAATAAACAAACAGAAAACAACAAAAATATTAATGGAATCAATGATTTCAGAAAAGCGAAAATCCAAAAAACTTTGTTTGCTTGCCATTTGAACCTTAAATCACGAAAGGTCTAGTTAGCGTTTAAAAAACTTGCTAGATAACCCAAAAGACAGGGATACTACCGCGAAAATGTCGGGAATTTATGAAATAAGTTGTAAAGATTGTGATCTTAAATACGTCGGGCAAACAAAAAGATCTATTTAAATTAGACTTAAAGAACACTTAGTACAACTAAGATACGGTACTATAGATAGATCTTCCATGGCCCGGCATATTTGGAATAATAATCACCACGTAGATAAAGATAATCTTAAATTAATAAAATAAATGGTAGACAACCAGGACAGCTAAACGCTTTCAAATAAATATATACATACATACATATATATATATATATATATATATATATATATATATATATATATATATATATATATATATATATATATATATATATACATATATATATATATATATACATATACATATACATATACATATACATATACATATACATATACATATACATATACATATACATATACATATACATATACATATACATATACATATACATATACATATACATATACATATACATATACATATACATATACATATACATATACATATACATATACATATACATATACATATACATATACATATACATATACATATACATATACATATACATATACATATACATATACATATACATATACATATACATATACATATATATATATATATATATATATATATATATATATATATATATATATATATATATATATATATATATATATATATATATATATATATATATATATATATATCACTCTCCTTACAACTAATTTAGTTTTTAACTCTAAATTACTCAAATAATAACGTATCCACTTACATAAAACTCGTCTATATGCAAACTGCACATTGTATTTTTCTGACTTTCAGTTATTTAGGTTGGTATATTCCTTAAATCAGTAAGTAGATAGCTTCCTTCGCCCACGGGAGTAAAATGATCATATACTAAGCAAAAACGACTAGTTATGATAATAGGTGTAACTATGTAAACAGTTTATAAGGGATAATATATGGCATGAATAGTAATATCTTGAATTTAGTAGGTGGCAATAGGGCTTTAACGTATGATCTAGTCACGCGGGTGCTATGAAAATATTAAACTGTTTCCAAGGTTTAACGATAAACGAAAATTACTAAATGGAAACGTTGGTAATAAACAACACAAGCTTGATTGCTCTGCATTAAGTTTAATAGGATCGCTCCTTATTTAAGATTTATTCTAAGAAGCTTAGTTCATTTTATTCAAGACCCAAGTTTTTTTACCATGTTACTAGATAGTAACTCCGAATTGTTGACTTGTTTATTATTGTCTATCTTGCCTAACCTAACAGCACTTCATTATTTTTTCATCTCCTTAATTTTCAAATATAATGAGCTTTCATCTGGAGCTAAGTTTCACGTGCTGCTAAAATTTCCTATTGAGGCGGTGGTGTTTCAACTCCTAATATCAACGTGTTAATTATTTAGTTTTGCGGCTAAGCCTGTTTGAATCCATTATATGTTTTTTTTAGTTGTTCCAACTGCGCTTGAAAGACTATAGATTTTTTGAATGATACTGTCCTAACTCCAGCAATATAAAGTTAAAAGATTTTCTTTCAAGTTAAGAAAAAATAACGTCACTTCTTGCCTTTATTCTCCAAGAATTCGCCAGTAATATTTGTGTTTCATAGTGCACTTCTTATGCCGTTGACCAAAGTCGTTAAATGCAAATTTGTTTACTAACAAAATACAGCTTTTCAAACTACTATTTATTATTACCAACTATTTTCCAACTAAAATATTTCTCTTCTCTATTATTAAATGTCCATAGAACTATATTCCACTATCGCCTTCTATGATCGCTTCTTATATACCAATACTTACTGTTGACTCGCTTAATACTCTATGATCACTTTTCTACACCACCTTATTCAATACTGAACTAACTTACTCTGCGCACTGCTCGTCTATTTATACTGTCTATAGAGATTTTAGACGTTCTACACTATTCTACACCTGTCACTTCTGGTCTATTCTAGAAATGTCATTCCAGAGTGTTCGCTGTGACACTGCCCCCCTCTTATATTCGATCGTCCTAGTCGAATTCTGACATTTCTTTGTATGGCATAAGTCTGTGCATATGGACCACCTGCATTTTGCTCTTCGGGCTCCTCTGAATGCGATAGACAACATCATTCATCCTTTTGACCACCTTATAAGGACCTTCCCATAATTTCTGTATTTTCGTTGACCGTCCTTTGCGTCGTACTCGATTGTAGAACCACACACGATATCCTTCTTTAAAACCAGCTGAATTAGCTCGCACGTCATAACGGGTCTTCATGCGGTCGCTTTCTACTCGTTTATGAATTCTGACAGCAGAGTGGATGGTTTCTATTCTTCTTTCCAAATCTTTTATGTATTCATCAGTTGACCGTGGAGCATCTGTGGGTTTTCCAAATACGAGATCAGGAGGAAGTCTTGACTCTCGCCCAAAAACCACGCTGTCTGGTGTATGTCCGGTAGTCTCATGTACAGCCGAGCGGTATGCCAGTAGAAAGAGTTGAATGTGCCGGTCCCAATCGGTTTGCTGTTCATTGACAAATATTCTTAAGTGGGACTCTAAAGTATAAAGATAATTGATACAACTTTCAGGTAAAGAAAACAACAAAATTCCGAAGTTCTCATCAGGAATATCTATTTTTGTTAGTGAATTTTCTTGAAAAAAATCACTAATGGGAAGATCGCGACTTTTGCATTTTGAAAATATTTCTTCAAATGAGCGGGAACTAAACTCCCTAGAACACATATCCGGGGTCAGTTTAAATTTTCATATGTTATATATGTTACATATATATATATATATATATATATATATATATATATATATATATATATATATATATATATATATATATATATATATATATATATATATATATATATGTGTATGTGTGTGTGTGTGTGTGTGTGTGTGTGTGTGTGTGTCACAGAGATAACTCAAAAAATAATGGGCGGATTTGAATCAATTTTGGTGTGAACCTTTCTTTTGCCAGGAAAATTTTGTGTTTTCTTTCCTAAAATTTTAATATCTCCTAAATAACAAAGTTCTGACAACCACTTTTGGTACAAGGCTTTATATTATAAAAAGTAAACTAACTACCAAAATTAGATCTGTAAGTTAAGAGACACAAAACTTATAAGCATTTGAAAAAAAAATTTGGAATTTTCCTCTTAAAACGTCAAAATTGCGATTTGAGACGTCACAATTGGCAACATTTAGGCAAAGAACCGGTAACGAATAAGGAATACGGGTAACCTAAATCATGTGTAGCAAGAAGAGTGTTTCACTTACCCGTAAGTTTCAGCCTCAACCCTTATTGTCCTTCATTTTATTAAATATTTCCAGAAAATTCATTTTAAATAGACCCTTTCTCTCTTGCTTTGGCAGTAGTTTTAGTCATAGAGTTTATCCTCTAATGGTCTATAATTTTTAGCGTAATTCCGTAGAAAAAAATCGCTAATGATGAGACCGCGACTTTTAAATTTTTAAAAGATTTCTTCGAATTAGCGCGTGCTAAGCCCCCTGGACCCAAATCCGGGGTTAGTTTTTGCTTTATATATATATATATATATATATATATATATATATATATATATATATATATATATATATATATAGGGTGACGCATTTCTACGCTAAAGCTCAATATATCCGTTATTATACAAGATACGAAAAAAATTGTATACTATGATTATAGGGTGAGCTACATCTTAAAAAGTTATTTCTACAACCACAGAGTGGCCCATAAGTCTCTGGTGATTCACACTTTTCTTTTTTCTAATCGAACACGCCTTATGTTTTTAAATTTTTGTATTTTCCTTCGAACCATAATGCATGTTTGTAAGAAAAGAAATTTGAGACCCAGTAAGTGCGTTATGGTAACGAATTTTCCTTAAATGCTTCAAATTTGAATAGGTCAATATGTTATCAACCTATAAGGTTGGTTGGACAATAAACTAGCTTTTTCTGGAACATTTAAAGTTTACTTTCAAAAATTTTTGTACATTTTCAAAAAATATATTTATTTTAATAAAACATAGCACCTTTTTTCTACTATATAGGTTATACTGGTAACCAAATTTAATGCCTGCTTTCTTTAAGAAAAACAGATATTTGCTATTAAAAACATTTTTATGAAAATTCACTTCCATAACACACCTGATGCGTCCAGACTTTTATCCTTCACTTTTATTGTCTGAATCAAAGTACTAATATGTGATACAAAATTCAGTGACCAACACAAAAGTTGTTAATTCATTGGCTAATGTTGAGGAAGGTGCACCAAGATCGAGATATCTGTTGATAAATTAATATACCATGCCTGAGGAAGCAAGGCAATAATCTCAAGAAGTAGTTGTTGTTAAACCAAACCAGTAAGAAACATAAGACTATCTACTTGTTTTGTTATTTAGGTGGTCCAACATGCAGCTATATAATATAAACAATATTTTTCTCTATAATGCTAAAGTGAGACTGAAAATAATAAATATCTCGCAAAAGAAAGCTAAGAACTAATGAGCGGAAGGTCAACTGATTTAATCAGATGAAGATTACACAGATTAAAAAACAAGGCCAATGAAAAGAAAGTATTCAAGTTGAAACAATGTGCAAATGTCCTTTTCATTGTTCAGGAAAAATAAATGAAGAAAACGCCTCCAAACCACACCAAAATTTGTAGCAGCTGACTAATAGCGAAAAAACCTTTAAGACGGTTCAAACATGAACAGAAACATACAATGTATTATTTATCTCCTAATTTCGAGGTTTCAATCGTATATCCGAAGATTATTTGCTTGAGAAAGTATAAATTAAAAAAACACATTAACAAACGAATTCCGGACATTAGCTTGTGAAACCCAGTTAAAATTTTCAATCAGTGATGAAGAGGCATCAAGAACCTCAGACGTAAAGGTCAATGCATCTCACATATAAACATATTAGTGAATTTTCTTTTAAAAAATTTACTAATGAGGAGATCCCTACGTTTGAATTTTAAAAAAATGTCTTCAAATGAGCGCTAATTAGGCCCCCTAGAACACATATCCGGGGTCAGTTTCGATTTATATATATATATATATATATATATATATATATATATATATATATATATATATATATATATATATATATATATATATATATATATCACACCGATAACTCAAAAAAATAATAGACCGATTTTGACAAAATCTAGTGTGTACCTTCCCTTTGTAAGTGGCTTGGACAAGTTCGTTAGCCAGGAAAATCAGCCGAGGTTTTGTGTTTTCTTTAGAAATAAATTCATATATCCTTAAATAACAAAGTAAGGGCAACCAAATTTGGTACATCGTTTTACGTCGCTATAAGTAAAGTACCTACTAAAATTTTGCGCTGTATGTCAAAATACAAAAAAGTTATGGGCATTTAAAGAAAAATAAATTGGGGTTTTCCTTAAAACGTCAAAGTGACAATTTAAAACGTCAAAATTCGCAACATTTAGGCAAAGAACTTGAATCTAATACAGGCTATGGAAAGAAAATGTCTCAAGAAGAAGGTATTACAAACCCTGAGGTCTTACTATTAACCGTCATTGTCCTTCATTTTACTAAAATGTTTCCAGAAAATTCATTTCAAATAGACACTTTCTCTGATGCTTGGCAGTAGCCTAAGCTACAGAGTTTATCGTTTAATGGTATATAACTTTTGTCGAATTTTCGTAAAAAATCAATAAAGTTCAATATATTCGTTATTCTACAAGATATGAAAAAAATTGGGTACATTAATTATAGGGTGTCTTGAGCTACATCTTAAAAAATATTTCTACAAGCACAAGGTGGGCCATAAGTCGTTGGGGATACAAATAATTTTTTTTAGTCGAAAACGCCTTATGCTTTTACATTTTCCAACCTAAATATAATGCATGTTTGTAAGTAAAGAAATTCTGGACGCAGCAAGTGCGTTATGGTAGCGAATTTTGATTAAATGCTTCATATTTGAAAAGTTCAATTTGCTATTAACCTATAAGGTTGACCAAGAAACGGATTTTTTCGGTTACACTTTAAGTTTACTTTCGGAAATTTTTGTACCATTTCAAACAATAAAGTTATTTTGATGAAACATGGCAAATTGTTTTTACTATATATGTTATACTGGTAATCAAATTTGATGCTTTCTGGAAAAAAAACACATATTTGCTATTAAAAACATTTTAATGAAAATTCACTACCATAACGCACTTGCTGCGTCCCGAATTTTTATAAATTTCTAGATAGCAAATTTTGAAATGGCTGGTCCTCTCGTCCTTGCTGGTTTCGTGAAGATGGTGGTGATAAACTTGAGTAGGTCAAAGTCATCAACGCCACCCACCTTTACACTGCTGTTCGGGATCGTCATAATCAAGATAAGAAGACGAATAAAAAAGCCTGGACGCAGCAAGTGCGTTATGGTAGTGAATTTTCATAGAAATTATCTGGCACAAAAACTCGTCCGATTTTCCTAACTAACGAACTTATCCAAGACATTTACAAAAGGAAGGTACATGCCAAATTTTATCAAAATAGGCTTATTATATGTTGAGTTATCGGTGTGATACATCCATATATATATATATATATATATATATATATATATATATATATATATATATATATATATATATATATATATATATATATATATATATATATATATATATATATATATATAAACATATAAAAAATGAAACTGACCCCGGATAAGGGTTCTAGGGGTCCTAGTTCACGCTCATTTCCAAAAAAATTTTCAAAATTGAAAAGTCGGGATCTCCGCATTAGTGAATTTTTTCTACGAAAATTCACTAATAAAGAACAAAAGACGGGGGAGAAGGAGAAGAAGAAGTAGACGAAGAAAGGAGACTGGACGGCGGGGGAGGGGAATACGGTAGGTTAAGACGGGGGTGTCGAAGCTCGGGAAGGGGAAATAATAAGAAGCAGGAGGGGAATTATGAAGAGAACAAAAAATACTTTGAATAATCTAACTGAGCAAGACCAACAGTAAAGTTAAAATGTGACTATCTAGTTGAGTAAAATTAATAATACTCTATTAAATCAATTTGAGTAGCATTAAAGTAAAAGTAGAGGATATTATCATTTTAATTTTATATAACTACATTTACTTGAAAAAAATATGTTTGTAGGAAGTTCTATACGGAGCTAAGTTATGTCTAAACTCAAAAAGTTACCCTGTATACAGGTTATAAGATCTTTTATTTTCAGTTATAATTAAGATAGTTTTGATGGGCACAGTAGTGGATTTTATGGACTTAATTAGAATTTAAAAAATTCAGCACTCCTAATTTTAAGTCAGCAACTATATGTTTTTATTAGCTAATTGTGGTTAAACATTATTAAAGTTAAGTGGGGATTTGAACGCTTGTATTAGCATTGTGTGCTATTTGAGTCAGCCTCTGTATCATGGACGGAGGAATGAAATATTAGCATACATATAAAGTTTCCCTTCTCCCTAATAAACTCACAACTATGGCAATAAAATATATTAGCATATGAATGGGGGATTAAAACTTGCATAGGATGCTAGAGGGGCAACTGATGAATACCTAGGTGCAAGTTATAGTGATGATTGCATTCTAACTTTGCAGTTTGCCTGCAAACGAGCTTATCATCTTCATTAGTTTGTGTCTGTCTTGTGGCTATCCAACGGTTCTATTCTATTACCAAGTCAACTTTTAGTTTGTCACTACCTCAATTCAATTGTGCTTATGACAGTTTGCTCATCCAAACAGGGAGTCGACCTCACCACTAATTTATACTACTTTAGTTGTGCCATGATTGCAAGAGAATGTGATAACTTATGTATAACGTTGAATATGCATATACAAGATGACTATTTTAAAATAACTAACCGGCTAACAGAAGTCCGAACACAGCAAGAACATAGAATTCATATTATATATTTGATTCTTCTCCCAAGCATCCACTTCATCTCCTACGTGGATTTTTGTTAGTCTGCAATAGGGTTCTTTGCCGTAGAATGGTGTTGATGCTGCCTTCTTTGCAATACTATCTGCTTTCTCATTTTCTTAAATGCCTTGATACCCTGGTTCCCACATCAACGTTACTTATTTTTGTTCCTAGCTAGTGGATTCAAAGATTTATGCATTTACAGGTCAGCTTGGACTCTGTTTTGAAAGATTTTAGAGTCTTTGTTTGACAGGATGTGGATCGCTCTATTTCCAAGTCTTCTTTGTATGCACTCCTGTACACAGAGATTTATAGCAAGTATTTCTGCTTGGAAGATGGTGGAAGTTTTTCCTAAGGTCCTAGTCCTGCTCCCTGCATCTGTTTTGATCCGTCTGTATACCATACATATGAGTTGTTTGTCTGCCTGTCACTGTCTCTGTCCCATGTTTGCAGGTCATTTATGACCACGCCGAATAGAACTATGAAGTCCGTTTTGGCTAGCATTTGGTGTGTTGGTTTGGAGCGTGATTTCAGTGGAATAATTTCCAGGATTTTCAAGTGGCCAACCAAGTCTCCTTGAATTAATTTGTCTGCTTGGAATAGTCGTAAGGCACTTAGTGCTGCTTCCCTCTCCAACAATATGTGCAGTCAAGCAAAGTTCAGCATTGTCTCTTTCGTAGATGCAGCTGTAGGCCATGATAACATATCTTCCATTATTCCAATAAAGATCAGCCACTGCAATTTTTGCAATTGGGTATTTGTTGAGGGAGCATGTATATAAATTAGGCTCTAAGAGTTCTAAGGGCATAAAACAGAAAATTCTATATTTATCTGTTGCTGACCATCATTCCTCTTTGCAGACATCTTCTTCTATGTTGTTCATTTTTAACTAATGTTCTAAGTGTGTTAGCGTTTCTTTTATGGGAACACTGTGAAACAATGAGGTCACATTAAACGATATTAAAACCTTGCCTTCAAACAATTTCTTGTTTTATAATAATAATAATAAATAAATAAATAATAATAAATTTAAGTTAATTAAAAACTAAAAAACTGGTTTGTTTCATGAGCAAGGCTTTACATTCGTTATGTTAGAAATTTAAGAAATCTTTGCATTAATCAGAATATTTTTCAATTTAATAATGAATTTCTTGAACAAACCCATGACAGTAATGGACAACCTCCTTTCCCCATTCATTGCAAACCTTTTCATGAGTAGATTTGAAACAGACCTAGTAAATGAAAATGACTATTTTCCTGGAGTATAGTTTCGTTATGTGGACGATGTTTTTTCAGTATTTAAAACAAATGTATGCAAAGTAGATGATTTTATTGCCAAGTTTGACAGTAAATTTCACTTCACTAAATTTACGCAGGAAATAGAAATTGATAGCAAATTACCTTTTCTTGATGTATTAGTCGCTAAAAATAAAGACACCTTAGAATTTGATATCCACAGGAAGAGAACCCACTACTGCGAGTTACATTTCGATTGACTCAGCTAGTTTAAATTTTCTGGTTTATAGATTAATAGTTTCCCTTAAATAAACAAAGATACAACACAGAACTTGAATATATTAAAAATGTAGCTAAGTATAATGATTACTTAGTCTGCTTAGTGAAAAAATGTATCAATAAGCACAAAACAAAGAAAATTTTAGCGGAATCTACGACTTTCACAAAAGATAAACAGACAAAACCGCTGTACGTTTATCATTTCAACTGCGAATTAAGAGAGGTTTTGATAGCGTTTTTAAGAAAGCCAATTTACAACTAACATTTCCTACAAAAAAATATATATTAAAAAACCCAAAAAATAAAGATAAAACCAGAGAAGTGTCAGAAATATATTTTTTTTATGTCAACAACACACCACGAGGGCTTACAGCCTAAACACTATCGTACCGTGGGTGTTGACAAGGAGGAAAGAGGCAGCTTGTTAATTCTGGACTTGAAGGTTTGGAGGTTCGGAGGAGAAGGAAAAACATGTGCCGGCAAGGAATTCCACAACTTGGAAGTCCTCGGGACAAAAGAGCGGGCATAACAAGACGTTCTATGTCTGGTGACCTGGACATTAAAAGGGTGTATTCGCTCTGTTCCCCTGGTAGATCTGCTGGGGGCAGCAGGTGGGGGAATTATGGAGGAAAGCTCCTCTGAGCAGTGCCCGTGCAGATATCTATAAAAGAGAGAGGTCACAAACGGCACGTCGGTGGGCAAGGGATGGAAGCCTTTGGGTGAGGGTAGGGTCACCGATGAGACGTATAGCTCTCTTTTGAATGGAGTCCAGGATAGCGAGTGTAGAAGCGGCAGCTGCACCCCAGATGTGGGAGCAGTATTCGAGGTTTGGCCTTATTTGTGAAGTGTATAAGGTATAGAGATTAGTTGGTGAAAAGTATTTGCGAGCCCGGAAGAGGAAACCCAATTTCTTAGCAGCCGCTTCTGCAATTGATGTAACATGTTGGTGCCAATTAAGATTTCGATCCACAGAAATGCCAACAAGAGAAAAGGACTCATTACTTTGAATAACTTGGTTGTTCATTGTGATGGGTCTAGGGCTGCTGTATCTCTTGTAAGAAAGAAAGCAAGACTTAGTTTTGGTGGGGTTGAATTGTACAAGATTTCTACTTCCCCAGTCTAATATTTTTTGGAGGTCTACGGAGACAGAACCCTCCATGAGTCTGCGATCCTCATCTAATTGGGTTAAAGAGACAGGCTTAGAATATTGTATGTTTGAGTGGACGGTGCTGTCGTCCGCGTAACTGTGAACTGGGTTGGATGTGCTAGAGAGGAGGTCATTGATGTGGAGAAGAAACAAAGTAGGGGCTAAAGCTGAACCTTGAGGAACTCCTCCATTAATTGGATACAGTTTAGAGGAATGGCCATCCACAACAACAGATATGCTCCTGTTGGAGAGGAAATTTGCTGTCCAGGTACAAAGTTTTGGTGGTAGGCCATAGGTCGGAAGTTTATTAAGCAGCGCTGCGTGCCAGACCTGGTCGAATGCTTTGGATATGTCTAGAGCAACAATCTGGGATTCACCGTGTTGTTCCATAGACTTGTTCCAAGAATGGGTGACAAAGGAAAGGAGGTCGGCAGTCGATCTGCGCTGACGGAATCCATACTGCCTGTCGTGGATTAGACTGTGTTTTTCAAGGAATTTTAGTAGTTCGGTGTTTATATACTTTTCCATCACTTTAGAGATGACTGAAAGGAGAGAAATAGGCCTGTAGTTGCTAGGAAGCGCTTTGGATCCTTTCTTGGGGATGGGTTGTACTCGAGCAGTTTTCCAGTTACTAGGGAATATGCCTTTATTGTAAGATATCTGAAACAGACGAGTCAGGACAGGAGCAAGTTCTGGTGCGCATTTTTTGAGAACAATTGCTGGGATCGCGTCAAGGCCAGAGGCTTTCCTGGTATTAAGAGAAGAGAGCATCTTTCGTACCTTTTTAGTTTTGAAAATGATATCAGTCATTTTATACGCGACATTGAATAGGTTGTTAGTACTATGAACTTGAATATGTTTTAGCAAACTAAAAAACTATTGAAACTAGATTTAAAGAACATTTAGCGCAACTGAGATATGGAGCTATTGATAAATCATATATTGCTCAGCATATTTGGGATAAACATCATCATGCAGATAAAGAAAATCTCAAGTTAATAAAAAATGTCAGCAGTCGCGTCAGTTAGATGCTTACGAAAGTATGTATGTATATATATATATATATATATATATATATATATATATATATATATATATATATATATATATATATATCCAGAATTTATGAAAACTCGACTTTTCGGCTCCTGTTTTGGAGCCATTGTCAAGAGGTAAAGGAAATATGTAAGGACACTCTAACGCCTCAATCTGCCTACTCCTTAGAGTGGTGGACAAATGTGGGTATAGGAAATATGTAAGGACACTCTGAGGCCTCAATCTGCCTACTCCTTAGAGTGGTAGCCAAAGGTGGGTAAAGGAAATATGTAAGGACACTCTAAGGCCTCAATCTGCCTACTCCTTAGAGTGGTGGACAAAGGTGGGTAAAGGAAATATGTAAGAACACTCTAAGGCCTCAATCTGCCTACTCCTTAGAGCGGTGGACAAGGATGGGTTGGGTTATTGTAGCTCGATTACGGGGCCTCAATCTGCCTACTTCCCAAATCTCGCCGGAGATCGTCTGTGAGGTCTCAGTGTGTTCAACCCTAGGCCTCAGAGAGATCTGGCAGTTCGTTGCAAGTCTTGTCTTATATATGTCGTTCCGTCTACCTACTTCGTTACCAGTGAAAGTAGTGGGGTGACCGTCAATTAAGTGGGGGGACCTTGATCACGGTACTTAGAGGATGAGGAGGATTAAGAGGGTCACCGGCATTTGTTGAGGCAGATAATGGGGAAATAAAATTGTCTGTGGAATTTGCTTTTTGTGTGTTTGTAAAGAAGATATAATAGGTTTCCAAGTAGTCGGAAGGCGAAGACCATCCTCTGTCTTTTTTAAACAATCGGGACGTTTTTCAATCTCGATTGCTTTGCGGATAATTCTTGTTTTGAAGTTGTAAACCGGTGCTATTGTTTTGGCATTATCGAAGTCTATTTTGTGCCCTGTATGAATATGATGCATGGCCAGCGCCGATGAGGGTTCGGATTTTCTAACTTCGAGACTCAAGCCCTCAATTCATCCCAACTTAAACCAACCTGTTGGTTAAGATACGTTGACGACATTTTCGCTGTCTGGCCACACGGCAAAGAATCTCAGGTAGTTCACTTATTATACAGGAAAATATGATGGAAAAATATCGTATTATAAAAGAACATTTTCCTTTACCGGCGAAAGACAACACAAATCACACACACTCCAAAACAATTAAATTCTCTGAAGATGACCAAACTGAGACACAGCTCAACAAATATACCACGAGAAGATTTCAAACAGTGCTGACTATGAACAACCTGAATCTTAACCTTAGTAACGCACTTCCAGGAGCTAGGATTGATGAAGAAATCAATTGGAATTCATGTTTTAATTCACTCACCCCAGGCTTCATAGCAGATGAAGATTTTGTAAAAACCGCCTCGCAGATCCTGTTTTCCTACGAAGAGCAGGTTTTTTAGCATTAGACAACTGTCCGTTTTGCAGGGCAACAAAAGGGACAGCATGGCACATGATCGTAGATTGTATTAAGGTACAAGAAATGTGGGGCCTGCTGGAGCTTATGCTATGCAGACTCTTGAATAGGCAACGTATAGAAGTTAAAGGCATTATTTGTGGTTTTCATACAAGCTGAAGAGAAAGTGTACTTGCCAACTTCTTGTTAAATTTCACTATCAGTGCCATATATAGACGCTTGTTAAACTACCTAAAACAACAAAGCAGCCTACCGTTATATAAAATTGTTTTTGTAGCAAGTATCAAAGCAAGAATTTTAACCAAATATGCATGGTACATGGGAAAACACAATCTAGCCAATTTCGAAACTAAATGGTGTGTTGATGGTATTCTATGCTTTCTTCATCAAGCTACTCTTCAGTTTTCGTCTCTTATGGATTAAATAAAAACTAAAAACAATAGTGCGAACATTTGTATAAAGTGTGTACATAAAAATGCATAATTCTTATATAATTAATTAATGTATATGTATGTGTGTATATATATATAGACAGAGTGTGATTCAAGTTAGTAAGAAACGTAATTGTACTTACATGAAAACCTCTGCAGGAAATTGTAAATTATTGAAAAATGTATAGTTTTAAATAAATAATAATAATAACAATAATAACGCACACACACACACTCACACACACACAGATATATATATATATATATATATATATATATATATATATATATATATATATATATATATATATATATATATATATATTGATGACAAACTGAACTAGAACTAGAATTTTATGGCTTTGAGCATTAAATTAAGGCCAATCAACTTCCTTTTGCTTATACGGTATTCAGGTAAAGTATGTCCAGATTACGTGTTTTGAGACGTGTTATACAATACACGTATCAAAAGAACGCGTTGGATGCAATTTGTAATTCGGGAAGCGGGCACGTAAACCATGTTTGGTCTTTGGCCAATCCAATTGAAGCATTTGTCAACGTGATGAGGCCGGGGGCTGATGTGTTTATTTATTTTAGTTAGCTGTGCCAACTAGGCCGTTTGCTGGTCTCTAGTAAGGAAGCTAATTTTAAGAAAAAACAAAGATTGAAAAAGTTCAGTTGTTCTCAAAAAAACAATGGGCGCAGCAAGTGCATTATCGTAGCGAATTTTCATAAAATTATTTCAAACGTTGGAAATAACAAAATTAGTTTCGGAAATACAAATTTGTTTGTGAAATAACTTTTTTTTGTAAAAACCGGTTGACTGGGTTTACTAACAAAGTGAAAAGCATAAATTTGGCAGGTACTCCCATTTTGTAAATAGACCGTTAGTCAGCCTGATCAAACCAGTTTTTTCCGCAAACGTTTTACAATTTTTAGGAACATTTTTATATTATCAAAACAGCGTACTCGGTTTAGTAAAATTTTTGATAAACAACGAAGTCATATGAGCCGCTGAAGAGGGGTTTGAGGGCCCCGATAAATAATGTTTGCAAGAGGTTTACAATTTCTTTATGAACTTGCTGCTCAATAAGTAAATCTTAGAGATTAGATTAATTCATAAATATTTGTTTTAAAAAATTATTGCGTTTTAAGTGAATTTTATTTTAAAAAATCACTAATGAGAAGATCGCGACTTTTGAATTTTAAAATAATTTCTTCCAATGAGCGCGAACTAGGCCCCCTAGAACACCTATCGAGGGCCAGTTTTGATCTTTATATATATATATATATATATATATATATATATATATATATATATATATATATATATATATATATATATATATATATATATATATATATATATATATATATATATATGTATATATATATATATATATAGATTGGCCCAGGTTTTCCTGAAAAATTTTGTGTTTCCTGTCGGGAAAATTTTATATTTCCGAAAATAACAAAGTAAAGGCAACCAAATTTGGTACACGTATTTCTATTGTAAAAATCGAACCATGCACTAAAATCCAGGTTCGTAAGTTAAAAGATGAAACAGTTATAGGCATTAAGAAAAAATTTGGGTTTCATCAAAATGTCAAAGTTGCGATTTGAATCGTCAAACTTGGCAGCATCTGACACAAATACAGGTTATGTAAAAAAAATTGTTGCAAGAGAAACCCTTATGTTTCGGCTTCAACCGTCATTGTCTTTCATTTTACTAAAATTTTTCCAGAAAATTCATTTCCCTGATGATATGGCACTGGTTTTTTAGAAGTTTATATTTTAACGGTCTATAATTTTTAACTAATTTTCGTAGAAAAAAATCGTTAATGAAAAGACCGAGACCTTTGAATTTTGAAAGGAGTTCTTCAAAGAGTGCTAACTAGGCCCTCTATAATCTATACATGGGTTTACTTTTCGTTTTATCTATTTACATGTGTACAAGGTGACGCAGCTTTACGGTAAAGCTCAATATAATTGTTATTATACAGGATACGAGAAAAAATTGTATTGAGTTTTTCCTATTTAAGGGTTATCTAGTTACATGTGAACGTGTTCTTTGTAGTTTCGCAATAACCAGTAGGGAATCTAACAACGTGTACTATAGGGTCTGGCATATGCACATCAGGAGAGACGGACGTCCGGGGGGTGGAGTATGTGTCAATCCCGAATAGTACGTAACCGTTAGATTGGGGAAAAAGTGGGGAAGATACGTGGACCACACGGGTAACCATAACCTTGAGCCTGACTTTTTATTTTCCACTATTGTACCGCTACCAATCTAATGCATGTATTTGTCGCTTGTCGCTTACTCCGTTTGCTTTGCTAATGGTGTGTTAATGCTATTCTAATATTGTATTTGAAGTAATGTGCCAAACAATTCTGCGTAAATTGTTTTATACAAACATTTAAATTCCGAAATCTTAACGTAGCTTTTGTATTAGTGAATTTTTTGAAAAGAAATGAGGCGATTCCGACTTTTGAATTTTGAAATGTTTATATATATATATATATATATATATATATATATATATATATATATATATATATATATATATATATATATATATATATATATATATATATATATATATATATATATATGTATGTATGTATGTGTTCTCTTTCGAACAAATTTTTTATCTCCCGAAATAACAAAGTAAGGGCAACTAAATTTGGTGGATGAGTTTATATGGTTAAAAGACAAAAAAGTTATAGACATTTAAAGAAAAATAAATTAGGGTTTTCCTCAGAACGTCAAAATTGCGATTTAAAACGTCAAAATTGGCAACATTTAGGCAAGAACCTGATCCTAATACGAGCTATGGGAAGAAAATGTCTCAAGAAGAATGTTTTACAAACCCTGAAGTCTTAGTTTCAACCGTCATTGTCCTTCATTTTACTAAAATTTTCTAGAAAATTCATTTTAAATAGACCCTTTCTCTGATGTTTGACAGTAGTCTTAGCTATAGAGTTTATCGTTTAATGGTATATAATTTTTGTCGAATTTTCGTAAAAAATCAATAAAGCTCAATTTATCCGTTATTATACAAGATGTGAAAAAAATGTATACATTAATTATAGGGTGTCCTGAGCTACATCTTAAAAAAATATACTACAATCACAGGGTGGCCCAAAAGTCGTTGGTGATACAAATTTATTTTTTTAGTCAAACACGCCTTATGTTATTGAATTTTTGAATTTTCCATCGAAATATAATGCATGTTTGTAAGAAAAGAAATTCTAGACGCAGCAAGTGCGTTATGGTAGCGAATTTTGATTAAATGATTTATATTTGAATAGCTCAATTTGCTATTAACCTATAAGGTTGACCAAGAAATGATTCTTTTCGGGAACACTTTAAGTTTACTTTCGAAAATTTTTGTACATTTTCAAACAATAAAGTTAGTTTGATGGAACGTGGCACATTGTTTTCACTATGTAGGTTATATTAGTAACCAAATTCCATGCCTGCTCTCTTAAAAAAACACACATATTTGCTGTTAAAAACATTTTTAGAAAATACACTACCATAACGCACTTGCTGCGTCCAGACTTTTTTTTCACTATTAAAGATTTTATTATCTGAGATACTTTATCTGGCATGAGACAAAGGTTAAATTTAGTCGCATTATTTTGTAGCAAGTTTTCAGTTTTCTATTTTATTGATTTTAATAAATCAATCCTTTGCTTTTGTATATAGTTATAAATATTAGAAGCTTTCACCTAACTATTTGTGTCTCACTTGCACCATTACTAGATAGATGCACTTATGCATGTGTGTTAAGCCAAAACCCTGTGACGGGTTATAATATATTTATCCTAATACCTATTAGGATAAATATAAACCTGTTTACCTACTTGTCATATTTCTGCTTCCATCACAGCCATTATCCGAGAGTAAGTAACTAAAGCCTACTTAGCTTCCGTAAACTCTGCGGGAAATATATATTATAGTTTTCTCCGCTAAGCTACTCTAGGACAAAGCTGTTCCTAAACAGTACTTCGTGATGTGCTACGAAGGCTTTAACAGAAGCCTTCACGGGTATCTAACCTCATCCTATTTGCAGGAAACAAAGATGGCGCTCAAGGCAATATAATTAGATAATAAAATATCTCGGAGTCTGATTGTGGGCGACAATATAAAGTCACGCCCGAGGAACGGATTGTTAATAACCGTCGGATATCTGCTGAGCCAAAGCTCATCACAATCATAATAGATAAAAACCACGTCTATATTCGTCAGACCAGTTATATCGCGACGTTAAACATTTTGACGTAAAGCAGTTGTATATGTGCTCTATTTTGACATGGCAGTTCAAAAATAGAAACCTATTAAACACAGTGGATCATCCTTATAGTACAAGGTTAAAGGGAACCTCGGGAAGTATACCGAGAAGCAAGAAATCTATAGCGCAGAGATCGCTGACTTACCTTGCTGCAAGATTGTACTTCAGAATTCCATCTGAGATTGGAGAATTAGACTCCGTCAAGCTCTTCAAGACAAGAATCAGGCGGTGGATAGCATCACTACCTAGAGGCGAAGTCCATGGGTTGATTGATTTGAGTATTTTGATCTTGGTTTAGAATCGGTTCTTGCTTGTGTGGAGGATCAGTTGACAAGCTCGATCAGTTCAGAGGTGCTGTTGATTGTAATGAGTGTAGATGGGTGAATGCAGGTAATGTATGTGCGCATCTGTGCTTAAATGTGTGTGTGTGTGTGAGTGTGCGTGTATGCGATGGTATGTGTGTTTGTGACTGGGTGCATGTGTAAGTCTGTATATGTGTGTGTCGTGTATTTATGCGTGAGTATGACTGTGTAACTCTATGCTTGTCTGGGCGCTTTCAAATGCATTTATGTCTACAAAGGGAGGTTCATTGTGCACGCCGCCTTTGGCATGCTGATGTGTCTGGGACATGTACGGCTGACGGCTGGGTCAAGCGAGCGAAACAGAGGACAACGGCGTCGAATTTTAAGTATTTCCACTAACAAGGTTCGCCTTCAGTGGATTGTTTCAATTATGTATTGTTGTAACTCATTTTATTCAGAATTATTTTTATTCAGAATGGATATGAAATTGAAGTTGATATAAGGATGAGTGTACGATACGAATACCGATTATTACAATATTTGTTGGATTTAGTAATAGAATATACAATAAGTAGGCTGCAGAAAAAGAAATCAGAAATTAAAAAAAATGACAGACGATCCACTGCGTAAGGTACGCAGCTGATACTAAAAACTAAAAAAGAATTAGAAATAGTACTGAGTACACTAATAGTGTGTTAAAAATGGTCAAACCAAAGAGCAATATAACAAAAACTAAAGCGATGAAAAGAAGTAAGGATATGACTGCGAAAGTTATAAAGCTAAACGGCTTATAACTTGAACAAGTAGAAAAATTGATGTACCTAAGCAGGACTTGCAGAAAATATAAGCTCTTAAAACGTAGACTTGAGAAAAATGGCATAAACAAGGTACATCTGTATACATCGAATAAAAGTGTACCAGAAGGGGTGCTGGAAAAAAATCCTTGCTAAAAGACAGAAGAAAGGAAGACAAAAAATAACTTTCTGACATCAATAGTTAAAAGACGCTTACTTGTAAATAAGTTATCAGTTAAAAATTTCTTTGAAAACAAGCTTTTGTTATTCAGTTATACTGAAACTGAAAAAATCCATATTGAATTTATGAGAGCGCTACCTAGCTTAACGTATTTCGCTCTCATGAAGACCCCAGTCAAGGAGGTTGTTGAGAAAGAAATATTAAGTCCTCTTACGTCAGCCGCCATTTTTAATTTGACCGTTCCGTCCACCCTGCTGTAGTTTTTGCAATTGACTTGATACTCATGTTAAGAGGGATATCAAGGATAATTCCACCATGTTTCGTCGATCGTCATTTTGAATTTATGAAAGCGTTACTTATGAAGCTCTTTCATTTGACACCCAAATCAGGGGTGTTGTTGAGAAAAAAATATTCCCCCATCTTGCGTTGGCCGCCATTTTGAATTAGTGAAAGCTTTACCCAACCTACTGGATTTTACTCGTAAATCCCTTCAATTTGTAATCCATGTCAAGGACATTGTAAGAAAAGAAAAAACAGCTAGCCTATATTGTATTGTCGCCTGACTTATCGACGCCTGTCAGCTTTTAGCCCAATTCGATAAAATTGACTTACAAGATTTTACCTAAACATACTAATTAACTAACCAGCTACTAGTGAAATTAAATAAAAGCTTGTAAAAATATCACATAATACAGATGTAAAGACTTCTTTGGCTTCATATGTGCTTCTTTTCTTCTTTGTGGCCAGTTTCGCCCTTTTGCGGCATCGAAAAAGAGCGAAAGTGGTTCTTGAGAAGAAAACAAGGGATTGTGTATCCGAATAAGGAATCTCTATATTCTGCATCTGTACCCTTATTTAATATGGAACGGTTTCACCAAGTAAGGGCAAAAACAATTAATAAAATAATATTACCTTGATGAAGTACGAAAACTGACATGGAATGAAAAGGACTGCTCTGGTCAGGGTACCATTCTTGCCAACGACAAGGCGATTTAGCGTCGCGACTGTGATGATAATTAACCTAAGCTAACTTTAAACCTCATGGAAAATCATTCTATAACGTTGCAGAGGAATCGGTTTTCCGTTGTAGGGAAACTCACCTTAAGAAAACACGAAGCTGATTATAGTTGGATCCAATAAATCTTTATAAGACAGACTGCGGCTTCGATATATTCTTATTTGAATTGAACAGGCGTCTAATTAGACTTTAGATTTATAAGGTACTATATTGAGTAAGGTGAAGGATAGGTTATTTTAAATGTTAGATGATACTTTCTATCACATAGGCTAAACCCGTCAAAGAAACTCATTTAACCTCCTGAATGGCTCGAAGGAAGTCAATCTTACCGTGATTTAGATAAGCAACCGAAGGGAATAGGGAGATATGCTACCATCTTCATGCTATTATATTCCTGAAAGCTGTTTGCTGCCACGGAAAACTACAATGTAGATATATTCTCCATCAGCATCTCACATTTTTTGCAGTATATTGAAAATTCAGACTTATTTTGGAGAATCATTTTTGCATAGCATGTGCTATGATGTTTCTTATATGTGGTAAAACCTTCAATTATCAAGATTTAAAGAATATGAATATCCCCCGCGATTGAGTAGTTATAAATATATATAATATATATTCTATATATAAATATATAGAAATTTTTAGTAACTGAAGTTAAAACTTTAAAATAAAACTATTTCGCACGTTGCCACTTAGCATTTCAGAATTCATAATACTATTTGAGATTATCGAGAAATGTTACTAGAACCAAATCAAAGCCGTTTTGAGATAACTGTTCTGTTGTAATTTTTTAACTAATAACAGGAAACTATATTGAATGACTGGCGCTAATTTAAATAAGTGGGGTTAGTGTAGTATATAAGAGACTATAGACTAATAAATACTCTGCTCTATCAAAGACGATTTATATTTTTTAACAAATGATAAAACTAACTTGAAAGTAACTTAATGTTTATATGTTCTATATGAAATACCTCTGATAACTAATGGGCATACGACCATATTTTCCTTCTTACACTGATTTACCTTTAAGCTGAGACAACTTCACTTGTAGCTTCTTATTTATTTCACTGAATTTTCTTTCAGTTTCAATTTATATATATATATATATATATATATATATATATATATATATATATATATATATATATATATATATAGAGAGAGAGAGAGAGAGGGGGAGAGAGATAGATAGAGAGAGAGAAAGAGATCATAACTCAAAAAATAATGGGCCGATTTTGTTCAAATTTGGTACATTCCTTCCTTTTGTCATTTTTCGTTTTTTAATTTTCAATTTAAAAAGATTTAGTAAAAAGTCAGTATTGTAACGCACTTGCTACGTGAGAAATTTCGCTTCATTGACATTTCTGCGTCGATTTTTATTCTCTATCCAAATTTGTGCATACAATAAAAAAGGTGTATAACCCTTTCTTCTCCTGATATTCCACATTTCATCCAAACAGCATTATTATTGTCGGAGGCATAAAGTTTTTCCAGGGAAAAACTTGATTTTTTGGGGGGGAAAGCTTCTCCAATTGAGCGGGTGCACGAACCCTTGCAAGAGATTTGTAAAAAAGCAAGCTTGTGAAGTTCAAAATTATTTTTTTATTTTTTAGGTTATCGCTCACATACATACATATATGTACATTTGTACACACAGCCTTAATCTCCCTTTTTGCCAAAGCTGCAATTCGTCGTCTCTAAGGTCGTGGTATGTTCAATACTATATATATATATATATATATATATATATATATATATATATATATATATATATATATATATATATATATATATATAGTGTGTCCCAAACTGGATGGGAATGTATTGCTATCTTCGTTATTATTAGAGATAGGGAAACGGTTAAATTAGCACTGTTTTGTAGAATTTCATGCTAGTTCCAAATATGACTCGTCTCTTGTCCTGCTTCTTTTCGTTTTCGAGTTATTTTGAAGAAAAAAAAAACAAAATTTGTCGATTTCTTTTTTCTTCAATATCTAAGTAGGCGTTGATCTGACGTGTCTAAGACTTGCATATTTTGTGCTGTGCTCAACTTTGGATTGTCATTTGTTTTTAAGCTACAGGAATCAACGCTTATTTTCTTATGGCAACCATATCGGATTTTTTTGTTCATGTGATAGCCTGTGAAAAGAGCTTTCCAATGGTGTAGAACATGCTTGAGAAATATTGTAATTGCACTGACAATTTTGAGAAAAACCGTTTTGAGGATAGTAGGCTATGAAATCCAATTCCAGAAAAGAAATGACAAAAATAGTGTTCAAAAAGCAGCAGGCCATGGATTCTAACAATAGACTTCTACTTTTAATACAATTTTCCGCAATGATCCATGATAAAAAAATAGGAACTTTGAGGACACCAATGAATCGGCTCATTATTACAAATGATATTTCACATTATAACATTATCCTAAAAAAATATAACTTAATTAAATAGGTAAACCTAGTAAACAACTGCATTACTAACAGAACTCAATAAAAAGCAGATTAATGATTTACGAAGACGCCTTTGAAAACTGTTTGATTTTTAAACTTAAGTCAACTGAAAAACAACAGAAGAAAGGTTGCTATGGATGTAACACTATCGCGGCAATTAAGAATACTGTCATTCCAAATTATCTAAACAACTTGAGGTGTATTTAATACGTTGCTTAAAATTTTGTACTAAATAGTTTCCTGTTTATTTTAAATATTATTCAACAATATGTTCAGTAATAAAGAATATTTTGACATGTTGGAATGTTATATTCATTCTAACCGAAATACTGAGGCAGCTGCAAATTCATATCAAAACAACTACCCAGAAAGACGACAACCAAACACAAAAATATTTAGCAAGATAGTGACCGATCTATTGAACGACGGTAGCTTCCACGCAAAGAAACTACCAATGCATAGAAATGAAGAAAGGAATAATGCCGCCTTACAGGTTTCAAACGAAAACCCTCCGCAGTCTGTTTGGTTTTATGGTGAACAAATGGACGTTCCAAAAGTACGGTACACCGTATATTAAAAGAAAGTCATTACCATCCATACAAACATACAATCGTACAAGGCTTAAATGTTGACGATTATCCTAAGCGACTTCAATTCTCCAGATGCTATCAAGGACAATGTCGAAATTTTTCATTTAAAAGTAATATGGACTGATGAATCAAGATTTACAAATTGTGGTGTGTATAATCGCCATAGTAGGCATTATTGGGCAAATGAAAGTCTTCATCTAAAGGAAGAAAGACGATTGCAAAACATATTTGGTATTAATGTTTGGTGCGGCTTATTAGGTAAAAACTGTTATTTTTATTTGTAGATTTCAGGTAACTTCATTGTTGGACCGTTCTCTTTTGAAAATAGTTTAACTGGGGTAATGTATCTTAATCGATTGAGAAACGATATCTTACCAACAATTAGAAGAGTTCATGATAATTTAGACGAGATTTGGTACCAACAAGACGGGTGTCCAGCTCACAATGCTAGGATCGTCAAAGAATTTTTGTACCAAAATTTTAATAATCGTGTCATTTGTAACAATGGGCCGGTTCATTGGTGTGCGTGAAGTCCTGATATAACACCCATGGATTTTTATTTTTGGGGTACCCTAAAGAATAATGTGTATAAATTTGATCCACCACAAAATATCAATGAACTACGAAACAGAATCATCAAGCTATAAATGATATTAAACACTCTCACCAGAGTTTGCAAGCATGTTTCAATAAGGTATATAAAGTGAGTAGGTATTGCGACACTTGGGACAGACAGTGACGTCACAGGTAGTGGGGGTAGGAGTGGGGGTACCCCCTCCCCTAGCCCCACCCCTAGCCCCACCCCTTGTGTCCACGCCCCCAAGATGGCGTCCAGCCACGCCCCCAAGATGGCGTCCAAGATGGCGGACTTGGGCCAGACAGGACGTCACATTTACATTTAGCCTTGTTATGTAACCTGTAAACATTCTAAGGTCATTGACCTGTCTAGGAAACTTTGGCCAGACAGTGACGTCACACGACTTGGGCCAGACAGTCACATGCAAACATTCCAAAGTGTCTAACCTATTACTTCAAATTATTATATTTTGAAAAAAACCATTTGGAGCAGGTGAGTTTCAAACCCCGGGCACTCAGATGGGAGGCAACGATGCTACCCATTGAGCTAAGCAGACGCTTGTTAATTTATTGTTTTAGGCTAGTATATATACGACTTTTAATTACAAACAAACCATACATGTAACATAATTAAAGTTTTTGTTATTATTAGACAAATGGATGATTTACAAAATAATAATATGTTTAATATTAGAGGCGGAACCAAAACGGAGGAACCAAAATGGCGGAATAAAAAAAATGGCGGAATGAAAGATGGAAGCCTAACCTGTGATACCTTAAGCTGACATCCCTGACATTATAAAAAATGGCGGCTTTCGTTCTTAAAGATGGTGCCTTTCGCTGATAAAGATGGTTGAAGACTCCATTATTTAAAGTTACGTCACCCCAACCTTTAGAGCCGACAAATGAGAGTGAGGTTGATAAGCGAGAATAATGGTATTGGTCGAAGACTCCATGATATAAAGTTACGCCCCCCATTAAAACAAACCATTCATAAAGCTTTTGTTATTAGACATAAGACATAATAATTAATATGTTTAATATTAGACTATTAGATTTCGCATAGAAATTAGCCGAACGCCACAATTGTTATATGGGTAGGTTCTAAAAATAACACACAGAGGTCGTTGGCAAACAAAAGAAGGAAGTTCAGAAACAAAATAGACAACAGGTTCAAATAGGAAACCAAATATCGTAGAGACAATAGAGGTCGCTGGCAAAACAAAGAAGCTCAGAAACAAAATGGACAATAGGTTCAACTCTTAAGCTTAGAAACAATGGTTGGTTACAGGTTCAATTCCTTTCTCCACGTGTTTAGTGTCATGTTACTCGTCTAAGTAAGCAGAATTAAAAAATGGCGACTAAAATAAGATAAAAAACTTTAAACCCTTATCGCGGAAGATCCGTGAGACGTACGCAGGAACCAATACATGCACGGTGTTAAGGAGGCCAAATCAAATTGGAATATACAATAAAATGGCCACTTCCGGTCTAAACTTTAAATCGTTATATCTTTTCAACGGAAAGTGATAGAAAGGAACCGACTTCAAAAATATATCGTTTCATAACAAGCTCTACAAGAAACTGAGATAAAAAACTTTAAATCCTTATCGCGGAAGATCCGTGAGATGTACGATAGAACCAACACATGCACGGTGTTAAGGAGGCCAAACCAAATTGGAATATACAATAAAATGGCCACTTCCGGTCTAAACTTTAAATCGTTATATCTTTTCAACGGAAAGTGATAGAAAGGAACCGACTTCAAAAATGTATGTTTCGTAACAAGCTCTACAAGAAAATGAGATAAAAAAACTTCAAACCCTTATCGCGGAAGATCCGTGAGATGTACGATAGAACCAATACATGTACGGTGTTAAGGAGGCCAAATCAAATTGGAATATACAATAAAATGGCCACTTCCGGTCTAAACTTTAAATCGTTATATCTTTTGAACGGAAAGTGATAGAAAGGAACTATCTTCAAAAATGTATGTTTCGTAACAAGGTCTACAAGAAACTGAGATAAAAAACTTCAAACCCTTATCGCGGAAGATCCGTGAGATGTACGATAGAACCAACATATGCACGGTGTTAAGGAGGCCAAATCAAATTGGAATATACAATAAAATGGTCACTTCCGGTCTAAACTTTAAATCGTTATATCTTTTCAACGGAAAGTGATAGAAAGGAACTATCTTCAAAAATGTATGTTTCGTAACAAGGTCTACAAGAAACTGAGATAAAAAACTTCAAACCCTTATCGCGGAAGATCGGCGAGACGTACGATAGAACCAATACATACACGCTGTTCAGCAAAGCAAACTCTATAAGCATATTCAATAAAAATGTTACTTCCGGTAGACACTTCCGGTATAGCTATTCTTAGAGCTACATACATGTGTGACACATCAAAATAATCGTCTTGTTGAACAGAAGAAATATAATATTTAAGTAAGTTAGAACAAGCTGTATTAACACCTAAAACCAACACACACTCTCTTGTACAGGCTGATTACCCTGTCATCCAATTGTTAGTAAGGTTATGTTTGTATTTGTTATTTGAATACAAACAGACATAATAAGAAGAGTGTACTTACATACAGCAAGAGACGTTATCCTTGTTTCACGACTTAACACATACTGAACAAGTGTCTCTCTCTCTTGTATTGAGGAAACAAACTGATGTAAGAGAGAGGGGGTCTTACAAAGGATAAACAACGTTTTTTACAGTTGTTAACCTTACAGAAAGGGGTTAATAAAAATGCAACAAAATAAAAATAAAACAACTGATTTACATACAATAAAAATTTATTAGGATTAATTAAGTTGTACATATTGATACATAAATGACATACATAAATGACATACTATTATTACATAATGGCTCTAACGATACCCGTTAGAGGTTTATATTCCATTACACTGTCATGAATAACCAAACAATAAACACGAGTATTTTTTGGGAAGTTGGCGTGACTCATGATGTACCAACCAACCAATCAACCAACTGTTTTTTGAGGTGTAGCCTTTATGTATGTATGTATGTAATTTAATTTTCGATAGTGTAAAATAAAATTAAAAAGTGTGATATATGAAAAAATAAGAAAACTAAAGAGTTGATTGCCTATTACAACGGTCAGCTGAAGAAACAATTAGGTAGCCAGAATACCGATACCCTAAATATTTCAACCGAAGGAGTTCACTTAGAGTCACATCTAGGGGGCCGGAATACCGGCCCCCTAGATGTGTCGGAAGCAACATCTCAACTAACGCCTACAACCGCTACATACTTGGTGGACTTTGGTGGAACACAGACTGAAAACAACTTGATATCTGGTACATATGTCTGTAAAGATTTCATTCTAAATTTAGCCTGTTGGATATCCAATCTTTTCTATGAAAAGTGCAACCAACCAACTAACCAACCACCCAACCAACCAACCAACGTTGAGGGGCGTAGAGATAGCAAGCTATCTACAAGTGGACCCCTCTGAACCTATGATGTTAATAATGGATTAAGAGATTGAATTGGTACGTGTTTATATTGAAGGCTTTCAAGCTACGTACAAGTGTCTGAATATATGATGGTAATGATGGGTTAAGATATTTAATTGACATGTATTAAAGGCTTAGCGGTTTTCAATTGAGTCATCGTCATTCGAAAACTATTAGAACGAAAACCAGGTCCTTTACTCTGGTATATCTTACTCAGTAGGAACCAAATGTCTTCGAAAACAACATTCTTTGCTTTTCTGAAAGGCAAGTGAGCAGCCCCCTTGTCGTACCCCTCCGAGCTAAAGGTAAACCCCACTC
Organism: Tillus elongatus; assembly: GCA_964006375.1. Classification (NCBI taxonomy): domain Eukaryota; kingdom Metazoa; phylum Arthropoda; class Insecta; order Coleoptera; family Cleridae; genus Tillus; species Tillus elongatus. Next base: position 60,713,635 of record OZ023267.1, on the reverse strand, counting down.
TGTCTTCGGGATCGACATCATGGACTATATGACTCACAATATCTTTAATACGATCTTTGACCCACTTCTCTGGATCGTTGACATCGTCAGGTATATCTTGTAGTCTAAAGCATACGCTTCGTCTATCAAGTTTAAACTTCTTATTGGAGGTCACTGTATCTTCAAGTATTTGGAATGCCATTGTTTCGTGCTACACAACTGACTGTGTTGGTTAAAGGACCGAAGTTTAGCCTCGTGTTTATTAAAGACTAAAGTTTAGCAGGTACTAATTGTTTTCACATTCACTGTTGGCTACCGACTGAACCTTAGCTCCTCGTCTTAATATTCGACAAACAACACAGACAACACAACTTATTGTTTTCACCTTCACTGTTGGTTAACGACTGAACCTTAGTGGACGCTTCTGAGTCAAACAAGAAGAAAACAATTTAAAACACATCTACGATGACCATGAGGCAGCCGACATGGACTTTGAACAATTTTTAAAAATAGATGCGGTCAGGTTAGTTGATCAACCATCCAGGTCAGTCTTCACCTTCACTGTTGGCTACCGACTGAACCTTAGCGGAAGCTCCTCGTCTTAATATTCGACAAACAAAAATAGATGCGGTCAGGTTAGTTGATCAACCATCCAGGTCAGTCTTCACCTTCACTGTTGGCTACCGACTGAACCTTAGCGGAAGCTCCTCGTCTTAATATTCGACAAACAACACAGACAACACAACTTATTGTTTTCACCTTCACTGTTGGCTACCGACTGAACCTTAGCGGACGCTCCTCGTCTTAATATTCGACAAACAACACAGACAACACAACTTATTGTTTTCACCTTCACTGTTGGTTAACGACTGAACCTTAGTGGACGCTTCACGTCTTAATATTCAACAGACAACAACGACAGCTGTCATACAGCCGTCTGACATGACAGACAGCTGTCATACAGCTGTCATACAGCTGTCTAACACAGCTGTCTAACACAGCTGTCTAACACAACTGTCTAACACAGCTGTCTAACACAGCTGTCTAACACAGCTGTCTAACACAGCTGTTTAACACAGCTGTCTAACACAGCTGTCTAATAGGGCAGACATATGTCTAACACATGTCTAGCAGATGTGTAACAGTCACTCTTTTGCGGAACATAAGCTGAATGTTTTTAAGTCAAACAAGAAGAAAACAATTTAAAACACATCTACGATGACCATGAGGCAGCCTACATGGACTTTGAACAATTTTTAAAAATAGATGCGGCCAGGTTAGTTGATTAACCATCCAGGTCAGTCACAGCTGACGCTATAAATAAAAACGATGCTGGAAGCGAGTGACGTCACAAGAAACGGTGGTGCATGTGCCCAGGTTAGACCTCTAAGCTTTCCAGGTTAATACCGGGTTAGCTCCATGACAAGGTGGTGGACCAGTCGGGTCAGCTAAGAGTCGGGGTGGTGGAATGGTCGGGTCAGCTAGACGACCCGGTCGCCTAGCTGACCCGACCATTCCACCACCCCGACTCTTAGCTGACCCGACTGGTCCACCACCTTGTCATGGAGCTAACCCGGTATTAACCTGGAAAGCTTAGAGGTCTAACCTGGGCACATGCACCACCGTTTCTTGTGACGTCACTCGCTTCCAGCATCGTTTTTATTTATAGCGTCAGCTGTGACTGACCTGGATGGTTAATCAACTAACCTGGCCGCATTTTTTAAAAATTGTTCAAAGTCCATGTAGGCTGCCTCATGGTCATCGTAGATGTGTTTTAAATTGTTTTCTTCTTGTTTGACTTAAAAACATTCAGCTTATGTTCCGCAAAAGAGTGACTGTTACACATCTGCTAGACATGTGTTAGACATATGTCTGCCCTATTAGACAGCTGTGTTAGACAGCTGTGTTAAACAGCTGTGTTAGACAGCTGTGTTAGACAGCTGTGTTAGACAGCTGTGTTAGACAGCTGTGTTAGATAGCTGTGTTAGACAGCTGTGTTAGACAGCTGTGTTAGACAGCTGTGTTAGACAGCTGTGTTAGACAGCTGTGTTAGACAGCTGTATGACAGCTGTATGACAGCTGTATGACAGCTGTCTGTCATGTCAGACGGCTGTATGACAGCTGTCGTTGTTGTCTGTTGAATATTAAGACGTGAAGCGTCCACTAAGGTTCAGTCGTTAACCAACAGTGAAGGTGAAAACAATAAGTTGTGTTGTCTGTGTTGTTTGTCGAATATTAAGACGAGGAGCGTCCGCTAAGGTTCAGTCGGTAGCCAACAGTGAAGGTGAAAACAATAAGTTGTGTTGTCTGTGTTGTTTGTCGAATATTAAGACGAGGAGCTTCCGCTAAGGTTCAGTCGGTAGCCAACAGTGAAGGTGAAGACTGACCTGGATGGTTGATCAACTAACCTGACCGCATCTATTTTTGTTTGTCGAATATTAAGACGAGGAGCTTCCGCTAAGGTTCAGTCGGTAGCCAACAGTGAAGGTGAAGACTGACCTGGATGGTTGATCAACTAACCTGACCGCATCTATTTTTAAAAATTGTTCAAAGTCCATGTCGGCTGCCTCATGGTCATCGTAGATGTGTTTTAAATTGTTTTCTTCTTGTTTGACTCAGAAGCGTCCACTAAGGTTCAGTCGTTAACCAACAGTGGAGGTGAAAACAATAAGTTGTGTTGTCTGTGTTGTTTGTCGAATATTAAGACGAGGAGCTAAGGTTCAGTCGGTAGCCAACAGTGAATGTGAAAACAATTAGTACCTGCTAAACTTTAGTCTTTAATAAACACGAGGCTAAACTTCGGTCCTTTAACCAACACAGTCAGTTGTGTAGCACGAAACAATGGCATTCCAAATACTTGAAGATACAGTGACCTCCAATAAGAAGTTTAAACTTGATAGACGAAGCGTATGCTTTAGACTACAAGATATACCTGACGATGTCAACGATCCAGAGAAGTGGGTCAAAGATCGTATTCAAGATATTGTGAGTCATATAGTCCATGATGTCGATCCCGAAGACAGAGTGGGGTTTACCTTTAGCTCGGAGGGGTTCGATAAGGGGGCTGCTCACTTGCCTTTCAGAAAAGCAAAGAATGTTGTTTTCGAAGACATTTGGTTCCTACTGAGTAAGATATACCAGAGTAAAGGACCTGGTTTTCGTTCTAATAGTTTTCGAATGACGATGACTCAAGTGAAAACCGCTAAGCCTTTAATACATGTCAATTAAATATCTTAACCCATCATTACCATCATATATTCAGACACTTGTACGTAGCTTGCAAGCCTTCAATATAAACACGTACCAATTCAATCTCTTAATCCATTATTAACATCATAGGTTCAGAGGGGTCCACTTGTAGATAGCTTGCTATCTCTACGCCCCTCAACGTTGGTTGGTTGGTTGGGTGGTTGGTTAGTTGGTTGGTTGCACTTTTCATAGAAAAGATTGGATATCCAACAGGCTAAATTTAGAATGAAATCTTTACAGACATATGTACCAGATATCAAGTTGTTTTCAGTCTGTGTTCCACCAAAGTCCACCAAGTATGTAGCAATTGTAGGCGTTAGTTGAGATGTTGCTTCCGACACATCTAGGGGGCCGGTATTCCGGCCCCCTAGATGTGACTAAGTGAACTCCTTCGGTTGAAATATTTAGGGTATCGGTATTCTGGCTACCTAATTGTTTCTTCAGCTGACCGTTGTAATAGGCAATCAACTCTTTAGTTTTCTTATTTTTTCATATATCACACTTTTTAATTTTATTTTACACTATCGAAAATTAAATTACATACATACATACATAAAGGCTACACCTCAAAAAACAGTTGGTTGATTGGTTGGTTGGTACATCATGAGTCACGCCAACTTCCCAAAAAATACTCGTGTTTATTGTTTGGTTATTCATGACAGTGTAATGGAATATAAACCTCTAACGGGTATCGTTAGAGCCATTATGTAATAATAGTATGTCATTTATGTATGTCATTTATGTATCAATATGTACAACTTAATTAATCCTAATAAATTTTTATTGTATGTAAATCAGTTGTTTTATTTTTATTTTGTTGCATTTTTATTAACCCCTTTATGTAAGGTTAACAACTGTAAAAAACGTTGTTTATCCTTTGTAAGACCCCCTCTCTCTTACATCAGTTTGTTTCCTCAATACAAGAGAGAGAGAGACACTTGTTCAGTATGTGTTAAGTCGTGAAACAAGGATAACGTCTCTTGCTGTATGTAAGTACACTCTTATTATTATGTCTGTTTGTATTCAAATAACAAATACAAACATAACCTTACTAACAATTGGATGACAGGGTAATCAGCCTGTACAAGAGAGTGTGTGTTGGTTTTAGGTGTTAATACAGCTTGTTCTAACTTACTTAAATATTATATTTCTTCTGTTCAACAAGACGATTATTTTGATGTGTCACACATGTATGTAGCTCTAAGAATAGCTATACCGGAAGTGTCTACCGGAAGTAACATTTTTATTGAATATGCTTATAGAGTTTGCTTTGCTGAACAGCGTGTATATATTGGTTCTATCGTACGTCTCGCCGATCTTCCGCGATAAGGGTTTGAAGTTTTTTATCTCAGTTTCTTGTAGACCTTGTTACGAAACATACATTTTTGAAGATAGTTACTTTCTATCACTTTCCGTTGAAAAGATATAACGATTTAAAGTTTAGACCGGAAGTGACCATTTTATTGTATATTCCAATTTGATTTGGCCTCCTTAACACCGTGCATATGTTGGTTCTATCGTACATCTCACGGATCTTCCGCGATAAGGGTTTGAAGTTTTTTATCTCAGTTTCTTGTAGACCTTGTTACGAAACATACATTTTTGAAGATAGTTCCTTTCTATCACTTTCCGTTCAAAAGATATAACGATTTAAAGTTTAGACCGGAAGTGGCCATTTTATTGTATATTCCAATTTGATTTGGCCTCCTTAACACCGTACATGTATTGGTTCTATCGTACATCTCACGGATCTTCCGCGATAAGGGTTTGAAGTTTTTTATCTCATTTTCTTGTAGAGCTTGTTACGAAACATACATTTTTGAAGTCGGTTCCTTTCTATCACTTTCCGTTGAAAAGATATAACGATTTAAAGTTTAGACCGGAAGTGGCCATTTTATTGTATATTCCAATTTGGTTTGGCCTCCTTAACACCGTGCATGTGTTGGTTCTATCGTACATCTCACGGATCTTCCGCGATAAGGATTTAAAGTTTTTTATCTCAGTTTCTTGTAGAGCTTGTTATGAAACGATATATTTTTGAAGTCGGTTCCTTTCTATCACTTTCCGTTGAAAAGATATAACGATTTAAAGTTTAGACCGGAAGTGGCCATTTTATTGTATATTCCAATTTGATTTGGCCTCCTTAACACCGTGCATGTATTGGTTCCTGCGTACGTCTCACGGATCTTCCGCGATAAGGGTTTAAAGTTTTTTATCTTATTTTAGTCGCCATTTTTTAATTCTGCTTACTTAGACGAGTAACATGACACTAAACACGTGGAGAAAGGAATTGAACCTGTAACCAACCATTGTTTCTAAGCTTAAGAGTTGAACCTATTGTCCATTTTGTTTCTGAGCTTCTTTGTTTTGCCAGCGACCTCTATTGTCTCTACGATATTTGGTTTCCTATTTGAACCTGTTGTCTATTTTGTTTCTGAACTTCCTTCTTTTGTTTGCCAACGACCTCTGTGTGTTATTTTTAGAACCTACCCATATAACAATTGTGGCGTTCGGCTAATTTCTATGCGAAATCTAATAGTCTAATATTAAACATATTAATTATTATGTCTTATGTCTAATAACAAAAGCTTTATGAATGGTTTGTTTTAATGGGGGGCGTAACTTTAAATCATGGAGTCTTCGACCAATACCATTATTCTCGCTTATCAACCTCACTCTCATTTGTCGGCTCTAAAGGTTGGGGTGACGTAACTTTAAATAATGGAGTCTTCAACCATCTTTATCAGCGAAAGGCACCATCTTTAAGAACGAAAGCCGCCATTTTTTATAATGTCAGGGATGTCAGCTTAAGGTATCACAGGTTAGGCTTCCATCTTTCATTCCGCCATTTTTTTTTATTCCGCCATTTTGGTTCCTCCGTTTTGGTTCCGCCTCTAATATTAAACATATTATTATTTTGTAAATCATCCATTTGTCTAATAATAACAAAAACTTTAATTATGTTACATGTATGGTTTGTTTGTAATTAAAAGTCGTATATATACTAGCCTAAAACAATAAATTAACAAGCGTCTGCTTAGCTCAATGGGTAGCATCGTTGCCTCCCATCTGAGTGCCCGGGGTTCGAAACTCACCTGCTCCAAATGGTTTTTTTCAAAATATAATAATTTGAAGTAATAGGTTAGACACTTTGGAATGTTTGCATGTGACTGTCTGGCCCAAGTCGTGTGACGTCACTGTCTGGCCAAAGTTTCCTAGACAGGTCAATGACCTTAGAATGTTTACAGGTTACATAACAAGGCTAAATGTAAATGTGACGTCCTGTCTGGCCCAAGTCCGCCATCTTGGACGCCATCTTGGGGGCGTGGCTGGACGCCATCTTGGGGGCGTGGCTGGACGCCATCTTGGGGGCGTGGCTGGACGCCATCTTGGGGGCGTGGCTGGACGCCATCTTGGGGGCGTGGACACAAGGGGTGGGGCTAGGGGTGGGGCTAGGGGGGGGGGTACCCCCCACTCCTATGACGTCACTGTCTGTCCCAAGTGTCGCAATACCTACTAAAGTGCATTAAACAAAACGGTGGCCATATTGAATAATTTTCTATTCAGTGTATTTTTTAATTTCTATTTTATTATTTGTTGAGTTCCGTTTCCAATTGTGTTGTTTTGTGGAATTTAAGTTTCTATTTGTTATTGTCGGGTTTCCTTATTAAACTGTTTCACATAATATTACCTAGCATTATTACCTAATTAAGTAATGTAAATTAAATCACAATATTTTTTATCGTGAATCATTACGAAAATTGTGTTAAAAGTAGAAGTCTATTGTTAGACGCAGTGGCTTACTGCTTTTTGAACACTTTTTTTGTCATTTGTTTTCTGGTATTGGATTTCATAGCCTACTATGCTCAAAACGGTTTTTCTCAAAATTGTCAGTGCAAATACAAGATTTCTCAAGCATGCTGTACATCATTGAATAGCTTTTTTCACATGCTATTACATCATCAAAAACCCAATATGGCTGCCATAATAAAAACAAACTTTGATACCTGTAGCTCAAAAACAAATGACGATCCAAAATTGAGAATAGCACAAAAAGATTACTCTGTGAAAAGTGTCCTGATAATGTGTAAGTCTTAGACATGTCAGATCAAAGCCCACTTAGATATTGAAGAAAAAATAAATCGCCAATTTTTTTTTTAATAACTCGAAAACGCAGGACAAAATACAAGCCATATTTGAAACGAGCATTAAATTCTACAAAACATTGCTAATTTAAACCGTCGCACTATCTCTAATAATAAGGGAAATAGCAATACATTCCCATCCAGTTTGGGACACACTGTATACATATATATATATATATATATATATATATATATATATATATATATATATATATATATATATATATATATATATATATATATATATATAAACGCGGGGCTTTCAATAACGAGAGCCTAGAGACGATTTCTAGTAAGATTTGAGGAGTAAGCAGATTGTAGCCTTAGTTATTATTTCATATTAACTTACTACACACACTGATGGCTGCAGCGAGATGAATAGACCAACAACAGACGGCCACTATGCAACAATGTAGCAAACCTAGAATGCAGGCATAATAATAGTCACCCTGGAAACTACGCAGGGAAGTTAAGTAAACAATGAGAAGCAAGAGTGCAAGTTCGCTTGTATAAGACAATAGAGCCACCCCTGATCTGAAAACTTATAAATAGCCAGCCCTCTTCGGTATTATCACACTGATGTTGGTACTTTATTATTGTATGTTTTAATTATTAAGTAGTAATTGTGTAGTCAATCAATAAATAATAGTTCAAAAAAGTTAAACGTCTTAACCGTAAAGTTATGTAGCGACTGTTCACGGTGGACAAGAAGCCGATATGGCTCTCAATTTGAAAACAGTGTTGGACCTCTTCAAGCAAAAGTCTGCATGAGTTTTTGCGTCGAATCGTCACCGGTGGTGTAACCTGGATACATGATTATACTCCCGAGACAAAGTAATAGTCTAAACAATGGGTTTTTTTTCGGGTGAATATGCTCCTAAGAAGGCAAAGATGTTGCCGTTCAGGGCCCGAAAACTTGGAAAGGGTCCCATCTGAGCTAAGTTCCTTTGATATCTGAGGTACCTGAGATCAGATTTTTAAGTTAAAGTCGAAATATTAAATAATAACTCCACAGTAGACAAACTCTGCACCCAGAAGTCATAGGCTTGTGCCGGGGAGCTTACACACTGATACAAACAAGGGACACCCCTTATAACTCGTGAAAAGCCAGGCGTTCCAGATTCAACTAAAAAAAATACTCTAAATACGCGACTCAAACCCGCGACCTAATATCCAGAATTCTTAAGCTTACCCGCCTAGCAAACTGGGCTATTCGACCTGTTGTAATTATCACAGTTAAGCAAACTTTTAAAATATGAGAGAAGTGAAATTCCAGGAGATGCGTGAATGTGGAAGTAGCGTAAACGACATGTATGGAAAAAGTGGATAGAAAAATATTGTTAGAAAATGGTATACGTGTGTAGTCTTTGTAATCGTTCAGAGGAATACAGTGACAGGTAGTAGTGTGTGAGATCAAGATCCTTCTTTTAGGTCACAGCCTCGCCACAAGACTCTCGGGAGTAGCTTTTTAGCGCTCCAAGGAGTTTATTGCCTCTTTCTGCATGTTTTCTTCCTTTCCAGTAGCCATATCCAGAGCACCGGCCTGGTCTTCTACCGACTGCTGATAGCAGACGCAGTCTAATGGTCGGGGGAAGCCGTTCTGCTACTCTTCTCCCCGACAGGTACTGGATTGTACCTCATTTTCACCATAAACTCTTTTACTTTAGGCGTTTCTCCAATATTTTCTTTTTCTTTTTGGTGTCGAGTCAATTTCTATGTCAGTCGTCATTAGGTAATCAATCCTTTTAAAGTGGTAAGTGAAAAGACACCTAGCCCTAGGTAATCCTAATGTCCCGGTGTCAAAAAGGAAGAAGAGTCGGCCGAGAGGTTGAGAAATAGAAGTCTCGCCAAATAGGAAAGATGAAAGAGGAGGGACCTCACCCAAGACAAGTTGAAGAAAGGTAAGTAGCCCGGCTCAGGTATGTATGCGTATAGGTGCTCATGTGTATGTGTGGGAGTGCGAGGGTATGTATTTATGATTACGTGTGAGAGTGCGCCCCCCTGATCGCCATCCACGTACTCACCAGTAGTAAGCCCCTAAGGGGAGAAAAAGTATAAGTAGTGGTAGTAGTAGTACTTTTTTGAGGGAGGCGTAGCCAGTGCCGAAGCTAACCAGAACAAGAGGACCCTCTGTAACTCCCAACCACCCTGGAACCATCTTGCGATATATCTTCAGGATGAAGGGCTGTATTTTCTTCTCACTAATTTGTCGTAGATTCTACGTCACCCGTCCTTCGCTCTGTACGAAGATTAGGAGTTCGGATTCTAATTTCCGGCTGTTCTTTCCTCCCCCTCTTTCTTGTAACTCGGTCATATGATAGTAAACATTTCTGTGTCTACAGTAGCGGTAGTAGCAGTAGTAGTTTTTTTTTTGTTGAGAGGGGAAACCGCTTGGCAAAGAATGCTGGCCCATAGGCTTCTATTGCATCCAGCAGTGTCCGGCGCTACTCCGACTAAAACCCTTCTGGTTCTGCCTTTGTGCTAACCCGTTTCACCATTTTCTAATATTCACAGACTGCTGCAGGTCACTTCTTCATTATTTCTTTCTCTTATATATCGACACTCCTCTGGTGTCTCTCCTTTTCTTTCTGTTTATTTTGTTTTAGAATATCGACCATCATATTATGTAGTCTATTCGAGCTTTTTCTAGTCATTTTCGGGATTATATATCATGTAGTGAATTTAATTATTATTTTCCTCTCTGCTTCTTCTCCTAAATCGCGCCATCTAGGACACTCAAAAATCACATCCACACTATTTACACAATACACGGAGCGATCAGATGTATCGAATCCCATTCTCAGAGAGAAGTCAAATTTATGATGCTAGCAGTTTACCCACGCCGTCAGGTCACCTATTAAAGATTTTGTCCACGGTCCTTTTTCAGTGTGACTGTCCCACCGTTTCTGTCACTTTTCCTTTGTGCGTTCTCTTATATCGATTTTGGCACCTTGGTCAGCTTGGTACATTTGTACCCACTCTTCTGTTTGTAGCTTAATAGGAATGATTCCAGTAATCACGTCTAAAGCTTTTGTCGACACCGTTCTATAGGCCAAAGCAGTGCGTAGCAGGATGTTTTGCTGTACTGCCACAAGCATCTCCCTATATGGTGTATATTGGAAAATGCTATGCCATATTGGTGCGCCATTAAGCACGATATTGTAAATTAGGGCGCCCAGAACTGCCCTCTTTGAGCTCCTAGGACCACAGTCTTGTTAGAACAATACTCTGGTTTCGGATTTTTTACCGCTTCCACTGGGTGGTTTCTAAATGTCCTTTCCTGGTCTATTCCTAAATATTTTACGGTGGCTTGTGGATTTATTTGCGAGGGTCCTATATTGAAGCAGATGTTGCTGCGGTCTCCCCTATCTTTTAGAATCAACGCCTCTGTTCTATTTGGTTCCAACTCCAATTTGTGGTTAACTGGCCACCTGTCTATTTTTCCAGAGCATTCATTTGCAAAGCTGTTTTAATGAAATTTGGTGGATATGTTGTCTTGAAAAAGGCTCTACCACACACCAAAATAACTAACTTTCTAAGTTTATAGAAAATTGAGTTATTCAAATTTGAAGCATTTAATGAAAATTCACTAACACGCGCACTTCCTGCGTCGCAAATTTTTTTAATTTCGTGACCATCTGGATAGCTTCTATGGTCGATCTTCCCTTTCGAAAACCATACTTGTTTGAGGACAGCCTCTCGCTGATCTCCTTCTCTAATCTCATTTTTATTAGCATTTTGTAAACTTGCCAAGTGTGTTCAGCAGGCATACTGGTCTATAGGCACCGATATCTTGTGGTAGTTTTCCGCCCTTCTGTATTATAATTATTTTAGCTATTTTCCACTCAGTTAGATATTCCTGTTCCTGTTCTCTTAGTACCCTATTAAGAATTGTTAGTACACAGTCGGGTGCTGCCTACATCGCTTTCTTAATGGCCTCTGGTGGGATTCCATCTAATCCGGGAGCCTTTCCAGACTTCATTTTCTCTCTTGCTTCATGCAGTTCCTGTCTTGGAAAAGGTTTTGGTACTTCGCACACTATTCTTGCTTCCATTAGTTCGGTTTTTTTTTTGGAAACAGTTTCTCTATAATTTCCTTCTTTTTTTCTCTTGTCAGCTCAACCTGCATTTTGTGTGTTAATCTTCCGGTAACAATTTTGTATCCTGCTCCTCAAATGTCGTTGTCCAGCTCATCACATAATTTTCCCCAATGTTTCTTTGATTGTCTTATTGCTCTACTCAACTTGCGTTTGTGTCCTTTGTATTCTTCTATGACCACTTCTATCGTCTCCTGCTGATTCCGCCTTTTCTTCATTCTGATCGCCTTTCGTCTACATTTTATATATTTTTTCCTTTGGTCATCAATTTCGGGGTTCCACCAATAGGGCACTCGTCCACGGCTTATCACTCCGCCAACTTGGCTGGCCAGGCGCGCTTCCTACAGCAGTTCAGGGCACTCTGTACGATCGTCTATATCAACCTATCTGCCGTCTAGCCTCCTACGCAGCATCATTTCAAACGTGTCCAAGTCATTTTTACTATGGTTCGCTCCCCGCCTGTGCTTCCTTTTTGTTACATTTTCTCAATTTCGAAATATATGGGCCGGTGGTCGCTCAGACTTTCTTCTTTCAACACTTGCCATTTATTGATTGCTCTTGCGATTTTTGGTGTCGAGAGTGTTACGTCTATATACGACTCGGTGCTGTTCCTGGAGACAGTTGGGATCCCTCCCATGTTGTGCACTACCATATCTCGAGCTGACATACATTCATTAGGGTATTCGCCTCTGTCATATTCGTCAGTGAGCCAAACTGCGGCGACTTTACGTTGAGGTCTCCTAGGATAATGTTATTCCCTTCATGCTGATCCATATCATTCATTATTGTGTCAATTTCTGCCTTGAAGTCTTCCATAGGGATGTTGGGTGAACTGTAGCAGCAGTATATACTGGCCTTGGTTATACAAATGCATACATATCCATCCCCTACCTCCACTTTTTTTTACCTCTAATCGTTTATTCAAGAACTCCACCGACAGATTTTCTGTTCTGTCCTTCATCCAGTTTTCTCTTCAGTTCCCTGGCTACCAATATGTCTACCTCTCTTCGTCTTTCTAACTCTTCCACTAGGTCATGACTATAGTGTGATCTCATTAAGTTTGTCTGTAGTATTTTATAGGTTGCTGGGTCATTACTTAGAGTAGTTTAGATTCGTCGTTCTAGCATTTTCTACCTTCCTTCTAAAATAAGGGCACCTGGTCTGATCAGACCTTTGGCCGCCCTTTTGGTATTTACCACAATATGGGTTGCCTTTCACTCTTTAGCTTGATGCCCGTCTTGCCCACAATTTAGACAAGCATTTGATTTATCTCCTTCATCTGTGCACTTGTGTGTTCTACGTCCAAACTGATGGCATTTATAGCAGCTTAGGATGTCAACTCTTTCTTTGATTGGGCATCTTAGTCAACCTACTTCAATCACACTTTTATTTATGGTCGTATTTGCTAGATATTTTGCAATCGTTATCATTGCATTATTTTGCCCTCTTCTAGTTGGTCTCATAGACTTAATACTCGCTTGCTGCGTTTCGGCCTGTAACTCTGCGGAAATAGATCCTCTTCTGACGTCGTTGCCTCCATTCCGTACACCATAAGGATAGTTTCGCGTTTCTTTGCGCTCACCTCTACTTCCAGGAGATTCGTTTTGATTTCATTTATCAGGGTTGTAGCTTTATCTTTACCTTCTACTGTAAGAATCAGATGATCTTGTGTTGTCTTTCTGATTCGTTTAATTTGAACACCAAATTTTTTTAATCTCAATCTTTTCTTTCATTGTTTTAAGTAATTCGGCACACGTTTGTCCGTTTGTTTTGACTAATACCGTTTCTTCAATAAGCTCTTTGTCCTTTAATTTATTTTGTTTAGACCTAGTTTCTGTTTCTAGGTTCTTTATTTTGTTCTCCGGTATACTTTTATGTTTCCGCCTCTGAAAGACCATTCCAATATCTTCGAAACTTAATTTCTATCTAGTCCTTCCGGTGTAACTATAGCCACTGTGTTTCTTCCATGTTCTATAATTGCTTGCTTCCAGTTTAATGTAGCCCTTGCGAGATCTTCCATGTTGTTTGTTCCACTTTTGTTCACTTTGTATCGTACGATAAGCATGTATCTAGTTTTTGCTTCTCCCCCTATTCTTCTACGGGTGTACATCGTTGTTACCATGCGTAAGTATTCTGTTTTCCCTTCTTCCAATGTCTCATTGAATATTTCTCGGACTTCTGGCTATCTTTGTTTTATTCCTTTCAATATGCTTTTTTCTACTTTATCGCCAGAGCTTGCCACAATTGTTCCTTTTTTCGGATACTTTGAACGGGTTATCCGTTTTAACTTTTATTACTTGGTATGTATATTCTGGCCATTCCACGTCACCTGTGCAAATTGTTTTAAATTGGCTGTCTCAGCGACAGCTTCGTGTATCATTTCTGCTTTTTTGTCCATGTCCACTTGTGTGCCTGTTGCTTTCATGTTGTTCTCTATGCTTACCTACATACCTGCCTTCTTAGTGTTTTTTCTCTCTTTGCTTGGCTGCCTGTCTTCCTGCGTTTGCTTTCTCACTATGATTTCATCTCTACTTCCACCTTACCACTCGTTGATCCTGTTTCGCAGTTTGTCGACTAGTTGCGTTACTCCCCTGGTTCCTTTTTTTAATTTCAAACTTGGTATTTGGCGTAGTCTTAATTGCTGTTGCTATATCTTCACTCTGTCTAGTTAGTCTACCAAGTAACTCCTTTATTTCGCTCAGTTCGTTTGACATACGGGATTCTTCACTTTCATCTTTTTTCTCAGTGAATTGTGGAGGCGTTTCCTGTTGCAATCTCTTCCCGCTCTGCTTGGTTTCTTTTTCACGTAGTATGTCGCTCGTTACGGATCTTGTTAAGGATATACTTCTTGGGGGTAGGGTTTCAGCTGCTGAAGGCGGAGTCCTCGTTACCGAGCCCCGACGTTCAATGGTTCCACCGTTTCAGTCATTTTAACCCCCACCTTCGCTGTTATCTCAGCGATCCTCTGAGTCCATTAATACTCCCTCCAGAATCCGTGGAGCTGCATGTATTATCAGGGTGGGATTCTGAACTTCTCGTCCTAGTCACCTAGGGTACTATGTTCTTTTCGCTCGACATTTTCATCTTCGTGATTTTTTTTTCTTTTTTGGTGTCCTTCCCTAGACCAATCGCTTCCACCACAGCTCTGAGCCTGGTGCGCCCACTTATATATATATATATATATATATATATATATATATATATATATATATATATATATATATATATATATATATAGCGGTAAGTAGAATTACACCTAGCCCTAAAACCTAATGGCGTCGGTTTTAGAAAGAACATGAGTCGGCCGCGAGGTGGAGACATAGAAGTCTGGCCAGATAGAAAAGATGAAAGGGTGGGAGCCTCACCAAAGACAAGTTGAAGAAAGGTGAGTAGCCCAGCTCAGGTGTGTTGGCTCTTGTGTATGTGTATGAGGTGTATGAGTCAGTGTGTATGTGTTTATGCTTGCGTGTGGTGTTTCCACCCCCGTAGTCGCCATCCACGTACTCACCAAGAAGGAGCCACTGGGGGAGTAGTAGTTTTTTTTTGGAGGGGAAACCGCTTGGCGAAAGATGCTGGCTCATGGCTTCTGATGCATCCAACAGTGTCGGGCGCAACTCCGACAAAAACCCCTCTGGTTCTGCCTTCAGGCTAACCCGTTTCACCATTTCTGATATTCACAGGCTGCCGCAGGTTGATTCGTCATTCTTTCTTGCCTTATATGTTGATATTCGTTTGGTGTCTCTCATTTTCTTCCCGCTTCTTCTGCTTCATAATATTCACCATCATGTTGTGAAGTGTATCCCAGCTTTCCCTAGATTCGATCATTTCAGGAATTATATTTGCTATAGTCAGCTTAGATTTTAATTTCGCCTCTACTTCTTCTCTTGCATCGCTCCATTTCGGACACTCAAAGATCACATGTTCGACCGAGTCTACACTATTCACACAATACACACAGAGATCGGATGTCTCCAGTCCCATTCTTTTAGTGTATGCGCCAAAAGATCCATGGCCCGTAAGGATCTGCGTCAGCCAAAAATCCAACTTCCGATGCTCGCACTTCACCCATGCCGTCAGGTCACCTATAAGAGACGTTGTCCACTGTCCTTTCTCAGTGTTGCTGTTCCACTCTTCCTGCCACTTTTTCATAATACGTTCCCTTATATTGATTTTATCATCTTGACCAGCTTGGTGGATTTGTACCCTCTCTTCTACTTGTAGTTTTATGGGGATAATTCCTGTGATAACATTTAAAGCCTTTGTCGACACCGTTCTATACGCCGATGCAATACGCAACAAGATCTTCCGTTGTACTCGCTCCAGCATTTCCCTATATCTTTTATATTTGAGGACACTATGCCATATTGGTGCGCCATAAAGCACGATATTGTGCACTACGGTCCCCAAAACGGCCTCTTCGAGCTGCTAGGGCCCCCTACGTTTGGAAACAATCTTGTCAAGATGGAGACTCTGGTTTCGGCTTTTTTTACAGTTTCCACTACATGCTGTTTGAACGTTCTTCCCTGGTCTACATATATTCCTAAGTACTTTACGGTGTTTTTTGGTTTTATTTGTAAGTCTCTTATGTTAAAGCAGATGTTGTTGCGGTCTCTCTTACCTTTTGGAATCAGCGCCTCTGTTTTATTTGGTTCCAACTCCAATTTATGGTGAACTAGCCATCGGTCTATTCTCCTGAGGCACTCATTTGCTTGCGCTATTAGCGACTTTTCGTCCTCAGCGGCCACCACTAGTGCGAGGTCATCAGCAAAAGCTATGGTCCTAGCCGTTCCAATAAGTGGTACCCCCAGCACTCCATCGTAAAGGATATTCCACCCTGTGGGCACCAAGACCGAGCCCTGCGGGACGCCCATTGGTGCGGGAATCTCCTCTTCTTTGTTACAGACTACCCTACGATCTTTCAAGTAGTCCGACACCGTGTTCACCAAATATGCTGATATGTTTCTGCGCCTCAGTTCTCTAATGATCAGACTGTGCCTGGCGGTGTTGAATGCATTTTTAACATCTAGAAGAAGTAGCACACACCACTTCTCTTTTGTATGATCCAGGAACTCGTAGATACTCTCGACAGCCTGGATATTAGATCTCCCACTCCTGAAGCCATACTGGTTCTCGTGCAAGTTTCCCTTTGCTGCCATTTCTGCTCCGATTCTCTCTCTTATTAGCGCCTCATAGAGTTTACTAATAGCGTTCAGTAAGCATACTGGCCTGAATTTCAGTTCCTCCATGCAGTCTTTTCCCTTTGGTAACAGCACCACCCTGGCCACCTTCCAGTCGGTTGGAAACTTTTGTTCTTTCAGTAGGCCATTAAGAACTTTCAATATCCATTGCGGCTGCTGGTCAATTACCTCCTTTATGACTTCAGCAGGCAGCTTGTCCGGGCCGGCCGCCTTGCCTCGTTTCATTTTTCTTGCCGCTGCTCTCAGTTCCTCTATGGTGAATAGCTCGACGGTTGTCTCTGTCTGATTTTCTTCCCAAGAGTCGTTTTCACTAGGAAATAGTCTGGATACTACCTTTCTTTTTATGTCAGGGTGCAGCTCATACGGAGTGACCAGCTTGGGTTCCTTTGTCACTATTTTGTATGCACCTCCCCAAATGTCGTTTTCAAGCTTCTCGCATATTCGTTGCCAATGGTCTTTCTTAGATCTGCGGATGAGTTTTCTTAGCGTCTTCCTTTTTTCCTTGAGTTGAGCGTTTACTTCGATGAGCTTGTTGCTGTTTATATTCTTTTTCTTTAACAATTTAGTCTGAGTACGTCTTATTTTATTACATTCGTCTCTTTTTTCCTGAATGTCCGAGCTCCACCAGTAAGAGACTCTTATGGGGATCTTGTGTTATCTCAGAAGGCTATCTTTGTAAGCTTCCCCAATTACCTTTGTGCACTCTTCCGGTGATGTGTGCATACTTTCATGACCAACTCTCAACTCCAGTGAGGCTTGAAATGTCTCCCAATCCACATAGTGTTTTTGCGCACGTTGTGCGCCTTTTGTTTCTACGTCCCCCACTTCGAAGTAAATATATTTGTGGTCGGTGTGGCTGTCCATTTTCAACACTTCCCAGCTCTTGAAAGACTTTGCGATTCTGTTGGACGCAGCAGTGATGTCTATGTGTGATTCACTAGAACCTCGAACAAAAGTCGAATCTCCATTATTCAAGACCACCAGGTCCAGTGCTGAGAAATGGTCCATCCAGTAGTGGCCTTTTTGATCAGTTTTTGGCGCTCCCCATACCACCGATTTGGCATTTATATCACCAGCCAGAACCACAGCATGGTGTCCGTTATCTGCTTCCTGCACTATTTTGTCCACCACCGCCTTATATGTTTGCAGCGGAATATTTGGCGAAACATAGCACACTATCCACTTAACACTATCTGTTTTCACACACACAAATCCTTTTCCCCGCACTACACCACTGACACTAAGATTTCTTTTTAAAAACCTAATCGCTACATCTGTTTTTTGATCCTTTATCCAGTTCTGGCTTGCTACTTGCTTTTTGTTGGGTTCACAAATTATTAACATGTCAATATCTATTTGCCTTGCCGTAGCTATTGCTAGATCCTGTGCTTCTTTACCCCTCCCGACGTTGATTTGTAAAACTTTAATACCCATCTTCTACCGTAACACTACTCGCTAGTCTAGGTCTTCCCTTTTTTTTTGGCTCTATTCTTGTCCTCCGCTTCTTGGATTAGACGCTTGAAAAACGGACATCTAAACTGGTCCGCTCTATGGCCATTTTTTTGCATTGTAAGCAGAAGGCTAAGTCCTTGCATTCTTTTGCCTTGTGCCCTTTCTTCCCACAATTCATGCATTCTCCCGACCTATCTGGGTTACTGCATTCCAGCTTCGTATGACCGAATTCTAGACATTTATAACATCTTTTAAGGTATACCCTTTCTCTGATCTGGCATACAGCCCAGCCTACTTTGATGTTTCGTCGTTTCAGCAACTGTGTGGCTACCCTTTTTCGACTTCGACCGTAGCCACTTGGCTATATCGTCCCCCCGGTCTTAAAGATGTCACCTGTATAAGTTCTTCACTTACTTGTGTGGCTGCTATGATGGCTTCAACTAGTTATTCCTTCGTTGTGTCTTCATCGATGTTAGTTACATGCAAGGTACTCATGAATTTTCTAAAACCCACCTTGATCCCATGCATTTTGTTGGTCATAGCTTTATACAGTGCTTCCGCATTTGCTTTGTCCCCATCTATGACCACCCGAAGTTTTCCTAGCGCTGTTTGTCTTAGGTGTCTTACGGTTAGCCCCATCTCTTTTATGTCGACTTTACTTTTTACGCTTTTTACCAGGTCTGCGTAGCTGACCCCTTCTGCACTTACTATGAGCTCTTCCCTGGGAGCTCTTTTGATCTTACTACTTTGTTCCCCTTTCTTGTTCTTTGGGAGCATGAGAGTAATATCTATTTGTGTGTGTCTGAACTCGCACTCGACAACTTTCCGGATCAAATCCATATTTATTTCTGTTGGCGCCACTATTGCAATACTGTTGCTCTGATTTTCTTCCAGACAGCTCCGCAGATCCGCTGCCTGCTCAAACATCTTTGCTACATTTTGCAACTCGTTCTGTTCCGTCTGGTGTGGCCAGAAGTAAAAAGTTTCCTTATTTTCTTTCTCCCCTCTCCTGGTAGAGATTTTTGTTCTTCTTATGAGAAAGTCGATTTTTCCTTTCTCTGCTGTTTCGTTTATAGTGGCCCCTAATTTCGGGTATTTATCCAGCATTTGCTTTGTCATTCCTCATTCCTCATTCTGCTCTTTAGTAGTTATGAGTACAATATCCTTGCCGCAGGCTTTAGTTTTAACCGGGTTCCCTGTTTCCACTCTTGTTTTTTTGTAGACCTCCTCTGGCCATTTATGAAACATTACTTGTTGCCATTGTTCAACTGTTTCTTCTTCTTCTATAACCCTGCGTATCATTTCTGTTTTCCTACCCGCTTCTTCAGTTGTCATATCCTCCATGTTAATTGTGTCTTGTGTCTGTGTGCCAATGCTTCTTGTAGCCGATGGTGGTGCAGCTTTTTTTGTGTCCCTTGGGTATGTTTCCCATTCTACACACATATGGCTCAAGATTTCTATGTTACGTGCTGTATCGTTTATTAGCTTTTTAATTTCGCTCTTTGTGTTTGGGATAGTCTTAACAAGGTTCTTGAGTTCAATTGTATTTCCTACCACATTGTTCATCATTTTACGGAATTCCATGAATTGCTTTCTTGTTGGGCTTCCTTCTGCTTTCCTTTTCTTCGTTCCTGTAGAATCTTCCTGACTTTTAGCAGCACTCCGCATCTTACTTTCTTGGTGGAACAGATCCCCTATTGAGCTGCTTCGATATCGAGGTGGCAACCGCGTGATCGAATCCCTTCTTTTGAAGGGGTCTAGGTCCCGCCACTCTATCTCCTTTTTAGCGCTCTTGGGTTTTATTTCCTTTCTCTGCCTGTCATCTTCCTTTCCAGTAGTGGTATCCAGAGCACCGGCCTGGTCTCCTACCAGTTGCTCATAGCGGACGCAGTCTGACGGTCGTGGGGAGCCCGCTCTACCACTCTCCACTCCGACCGGTACTGGGGTATCCCTCCCCTGCACCGTAAACTCTTTTTCTTTGTTTGTGTCAGCCATATTTTTCTTTTTGTCAAATCCATTTCCATTGCCAGTCGTCATCGGGTAATCTTAGTTTAAAGCGTTAAATGAAATGACGCCTAGCCCTCGGATAACCTAATAGCGTCGGTGTCAGAAAAGAACAAGAGTCGGCCGACAGTAGGAGAAATAGAAGTTTGGCCAGATAGGAAAGATGAAAGTGGAGGGATCTCACCCAAGACAAGTTGAAGAAAGGTGAGTATCCAGCTCAGGTGTGTATGGTGGTCATGTGTATGTGTATGAGTATGTAAGTATGTGTTTGTGCTCGCGTGTGGTGTGGTGTGTGCACCCCCGTAGTCGCCATCCACGTACTCACAAGCGGCGAGCCCCTGGGGGAGTAGTAGTAGTAGTAGCAGTAGTAGTACTAGTACACATTTTGCAAATAATTAAGGTTAGTCAACCAATTAGATGTCTCAGAAATTGTTTATATTAATTTTTATTATATGAGAAGCCAAACTTCAGATAAAAATTGATCTGTGTTAACTCGCAGCATTATAAACACACAAAGAACATTTTTTAATCTAACCAGATAGTTAAAATTCAAAAATGTTCACTGACAAATCTGTAAACTTACTATTCATGTGAAATCTTTGAGAAATTAAGTATTCCAGTTAAAGTTCTCTGTTTCGTTGGCTAGAGGTAAATCATATTTGGTTTATTTGTTGCAAGTCTTTGACAAATTACTGTAAATATTTACTCTTTTGGAAGGAATTCGAACGCTCTAGTACATTGTGAATTCTGGAGGAGTTCCGAGTTGGACGAAGCTGTGTGCCAGACGGCTGGATTGGGTTGAGTCTTCAAGTAGATATTATTGTTTATCTTGCTGTGCAGAAACGGCAGCTTATCAGCACATGAGGTGGAAACAGGAAACTTTTGCCTCTAAAAGCTGCATTACGGACGTTGCACTCACTTAGATAAACTGGCAAACCAAATTTAAAGATGTTAATGTAATGAGCAGTAATGTAATGAATAAGCAGTGCGACTAATATTTACGAAAGTCTAAAAGCCAGAAACCTTGTTTTTATGGTAATTTCCGGAAGATAGATGCATTTTCTGTGACTACATCTATAAGGTTAAATAAAATATCTCTTAGTGAATTTTCATTAACAAAATTCACTAATAGAGAGCTAACGATGTAGACAAAATGTTTTCAAATCAGCGCAAATTAGGACCTCTAGAACCATTATTCAAGGTTCGTTTGAATTTCTATATGTTTATATATATATATATATATATATATATATATATATATATATATATATATATATATATATATATATATATATTTGTGTGTGTGTTTGTGTGTGTATAAGATAATTTATTTTAGTTTTCTTGCCATAATACACGGATAAGCTCGTAACAATAGATATAAATTTTGCTGTTTAGTTACAAAATAAAATAAAAAGATGAAAGTACACAATGTAAAAAACACAACGCTTAAAACAGTGAGAAACAACATCTGCATACATTTATATACAATATAATAAAAATATATATGCACAATATAAAACAACAAAACAATCAAGAACAAAACTTTAAAAAAATCAATTAAACATTTGCCTCACAGAGCACGAAATAAATTCATCGACCGTATAGAATGATCGCTCACTTAAATATTTTTTTTAAACCGGCTTTAAAAGTGTTTATGTTTCCAGTGGATATTATACTTTCCGGGAGCAAATTGTACAAAACGCCACAAGCATAGACAGGGGATTTCTTGTACACCATTCTTTGAAAATTGGTTAAACTAATGTGACTGCAGTGCGTAGTGGAATACGAGTGATTGTCTGAATGTCTTGGCAATATATATGTTTCTTACTATAAATAAAACTCAGTGCCTTATACAGATAAATTTCTGTCAAGGTCTTAGTTTCTTTTTCTTAAAATGTTCTCGGCATGACTCGTTGTTGTGCATATTAAAAATTACCCTCAGTATTCTGCTGAAGCACATAAACCCTGTTTACATCTATGGACCGATCACAGACTTCAATGCCGTATGACAGCAATGAATACACCTCTGAATAGTAGACAGAAAGCAAATGTGCGTCACTTAGAAAGCTTTTAAGGTTATATATCACAAAATGCGCAGATTTAAGCCTGTCAAGACATAATTAACATGAGACATCCAGGATAAGTGCTGATCAACCGTGACCCCAAGGGACTTTCCCTCCGTAGCACAGCAGTGCATATCATCCCCAAGCTAAAAAATAAAGAGGTAGTCGGCGGCAACTTCTGAACTCTATGAACGCGTACATGAACACCCTACCCACCTTTATGTAGTCGCGGAGATCATTCACATACAAGACAAGCAGCAACGGACCCAGAATGCTACCGTGTGGAGTGCCCAGCTTTATTTCATATGAGTCCGAAAAAGTACCTCCAGTCGAAACCACCACCCGTCTATCAGCTAAAAACGATAAAACCCAGTCATTTGCCGGTCCACGTATAACCAGGTATTGCAACTTTTCGCTTACGTAACCCTGATTAAGAGTGTCAAGCGGGCGCCATAGGTCTAACATGACAGCTACCACCTGCATACTTTTACCTAAATCATCATCAATATATTGTATAAAATAACTAGTAGCTGCCTTCGTAGATACCCCACTTCGTAAACCGCATTTACACTTGGTAACACAATCAATGTGAATATTTGCTTATAGTTAAGGATATTAACCGGAATTACTTTTGCTTTCTTTAATTGTCCAGGAAAACTGCCGAAAATTATTGACAAATTCAATATGTCATAGATGTAGTATGCAATTATCTTCGAGTGCCCCTTTATAACCAAAAGGGCACCTAATCAACACCAGTGACTTTTTTTTTTCAAGTTTTTTTATAACACTTTCAATCTCCAGAGAAATAAACGGGCACAAAAATAGTAATTCCCTGTTTATCAGTGAGGTTGTGCAAGAATTTATGTCAGAGTTATTAAAATGCAATATATGTACCTGGTTTTGGGCATACCGTAAGAAAAAGTTTGGTGTTTTTTCCACCTTAAAAATAAAATCTGAAAGAGGAGTAGTTAGCTGCCAAGCGCAGATTAATACATACCACAGGCACAAACAATACACAAACGATACACAAACAATAAAAATAACACTCATAAAACATACTACTCGAACTATCGATCGAGAAATCACGCCCACAAAAATCCCAAGAATCGTTTGAATCATTTGTCAGCAAGTACGACGTTAGACTGATAGATGACATAAAATTATAAATTTGCCAAGTGATTGTGTTTAAGGGATTCGATAAATTTTAAAATATATTTGTAGCTTGATAAATGGCCCCAATTAAAAATTTAGATTGAAAATGTAGCATATAGTGGAAAAGTCGAGGCTTAAGGAAGGCAATAAAAAATATTTAAGGAACTATTGCTTTTATAAAGAAAATATTACGTTTTTGTAAAACCATGACTTTGCAATTTTATATTATAAGAATATAAGAAGTACACTTGGAGAACACACAAATCACCACAGTGTTGTGGTGATTTGGGTGTTCTCCAAATGTACTTATTAGTGCTCATCACAGGTTCCAGTTTTCACATAGTGAATATAAGAATATACGAAGAAACGAAATAAATATTGTAAACAAAATCGTCTCATGTCTTTTATAAAAATTATTTTAAAACAGTCCGTTTTTGTATCTTTAAACTTAAACTTAAAAATCATACGTCATCTAAGATAGAATCAGTCGTACAATATGTTTCAAGTCAAAATTTAATCAAATCTCTAATTAGCTATTACAGTTGCTTTTCGAATATGATATAAAATTACCTGGGGGGTGTCAAGTTTCTGTCAAGTATCACGCAAACAAATAATTTATTAGCGCATCTGTGGTTCAGTGGTATATATAATTATTTCGTTACCAACTAAAATGGAAGAAGGTGACATTTCTAAATGATTTTCTCAATAATTTGACTACTACTCTTAAGCTTGAATGTGAGAGTACAAAGACTGAGCTTAAGGATGAGATTAAAAGTGAAAGTCATAAAATGGTCGAAATGATTAACAAGTGTTGTGGTAACGTCAAGGACTTGGAGAATAAATGCAGAATACTGGAAGATGGATGTGGGAGTTTGGATCGCCGTCAAAGAAAAAATAACTTGCTGATTTTTGGGCTTGGTGTAGAGCCTCATGCAAAGAATTTGGAAGAATTTGTGATGAATCAGTTTATAGATCTGTCGAAACCGGATATTACGTCCAACGACTTAAATAATGTCCATAAGTTGAGGCTGGTGGAAAGTGGGTGGTCAAGGTGGAGTTTGTGTCATACCTAAAAAACTATTGCTATGAAAAATGCAAGTAAATTGAAGGGAAAACAGATCTTCATCGTGACTGATCCGTCATGTGAAGACATACAGGAAAGAAAAGTGATTCAACACCAGTACAACTTGGCAAAGGAAAAGAACTTGAAGGTGAGGATACAGGGCAACCGTCACCATGTTAATGGTAGGGCGTGTACTGTAGAAGAATTGAAAAGTATGATATGTCAACCTACTAGAGAGTCTCATAACTTTTATCTAGTCGATTGTGGAGGAGGAGGTGAAGTCGAAAGGGGCAGCGGACCCTCAACATCTGCAGCAGATAGTGCATTGTTTAATGATACGGAAGCGGCAATATCAATGAGTCTAGATACTACTCCCATGAATCTTCCACAGTTATAATGAACACACACTCAAGAATATGGCACTCAAACGATGTCGACGGGACTGCAGGACAGAGGCCACTTTAGAAGAATTACTATGGCGTCTACTGCATGTAAGATCTTCACCAGACAGCATGCACACCACTTAAAGTGACAGCTAACTGTAGTTGTTTTATGATTACTTTGATTGTTTATACATAGTCGTTGAATGCTGATATTATTTGTTATATTTGTGTTCCTACTTTGTTATTGATACTTTAATGGAGATATTGATTTTGATCTTGTAGAATTTTATATTAAGTTGAGCTTGGAGAGAAATTATGATACTGAAATAATTGTAAATATTACTTTAGATTTTACTCAAATGATAGATACTGAAGTAGCATTTTAAATGGTTGATCTTCACGACAGTATTTATTAATTGTTGTATTTAGGCTTGTGTAATACGGATGTGTTGTATTGCATGGTAGTTTGTAAATTAGATTCCTTAGGTTTAATAATCATCATGCTGCTATATTTTAATTACATTGTTGTGATTATCTAAAACCAGGTTCTCGTCTTTTTTGCGTTCTTTCTGTTTGATTGTGGCCGATTCTTTCTCTTTTGGATTGTGCTGCTGGTTGTTTTGTGTGCGCTGCTTCGTGGTGGCCGCTGCTTTGTATGTTTTTAATTGTTTCTGCCGTTAGTATAGCTATGAGCAACATATATAGATTCTGTCAACGGAACACCTGATCTTTGGTGGCCCATTTTGCGCACTTTAGGGAAATTATCTTTATAAAATATGATATAGTCTCTGTGACTGAAACCTGGCTCTCACATGATGTTGCCGACAGTATGCTGTC
The DNA here is from genome assembly GCA_964006375.1 of Tillus elongatus. Taxonomy (NCBI): domain Eukaryota; kingdom Metazoa; phylum Arthropoda; class Insecta; order Coleoptera; family Cleridae; genus Tillus; species Tillus elongatus. The sequence goes on along the minus strand of OZ023267.1, from coordinate 60,688,014 downwards.
CTTGCAGTGATATTGTCTCTTTCGCGGGCATAGGTTGACGACTGGTGGTGGCGTAGCTTTTTACATCAAGAATCAGCTCAAACTCATAAAATTGAAGGCTTGCCCATTGAAATCACGGAACAACTTTGGATATATCTCATTATAGGGCGTGAAACGTGTACTGTTGGTATGATATATATACCGGCCTCTCAGCCGGCTGCTGAGTTTCTGGGATAATTTGAGACGGTCATAAGCATACTGGCTCCTGAGTTCTCCAACTTAATGTGCCTGGGAGACCTTAACTCTGATGTCTTGGACCATAGTAGTGGATAGGCTGCGGTTCTATTGGGGCGGCAAAGATGCAGACGAGCCCTGAGGGAGAAAAAAATAGTAGTGAATCGTACAGATGGTTGGATAAAGAATGTTTTCCTGTCATATGCTCTTAATCATGTATTACGGGAGCCCGCAAGATACTCCTAGATTAGTGCTACAGCTCTGGACTTTATTGTGTGTTCTGAACATGCATCCTGGGTGGAAGTCGCTGTCTCGGATGCTTCTGCCATCTCGGATCATCTGCTGGTCTCATGTGGGCTTGGCGTTGGGCGGGTGAAGCCGGAACACTTTGTGTACACCTTTCGTGATTTCGGGGGTTTGACCGTTACTTGTTTGCGGCTGACTTGGTAGAGGCTGACTTTGATGGGTTGTACACACCTGGCAGTGTGGCTGACAAAGTGGGTGATTTCAATAAGACTTTGCTTTGGCTTTTCAATTACCACGCTCCTGTAAGGAGTGTCAAAATAACCCGACGTAAAGCATCATGGATTACTCCTACTATTAAAAAAATTATGTCCCTGAAAGACAGGGCTCTATGTCGTTGTAAACGAACTAAGTTGCAGAGTCACTGGGTATATTATAAAGAACTTGGAAATCTGACAAGAGATGCCATAGTTAAGGAAAAAAGGCATATCTAGCTTTTGATGCTAGACGTTCACATAATAATAAAGGGTTTTGGATGGAGTTCAGGAGCATGAACATATGTAAGAATAGTAAGCCTAGCTTGCCTGAATTTTTGAGTGATCTATCTAACATAAATGAACATTTTTGATGTATCGCAGACTGGCCTACAACTAGATGAAAGTATAGTGCAATCATACATTGGATCAACTCCGCCGCATGTTGGATCGTTGGAGATTAAAACGACCAGAAGAAATATATAGCGGGTTAGTGTCTGTAACATCATGGGCTGTTGGTGTTGATTGTATAAGTGTCGTAATGCTTTATATTCGTGTCCCACTATTTTGCCCTATATCTGCTATATCTTCAATTGTCGCACTAGCAACAAAGTTTTTCCAGAAATGTGGAAACAGGCGTTAGTAGTCTCTGTATCTAAAGTCGATAGGCCTGTAGATTATAACTCCTTCCGGCCTATAAGCATTCTTTGTGTCATGGCCAAAGTCTTTGAAAAAATCATTCTCTTCAGATAAAGACTTATCTGCAGGAACATAACGTATACCCACCTACTCAATCAGGCTTTACAGATAGGCATAGAGGTTCCACCGCTTTGCTGAAGGTAAGTGATGATATACTGAATTCTATAGAAAATAAAAAGTCACTGCCTTAATACTTTTAGACTTAAGTAAAGCGTTCGATAGGCTTCAGCATAGGCTGCTGCTTGCAATCTTGCACCATGTTGGCTTTGCTGCGTCTACAATCCAGCTTATTAGTAATTATTTGCAAGATAGGAAGCAGACAGTAAAGGTTGGGAGTGCTATATCCAGTCTAATTGGTCTTCGGAATGGTGTTCCACAGGGATGCGTTCTGGGACCTTTATTGTTTAAGTTATATACATTTGAGTTTCATAAATGGTTGCAATATTGTTCTTGTCACTTCTATGCGGATGACAACAGCGATCTTGTCCGGCTGGTGGGCACTATAAATAAATTTTGTATAAGTGTAAATGACACCAAATCAAAGTTATTACTGTTTGGGAGTAAAATGATTATAGGACGCATAAGCAGACTTGTGGATGTGAGGGTTAACAACACTCGGTTGAAAGTGTTGGATAGTGCAGTCAACTTGGCACTTCTTATGGACAACACGATGAGATATACGGAGCACGTAAACCGGATTATATGAAGAGCTTTTTGCGGCTTGAAGCTAATATATGCTGTTAGACACCTTTTGGATGGGAAAAGTAAAGCAATCCTATGCAAAGCTCTTGTGCTGTCTCATCTAAACATAAATTGAATTATAAATAAAAATGTGGAAAACACATACATATAGATAAGTTGTGCGTGCCTCGCCTTATAGTTTTAAAGAATTTTTGTAAAAAGTATTTGCTTATGAGCATAAATATTTGTATGAACGGGAAAAACTAAACTGGCCTCGAATATGGGTCCAGTGGCCCTCACACATATTCGAGCACCGTTTATTGATTTATATGTTTATATATATATATATATATATATATATATATATATATATATATATATATATATATATATATATATATATATATATATATATATATATATATATATATATATATATAAGGATGTTTAACAAAATTGTATCATCGCAAGCACAAGCAGAGCTTATTTGTGAGATGCATTGTATAACTTTATAATAAATAAATAAATAAAAAAAAATATAAAAAAAATATATTTATATATACATATTGCAGTTGCAAAAAAAACTCTTTATTAAAAGCCGAGCTTTCGGAAAAGTTTATTCCATTCTCAAGGCTACAACATGGAAAGAAAAAAGTTTACAATTTACATAGGAAAAATTAAAAAGTTTAAAATACTTACATATAACGTGAGTTTTACTACAACTAATTATGGAAGAACAAACATGAAAAAAACCTTTTTGTAAATTTATAAAATGTCGAAAAGTGCCAAACTGACATATGAAGCTAACTATTGTGTATGCGAATTTGTTTTTTTTTTTGTTTTTGTCTGTCCATTTTGCAGCCTTGAGAATGGAATAAACTTTTCCGAAAGCTCGGCTTTTAATAACGAGTTTTATTTTGCAACTGGCTGCTTTCCCACAATTTTTTAAGTAAATAACACTATTACCGTCACAAAAACCGAATACTATATATATATATATATATATATATATATATATATATATATATATATATATATATATATATATATATATATATATATATATATATATATATATTAAATTTTCCCTTAGAAAATGTTTGTATGAAAAGTTATTTTGGGTTAAAAGATAGAAAAGGGTAAAAACATTAAATTAAAGAAATTTAAATTTAAATTTTTGTACCGAAAAATCAAATGCGTAATGATAGCGAATGTCTGTAAAAATTTTCCAAATCACGAAAAATAAGAACAAAAAATGTTTCAGAAAAAAACTATTTCCTAAAATAATAAAGTTGGTTTGATAACATTTAGTACACATGTTTCCCTTAATTTGTGGATAGGAAATTAAGTTATTAAATCTTAAAAAATGTATATCTACATACGCTATCATAAGGCACAGGCTGCGTCCAGTTTTTACTACTGTTTATATATAGTTTGTGTATTTATAGATTTGTTGACTAAAGAGAGCAATTTTTTAGTTCATTTTTTTTTTCAATATTGGGCATATGAAGCAACAAACTGCAATGCAAGAACTGCCGCCCGGATGTATAAAGAACGCCATCCTGCTAGGAATCATCTTGGACACGAAAAGTTTATTACTATTTATCGATGACTTATTAACATCGGCACATTTAAAGCTAATATGTACGATACTGTTGTGCCAAAAACGGTTAGAACTGTCATATTTGAAGATAAGTACCTTCAGTAAGTTGCGGACCAACCTTTGATTAGCACTTGGGCAGTTTCACAAGTTATAAATCCTTCCAGTTGGGGAGTGTCACATGAGCGTGACTGCTTTATCAAATTTTCGTGCAACCTAATTTTTGCGTTCGTTTTATGAACGAATGAGGCATGTTTTACACCAGATTTCATCAACATATCATCAATATTATATCATTTTCAAAACAAAAACGGTACGAAAGATGCTATCTTCTCTTAATACCAGGAAAGCATATGGCCTTGACGAGATCCCAGCTATTGTTCTCAAAAAATGCGCAGCAGAACTTGCTCCTGTCCTGACTCGTTTGTTTCAGACATCTTACAATAGAGGCATATTCCCTAGTAACTGTAAAACTGCTCGAGTACAACCCGTCCCCAAGAAAGGATCCAAAGCGCTTCCTAGCAACTACAGGCCTATTTGTCTCCTTTCAGTCGTCTCTAAAGTGATGGAAAAGTATATAAACACCGAATTACTAAAATTTTTTGAAAAATACAGTCTAATCCACGACAGGCAGTATGGATTCTTTCACCGCAGATCAACTGCCGACCTCCTTTCCTTTGCCACCCATTCTTGGAGCAAGTCTATGGAACTACACGGTAAATCCCAGATTGTCGCTCTAGACATATCCAAAGCATTCGACCAGGTCTGGCACGCAGCGCTGCTTAATGAACTTCCGGTCTCTGGCCTACTACCAAAACTCTGTGTCTGGACAGCAAATTTGATCTCCAACCGGAACATTTCTGTTGTCATGGATGGCCATTCCTGTAAACCGTATCCAATTAATGCAGAAGTCCCTCAAGGTTCAGCTTTAGCCACTACTTTGTGTCTTCTCCACATCAATGACCTTCTCTCTAGCACATCCAACCCAGTTTACAGTTATGCGGATGGCAGCACCCTCCACTCAAATATACAATATTCTAAGCCTGTCTCTTTAGCCCAATTAGATGAGGATCGCAGACTCATGGAGGGTTCTGTCTCTGTGGACCTCCAAAAAACATTAGACTGGGGAAGTAGAAATCTTGTACAATTCAACTCCACCAAATCTCACTCTTGCCTTCTATCTCATAAGAGATACACCATCCCTAGACCCATCACAATGAACAACCAAGTTATTCAAAGTAATGAGTCCTTTTCACTTGTTGGCATTTCTGTGGATCGAAATCTCAATTGGCACCAACATGTCACATCAATTGCAGAAGCGGCTGCTAAGAAATTAGGTTTCCTCTTCCGGGCTCGCAAATACTTTTGACCAGCTAATCTTTATACCTTATATACTTCACAAATACGGCCAAACCTCAAATACTGCTCCCACATCTGGAGTGGCGCTGCTGCTTCTACACTCGCCATCCTGGACTCCATTCAAAAGAGAGCTATACGTCTCATCGCTGATCCTATTCTCACCCAAAGGCTTCTATTCTTTGCCCACCGACGTGGCATTGGTGACATTTCTCTCTTTTATAGGTATCTGCATGGGCACTGCTCAGAAGAGCTTTCTTCCATAGTTCCTCCACCTGCTGCTCCCAACAGATCTACAAGGGGAACAGAGCGAATGCACCCTTTTAAGGTCCAAGTTACCAGACATAGAACGTCTTGTCATGCCCGCTCTTTTGTTCCGAGGACTTCCAAATTGTGGAACTCCTTGCCGGCACATGTTTTTCCTTCTCCTCCGAACCTCGAAATCTTCAAGTCCAGAATTAAAAAGTTGCCTCTTTCCTCCTTGTCGACGGTGCGATAGTATTTAGGCTGTGAGCCCTCGTGGTGTGTTGTTGAATAAAAAAATTAAAAAAATCAACAATAAGGATAGCTATGTTTGGGCCGAAGAGAATCCAAATGCGATATTTCCTAAAGGTCATTAGCAACCTTTAGGTCGGTATTGTGAATAATTTTATTGTGACATACCTGCCACTATATCGTTTAACTGAACCTATATACGGGCATATTTTGGAGGAAGTCTTGCCAGAAGTTCTTGAAAATATCCCAACAAACGATCGACAGCAAATGTGGCTACAACTTGGTAGGGCGCCTGCACATTTTCTATACAAGTCAGAGTTTGGATGAACAAACCAGAAAAGATTAGATTTGCAGAGGTAGCCCAGTTCCTGGGCCCCCTATGTCACCGGATTTAACGCCTGTAGAATTTTCCTAGAAGGGCTACTCTCTAATGTCTCTGGCTCACGAAACAATGATGAAGATAGAGCAAGACTTGATGGGACGAATAACTGCTTCATTTAAGGGCTTTCAAAACGGTAATCACATTTTTAGTCAAGTCCGGAGAGACCATGCCCGTCGTTTAAACGGGTGTAATAAAGCTGAAGGACATCATCTTGTTCAACTGTAGGTATAATATATTCAAATATCTTAAATAAAAAGCGTAAAAACCCAATAAGGCATATTTTTGAATAAAACTGTGTGGTAGGGCGGTAGCGCCCTAGGGAGACATTTTCTGACATAGGTTCTTTTACTCAAATATCTTCTTTCATGGCAATGCATAACCCCTAGTTTTATCCTATAGTTCCGAATCACCCTGTATAAACATACGAAAATTGCAATAACTTTGGAAATAGGTTCGCACTCATTTGAAAACAATTTTCTAACATTTGAAAATCGTTACGTCTCTATTAGCGACATTTACTTTAGGAAAATTCACTTAGTAGAAACAAAACAAAAATTATCTATAAGGGTCAGTTGACCCTAATATGGTAAACTTTAATACATAAAACCTTAAAGGAGCTTAGAAGACCATATTTAGTGCGTATAAGAAATTTCAGTAATCTGACTCGCCACAGGTTTTACTACTGGGTTTATGGAGCCAACGTTCTGCTGTAAAGTTTTTTGTAATGTTAGATGCATGCATCACACTTTCTGTGTGAGAAAATAAGGACCCAGAGAGATATCTGCAGGAGATTTCCAACAATAATTGTAAAGAGCGATATAATGTCTGCGTTAACGTCGTATTGAAAGCCTTGAACGTCGAATTTTGCAGTAAAACCTGAGATTCAGCGATCGGATCCGCGGGGCGTGGGATGATCAGGCCAGGTGCGAGCGGTCGCATCCGCCCTTTCGTATGTGAATAGAACTATTGGCAGTTCATAAATAATGTAATCACAAAGTGCTATTACATTACCGACACTCCTCGTTCGGTACTAATCTGCACCAATAAATTGCAAACTCATCTGCTTCCACTGTACTCTTGATTTTCCATTTTTATCTGTTCATGGCTGAAGTAAATTAATTATTTAAGATTCGATGCCTCTAACTCTTCAGCGGAAACAGTTGCATATTTTTAATACAATTTCTACGTTGACAGAAGTTTAGTCCAACTTTTTCTTTAGTGGTTATTAGTGAATTTTCGTAGAAAAAATTCACTAATAAGGAGATCCCGACTTTTGAATTTTGAAAATTTTTTTGCAAATGAGCGTGAACTAGGACCCCTAGAACCCATATCCGAGTCAGTTTCAATTTTTATATGTTTATATGTTTATATATATATATATATATATATATATATATATATATATATATATATATATATATATATATATATATATATATATATACATATATATATATATATATATATATATATATATATATATATATATATATATATATATATATATATATATATATATAATATGTTCATTTTCATGAGGTAAAGGAAGTATGTAAGGACACTCTAAGGCCTCAATCTGCCTACTTCTTAGAGCGGTGGACAAAGGTGGGTTGGTTTCAAGAGGTAAAGGAAATATGTAAGGACACTCTAAGGCCTCAATCTGCCTACTCCTTAAAGCGGTGGACAAAGGTGGGTTGGGTTAGTTTCAAGAGGTAAAGGAAATATATAAGGACACTCTAAGACCTCAATCTGCCTACTCCTTAGAGCGGTGGACAAAGGTGGGTTGGGTTGTTGTAGCTCGATTACGGGGCCTCAATCTGACTACTCCCCAAATCACAAAGTGCTATTACATTGCCGACACTCCTCGTTCGGTACCAATCTGCACCAATAAATTGCAAACTCATCTGCTTCCACTGTACTCTTGATTTTCCATTTTTATCTGTTCATGGCTGAAGTAAATTAACTATTTAAGATTCGATGCCGCTAACTCTTCAGCGGAAACAGTTGCATATTTTTAATACAATTTCTACGTTGACAGAAGTTTAGTCCAACTTTTTGCTTTAGTAGTTATTAGTGAATTTTCGTAGAAAAAATTCACTAATGGGGAGATCCCGACTTTTGAATTTTGAAAATTTTTTTGCAAATGAGCGTGAACTAGGACCCCTAGAACCCATATCCGAGTCAGTTTCAATTTTTATATGTTTATATGTTTATATATATATATATATATATATATATATATATATATATATATATATATATATATATATATATATATATATATATATATATATATATATATGTTCATTTTCATGAGGTAAAGGAAGTATGTAAGGACACTCTAAGGCCTCAATCTGCCTACTCCTTAGAGCGGTGGACAAAGGTGGGTTGGGTTGTTGTAGCTCGATTACGGGGCCTCAATCTGCCTACTCCCCAAATCTCGACAGAGCTTGTCTGTGAGGTCTCAGTGTGTTCAACCCTAGGCCTCAGAGAGATCTGGCAATTCGTTGCAAGTCTCGTCTTATATATGTCATTCCGTCTACCTGTTTCGTTGTCAGTTAAAGTAGTAGGGTCAAGGTCAATTAAGTGGGGGGCTTTGGTCACGGTACTTAGAGGATGAGGAGGATTAAGAGGGTCACCGGCAATTGTTAAGACAGATAATGGGGAAATAAAATTGTCTGTGGAATTTATGTTCTGTTTGTGTGTTTGTAATAAAGATATAATAGGTTTCCAAGTGGTCGGAAGGCGAGGACCATCATCTCTCTTATTTAAACAATCGGGACGTTTTTCAATGTCGATTGCTTCGCGGATGATTCTCGTTTTGAAGTTGTAAACCTGTGCTATTGTTTTGGCATTATCGAAGTCTATTTTGTGTCCTGTATGAATATGATGAATGGCCAGCGCCGATGAGGGGTCGGATTTTCTAACTTCGAGACCCAAGCCCTTAATTCATCCCAACGAAAACCAACCTGTTGGTTAAGATACGTTGACGACATTTTCGCTGTCTGGCCACACGGCAAAGAATCTCAGGTAGTTCACTTATTATACAGGAAAATATGATGGAAAAATATCGTATTATAAAAGAACATTTTCCTTTACCTGCGAAAGACAACACAAATCACACATGAATGGCCAGCGCCGATGAGGGGAGGGATTTTATAACTGCGAGGGTGCGTTCATATATTCTATTGTGGAAGCGTCTATTTGTTTGTCCTACATAAGTTCGGGAACACAATATTTCCCACGATACCTTAGCTCTTCTAGAACACTGAACATCTAACACTTATTTCCTTTTTCAAAACAAATTCTACAAACAAGTTCGAGGTGCTCCAATGGGTTCACCACTCTCTCCTGCATTGGCTACCATTTTCATGGAAAACTTCGAGGCACAAGCCCTCAATTTATCCCAACTTAAACCAACCTGTTGGTTAAGATACGTTGACGACATTTTCGCTGTCTGGTCAAACGGTAAAGTATCGCTAGACGAATTCCTTTCTTACCTAAATAACACCAACCCCCAAATCCAGTTCACCATGGAAATAGAAAATAATTTTTCTTTGCCGAATCTCACCATCACCCATCGCAACTAAATTCCGTGGTTCGAACACTAGTAACACGATCCCTTAGACTAACGGACAACAACAACAACAGAATTCAACTTTTTAGACATTGCTAGAAAACGGATACGACAACAATCACATACTACGAAACATTAGAAATACACAACAACAATCCACTACACCACAACAAGAACAAACACAGTCCACACAACAACACACAGCGTTTTTGCCATACATTAAAGGTGTCACCGACAAAACCAGCCGAATTTTTAGAACCCATAATATCAAAACCGTATTAACAACAGAACAGAATCCGACCCCTCATCGGCGCTGGCCATTCATCATATTCATACAGGACACAAAATAGACTTCGATAATGCCAAAACAATAGCACCGGATTACAACTTCGAAACGAGAATTTACCGCGAAGCAATCGAGATTGAAAAACGCCCCGATTGTTTAAATAAGAGAGATGATGGTCTTCGCCTTCCGACCGCTTGTAAACCTATTATATCTTCATTACAAACACACCAACAGAAAATGAATTCCACAGACAATTTTATTTCCCCATTATCTGTCTCAACAAATGCCGGTGACCCTCTTAATCTTTCTTATCCTCTAAGTACCGTGACCAAAGCCCCCCACTTAATTGACCTTGACCTACTACTTTCACTCACAACGAAGCACGTAGACGGAACGACATATATAAGACGAGACTTGCAACGAACTGCCAGATCTCGCTGAAGCCTAGGGTTGAACACACTCAGACCTCACAGACGATCCCCGGCAAGATTTGTGGAGTAGGCAGATTCAGGCCCCGTAATCGAGCTAAAACAACCCAACCCACCTTTGTCCACCGCTCTAAGGAGTAGGCAGATTGAGGCCTTAGAGTGTCCTTACATATTTCCTTTACCTCTTGAAACCAGCCAAACCCACATTTGTCCACCGCTCTAAGGAGTCGGCAGATTGAGGCCTTAGAGTGTCCTTACATATTTCCTTTACCTCTTGAAACCAACCCAACCCACCATTATCCACCACTCTAAGGATTCGGCAGATTGAGGCCTTAGAGTGTTCTTACATACTTCCTTTACCTCTTGAAAATGGCTCCATAAAAGGAACCGAAACGTCGAGTTTTTATAAATTCTGGACGCGGTTCAATCCGAGGACCAAGTATGTCTTCCAGAAATTCTAGAAATTTCCACGTTGTTCCACCAATATTCTGGAAAATATTTCCAATAGCATCTTAAAAATCTCACTTCTTACACCAGTTCTTCGGGCTTCCAGATTTGTTGACTAACAGAACACAGCTTTTCAAACTACTAGTTTATTATAATCAACTATTTTACAACACCACCATCAACTAAAATATTTCTCTCTATTACTAAATGTCTATACTTTATTCTCGCGTCTATGAATTCACACTGATTCGCTTAATACTCTATGATTACTTATTCTGCGCCAACATTAACTCAATACTGAACTAACTCTCTATGTGCGCCACGCCTATTTATACTGTCCATAGATACTCTAGACCTTCAACACTATTCTACACCTGCCATTTCTGGTCCCTTCTAGAAGTATAATTCCCAATGACATTACATGGAGTAGACGATATCCGGCTGGATGAAAGTGTTACCACCGGCGTATCGTCTGGGGTTGCTATATATATATATATATATAATATATATATATATATATATATATATATATATATATATATATATATATATATGCATCACACCGATAACTCAAAAAATAATGGGCCCAATTTGATAAAATTTGGCGCATACCTTCCTTTTGTAAATTTCTTGGATAAGTTCGTTAGTCAGAAAAATCGGACGAGGTTTTCCGGAAAAATTGTGAGTTATCTTTCGAAATTTTTTCTCTCAGAAAATTAAAAAGCCTTGATAACGTACTTTGGTAGGTAGGTTTACAATATAAAAGGTAAACTATATACCAAAATTTAGATTTCTATGTTTCAAGAAAAGGAAGTTATAATAAAATATTGTGTGCCAGATCATTTCTATGAAAATTCACTACCATAACGCACTTGCTGCGTCCAGACTTTTTTCCTAATTATATTTGATTACACTATATATATATATATATATATATATATATATATATATATATATATATATATATATGTATATATATATATATATATATATATATATATATATATATATATATATATATATATGATACCGATTACTAAAAAAAATTGGCTGATTTTTAAATTTGGTAAATACCTTCCTCTTGTAATTGGCTCGGGACAGGTTCGTTAGCTACAGAAATCAAACCAGTTTTTCCGGCAAAATTTTAGGTTTTCTTTCGGAAAATGTTTATATCTTCGAAAATAACAAAGGGGAACTACATTTAGCACTCAAGTTTACACTATCACACTTAACCTACACACCAACATTCAGATCTCTAAGTTAAAAATAAACAAATTTGAGTGCCACAGAGGACCAGAGAAACGCACAAAATCAAAATTATTTATGTGAATAACAAAATTGATTGTATATTACAGATAATGATGTAGGCCTTTTGATGCAAAAAAGTCGATAAATGCCAGAGAAATTACTTTGTGTTATAACGTCAAAGTCGCGATTTGTTTTTAAATACCTCCTGCTACGTACCAAAGAAGATAATAATTTTTGAATAAAATACTGTGGTCCAAAGCAAGTCAAATAAAGCGTATCTTAAAAAACACTGTCATTTTTAAGCTGATGAGAATTCTAATTTGGCAACCAACCACTCGGAATGCCTCTTTATTTCAAAATTTAAATATGAAAAAGTTCCCTTTAAGCTCGATCCACATGCGTCAAATTATACTGCAGTATAATGGTCTAAAGCACATTTCTGAATTATGAGTAAAAAAATTGTAGACCAACATGCAAAAAAGGCAGCCCAAACTGACCAACTGACTGGATACCTTTGCTCAGTAAAAGACTTTGTAACAGTAGGAACAGAACGTGCTTATCAGTTGTAACCATATGCGAAAGAAGTAAAAAGCAAGTTCTACAGAAATATCGAACCGGAATTGCCAAAAAAACCTTGGTTTATCAATTGCTTCTATAAAAAATGTTTTGTACCAAAAATATGTAGACTAAGATCCTACCATATACAGACTTGGAGACTACTTATCTGGCTTCACTGTTGGATTAGATGTTCTCGGATGTTGTTCAACGTTTCTGTGACTAGTTTCGCTGCTTGACAGCATTTTCAGACAAATTAAAATTGAATTAGTACGAAATCATGACAACTACAAATAAAGATCTGTTGCTATGTTATGATATGATGTTTGATCAAAAAATTCATCAAAATTAAAATAAATTGCGAATACTTATATCTTGGCAGGTGGGTAAATAGCTTGTGAAAGTTAGTTGGCCAAGAAAATGGGACCAGTTTTTTCGGGAACATTTTAAGTCTATTTTCGGAAAATGTTCGTACTTTCTTAAACAAGAAAGTTATTTGATGGAATATGGTACATTGTCTTCCTATAGGTTATGCTGGTAATCCAATTTGATGCGCGCTTTCATTAAAAAGTCTGGAAGCAGCAAGTGCGTTTTGGTAATGAATTTTCATAGAAATGGTCTGGCACCAAATATTTTTTCTTGTAGCATAAAAATCTAAATTTTGGGTGTAGTGTACTTTTTATTTCATATATTTTATAAGCCTACCTACCAAATTTGGTTACTGTAGCTTTTTTATTTAGATTTATTTATTAAATGAAATTATATATATATATATATATATATATATATATATATATATATATATATATATATATATATATATATATATATATATATATATATATATGTCAAAATTTATGATCTGGAGCATTCTGGTTTCTTTTTGAGAAAATTTGATTACAATTAACATCAATATGTAAATAAAATAAAATATTAATCTTCCTGGCTACTGTGGAAACGTTAGTGGGATCGTAGCAGCAGAAGAAGCAAAATTAGGAACAAAATCAAAAATCACAGTCATTATAATAGTTTTGACATAACCAGTTTAGGAGGACGTTAACGAAAATTGTATCAATACATCCACAGGCATGGGTTTTTCAATAGCGACATAACAACTTTGTATTGTAATACCAACGCAACCTTAAACTTTTTTCAGGATATGTCAATGTCAAAACGTCATTAAAAGTCTACATTTTCATTATGGTGAAGTTCACGAACGAGCAGTTTTTGTAACATGTTAAAAATTACTGCCGAAAGTCTGAGTCGGTGATCGCAACTTTAAAAGCGCTTACTCCTTATTTTCGGTCGTAATAATCGTTCCCACTAGACAGGCTGTGCATGCTATAGTGGAAAAAATCAAGTCCAATTATGTACTATTGTATGTTCCTGTGCCAGTGAGATAACGTACTTGTCGATGTACCGAAAATAACGCAGCTGTGAGTGCTTTAGTTCAAAATGATCCAAATCAATCGATTCCACCCCGTTCACAGGAATTGGGAACCTCTCAAACCACATTGTGGTAAATTTTGAGTTAAGATCTTGACCTACATCCTTACAAGATACAAGTAACTTGAAAATTAAAGCCTCTTGATCATTTGAAGTGTCTAAACTTATCCGATTGGGCTCTGCAAGAATTTGAAGAAAATCCTGAATTTCATCGAAGACTCATATTCAGTGATGAAGCTCATTTTTGGCTTCATCAAGAAACAAAATATGCATTATTGGATAGCAAAAAAACCTCAGGTGCTTGAAGAGACTCCATTGCATCCAAAAAAGTGACCGTGTGGTTCGGATTTCATGTCGGAGGTGTGATTAGGCCATATTTTTTCGTCGATGATAATGAGTGCCATGTTGCGGTCAATGCAGTTCGCTATCATATATATATATATATATATATATATATATATATATATATATATATATATATATATATATATATATATATATATAGGGTGGCGCATTGAAAACGAAACAGACCGATTTGCGTCCAGAGAATTTTTTTTTTTTAGAAACACGGAAACACGTCAATTTTAATATTGAGGGGGACATGTTTTGACATAAAACTCAACTTTGTCACATCAACTTCTTAAGGATGCTGATAACAACCCTTATATTTTAAATAGGGAACATGAGTCGAGTGTTACATCATTTGAAAGCTATTTCTATTCTGAATTCAGCACACAAATTTTTTGGAAGTTTTATCAACCAGTTTAAAAATTATTCATAGTTGAAGATGCAAAAACGCATTTCACTCATCCCGATAAGAAATGTGCTGATAGTCAATGTTTTGTTGGTTTGTAAACAAAAAATTGACAATCAGAACATTTCTTATCGGAATGGGAGAAATGCGGTTTATTATTTCAGTTTATCCGTCGGTTTGATACTTGATAGTACTACCGAAAATTAATTTCACAATGGTGTATTCTGTAGAAGAAAGAGTTGTAATAATTACTCTTCTTTTCAAAAACGATGACTGTGCCAACCGTACCGCAAATTTGTTTAATGAACGACATCCGAACAGAACATGTTAACAGAAAATACATTTTGGAGTTAGTTGCAAAGTTTTGACAAAGTGGTTCAGTAGACAACAAAAAACGGGATCCTGAACGTGAATTTCCGGTTAGAAATGAGACTACTGAGATTGAAGTTTTAGGACAAATTGCTGCAGACCCAACTTTAAGCACGAGAAAATTGGCCACTGTTTCAAACATCAAAAGAAGAACTCTTCAGCGAATATTGAAGCATCATAAATTTCACCCGTATAAAAATTAATCTTGTACAACAACTGAATGAAGATGATTTTGATCGGCGACTGGAGGTTTGTCAAGTTATGACTGCACGAATAGCTGATAACGGGAAATTTCTGTTCAATATCTGTTTTTCAGACGAGTATACGTTTTTATTAAACTCTACAGTCAATCATCATAATTGTCGTTATTGGGCAGATAATAATCCAAGAAAATTTCACGAAGTCTACACTCAAACTCTACAAAAATTAAATGTCTGGACTGGCATTTTGGAGACCGTTTATTCGGACCAATTTTTCTTGATGGAAATTTGAGTGGCGAAACGTATTTGGAGTTACTAGATGATATCGTTTACCCTCTACTAATTGACATTGTTGAAAATGATGATCGCGATCAAGAAAATCAATTAGTCTTTCAACAAGATGGAGCTCGTCCGCATTTTTCACAACGTGTTAGGGAGTTTTTAAACAGAGAGTTTCCAGAGCAATGGATTGGGCGTAGAGGTGCTATTGAGTGGCGTCCTAGATCACCGGATTTAACTCCTTTAGACTTCTTTCTATGTGGCCATTTAAAGAGTAGAATTTTCGCAACAGAACCGGAGTCTCTGGAAGAATTACGACGACGCATTGTTGAAGAATTCCGTCCAATAACTCCCACAAATGCTCCAAAATGTCAGAGCTCGTTTTGAACAAAATTTGTACTTTTGTATGGAAGCTGGTGGTCAACAATTTGAACACTTACTTAACTAAATAAACATTTTTGAACGTTTGGTTTTGTTTTTTAGTTTTTTTTTAACGAAAAATTGACTAATTAGTGAATGTCTTATCACAATGAATAAAATACGTTCTTGTAACTCAAACTGTGAATAATTTTTAAACGAGTTGATAAAACTTCCAAAAAAAAATAGTGTGCTAAATTCAGAAAAGAAAGGGCTTTCAAATGGTGCAACATTCGACCCATGTTCCCTATTTAAAATATAAGGGTTGTTATCACCACGCTTAAGGGGTTGATGTGACAAAGTTGAGTTTTAAACATGTCCCCCTCAATATTAAAATTGACGTGTTTCAGCGTTTCTTAAAAAAACAATTCTCTGGACGCAAATCGGTCTGTTTCGTTTTCAATGCGCCACCCTGTATATAAATTGAATCTGACCCCGGATATGGGTTCTAGCGGCCCTAGTTCGCGTTAATTTGAGAAATTTTCATATTTTTTACGAAAATTAATTAAAAAGACATATTTGCTATTGGAAACATTTTTATGAAAATTCATAACGCACTTGCAGCGTCCAGACTTTTATATTTTGCCTTTTTCAAATTGAATTTTATATTTATTGCAGTTTTAGTTTTTAGTACAATTATGCAATTGGGACCTTCAACTGTCAATATCACATAAACGGTTACATTTAGGTATATGGGTGGATCCGGATTCATATGGAAAATTTGAAAAAAAGAATTTGGAAATGCACAAATATATAAAAATCGGTCAGACCGTTTCCAAGAATAAACATTACCTCACATTTAATTGGACAACCTGTATCTTTATCTATAGATAAAACTCTGGACGCAGCAAGTGCGTTATGGTAGTGAATTTTCATAAAAATGTTTTTAATTGCAAATATGTGTGTTTCCTTTTTAAGATAGCAGGCATCAATTTTGGTTACCAGTATAACCTATATAGTAAAAACAATGTGCCATGTTTCATAAAAATAAGTTTATTGTGTGAAAATGTACAAAAATGTCCAAAAGTAAACTTAAAGTGTTCCCGGAAAAACTCGTTTCTTGGTCAACCTTATAGGTTAATAGCAAATTGAGCTATTCAAATTTGCAGCATTTAATCAAAATTCGCTACCATAACGCACTTGCTGCATCTCGAATTTCTTTTCTTACAAACATGCATCGCTGAAAAATTCAAAAATGCAATAACATAAGGCGTGTTTGATTAAAACAAAAAGAAAATTTGTATCACCAACGACTTATGGGCCATCCTGTGATTGTAGAAATATTTTTTTTAAGATGTAGCTCAAGACACCCTATGATTAATATATACAAATTTTCTTCATATCTTGTATAATAACGGATATATTGAGCTTTATTGATTTTTTACGAAAATTCGACAAAAATTATATACCATTAAACGATAAACTCTATAGCTAAGGCTACTGACAAGCATCAGAGAAAGGGTCTATTTGAAATGAATTTTCTGGAAACATTTTAGTAAAATGAAGGACAATGACGGTTGAAACTAAGACTTCAGAGTTTGTAAAAGATCCTTCTTGAGACATTTGATTTCCATATCCCGTATTAGATTCAAGTTCTTTGCCTAAATGTTGCCGATTTTGACGTTTTAAATCGCAACTTTGACGTTTTGAGGAAAACCCCAATTTATTTTTCTTTAAATGCCTATAACTTTTTTGTCTTTTGACCTACATAGCTAAATTTTGGTAGGTGGCTTACGTATAAGGATATTAACTAGCGTACCAAATTTGGTTGCCCTTACTTTGTTAATTCCGGAGATATAAATTTTTTTCGAAAGAAAACACAAAATTTTCCGGGAAAACCTGGGCAGATTTTCCTGGCTAACGAACTTATCCAAGCCATTTGCAAAAGGAATTTTTTCACCAAATTTAGTCAAAATCGGCCCATTATTTTTTGAGTTATCGGTGTGATACATATATATATATATATATATATATATATATATATATATATATATATATATATATATATATATATATATATATATATATATATATATATATATATATATATATATATATATATATATATATATATATATATATTATATATATATATATATATATATATATATATATATATTATATATATATATATATATATATATATATAATATATATATATATATATATATATATATTATATATATATATATATATATATATATATATATTATATATATATATATATATATATATATATATATATATATATATATATATATATATATATATGTATCACACCGATAACTCAAAAAATAATGGGCCGATTTTGACTAAATTTGGTGAAAAAATTCCTTTTGCAAATGGCTTGGATAAGTTCGTTATCCAGGAAAATCTGCCCAGGTTTTCCCGGAAAATTTTGTGTTTTCTTTCGAAAAAAATTTATATCTCCGGAATTAACAAAGTAAGGGCAACCAAATTTGGTACGCTAGTTAATATCCTTATACGTAAGCCACCTACCAAAATTTAGCTATGTAGGTCAAAAGACAAAAAAGTTATAGGCATTTAAAGAAAAATAAATTGGGGTTTTCCTCAAAACGTCAAAGTTGCGATTTAAAACGTCAAAATCGGCAACATTTAGGCAAAGAACTTGAATCTAATACGGGATATGGAAATCAAATGTCTCAAGAAGGATCTTTTACAAACTCTGAAGTCTTAGTTTCAACCGTCATTGTCCTTCATTTTACTAAAATGTTTCCAGAAAATTCATTTCAAATAGACCCTTTCTCTGATGCTTGTCAGTAGCCTTAGCTATAGAGTTTATCGTTTAATGGTATATAATTTTTGTCGAATTTTCGTAAAAAATCAATAAAGCTCAATATATCCGTTATTATACAAGATATGAAGAAAATTTGTATATATTAATCATAGGGTGTCTTGAGCTACATCTTAAAAAAATATTTCTACAATCACAGGATGGCCCATAAGTCGTTGGTGATACAAATTTTCTTTTTGTTTTAATCAAACACGCCTTATGTTATTGCATTTTTGAATTTTTCAGCGATGCATGTTTGTAAGAAAAGAAATTCGAGATGCAGCAAGTGCGTTATGGTAGCGAATTTTGATTAAATGCTTCAAATTTGAATAGCTCAATTTGCTATTAACCTATAAGGTTGACCAAGAAACGAGTTTTTCCGGGAACACTTTAAGTTTACTTTTGGACATTTTTGTACATTTTCACACAATAAACTTATTTTTATGAAACATGGCACATTGTTTTTACTATATAGGTTATACTGGTAACCAAAATTGATGCCTGCTATCTTAAAAAGGAAACACACATATTTGCAATTAAAAACATTTTTATGAAAATTCACTACCATAACGCACTTGCTGCGTCCAGAGTTTTATCTATAGATAAAGATACAGGTTGTCCAATTAAATGTGAGGTAATGTTTATTCTTGGAAACGGTCTGACCGATTTTTATATATTTGTGCATTTCCAAATTCTTTTTTCAAATTTTCCATATGAATCCGGATCCACCCATATACCTAAATGTAACCGTTTATGTGATATTGACAGTTGAAGGTCCCAATTGCATAATTGTACTAAAAACTAAAACTGCAATAAATATAAAATTCAATTTGAAAAAGGCAAAATATAAAAGTCTGGACGCTGCAAGTGCGTTATGAATTTTCATAAAAATGTTTCCAATAGCAAATATGTCTTTTTAATTAATTTTCGTAAAAAATATGAAAATTTCTCAAATTAACGCGAACTAGGGCCGCTAGAACCCATATCCGGGGTCAGATTCAATTTATATACAGGGTGGCGCATTGAAAACGAAACAGACCGATTTGCGTCCAGAGAATTGTTTTTTTAAGAAACGCTGAAACACGTCAATTTTAATATTGAGGGGGACATGTTTAAAACTCAACTTTGTCACATCAACCCCTTAAGCGTGGTGATAACAACCCTTATATTTTAAATAGGGAACATGGGTCGAATGTTGCACCATTTGAAAGCCCTTTCTTTTCTGAATTCAGCACACTATTTTTTTTTGGAAGTTTTATCAACTCGTTTAAAAATTATTCACAGTTTGAGTTACAAGAACGTATTTTATTCATTGTGATAAGACATTCACTAATTAGTCAATTTTTCGTTAAAAAAAAACTAAAAAACAAAACCAAACGTTCAAAAATGTTTATTTAGTTAAGTAAGTGTTCAAATTGTTGACCACCAGCTTCCATACAAAAGTACAAATTTTGTTCAAAACGAGCTCTGACATTTTGGAGCATTTGTGGAGTTATTGGACGGAATTCTTCAACAATGCGTCGTCGTAATTCTTCCAGAGACTCCGGTTCTGTTGCGAAAATTCTACTCTTTAAATGGCCACATAGAAAGAAGTCTAAAGGAGTTAAATCCGGTGATCTAGGACGCCACTCAATAGCACCTCTACGCCCAATCCATTGCTCTGGAAACTCTCTGTTTAAAAACTCCCTAACACGTTGTGAAAAATGCGGACGAGCTCCATCTTGTTGAAAGACTAATTGATTTTCTTGATCGCGATCATCATTTTCAACAATGTCAATTAGTAGAGGGTAAACGATATCATCTAGTAACTCCAAATACGTTGCGCCACTCAAATTTCCATCAAGAAAAATTGGTCCGAATAAACGGTCTCCAAAATGCCAGTCCAGACATTTAATTTTTGTAGAGTTTGAGTGTAGACTTCGTGAAATTTTCTTGGATTATTATCTGCCCAATAACGACAATTATGATGATTGACTGTAGAGTTTAATAAAAACGTATACTCGTCTGAAAAACAGATATTGAACA
The DNA here is from genome assembly GCA_964006375.1 of Tillus elongatus. Taxonomy (NCBI): domain Eukaryota; kingdom Metazoa; phylum Arthropoda; class Insecta; order Coleoptera; family Cleridae; genus Tillus; species Tillus elongatus. Next base: position 60,667,266 of record OZ023267.1, on the reverse strand, counting down.
GAAATTTCCCGTTATCAGCTATTCGTGCAGTCATAACTTGACAAACCTCCAGTCGCCGATCAAAATCATCTTCATTCAGTTGTTGTACAAGATTAATTTTATACGGGTGAAATTTATGATGCTTCAATATTCGCTGAAGAGTTCTTCTTTTGATGTTTGAAACAGTGGCCAATTTTCTCGTGCTTAAAGTTGGGTCTGCAGCAATTTGTCCTAAAACTTCAATCTCAGTAGTCTCATTTCTAACCGGAAATTCACGTTCAGGATCCCGTTTTTTGTTGTCTACTGAACCACTTTGTCAAAACTTTGCAACTAACTCCAAAATGTATTTTCTGTTAACATGTCTGTTCGGATGTCGTTCATTAAACAAATTTGCGGTACGGTTGGCACAGTCATCGTTTTTGAAAAGAAGAGTAATTATTACAACTCTTTCTTCTACAGAATACACCATTGTGAAATTAATTTTCGGTAGTACTATCAAGTATCAAACCGACGGATAAACTGAAATAATAAACCGCATTTCTCCCATTCCGATAAGAAATGTTCTGATTGTCAATTTTTTGTTTACAAACCAACAAAACATTGACTATCAGCACATTTCTTATCGGGATGAGTGAAATGCGTTTTTGCATCTTCAACTATGAATAATTTTTAAACTGGTTGATAAAACTTCCAAAAAATTTGTGTGCTGAATTCAGAATAGAAATAGCTTTCAAATGATGTAACACTCGACTCATGTTCCCTATTTAAAATATAAGGGTTGTTATCAGCATCCTTAAGAAGTTGATGTGACAAAGTTGAGTTTTATGTCAAAACATGTCCCCCTCAATATTAAAATTGACGTGTTATATATAAATATATATATATATATATATATATATATATATATATATATATATATATATATATATATATATATATATATATATATATATATATATATATATATATATATATATATATATATATATATATATATATATATATATATATATATAAACATATAAAAATTGGAACGGACCCCGGATATGTGTTCTAGGGGGCCTAGCTCGCGGTCATTTGAAGAAATTTTTTCAAAATTCAAAAGTCGGGATCTCCTCATTAGTGAATTTTTTTTAAGAAAATTCACTAAAAGAGTAAAAAATTGTCTGGGTTCAATCAGTCATGTTAGGAGTTACGATTAAGGTATTTATATAAAATCATAAATACTCTTTTTATGCTGTTAACTTTTCAGCACTATTGGAAAATACGAACCTAATCCTGGCTTGATGATATAGACGCAAAAGTTTTCTTTGTTTTACTGGACAAAATGTGAGGCGTACAGCACATTATTCTCCCAGCTGACAAAGGAGAAGCAGCGGTCGTTAATCGCTTGGTTGAACTTCGATCACTGCATCTATTGGAAATTAAAGGTAAGGCGAACGATAATTCAAAGTCATGCCATTTCTGAAAAAAGAAGCTACAATAAGAAAAGTAATCGGAGGGTGTCGAAGACTAACTCGCTTTTAATTTAACAGCAGCGAGCAATGTAATTTAGCCGATAGACTGGGAGCTATCGACCATTTATCTATTGGGTAGCTTCCTATAATCGGCTTGTGCAAAACCCATCCGTTAGGTCGACGGGACTGGCCTGGGGAGACACGGAGTTACCTTCAGCCTGCAATTGTTTATTACGAATTTAAGAAATCCACGCTATCGCCTCACCGAGATACTTTATTGATTCTAACCCCGGAGCAACCGAGAGCCACTCTGACCTATGACACTCTAGTGTGCCACAATACATAAAAATGTTAAGTTATTGATATCGCTGTGCAGATATAGGGTAGCCCATTGCAAACGAGCTGACAGCCGTTACTACCAGGAAAATATTTTGTCAAAAAAATATCTGAAACACGTCAAGTTTGCAAGTGAGTAGGATAACTTTTACCGCAAAAAAAAGTATAGCCCAACCTTTACCCTCCTAATCGGGGGGGGGTCATCACTAAATCTTTTTCAAATAGGGAAAGGAGTCATGTGCTATTTCGTTGAAAATAACTTTTTATTCCCCATACATTGCTTTTTTTATTTTTAGTGAATTTTCTTAAAAAAAATTCACTAATGAGGAGATCCCGACTTTTGAATTTTGAAAAAATTTCTTCAAATGACCGCGAACTAGGCCCCCTAGAACACATATCCGGGGTCCGTTCCAATTTTTATATGTTTATATATATATATATATTATATATATATATATATATATATATATATATATATATATATATATATATATATATATATTTATATATATATATATATATATATATTTATATATATATATATATATATATATATATATATATATATATATATATATATATATATATATATATATATGTATCACACCGATAACTCAAAAAATAATGGGCCGATTTTGACTAAATTTGGTGAAAAAATTCCTTTTGCAAATGGCTTGGATAAGTTCGTTAGCCAGGAAAATCTGCCCAGGTTTTCCCGGAAAATTTTGTGTTTTCTTTCGAAAAAAATTTATATCTCCGGAATTAACAAAGTAAGGGCAACCAAATTTAGTACGCTAGTTAATATCCTTATAGGTAAGCCACCTACCAAAATTTAGCTATGTAGGTCAAAAGACAAAAAAGTTATAGGCATTTAAAGAAAAATAAATTGGGGTTTTCCTCAAAACGTCAAAGTTGCGATTTAAAACGTCAAAATCGGCAACATTTAGGCAAAGAACTTGAATCTAATACGGGATATGGAAATCAAATGTCTCAAGAAGGATCTTTTACAAACTCTGAAGTCTTAGTTTCAACCGTCATTGTCCTTCATTTTACTAAAATGTTTCCAGAAAATTCATTTCAAATAGACCCTTTCTCTGATGCTTGTCAGTAGCCTTAGCTATAGAGTTTATCGTTTAATGGTATATAATTTTTGTCGAATTTTCGTAAAAAATCAATAAAGCTCAATATATCCGTTATTATACAAGATATGAAGAAAATTTGTAAATATTAATCATAGGGTGTCTTGAGCTACATCTTAAAAAAATATTTCTACAATCACAGGATGGCCCATAAGTCGTTGGTGATACAAATTTTCTTTTTGTTTTAATCAAACACGCCTTATGTTATTGCATTTTTGAATTTTTCAGCGATGCATGTTTGTAAGAAAAGAAATTCGAGATGCAGCAAGTGCGTTATGGTAGCGAATTTTGATTAAATGCTTCAAATTTGAATAGCTCAATTTGCTATTAACCTATAAGGTTGACCAAGAAACGAGTTTTTCCGGGAACACTTTAAGTTTACTTTTGGAAATTTTTGTACATTTTCACACAATAAAGTTATTTTTATGAAACATGGCACATTGTTTTTACTATATAGGTTATACTGGTAACCAAAATTGATGCCTGCTATCTTAAAAAGGAAACACACATATTTGCAATTAAAAACATTTTTATGAAAATTCACTACCATAACGCACTTGCTGCGTCCAGAGTTTTTGTAATTCGGTCTATTCGTCTGGAAGATATGGATTTTTGAAATATCAAAAATGCATTTCTCGAGAAATTCTTAATGCTTGAGTTAGACCTCACTGGCGTCCATTACAAGATAAAAATGTTGCTAAAGGTTTGCATAGATAATAAAAAGTGATTTAAATTAAGGTGCTGCAAAAAATGTTTACCAAAAATTTGAACACAATTTATACCATTGTATGGAAGTTGGTTGTGCTCAATCTGAACATTTATTGGATTAAAGTTTAACTCGTTGGTATGTTGGTTTGTTGGTTTAATAGTATGATTGGTCCTAATTATTTTCAACATTTAATTAAATACTTTGCTAAGTTTTTAAGTGAAACAATTTAGTATTTTAATTTCTCTGGAAATTCATTAGTGATATTTCAAAACTACATATCTTCTAAACGAATATACCGAATTTCAAAAATAAAAAAGCAGGGTACAGGGAATCAAAAGCCCTTTTCATCGAGCAATCGGATGACCCCTATTCTTATTTGTAAAATTTGAGCGATGACACCCCCGCTTAGGAGGGTGCAGTTTGGGTTATACGTTTTGCGTCAAAAGTTGTCCCCCTCACAAGCAAACTTGACGTGTTTCAGATTTTTTCGACAAAATATTTTCCAGGCAGTTATGGCTGCCAGCTAGTTTTCAATGGGCCAGCCTGTATATTAGCCACTAAGTAATAATTAATATTTGCAGTTATCAAAGTATCAAAAACAATTTTCATTAATCCCAACTTAGGCACTACCTGGTAGTTTTTTTAATCACATGATATATATTTATTACCGCAGTTTTACACAGGTGGCCCATCGAAAACTATTCATGCGCGTTGTCAAAATCCGCTTGGGCTTTAAAAAACCATTGGACAGGTCGATTTTGTTTTTTGAGGGAGATACTTTTTGCCGTGCTTATGGGGCTACCATATTGAAATTTGTAAATAGCAAGTGGAGTCGAGTCACACATCGCTGGAAATCATGTACCATTGTCTTATCAAATCTTATACTTACTTGTCGATCATTGAAAACCCTGCAGAGAAAACTAAAAGCCAAATTTGCTATCGACAATCTCGTTCTTCAGACAAAGCGTCAACAAATACGGATTATGTAGAATAAATGTTGTAATAAGTGTGTTTTAGAAAGCCTTAATCATTGTACTTCATTTTACTTAATTTTACTTAAATAGCTCCCGGTTACAGTCACAGTGTCCAACCACTATCTTTTAGTGTTTTAACCAATCACTTTAAATATGGCCAAATAAATAGAAAACAACAAAATGAAATTGATTAATTAATCAACATGGTGTTGATTTACAGTACTAAATTCCACAGTCTTCTTCCATTGTTTTAGTAAAATCATTGTGTGATTAATGCAGCAACGTGTCGAAATAATTGCGTTTATTTTCTAAAATGACCAATACTCAAATATAACGAGATAGTTATTTAATATGCAACACACTGACAAAGTAACTACTTGGACGTATGTTCTAAGCCTAGTAAAAAAGTTACGAAATGCCAGTCCCGTTGCATATAGAAACCGCGTTGCAGCTCGGCCTCTGAGTAATGCGGTTCCAGACGTAGCAGTTTTAGGTCAGATCACGATGGATTCCAAATTAAGCACTAGAATAATAGCAAAGGTTTCAGGCATCAAGCGTACAAGTATACAAACAAAACAAATCCCATCCACACAAACTTAAGCTGCTACAAGAACTTAGACTAGGACGATTTTGACCGCCATCTACATATTTGAAAAACAGAAACTCAACGTGCTATATATAGTCAGACTTTCTTGTACAAAATATGATTTGCTAATAAATGTTCTCTTTTTTATGGTACTGCAGATCGCCTTAATTATCGGTATTGGTCAATTTTCAATCCAAGAATATTCCGCGAATACACACCAAACACCCACAGAAACTGGATGGTTGCGTTTGGCTTTTTATAACCTGTCTCATTGGACTTTCCTTTTTTCGGAAAACTTAGCTCCCGAAATCTACTTAGAATTACTGCAAGACAACATTGGTCCAGTGCTGACAGGTATCAAAGGAAATTACTAAACTTATGACGAAAACTCATTGGTATTCAAGCAAGACGCTGCTCCTCCATATTTTACGCAGCCTCCGCAACAATATCTGGATGAAAGATTTCCAAACAGATGTGTAGGAAATCGTGGCCAAATTGAATAGCCCCAAGGTCACCGGACTTAGCACCTCTGAATTTTTCTAATATGTATATTAAAACACCATAATCTATGCAACTCGTCCCACAAACCTGCAGAATTTACATCAGCGTATTGTTTTTTATTTTATTTCAACAACACACCACGAGGGCTTACAGCCTAAATACTATCGCACCGTGGGTGTCGACAAGGAGGAAAGAGGCAACTTGTTAATTCTGGACTTGAAGGTTTGAAGGTTCGGAGGAGAGGGAAAAACATGTGCCGGCAAGGAATTCCACAACTTGGAAGTCCTCGGGACAAAAGAGCGGGCATAGCCAGATGTTCTATGTCTGGTGACCTGGACAGTAAAAGGGTGTATTCGCTCTGTTCCCCTGGTAGATCTGTTGGGGGCAGCAGGTGGAGGAACTATGGAAGGAAACTCCTCTGAGCAGTGCCCGTGCAGATATATATATATATATATATATATATATATATATATATATATATATATATATATATATATATATATATATATATATATATAAGAGAGAGAGAGAGAGAGGTCACCAACGGAACGTCGGTGGGCAGGGGATGGCAGCTTTTGGGTGAGGGTGGGGTCACCGATGAGACGTATAGCTCTCTTTTGCATAGAGTCCAGGATATCGAGTGTAGAATCGGCAGCAGCACCCAGGTGTGGGAGCAGTATTCGAAGTTTAGTCTTATTTGTGAAGTATATAAGGTATAGAGATTAGCTGGTGAAATGTATTTGCGAGCCCGGAAGAGGAAACCTAATTTCTTAGCAGCCGCTTCTGCAATTGATGTGACATGTTGGTGCCAATTGAGATTTCGATCCACAGAAATGCCAACAAGTGAAAAGGACTAATTACTTTGAATAACTTGGTTGTTTATTGTGATGGGTCTAGGGCTGGTGTATCTCTTATGAGAAAGAAAACAAGACTGTGATTTGGTGGGGTTGAATTGAACCAGATTTTTACTTCCCCAGTCTAATATTTTTTGGAGATCCACGGAGAGAGAACCCTCCATGAGTCTGCGCTCCTCATCTAATTGGGCTAAAGAGACAGGTTTAGAATATTGTATATTTGAGTGGAGGGTGCTGTCGTCCGCGTAACTGTGAACTGGGTTGGATGTGCTACAGAGGAGGTCATTGATGTGGAGAAGAAACAAAGTAGGGGCTTAAGCTGAACCTTGAGGAACTCCTGCATTAATTGTATACAGTTTAGAGGAATAGCCATCCACAACAACAGAAATGCTCCGGTTGGAGAGGAAATTTGCTGTCCACGTTCAGAGTTTTAGTGGTAGGCCATAGGCCGGTAGTTTATTAAGCAGCGCTGCGTGCCAGACCCTGTCTAATGCTTTGGATATGTCTAGAGCGACAATATGGGATTCACCGTGTAGTTCTATAGACTTGTTGTGTGTGTGTGTATGTGTGTGTGTGTGTGTGTGTGTGTGTGTGTATCACACCGATAACTCAAAAAATAATGGGCCGATTTTGATTAAATTTGTTTATATATCCGTTATTATACACGATATTAAAAAAAATTGTATATATTAACTATAGGGTGTCTTGAGCTACATCTTAAAAAATTATTTCTAAAATCACTGGGTGGCCCATAAGTCGTTGGTGGTATAATTATATTTTTCTAATCAAACACGCCTTATGTTATTGCATTTTTGCATTTTCCATCGAAATATAATACATTTTTGTAAGAAAAGAAATTCTAGACGCAGCAAGTGCGTTATGGTAGCATATTTTCATTAAATGCTTCATATTTGAACAGCTCAATTTGCTATTAACCTATACGGTTGACCAAGAAACTAGTTTTTTCGGGAACACTTTAAGTTTACTTTTGGAAATTTTTGTACATTTTGAAACAATAAAGTTATTTTGATTTAACATGGCATATTGTTTCTACTGGTGACCAAATTTGAAGCCTGCTTTTTTAAAAAAACATATTTGCTATTAAAAACATTTTTATGAAAATTCACTATCATAACGCACTTGCTGCGTCCAGAGTTTTATATTTTTCCATCACTTTAGAGACGACTGAAAGAAGATAAATAGGCCTATAGTTGCTAGGAAGTGCTTTGGATCCTTTCTTGGGGACGCGTTGTACTCGAGCAGTTTTCCAGTTACTACGGAATACGCCTCTATTGTAAGATGTCTGAAACAGACGAGTCAGGACAGGAGCAAGTTCTGGTGCGCATTTTTTTAAAACAATTGCTGGGATCTCGTCAAGGCCAGAGGCTTTCCTGGTATTAAGAGAAGAGAGCATCTTTCGTACCTTTTCAATTTTGAAAATGATATCCATCATTTTATGCGCGACATTAGGGACTGTTGGTGGTTGAACATTTGGGGGTCCGTTGAGAGTAGAATTGCCGACGAACAACGAGGCAAAAAGTTCAGCCTTGCCCAGGGCGGTAGAAACAATTTCATCCCCTGAGACAAGAGGTGGGAACGTGCTCTTGCAAAAATTATTCCCAATAGATTTAGCAAGAGTCCAGAAGTTTTGCTGCCGCTGGAGCTTAAGAGGACTTTGTTTTTGATGTGGTTATTAAACGAGATTTTTGCCTCAGAAAGAACGCGGACATAGCGGTTTCTTGCATCGTTAAAGGCTTGACGGAAATACAGTCCGATAACGCCCGAAATGCCTCAGGACATGAGAAAATTACTTTGAACAAAGGTTGTATTTCTGCATGGAGACACGTGGATGCAATTTTCATTGTAGCTGCTAGCCAAGACAATTTTTTTGGCATCATACTTTTCAATAAAACCTTTTTGTTTTCGCAATGTCATTAATTTTATAGGTGATTCTTTTTAACTGTGATTTTGAAGTATTTCGTCAAGGATTTTTAAAACCCAGTCTACGGTTGTATAGAGAATTGGATAGTCTTTCCAATGATATGTAACTCGACCCTACATTCTATTCGAGTTTTTGGGTGGCTCGCTACCCCGTTTAGGTGTATGAAGTAGCGGCTTTGACATTTGCTCAAAATATATTTCTTTTAAAACCAAGATAGACCTGACTGAGTGCTAAGTGAAGATTTGAACCTGTGATGAGCACTAATAAGTACACTTGTAGAACCCAAATCACCACAATACATCTTTTTTTAAACCTGACGATCGTTTCACTAACAAAGTTAGCGTCATCAGAGGATTACAGATTCTAACTACTTACTACTAACATCAACTTTTATACTGAATATTAGGTAAAGAACGATAACGAGAGGGAGACTAAATCGCAGACAAATTTTTGAGTGAATTGTATTATAATGGCCGAACGGGGTTTTTGAACTTCCTTTATCACTTTACCTGACGGGCTTCTGAATGTTCATCTGCATCAAAGACAGAGCACAAACAAAGGAATACAAACCAGTGGCAAGGCTTGGTTTAAGAAACTTTTGTTTTTTATTGCCCTAGAAATGTAAATACTTGCGTACGCATCTAGCTTCGCTGGCTGTCTAACTTTTTTGATAAGTTTCAGATTTTCTTTATCAATATGGTGGATATTATCCTGAATATGTTGTGCCACGCATGAATTGTTTACATTACCGTATCTCAGCTGTTCACGAAATCTAGTCTCAATGGTTCTCTTAGTCTGCCCAACGTATGTAAGATTACAATCTTTAGATAATCATGGATAACCGACATTTCAGTGGCTTTATGTTTATCTCTCGTATAACCTTACAAATTTATTAAATTATTTTTTGTCGAAAAAGGTAACTGCAAATCTGATTTCTTAAAAATGCTCTTCAGACCCCTTGTGATACGTGGTTCAAAAGGTAAGCAAACAAACTTTTTCTCTATGCTATATTTTGTAGTGGCGTTTCATAAAGATAGTGGAACAACTAATTGCAGTACCTTTATAAATGGTAGTCTAGTAGCGGAAGTAAAGAAATTTTGATATTTAGGAAGACGACGGAAGAATGGATTATGAGATACAAAGTAGGATAAATGCAGATACAAAGATCCTGTAGATATGTGCGCTGTAGGTAGGAGCGAATGTGTATACAAAATGGCCAAAGTCGCTGTATATAAAGGCGTATTAATCCCAACTGTGCTATATGGGTGTGAAAGTTGGGTGTATCAGGCAAGGCATGTAAGAATTAGAATGATGTTGGAATGGACTACTTGTGAGAAGTGGCGTGTGGAACAAGAAGGGATACAGTTAAAGATAAATGTGTTATGAACTATTTTAATGTGAAAAAGTCTATTGAAAGTAAGTATGGGAACAAGGTGCTTAGATGGTTTGGGCACATGCACGAATGAATAATGATAGAATGGCAAGTAAAATTCACAGAGAGTAGGCGGATGGCAAAGGAGGCTATGGAAAACCTAGGAAAGCTGTGTCAAAAGTTGTGCGATACATAATTGTAGAAGAAAGGTATCAGCAGTTTTAGTTAAAGGACAGTATGTGTGCGGATATGTATGAGTGTTAAAAACACAAAAAATATGATGTTAGCCCGGAGATGCATGGAGAAATATTGTTAAGAAATAGCATGGGTTTCGTGGTGTGTCTACCATTAAATGGGAATCGCGTAACGTATAGTAGCTGTAGCGGTAGTAGTAGTGTTTGTGTATTTAAAAGTTTATATCTTCTAAAAGTTACATTAAATATAAAAAACTCCTATAGAAAGTCTCTAGTTAAATATTATACGTAAAGAGCAGGTACAACCGCAAAATTGAGCACGGAAAGCTAAACAAGTTTGTTCATTTTGTGTCACATAGACGGGCTTTATGAAAGAGCTGAGCCGTTGAAAACGAGCATTTCCCCGACATCCAGTAGCCACAAGCTATGCATCTTCCAGAACCACAACAGTATTGTTGCTTAATTTATTGATATTTACAGTGTGGTCTACGTTCCCTCTCCAAGAATGTCATCACATTTAACTTGGTTTGTTCTATCCTCTACGCCGAGTGCTAGATATTGCCCTCTTGTGCTCTGGCGTTCACCAAACACCAAATATCTGCGTAATGAATTGCTTTGAGTGAATTTATAGGAGATCTTAAACGACCCTAGGCAACAAAATACTCTCAAACAATGATAGTAAGATCCGTTAAGCAGAGTTTCTACTCTCATACCAATAAATTATAAGCTCTGCTTATTAGATATTCCACTTTCTAATGTATTATAACTTCTTGTATTTGCAAGAATTTAATCCACATTTAATAAAGTAACCTTTGCAGTTAGTAGATGTTGGCATCAAAAAATACTGTTAATAGTAATTATACGTACAGCTCCCACTAAAAATCGCCAGTCATGTGTATACAGGGTTAATCAACGATTGAATGAAATAAGTTTGTTGTTTGTAGGTACATTTTGAAAGTCAGACGTATATATTATATTATATGGTTACTAAGTATGGGCATTTTAAAATTATTTTGGACTGTACAGATTGTGCCAAAAAATCAGTGAAGTAAGAAGTGGGAACACCATGTGTAATATTAGATTTTTTAATTCTACGTGCAAATGTTAAACTTTATTATTTTAGGTTACATGTATGTAAAATTGTTGGTATATGAGTTCATCCGAATTTTATCCAAATTATTTACAGGTATCACTTTATTATTATGTACCTACCAACCTGTAGTTTGCTGGGAAAAATTTATATGTTGATCGAGGCAATACAAAGCTTAAGCGTAAGCTTTGCCTAAAAAATATTTGAGATAGAAGCTACAGGATGTTTAAAATAAATGCTCAATTGAAATTAAAAAACTCTGGACGCAGCAAGTGCGTTATGGTAGTGAATTTTCATAAAAATGTTTTTAATAGCAAATATGTGTTTTTTTTTCAGAAAGCAGGCATCAAATTTGGTTACCAATATAACCTATATAGTAAAAACAATGGGCCATGTTTCATCAAAATAACTTTATTGTTTGAAAACGTACAGAAATTTCCGAAAGTAAACTTAAAATGTAACCGAAAAAATCCGTTTCTTGGTCAACCTTAAAGGTTAATAGCAAATTGAGCTTTTCAAATATGAAGCATTTAATCAAAATTCGATACTATAACGCACTTGCTGCGTCCAGAATTTCTTAACTTACAAACATGCATTATATTTCGATGGAAAATGCAAAAACATAAGGCGTTTTCCACTAAAAAAATATTATTTGTATCATCAACGACTTATGGGCCACCCTGTGATGGTAGCAATAATTTTTTAAGGTGTAGCTCAAGACACCGTATAATTAATGTATACAATATTTTTTCATATCTTGTATAATAACGGAGATATTGAGCTTTATTGATCTTTTACGAAAATTCTACAAAAATTATATACCATTAAACGATAAATTCTATAGCTAAGGCTACTGCCAAGCATCAGAGAAAGGGTCTATTTCAAATGAATTTTCTGGAAATATTCTAGTAAAATAAAGGACGATGACGGTTGAAACTAAGACTTCAGGGTTTGTAAAACATTCTTCTTAAGACACTTTCTTTCCAGAGCCCGTATTAGATTCAAGTTCTTTGCCTAAATGTTGCGAATTTCGACGTTTTAAATTGTCACTTTGACGTTTTGAGGAAACCCCCAATTTATTTTTCTTTAAATGCCCATAACTTTTTTGTCTTTCGACCTACAGAGCTAAATTTTGGTACGCACCTCACCTATAATGACGTAAACCAGCGTACCAAATTTGGTTGCCCTTAATTTGTTAATTCCGGAGATATAATTTTTTTTTGAAGGAAAACCCAAAATTTTCCGGGAAAACCTGGGCCGATTTTCCTGACTAACGAACTTATCCAAGCCATTTGCAAAAGGAAGGTATTCACCAAATTTTATCAAAATCGGCCCATTATTTTTTGAGTTATCGGTGTGATACATATATATATATATATATATATATATATATATATATATATATATATATATATATATATATATATATATATATATATATATATATATATATATATAAATATATATATATATAAACATATAAAAATTGAAACTGACCCCGGATATGTGTTCTGGGGGGCTTAATTAGCGCTCACTTGAAGAAATTTTTTCAAAATTCAAAAGTCGGGATCTCCTCATTAGTGAATTTTTTTTAAGAAAATTCACTAAAAACATAATTTTATTAAATGAATTCTGTTATGTTAAAAAGAATTCAAAATTCCAAAACTTTTTATTTTATGCAATATCTTGTTATTATTCGTAGTACCTAGTCATAAAATGTAAAGATAAGTGTTGCAAAAGGTTTTGATAAATACTAAGTGTAATCAAACACTGGCAAGGATATAAATGGCAACGGTGACACAAAATATAAGTTATAATAAGAACTTGCCATAAAATAAACAAAAATATCATTATATTTATTTTAATTAAATACATAAAGGAAAAGATGTATTTTTAAAATATGTTCAAACAGATGTACTTACTGCTGAGTGCAAGCATTGAATTTTTTTGTTAGTGAATGTTCATTTAAAAAATCCACTAATAGAGAGGTATCGATGGTAAGACTTTCGGAAAATTTCTTCAAATGAGCGCGAATTAGGGCCCCTGGAACCCATATCCAATGTCCGTTTGAATGTTTACATGTTTATATATATATATATATATATATATATATATATATATATATATATATATATATATATATATGCATGAGTGCGTGTGTGTTTGTATCCAACCAACTCAGAAAATGCTTCTCTGATTTGGACCAAATTCGGGAATTACCCTTATTTTGTTAATGGCTTGGATGAGTTCGTTCATCCGTGGCCCGGGAACTAACTAAAAGAATAGGCCCATGGTAACTCGTGCCTGTCGTACGACGCGACTAATCGGAGTCAAGCAGGTGGTAGTGGAATTTACCTTTACGTGATAGTAAAGGATTTTCTCATGCCCGAGGAGGTACCACCCAATACATCAAGGGGCCGGTGAAGTCCCAACGGACGCTTACGGTTCTGGTGTATGAGTCGGTTTCTCTTATAAGCAAAAATGATGATGGCTCCTCATTGTACAAAAGCTTGCGGAGGTAAAATACCCCTCCATTCGGATCTCCGGGAGAGGGGTGTACAGGGGGCGCCAGCATCAAGATTTAACATATACTTCTGGAATATATGTGGCCTAAATTCTAACCTGAACTCCGTCCACCATTTTCTCTAGGTTAATATGCCCCAACTCCTCTTCCTCACCGAAACTCAAATCAGTGCCAAAACAGCCACTAATCACCTTAATTTCCCGGGATGGGAGCTCCTTACTTCCTTTAAATTGCATGGAGGCGTGTGCGCATACGCCTGCAGCAATCTACCCTGCACTAGGCCCCTCAATTTAATAGCTGGAAGAAAAGAGATACTATGGATAAAACTCCCTCTCAGGGCTGCAACTAAATCCATCTGTTGCATTTACCGGTCACCTTCTGACAACAACTTTGTCCAGCTCTTTGACTACTTTTCTGAAAAAACCGACCATCTGATTTCTGAATATCCTTCCTCCGAGGTCACTATTCTTGGTAACTTACTTCAATGTCCACAATAAGCAATGGCTAAGGTCTTCAAAAACCGATCCACAAGAAAGAGCAGTGGAGGCCTTTGCAGTCAGCAATTGTTTAGCCAATATGGTTTAGCAACCTACTTACTTTCCTCGCATCCCAACACACAGCTCAAATCCCTTGCATCTCCTTCTTACTACAAATCCTGAATGCTATAAGGTATCAGTCACCGCCCACCTCGGTCGCTCAGACCACGGCATGGTCCCTGCTTCCTGCGCAATGCAACCCGAGGTCACACAGTCATCATACCCACGTATCGTTTGGCACTACAACTTTTCCTCATTTCCATGGGCGTCTGTCTGCTTCTCCCATCCTGGCTCCTCTGATATCTCACAAAACGTCACCGAAATCATCCAAGCTGGCATGGAATTATTTATTCCACGTACACAGAAAACCTCTTCAGCCACTCAAAAGCCCTGGTTCTCTAAATCCTGCGACAAGGCCAGACTTGAGAAGGTCAAAGCTCACAAAACGCTTCTACACAATCCCAGTCAAGAAAACCGTCAAGCATTTAACGACGCAAGAAACCGCTATGTCCGCATTCTTTCTGAGGCAAAAAAACTCGTTTAATAACCACATCAAACCCTTCTGGACTTTTGCTAAATCTATTGGGAATAATTTCTGCAACAGCACGTTCCCACCTCTTGTCTCAGGGGATAAAATTGTTTCTACCGCCCTGGGCAAGGCTGAACTTTTTGCCTCGTTGTTCGCCGGCAATTCTACTCGCAACACACCTCCAAATGTTCAACGACCAACAGTCCCCAATGTCGCGCATAAAATGACTGATATCATTTTCAAAACAAAAAAGGTACGAAAGATGCTCTCTTCTCTTAATACCAGGAAAGCTTCTAGCCTTGACGAGATCCCAGCAATTGTTCTCAAAAAATGCGCACCAGAACTTGCTCCTGTAATGACTCGTATGTTTCAGACATCTTACAATAGAGGCACACTCCCTAGTAACGGGAAAACTACTGGAGTACAACCTGTCCCCAAGAATGGATCCAAAGCCCTTCCTAGCAACTACAGACCTATTTGTCTCTTTTCAGTCGTCTCTAAAGTGATGGAAAAGTATATAAACACCGAATTACTAAAATTTCTTGAAAAACACAGTCTAATCCACGACAGGCAGTATGGATTCCGTCAGCGCAGATCAACTGCCTACCTCCTTTCTTTTGTCATCCATTCTTGGCACAAGTCTATGGAACTACACGGTGAATCCCAGATTGTAGCTCTAGACATATCCAAAGCATTCGACCAGGTCTGGCATGCAGCGCTGCGTAATAAACTTCCGGCCTATGGCCTACCACCCAAACTCTGTACCTGGACAGCAAACTCTTTAGCCCAATTAGATGAGGATCGCAGACTCATGCAGGGTTCTGTCTCCGTGGATCTCCAAAAAATATTAGACTGGGGAAGTAGAAATCTTGTACAATTCAACCCCACCAAATCTCAGTCTTGAATAGTATTTGTATTTACGTAAATAAGTATAAAATATAAGTACATAATTATAAAGTGTAAGGTTATATACTCACCTGTAAATTATATACTGACTGAAAACCACAACAAAATTAATAAGATAATTAATAAAAACAGGAACACTTTATTTGCAGAAAGATCTCAATCCTCTAACTCTAGTTGTAGTGCATTTTTCATTTAGCATTTGATGTAAAATGACAAAATTTAATTTTGAATTATAACCTCAACTTTCGTCCAAACCCAAACCAAACAACTGCGAAAGGATTTTCGTCATTGTAGCCTACAATTCAAGCGTCCAATACCCCAAGGTGAGTTATTAAATGATCTCGCGTTTATTGTTAAGGAGAGCATTAATGAATAATAATAGGAAAATAGATTCTTCTCGCGAAATAACAGGCACAAACAATGCTCTCTGTATTCAAATAAAAATAATTTTGTTATAGTGTTATAATTCCAATGGGAGTTTGGATGGAAATTTATTGCTATTTTTAACGTTTTTTTAGTAATTCCTGTGCTAGAACCGGTTGTTTTTCTTCCCTTATCTTTTACAGATGTAAATCACGGTTTCTATAATTTATCAATGGGCTGAACATATTAACGGAACATCAATTGGATGTCTAGTGGTCATCTAATAGATGTCTTTTGTATATACCTGGGATATCCAATGAACATCTATTGGATATCTGATGCATATGTACATATATTTGAATAAAGTATATACATCTATAAATTCGAAAGCATTCTGGATTAGATTGTAATGAATAAGAAATGCTGTTCACATTATTCAAGTTTTATTAACATTTTCTTGCTCTAACAATATCTACTGGATGTCCATATGATATCTGTCGTGGTCGTGGACGTAAAACGGATATTATATATATATATATATATATATATATATATATATATATATATATATATATATATATATATATATATATTTATATATATCCAATGGATATACATTAGATGTCCTGTTCCATGTGAGTAATGGGGTAGGGTCGCATGACCTTCGGGTCCACTGAACATAACCCCCACGTTCAATTTATTTTTAAAGAAAATTATAATCTGAAAACTCGCCTACTTCGCGATGGCAGTGCGAAGAGGCACCATCCTGTTACGGCCACACATTCTGACTTTTATCATGACTAAGCTGTTGAAGGAGACCGGGCAAAGTTCGGTCAGGAATTGAAGATAATTACAACCAGTTGGGGAATTATTAGAGAAATACGGTTCAATGATTATGTTGTGAAGGATGCCATACTAAACATTTATAGACCAGTTGTTTGGTTTCTGCATTTGGCGGGTCCAACATAGCTTTTCTAATGCGTCATAGTGCATGTCATGGCGATTAATAATACTATTACTTCTAAACGTAGCGTTGTCAGAAAAAATACCATGAAAAGTGTGGATTAATCTCAAATAGAGCATTCATCCATTGCCAAAAGTTTACACACTATTTGAAGATAGCATTATGTAACTTTTGATAGGTAAAGATGATACTTGTATTTTTTGTTCGCTTTTTTGTGGTTCGATTGGCAGTTGATTGTGACATTCCACGTGATATTGTATCTGACGACTACTAAGTCGCGGATTTTTTCAATATAAAGCAGAATCTCAAGTTTTTTGCTGTTGATTGGTGAACTTTGTACCCAATCATAGTTTGGCAAAAAAGTGATATTTTTTTATAAAAACGATAGTTCTGTAAAAATTTTCTTCCCTAAACCCTGATCTTTTCACTATATGCTACATTTTCAGCCTGAAAGTTTAACAGGGGCCGTTTATTAAGCTACAAATATAGTGTATTTTAAAAATGTATTGAATCTCCCAATTAAAAAAAACAATAACTTTTACAATCACATAATTTTCAAATTCCATATCATCTGTCATTCTGACGTGCGAGAGTGGGCTGTATGTACTTTCGCGCAATATTAATGACATGTCTCGTGTTGACAACTATTTTCGGGATTTTACTGGCCGAGATTTCTCGATCGCTGGTTGAGGTAGTATATTTTAAGAGCCTCGGTGGTTCAGTGGCAAGAACATGTGCCTCTGGATAGAAGGGTACTGGGTTCGATCCCAGGGTTCTCCTTTCACTTTTTCAGTACAAACTGTAACGTTAACATCAACCGAGGTTCTGGCAGTGTATTTGAGCCAGTTGGATGTCTGCACGTTCCGCCCTTCGGAGGGGACGTAAAGCCGTCGGTCCCGGGTCCATGTGATGTTGGGCACGTTAAAGATCCCTACCCTCCTCACAGAAAAGTGGGGGTTCGGCAAAATTTCCAGGATAGTGAGGTGACACTGTTCCCTGACGTCGGTGATTGACCATAGTCGCGGAAATAGGCCGACGTTAAAGAAACAAAACAAACAACAATAGTATATTTTACCTGTGTATTAGTGTTGTTTTGTCTTGGGGTAGGTATCAATCTAGGCATGACAGATAACTACTTTGTCTTTGTCAGACATTGGACATTAACTACTTAAGTCGTTTCAATGCATGTCTTTCAGACTTAATTTTTAGTTTGGAAAAAACTCCAAATTTTGTGAACCTAATTATTTGAAATTCACAACAAAGGTTTATCTTCATCATCTTGAGCTACACGTAAAGTTTCATTCCAGTTACTCAGATATTTTAAAAAATAAAGCGTATTCAAAAATGTTTTTGTATATTTTTGGGCGAAAAGAATGTCCGTTATACCTAATTGACAAACTCGTTCGCAGTCTTAACAAAATGAATATATGTGCCAAGTTTCGTTCAAACCAGATAAGTATTTTTTGCGTTATCGCACGGATCCATACATACATACATACATACATATATATATATATATATATATATATATATATATATATATATATATATATATATACTCTGTTTATAAGGTCTGGAACCTGATTCATAAATGCGTTATTTATTTTCTTTTCAAGAAAAACGCTCGGACATTACAATTGTATCTTTTCAATTGCCAACTTATGAGGTAAAAATTATATTTAAGACGTCACCATGCACCTGATGCTACTTAAACGATGATGAAAAAAATTGGTACCTTACATGACAATTTTTTCAAAAAATAGCGTTATTTACTTTAAAAAATGGAAACGTAGGTTTAATGGAAAAAATTATTGAACCAATGAAAAGAAACAAACTTTAGCGCAAATCTTCAAATTGTTCTGCACCTACCATTTGGCATTGACCGATACGAGTGTAAACACTTTGTAGGACTAATTTGCTCCACTTCAGCGCGAATTATTTGCCGTAGCTCCTCTAAATTATTTGGTCTGTTAAAATAAACTTTTTATTTCAAATAATCACACAGAAAAAATCCAACGGAGTCACGTCTGGAGAACGCGGTGGCCACTCAATTGCTTTTCGACTACCTATCCATCTTTCAGGAAATGTGCCATCTAAATATTGACGGACGTCTAAACCTAAGTGAGGAGGTGCCCCGTCTTGCCGAAACTAATATCTTGATGAGGCACATATACCTGATTACCTGGAAAAAATACTGACAGGGCTGGCATTGAATCCAATCGCAATAAATTTAGATAACATGCTGCTGTAAGATGTCCTTGAAAAAGTAACCATTTATGAAACGCCGTCCGATTATTCTCAACCATACATTCTCTTTACCATGACTTTACTTTTTGTTCCACCTGTCAAATAGTTATATGCCAGCGTATAAAAAATCACAAAATCAAGTGTTCATTACATCTAAAAATTCAAACAGACCTTGGATATGGGTTCTAGAGGCCCTGATTCGCGCTCATTTGAAAAAATGTTCCGAAAGTCTCACCATCGTTACCATTCTATTAGTGAATTTTCTTAATGAAAATCAACAAACACTTTCCTAATGAAAATTCACTACTACATTCCGTACACACGATACATAACAACAACCAGCTATACGTACAAAACTCCTAAACATTGTTATTTCTGATGAAAATTAAGTGGACAAAGTTTAACAGAAAAAGAAACAATCTGAACACATCCATTAAATCCGTATGAATCATCATATTGATCTTTTGAGATGTGATGTGTATGTTACTATAATTGGATGTCATTAGTGGAGTTGCGAAAAGACGACACATGCTCCAGTTACATGCCGAATATGTCACGTCATGTAAGGTCATGCTGAGACCGTTCTGTTATGCACACAATGGTGCTAATGTAGACCGGGCGTTGCAAGCGCACAATACCGAATAATTGCATGAAATTGGTGCTGCTGACCGGCCTTCTGACAAATGAGAGAGCGAAAATTACTGCGTCGTAAAATACACCAAACGAACCATTTTCAAAAAAAATCTACGGCACGATTCGCCCGTTCGACTTGTTAATGACCTAAAATGTACAATTTCATAAACCACATAGAGCTGTGGTAACGTTAGCAATTAAACGTTTAACGTTCTTTTTCAACATTTAGAATCACTTTGACGAAGGACACGTATTTAGTTTCAGCTAATGGTACTCCTCGTATTAATTATTTACTTATATTTTAATGAAACGTGCATTAACAGACACAAATATTTATCTAGTTTTCGTAGACAGTACGGTGGCAGTAAAGGTGCTGTGGTAGCGGATTTTCATAAAAAGTTATTCAGAACTAATTAGTCAATTGTCCGATACAAATAAATATAGGTTAGCATGGGTTATGCTGCCATACAATGTGAAACAGCCAAATGGAACAAATTCACGTCAGTTTTAGATGAAATACATTTATATGAGCGTCTATAAATACGTTTTCCAATAAAACTGGCAGTGTTATTAAAATCTATCAAAATGATCAACCTCGTCGAATACACCCAGATCCTATAGATAACGATATATTGACGGCAAATCGCAAAATCCATGTAAGAGCCTTCGAAATATAGCGTCTCAACTAAATATTAGTAAGGATAGAATCAGAAGATGTTTTGTTTGTCACATGATCAGGGCCTATAAACCAAAGACATTGAAAGAAGGTGATCATAATAAAAGATCTGCCTACTGTTGTTGTATCCAAGGTAACTTTTTAAATGACAGACGTTTTCTGAAGTAGATTATGTTTGCTGGTGAGGCTACATTTACTACTAATGGAGTTGTATCGTCACAAATCTGTATAAAATAGTCCAGAAATAATCCTCACTATAAAGATCAATATTCCCAGAAAGTCATCGTCGGGTGTGGGATTTTAGGAGAACAAATAATAGGTCCTTTTTTTCTTTGATCAACCATTGGATGGTAATAATTTAGTCAGCTTTTTTAATGAGGAATTTTTGGATGCAACTGAAAATCGTCCTCTTAATGTGCGACATGATATGCATTTGGAGCTAGATGGTGCATTCATCAAAAGATTGTTTGTCAGTGAGTGAACCAAATATTTCCTATGCGCTGGATAGGAAGAAACTGTGCTTTTGAAACGAGGGCTCACGATATTACACCTCTTTCCTATTTGTGGGGAATGGTAAAAGATAAAGTTTATAAATCAAAGCTCAGGAATTTGGATGAGTTTCCTGCCAGAATAAGGCAAGCGTGTCAAGAAATCAGCATCCCGGAACTTAAGAGAAATAGGTCAACAGAATCGTAAAAGAATTGAAAAATGTATTCGAATAAACGGAGGACTAGTCAAGAGGGATCACATTTGGTAGTTGATTATTTGCCTTGTGAAAATTTAATATTTTATATTTTTCCCAAATGTAATCAACTAACAAAAATTGTTCCTTTGTAAATGCTATTTGCTAAATGCTACTGAAATATTTGAATACATTATATTATTAAATTGCCAATTTGTTAAATTTACTTTCCATGGCACTGTTGTTATTATATTAAAAAATAAACTTGTTATAATTTTTTTGTAAGACCAAAATAATGAAAAAATCAAAAATGCAAATTTTGTCATTAAACTCGGTATGTGGGGTAATTTTTTTCTTTATCTCTAGCGTGAAGCAAAATATGTAAAATTGGCCCTGTTTGTAAATTCGTAGCAGGCTGTGTTTACAATTCAGATTTCAGTTGAGTACCTTAGAAAATATGACCCATCAACCTGTATGGCTGTGCAAAAATTCAAATCTGGATTCCTTCAAATCGTAAAATTATAGGGGTGTCGTCATCTTAAATGCGACACATTGTATATACGAAGGTGACTCATTTGAAATTATGGCACTTCTGTATAATGTTTATATGTTGTTTGATTTAAGTTATTTATTTTCTAATAAAAGAGCTTCAATAGCTTTATTGTGATGCCAAAACTACGAAATTTGTGAACAAATTATGGAAATGTTAGATAACAATGTTATCCAACTAGAACATGTTTTGCTTTCTGATGAGTGCACTTTTACACTCCGAGGCCATGCTAATCGTCAAAATTGCCGCTGCTGGTCCTAATAAAATCTACACAGGATGAGAGAAGAACATACACAATGCTCCAAAAAGGTTCATCTTAGGGCAGGAATAGTTGGAAACCATGTCATTGGTCCCTTTTTCATTGATGGGAACTTAAGTGAAGGTAATTATTTAGCACTGCTCCAAAATAATGTCGCTTTAACATGTTTAGAAATAAGAAGGATTATCTCTGCCATCACTTTTCTGTACAATCTATACATGGGAAGGTCATTTGTTGCGGGTTGTTATCTAGGGTTGATTTCTTTGTGCCTCCTAGACCTTTGAGAAGTGCAGATTTGTTTTACATTACACATGCGGGTACAAATATGTTACTGAAATGGCCAATATAGCTAAGACTTTAGTTTTTACTTTTTCACTAAAGAAATATACTTTGTTTTTTCGGGTGCTCGGTTAGCTCAATTAAAAAACGTTTAGGTTTATACATTTATTTACAATTCCTAAATATATACAATCTAAACTATAATGACTGGTTGGTCTACTGTCTCTTCTTACGGTGAGGTGGAACCATTGGCGCTTTGTGGAACTACTTAACTTTTGTACAATGTGAAATATAAAGACTGGTCCGTTTACAATCGCTGGGCGGCTTTCTGCGACTATTCAGATTATGTACAATACAAAACATAATACCTGGTCGGTATGATATCTTCTTGCGGTGTAACGAAACGCTGAACTGCTTTCTGGAACTACTTACATTATGTACAATACAAAACATAATGCCTGGTTGGTTTACGGTCTCTTGGTACGGTGGAACAGAACCCTGGACTGACTCTTTCTGCATTAGCCAGTGAATGTACCCTGTTGTCATTTCCGTGAAAAGAGGGAAGGTTCGTTGTGAAATAGGCCTCCCTTGTTTGATAAGCAGAATTTATCATCTGTTACCAAACAACTTTGGCTTTTTGGACAGACCAATGTGTTACAATCGAAAATTAACGTCACTTATAGACACCCTGGTCGGTCATTAAATAAAAGGAGGCGTGAGGTTCAGCTTCACCGTCTACACTCAGGAATTAAATGCGGTGTAACGAGTAACGAGTCCACCTATCTAGATCGTGCTTTTTGGTTACGTACAGAACTGAGCATCTGTTCGTACCAGTCAACAAATTACGCACCACACTTCTGGCATCATAGTGTGCAAAAAGACAACTCACCTAATACTTTCTATGGCTGGCTGGTTTCGTCCGACTAGTTTCTACCACTGGAATACTCGCTGCATACTCGGTACGTACTTAATCTTAGCCTGCTCCTCAACTCACACAGGAGACTATTCTAAGGTCTTTGTCGTTCCTCAATCATTTACCGAGAATAAAAACGATATTAGCCAGTTCGTTATTTAGAAAGCGTGACATTTTCGATTGTGTTTTGAGAATTTAGGACAAAGCAAAGCTAATAATGTGTCAAATGCGAATAAATTGTAATTCAACTGACATATCTCGTTCGCGTATTGCAATTGTTATTTGAATGACAACTATTAAATGTTTATAAAACAGCAGACTCTCCGAACAGCGTTTGGATGCATACTCGCTTGATTCATCCTCTTAATTTTGTTGACTTATTGAGTAACACTATAATTTAAACATAGATAGTTGAATATTTGTTAAAAATAGCGTTACTTTTGTGGCTTATTTTAATTTTATTGTCCAGATTGCGGAAAGGCCAAATAATGCTCACTAAAAAAATAATACCTTGGCGTATAGAACAGATATAGAATAAATCCATATTTACTTAAAAAGGAGTTTATTTATTAGAAATATACAGGCTTTTCGATCCATATAAAAAATTAGGTTTTTCGAAGTTTTGTTTGGTCGTCGAAAAAATCCCTTTTGGAACAAATTTCGATCAAAATAATTATATTGATTAAAAAGACGCTTCTTAGTTTATGACAATGTCATATTTCGTCCCTCGGCTCTCAATGATTACTTTTAGTGAGATTTGCTTTTTATATATGTTTCCTCGCGAACGAGTGAATTCGGGTAAATAAAAGTCTTTACAAAAATGATCGAATATAGATTTAAAACATATAATAATGTATACAATGTCCATTTAAAGTAGTGGAATACAGTCCTGCGCAGATAAAACCAAAGGCCTCGCGGAGCTCGAAATATTTGAGATAATAAATAGGTCATATCTGCACAAAACCATATTTTGACTTTTCTGGTAAAACTAACATTAAAGGTACTATCGAAAATAGAAGAGCGAGTGGAGGGATATTCTGTATATTGTTTGAACCCACTAAAAAAGAGCATATTCCGCACCAATAAGGGCGTTCGGCAATGTTCAAATACATTTCAGGTCTAATTCCATATTCCCTAATATAATCTAATGTGTTTGAGTATAGCTTAACTACGGGACTTATTAGGCGCATTCCATTTAGCCAGCATGACACAATGTTGATTTAGTATGCACATTCAGCGACACATGTCAAATTGTGGTCAAATCAAACCAATATTATATATTGGAGGTCACAAAGCGTAGCCAACTACGCATTGCTAATCGGGAATCCGCAGCCATAGGTAAGTAACTCCCCGGGGACTTGCACAATTCGAATGTCGATAACCACGCGGTTTAAATCGAATCTCGACTGATCTCTGGTGACCATAGTGTTGGACAATTCAATTATTACGCTGGCATTCTATTTGAACATTTAAATGACAGGTGTACATGCATTTGATATCCGCTTGTATGTCATTGTCTACAACGTCCGTGATCTTTTTATTATTTTTGCTTTCTAAATGCGAATAGAAATGTTGATGATTTTATAAAGCGACAGGAATTGCCATTTTGTCGCCTTTTTTTAATTACAGTTGGCTTATTTGTGTAGTTTCAAAAACAAAACTGCATGCCAGCTATACTTATACGTATATAAATTTTGTAATTATTTCTCGTCTTCCCACAGAACATGAAAATATGTCCTAAATTCAATCGATATTATTTTATGAACATGCAAATTTATCATAAACGCAAAGAGGGTACCATCGCACAAGGCATTCTCTTATGGCATCTACATTATTTATGAAAGTATTTAAGCAAACGAAAATGGTTTCCCAGCATATTTAAATTCCAACTGGCTAATTAAAATCTGTGTTAAACTTTTCTGGCTTTTTTAGTTGTTCTTAATCGTTCGATTTTACCATATTGTTTCCAAAAAAATTCTATATGTAATTT
Organism: Tillus elongatus; assembly: GCA_964006375.1. Taxonomy (NCBI): domain Eukaryota; kingdom Metazoa; phylum Arthropoda; class Insecta; order Coleoptera; family Cleridae; genus Tillus; species Tillus elongatus. The sequence goes on along the minus strand of OZ023267.1, from coordinate 60,642,082 downwards.
GTTTATACATCAAAATGCTATGAACTATTTAATATAAATATGCAGGCAGTAATTGAACCAGTTTTTTCAGTGAAAAATATTCGTGTTATCCTTTAGAAAATTTGTATATCTTAGAAAACAGTTACGTTACTAGAAACAAATTTGTCACGCGAGTTGCTTTTTAAAGCGTATACCACGTGCCAAATTTTAGATCGGTATGTTAAAAGAGAAAACAGTGAAAAGCATTCATGTTTTAAACGTCGGTCGCTGTGAAGGTCAAAGAAGGTCACAAGACCAAAATACCATGTATGGTACACAAAATCAATTTAATATTACAAACAAACCTTATGGGTTTTTTTTTTGCCGCAAAAAGTCAAAAAAATACCAAAAGTATGAATTGAAAAATATATGATTTTTCTTCGAAAAACGCCAAAGAGATGATTTTAAACGTCAACATTTGGAATTTTTAAACAAGAATTTTGAAAGAAATGTTAGTTGTGGAGAAAGGTACTGTGGAAAATCTTTCAATTCCATTTCAAAAGTTATTGTTGTACTTTTTTGACTAAAAATGTTGAATACAGAAAATAAAGGACGGAAAGGTAAGACAAAAAGAGTGCAAGCTGTTCTCTTTTGATAGTGCGACAAAGTGATAGTACCACCTTTCCACCCAATGCAAATATTATTTTTTCAACATCAGAAAACTTGTAATCTGAAAATGTTGTTGCACCTTCATACAACAAAAAGGCATAAACTATACCACTTATTCCACTACTAACAAAAATGTTAAGGCCCCTTATTTTGGCTTTTTAAGAAGGTATTCCGTGATCCAGCTTTGGAGTCTTTATAAGGAACCATCATTTCATCTACACTGAATGAAATTTCCTCTTGGATTTTCACAAAGTTCTTATGTAGACGATGGAGAAATGGTTTTATTTTAAAGTATACGTCTTGTTCTGATTGCGCGCCAGTTAGATTGTTATCGCAAAAGTGGAGAAATCGCCTAATTTGTTCAAATCGCTTCAAATACATTCTGTTTGCGACAACATATATATTCAGATCTCTAGACAAATATGATGTGGAAAATCAATTATCCCCATCAAAAGTAAAATGGAGATAAAATGGAGGAGTTCAAATTTAGATAAATTAATAGAAGATTGGTGAACTAAACTATATCATCAAGAATTTGGTCATCAAACATTTTTTTAAGATATATTTGGAGTGAATGCAAGTTTGGTACTGTCTTGTACTGAGGATTTGGAATGGTGACATGATGTAAAAAATATTCTTGGCTCCAGTTATAATTCTTTAGAATTCGCTGTTTGCTATTATTTTTTACTGTTCTCTTTTTGCATGATGATTTCCTTCTTATTTTATTGGCCAGCCTGGAAGACATCCTATTTTTCCTAACTTTTGTTCCCGAATGAGTTGTCTCTGATGATGGAAAAACCCTTTCATAGGTTACATTCGTCTCAAAACTTTATATTTCAAGATCATCTCTATTGTCAGAAATCCCATTATTTGCAACTGTTAGTGGTTGATCGGGTTCAAGAATGATCTACAATAAATAGTCAATAATTATATATGAACGTAAATAAACCATCATTGAACTTACTGCATAAGGAAATTCCCTATAATCTAAGTTATCTTCTGCATTATCTTCATTTAGTTGCAAATGTTCATTATATTTATCGTACTCTACATTGATCAGTGTAGCGTTGTCTTTCAAATCGAAATCTGATGACGCTGAATCGGAACCAGCAATGCCATTTCCATAATTTTTTGAGTTTGTGAAAAAAAAAGTTTGGGCATCTACAAAACAGAAACTACTGTCATTACACAACATTGCAATGTATATCATATTATACATAACATAAAACAAGTAAAATACCAATTTCCTGGCAATGTATGGAATAGTATACATACATTAAACAGTAAATTTATAAAGATAAGTATGTAATATACTTTATGAAATACGTCATCATTACTTACCTTGTCTCCTAAGGTTCACACTTATGCACTTTAGAATAAAGGAAACTAACTATATAATATCATAAACACTAAGTAAATAGCAGCTGATCTAACCTCACACAGGGAAATTAATAATTGCAGCTCCACATGTATTTCAAATGCCTCTGGTGTGTTAGTTGAACCATTGCCCAAGAGATGGCATACATTATAGCCCTGAAAACATGTATAGAGTGATATACATCACCAGTAAGTTTGTGCTCAGCGTAGTTTTAACATAAAAATACATTTTGGAAACCAGTGTATACTATAATATACGTTGTCAAGTATAGGGTTAAATGCTTTAAATTTGAATAACTCAATTTTCGATAAATCTAGAAAGTTTCGTTTTGGTACATATTAAGTTCTCTGTCCAGGCAACATATCTGCGAAATTTCATCAAAATAGCTTTATTATTTTTTGTGATACATGTTTTTAAATTTAAGTTTTTAGTAGAAAAACTGGGCCAGTCTGGCTGGCTAATGAACTCATCCAAGCTATCAATAAAATTTATGTACCTGTCGAGTTTCGTCAAAATCGGCATATTACTTTTTGAGTTACCGAACTCTTTTTGATTTTTATTTATGGGACAATATTAAAGCAAAAGTGTAAAAAACTAGGCCAGAAAATTTGCAAGAACTTCGTGAGAGAATAATCCAAGTGCGTCGGAAGGTTACACCAGCTGAATTACGTAGAGCAGTAAATAACAATAGAGAAAAATTTAAAATGTGTATTATTAAATGGCGATTAAGTAGATAAAACCGTCATTTAAGATGAAATGTTATATCTATTTTCTTGTGTTTCTTGTTTTTTCTTAATAACATTTAAATTAATTATTTTGAACATTGTTTGTTATTCTTTTTTTTTTTTGTTTCAACCAAACTTACGATTTAAGGTTTTGGGACGATTTCTAACATATTTTTTTTAGAAAAATCTTTGGAAAAAAATCTCTAATAGTTTTTTCTAATTTTTGCGAGAATTCTTGTTTACAGTATAGAATTTACTGGGGCAGAAAGAGCTTGTTTTCTTTCCCCAATGTTTTGCAGGTGGATTGATCCCACCCACGCTAACTAGTCGGCTTTGCTAATTAGCGTTGAAAGAAGAATATGTTGAAGATGTGGACTGTATGTGTACTGTATTTATAGCTCTAGTTGCACTGGATTCCAGACAATTTCAATAATACACTTTTTTATATTTATATATGTTGTATTGTTACTATATACACTTTGAACTCACATTTATTTACAATTTGCGGTTTTACACTTGATTTAATGGGTTATTCAGGAGATTTCACAATCTTATTAGCTACTTGAAATTGCATTTAACTGCGCGTATACTTTATAATTTCAAAGAAAACACTGACTTTTCACTGTAATACTGTACGAACGGAATTTCTGTAGGAATATTGGAGCTTGAACTGAAGTGGCGTAATCACACTAGCGATGTTTAGGTAGAAGATCGGGATCTTAGAAGTCCCAAAAACCGATGAAGATGAGATTCGTTGTAGAACGGCACTGTAGAATTGAACTGGCTTAAACCCACGAGCGGTGTTTAAGTCAAAAATTAGGAACTCGGGGTTCCACAAAGCGAAGAAGATGAGATCTACCGAAGAACTGACTTAAACACGCGAGCGGTGTTTGAGTAGAAAATTGGCAACTCGGAGTCCCAGGAATTTAAGAAGAGGAGATCGAACGTATAACTGACTTGTACCTTGCGAAAAGCTTGCTTTTATCGAGCTTTCGCGTAACGCTAGGTGACGTAGTTGACGTAACATAATGTCAGTAACACAGAATGGCCAACTAGGTGGAAATATTATTCCTAGTGTTTAAAATCTACTGGGTGCATCTTAATACGTCAAAGACAGCTAAAGCTATTTACAATAAAGGACTTAACGGTATATAAGTATTCTTTGTATGGCATTGTTTATGCGTAAACCTAATGCGATACAGACAGCTAGAGGATAAAGCTTACCATCAAATTGTCCCCTGTGGGTCCGGGGACTAATTAAAAGAATAGGCCCAAGGTAACTCCTGCCTGTCGTAAAAGGCGACTAATTGGAATTAAACACTGGCGGGAGTCTTGTCCAGGTGGGCCTGGAGTGAGGCGGATATCTCTGGGGAGTGATGTACACCCGGACTTTGAGGCCTCCACTCTGGGCTTAGAAATGACAACTGACCTCGCACGGTTGTTACTCGGGAGCGGGGTTCCGGATGGGTGCCGCCTTGGGTTGAGTGCTGGCGGGTGTTGTGTGTCTAGACGACCCAGAGGGGGTTGACAACTCTGATGAGTGGTAAACACCCGGAGTTTGAGGCCCTCACTGTGTGCTTCGGAACGGACGGACGGCCTCGCTGGTGCGATGCTCGGGAGCGGGGCTCGATGGGATGTCGCCTTGAGTCCAGCACTGGTGGGTGTCGGCTCTAGACGAACGCGGAGGAGAACTGAGATCCTTAGGGGTGGAATACAACTAAGGGTTGAGGCCTCTTCTGTGAGCTTCGAAACGGACGAACGACCTCACTTGGATGCTGCTCGGATGCAGGACTTCGTGATACTGCCCCGAGTCAAACACTGACGGATGTCTGGTCCAGACGAACTCGGAGAGAGGTTATCTCTCTTTGAGCTTTGAGACGCGCAAGTGACTTCGCTCAGATGGTAAATCTGTCAAACAAAGTTTCACCTCGCAGGTGCAAGCTAACGCTAGCGGGTGTTGGGCCTGGACGAACCCGGAGGTGGCTGGGGTCTCTAGGAGTGGATTGCACATGCAGACTTGGGACTACTCTGTGAGTATCGATACAGGCTAATGACCCTGCCTGGATGCTGCTCGAGGGCGGGACTTCATGATACCGCCTCGAGTCAATGAAACACTGGCGGGGGTCTGGTGCAGGTGAGGCTAGGGGGACGCGGATATCTCTGGGGAGTGATATGCACCCGGAGTTTGACGCCTCCACTGTGGCCTCAGAGACTGACAGTTGGCCTCGCTTGGTTGTTACTCGGGAGCGGGGTTCCAGATGATACCGCCCTGGATTGAGCCCTGGCGTGTGTCGTGTGTCCAGACGTCCCGGGGGGCTCTGATCTCTGATGAGTGGTAGACACCCGGAGTTTGGAGCCCATACTGTGTGCTACGAAACGGACGGACGGCCTCGCTGGGGTGATGCTCGGGAGCGGGACTCGGTGGGATGTTGACTTGAGTCTAACACTGTTAGGTGTCAGGTTTAGACGAGCCTGGGGGGAGCTGAGATCTCTAGGGGTAGATTAAAACTGGAGATTGGATGCTGCTCGAGAACGGGACTTCATGATACCGATCGAGGCAAACACTGATGGATGTCGGGTCCAGACGAACTCAGAGAAAGATTATCTCTCTTTGAGCTTCGAAGCGGGCAAGCGACTTCACTCAGATGGCAGTACACCTGCCAAACAAACTTTTACCCTCAAGAAAAGATCGACTCCCTCAGGGAGCTGGAATTGATGGGTGAAATCTAAATAATTAGACGTGAGCCACAATAGACCTAAGGTCGCGGTGGAGAGACTGGAATAGCCCACTCACAATAAAATCTAATCTAATCTAATCTACCATCAAATTGGAAAAGATTGTGAAATCCAGAGATAAATAATTCCAGGTAGAAACTTAAAGGATAGTGCACCCGAATGAAAATAAAGAGACAGGGGTTTACCAATTATGTTTCTCCAACATTTACTAAGGCTAAAATCTAGTTAAACCATTTAAGTTTTCGCTTAAAATTAAAAAAGTAATTGAGGTGTTACCATTTCAAGTGAATCACCTGTGAAATAATATATGAAATGGTCTATTAAAAAAATTAATTTGTAGTTTGTCCTAAAAATATGTAACACTGTATGTAGTTAGAAAACTTTGAAATACGAAGCCTAAGATGGTCTATAATTTTTTACTAAACTCTTTTTGATATCCTGCATACTCATGATTACCAAGCTTTGCCTTACTAATGCGCCAAACTGTATGTGGCAAAATTCATTTTAAAATAAATTTAGGGCCTTCGAACACAATGTTGTTACAATAGAAAAAGTTTATATTATTCCGTTTATATTTTTATGCGTTTATTTGTCAATTGCATCCTTGTTTCTCCACCACAGATTAGGCCACATTCATTAGCAAACATTTTCATCAGTAAACAATGTACAGTAGAACTCGACAAAATATAATTTGACGGTAACAAATAAATTGGAATGTTAGCACTACTGCGTTATTAGGCCGAAGATTAATGACGGAAATAACCTCAAGTTTGTAAATGTCTCTGGGAACCCGATGAATTATCATACATTTCAATTGCATTAAGATTATAAAACATTCATAACTTTGAGTTATGAATATTGTAATTTGCGAATACAGTCGGGTCTACCCGGGAACGTTATAATGAGGCAATACTTCAACGCCACGGTATTGAAATATTGGTTCTATTTGAAGATGATATCTACAATTCAGATTAAACAAATATAATTTCGAAAAACGGCGTAGCTATAGAAGCGGTGGGATTCGAATACGGAATAGATTTCTTGAACGATCATTTATCCGAAGAGCTGGCGCCCTTATTTGCTTTAGGCAAACCATTCGCCGTTTTTTCTCGGGGATCACTTGAACGATTCAGAGAGGTGACATGCCAATCAGACCTCACGCTCGTTTCATCAGGGTGCAAAGGATCTAATGGACCAAAGAGTAGCCGTCAATGTGCATCACTTTTATATAATCTTGCCTATTCAGTGATCCGTTTCTTTGGCTCGTAGACAGTTATTTATGCCATTTATTTAGAAACCGAGTCTAATGCGCTACCTCGCCAACTCTTCATTCTCGCGAATACAAAGCCCCGAGATTTAGAGCCATTACTCTCATGTTTGATGTATCCACAATGTCTCCATTAAACAGCAAATGGATTATCAGCGGCATTTCTTGTGTAACTAGTTACTCATTTTTATGAAGAACGCGAAAATATTAAAGCATTATACAGTTTTATGTAGCTATCTCGAGACTGTTAAATTTAAGTGATACTACTCTCAATATACAGTATGTGATCCGTGCGATACTTCACATCTCTTACCTTTTAGTGAATTTTCGTACAAAATATATTTTTATATAAGTTTTTCCTGGAAAATTTTTGTATCTCCGGAAACAACACAGTTATGGCAATCACCTTGGGTACACAGCTTTATATTATAGAAGGTATACTATATACCACAATTTAGGTCTCCAAGTTAAAAGAAAAACATTATAAGCAATTAAAAAAAATTGTGTGCCACTAATGACCAAAGATGTATTTTATGTGGATAACAAAATCTATTGCATATTACAGACAATGATTCCGTTTTTTGCACAGAAAAGTCCAGTAATACAAGAAAAATACTTTTAATTTTTATAGTTTTCTTCTTAAACCGTCAATGCCTAGGTTTGATGCGTGAGAATTAGCAACATTTAAGCAAAGAGCCTGAAACAAATACAGGTTAGGCACATAAAATGTTCTAAATGTGTCTTACAAAGCCCTAAGTTTCAAGTGCAATCGTCATTGTCCTTGATTTTACCAAATTATTTGCATAAATTCATTTCAAATGGACCATTTCTCTGATACTTTAGCAGTAGTTTTGGTTATATAATTTATAGTTTAATAGTCTATAATTTTTAGCAAATTTTCGTACAAAAAGTTCGCTCATCAGAAGACCGCGACCTTTGAATTTTGAAAAGATGTCTTCAATAAGCGCGAACTAGGCCGCCTGGAACCCATATCCGGCATTATTTTCGGTCTTTAACCGAATTGCAAAAAGAAGGTGGTTCTATGTTCGTCTGCATGTATTTTTTATGTACGTTCACCGATATTTTCGTCAATTGTGGACCAATTTAGAAAAATCTCTTTTCTTTTTAAAAATATTCTTTTGAGGTGGTCCTATTTTCGCCAATTTAGGATCTGATGATGGGAGAATCGAGGGAAATCCTCAAAAATTATTTTTTAATGATGCTCACCGATATTTTCGTCAATTGTGGACGAATTTTAAGAAATATGTTTTTGTTTGGAAAGGTATACCCCTGAGGTAGTATAGTTTTCACAAAGTCAGGGTGTTGTGATGGGATCACAGGGAAACCGAGGGAAATTAATTCTCTTATAATTTATGAAACTAAAAATGCTACTGTAACACGGCACTTTGATTATATTATGCCAGTTTTATAATACGTATATTTAGACCAAAAGTGAAAAAATAAACAAAATGTTATAAAAAAAATTAAGCGACTTCAAAATAGGCACTAGAAAGGGTAAAATAACTAAATTACAAGTTAAATTCAAAAAACGAAAATTACTTTAAATGAAATATTTTTATATGCGCTACCTGCGTACCTGTTTGAAGCGTGTGCCAAGCCGAAAACACAGCAGTTGGTTGGGATATAAACCGCTTGGTTAATAAGAGATTACAATTCTAACGAAATACTTGAATATGTTGTTGATGATCAAAGACCAACCCACGCTCACGCATTCCCTCACATGCGCGGAAAAACTTGCGATGATGTGGCGAGAGTGGACCTAGCCTGTCTACCTACTACCCGTACTTAAATGGCTTTGCACCGACTTTAAACAGATAAGCAGGTAGCGCATATAGTAATATTTCAATTAAATTAATTTTTGTCTTTTGAACTAAACTTGTAGTCTCGCTTTTTTTGTGCCTATTTTGAAGTCGGTATAATTTTTTATAAGAGTTTTTTTTTATTATCTGTTTACATTTATATTGGGTGACGCACTTTTACTACACAGCTCAATATATGCCTTATTATACAAGATACGAAGAAACATTTTTACGTTTAGTATAGGTGGTCTTGAGCTGCATCTTGTAAAATTCTTGTGACAATTACCCGGTGGCTCATAATCTTTGGTGACACAAATTTTAATTTACTTTAAACGGACATTCCTTATATTACTGCATTTTTACATTTTCGATAGAATTATAACGCTAATTTGTAAGGAAAAAGTGGTAGCGTTCATCGCTTACGAGTTATTTCAATTGTTTTGTAATTTTTCACATATCAAAAGTTATGTTACTGTATTTTTACCAATAGATAGTGGAGTCCCATGAAAATTTTTATTATTTTTCAAACAATAAAGTTATTTTGATGAAATATGGGTACTACTATATAGGTAATACCGGTAACCAAATCTGCTGCCTACTTTCATCAAAAAAGAAATACTTGCTATTAAAAACATTTTTATAAAAATTCACTACTCGAACGCACTTGCTGCGTTCAGAATTTTTTTGTTATGGAAAACAGCATAAATAACAAACCGGGGAATTTACTTATGAGTTTAATTCACATTTCAGAAAAATGAATGAGTATTGCGTTTTTGAGATACAACTAAACGTTTGCTTTTTAGAGAAACACCTGTATGTTATTCGTGTTTTGTAATCTGCAATATTTTTTATTGCGCTAACACGAACGTGTCATATATTTGGGTCAGTCGTTCACAAGTAATATAACGCTCAAGTTAGAAATTTTTTCTAAATCATGCAACAGTTAGCATTTCTCAGTCTTCAAATTCTGTATAATTTTCCCACTTAAGTATCAAACGTTTTTTAATAGTTTCTTATTTTAAGTGTTTTTTTTGCGAAATAATACAAAGCTTCGCAGCTGGCAAGCATTTACTTGCTTAAAACTACAAAACGCATAAATCTTGGAATGTTCAGGTTCCAGTAAATGTTATGCATACGAGGGGTACCCAAAGTAACCGAACTGATGTGGTGGGCGGAGTTTTTGTAGTACTGCGTTCTGCAGGAGCGTATAGAGCCACTATTCTCAAGTCAGCCACGAGTCGTCGCTATTGAAGGTATCGTCCGTCCTGTGTGAATTGTTTAGAGTTGCTTTGTATGCCGTCATTTTTACAATCGCTTATTCTTGTGAACAGCGCGCAGCCGTAATTTTTTCCTTCTTGCTCGGAAAAACTGGCACGGAAACTGTTGAAATGTTAAAAACGGCCTACAAGGATGAGCTATTGGGAAAATTCAAGTGTTTAAGTGATTTTCCTGTTTCGAAATGTCAATTGATGACAAACCTCGTTCTGGTCGTCCCTTCTCGGTTCGAACCGATGAGAATGTTGAAAAAATTTGCGAAATCCTTCTTGAATATTGACGACAAACCAAACAAGTTGTTTATCTGTCAGGAGTAACTTGGAGTTCAGTTCAGCGAATTTTAGCGAAACATTTGGGGATGAAACGGGTGGCTGCAAAATATGTGCCTCGACTGCTGACTTTTGAACAAAAACAAGGTCGCGTAGAAGCATTCTGTGGTTTGAAAGAAGAGTTGCAAAATGATCCAAGCGTCTTCTCCTAGGTCATCACAGGTAACAAACCATGGTGCTACGGTTACGACCCTATGACAAAGCAACAAACAAGCCGTAAAAGACTTCAAGTTCGCCTCACCACAAAAAGTCTTGTCCACCGCAATCTAATGTCAAAACAATGGTTTTTCAACATTTTCATCGGTAAGAGCCAAGGGAGAATGAACAGAGCGAGGTGTGTCAGTAATAGACATTTCACCTCTTTTGAATCGGAAAAATCACTAAAACACTTTAATTTTCCCAATAGCGTCATCCTTGTAGGTCCTTTTTTCAATATTTCAAGAGTTTCTGTCCTAGTTTTGCTTAGCAAAAAGCAAAATTTATGGCCGCGCGCTGGTCACCAGGATTAGCCATTGCAAACGATGATCACATAAAACCATTTTACTTAATAAAAAAAAACAGAAGCAGTCCTTAGTGACAATGCTTGATTTACTGACTCAGACATGGTACGCGCTCAGCTGCAGAACGCGGTACTGCTAAAGCTCTACCGACCACAACATCAATTCGGTTTCTTTTAGGTTCCCCCTTGTATATACCGTCTAATATCGCTTTCATAAAAAAAGAAGCATTTCTGGCCACAGAAAAAGTTTCTCTGTCTTTAGATCAGATTGTATAATTTTGCATCTGTTTTATTAGTACCTTTTCATTTAAAGAAATTTTTTTGCAGTTTTCGTAGAAAATCTAATGTAAAACATTTTCATAAAATAAAATGTTTAGTTAACCTTCTCCACTATCGAATTTTCAAGAACAAAAAAATATACATCTCCAGGTTTTGTATCGCAAAAAGTTGTAGCAAATTTTTATTAAAAAATTATTTAGAGAAACTAATGAAATGTTATGTTTTAATTAATTTTAGTAAAAAATATTGTTATAACTTTTAGCGTTAAAATGTTTAGCCAATTTCTGTACACATGGGTTGATCTGAATACAAACCTACTTTTTGGAGGCTCTTTATTTATAGCTCTAAAAGAAGTTTAAATGCGTTTTACTGCTCAAAGAAGAATACCAGGATGTTTAATGAGTTCTGCAGAAAATTAATTATTGTGAACATCGATGGTCGATCTGTGCTGATTTAAAAATAGTTAACTTTTTCCTTGCTTTATTTGTCTCTAGGATACTGGAGCACAAACAACTTGATACAAAAATTGTGGCCGTTGAGAGAATCCTAAACAGTTCGTCAAACCATAAGGCAAAAACGAAGAATGCTTTACCTATATCTGCCGATAATTTTTAAAATGAAGTGTGAAATTTGCTAAAAAGTTTGTAAGAAAAATATAAAATATATGAGAATTCTCTAATGAAATGAACTAAAATTTACACAATATTTCCTTTGCCGGTCCAGAAAGAACATTTTTTCTCTGACGATACTGTAAAATGCTAAGCCGGTTGTAGAGAAGAAAATAAGCACTTCTAAAGCCACCAAAAAGTATATACGGCTGTATTAAGTATGGAATGGTTTATCAAAGTTATAATAACAAAAACAACCTGATCTGCTATTAAAATTTTAATTAAGAGTGGCTTTTTCTGATGTTTTGGTATCCACTCAGCTAGTTAAAGAGGAGGATGTTACAATTTAAAAAAATAATAATTAAAGCAAAGACTTACTCTGTGTGGGGTAATTTTGACTAAAAGCTCACCTGGCTAATGACAATTCTGTCGAGGCCATCCCACATTTTTGACCACCACCACCACCACTAAGAGCTCACTTTTTTCAAACCTCCAGTGCAAAATTTTTGTGCTTGCTACCGATAGTTGTTAATGCGGTATCTAGATATGACAATAATTTCAAATCTCTGAGCTTGGAGGAACGTATTAAAAGGATTTTTCTCAAAAGTACACAGGAGTAGAACACAATAGCAGTTTGTGTTAAATCATCGAGCATTAAAAAACAGTGAGAAAATGGTTGTGTCAAGTGGAAAAATAAATTACTTACTAGCTACTAACTTTCTAATTATCTATCATAGAACATAGTGACATGTACGCCAACGGTGGCGTAGCCACTGTCGTACCTCTCACTATGTTCAACGAGGCCGGATACCTTTAGCGGGACTTGCTGTTGGGCGTATTCTGGCTGTAATTTGGTATAGCGCACTAATGAGCTCTAATGAGAGCGAAACCGGTTTGTGTTTCAAATTACAGTCGGAATGCACCTGGCCTGATATATCTATCATATCTAATAATTTCTTAAATATAACCTAAATAATGCAATTTATCTGGCCAGATAGTTTAGTTAATTTGTCGTATCTGCATGCCCTGTTCAAAATGAATGTAATTAAGCCTAAAATTCCTTGCATTTATTTTTGATATATTGCTTAAATTTGGAAGAGATAAAGTAAGAGAAAAAATATTATGGTTTAAAAAAACGAAATGGATGTCCATATTTTCTATTAGGAAATTTTCTAAACAAATTCTGTCAAAATGACGGACCTTAATTTAAATAGGCTGCACTTTTTAGTTTAGCAATGTTGGTAAGAAAATTTAATTAATTACGGAAATAAATCTGAACAGTCACAAATTATAATTGAAACATTCAAAAAAGTATAAATTCTAGCAATGTAACTTTAAGAAAATATCCAAATAATAAAAATACTTTAAAAATAAGTGGCCTGTACTTATCTTATTCCCTGTTCAGGAAGACTTTAGATGTATAGGAAATTAAGGTCAACTCACTCAGTTCCGAAAGAATTCACTTGTATTTTACAGCTCTATTTCTTATTTATTATCAGAGTTGGGCTCGAGATGGAACATCGAGATTATACATTATATGGCTATAGATTCACCCATAGTCAAAAATCCAACATAATAAATGGGCAACGAGAACCAGCTGCTTGAGTTGGCACAAAGCCCGGCAGTATATGTCGGCAACAACCAGGAGCTTTAAAGCTCTTTAGTTTAATCCCACGATTATATTTCGGTCATGTACCTAGAGCCAATAATCTAGGAGAATGGGGAGACCGAGTACCTCTGCAATATAACGGAAAAAATACCTTAAAAAGTACTGAAATCTAAATAAAAGAAAAACTTTCATCTTACCATTCACTCGAATGAGGCGCCAAGAAAAAGTTCGCCGACACAACTTTATTAACTATTAATGGAAACTTAACAGGAAGTATCACGCACGGTTCACCTTAATCAGTTATGACTTTTAATTTGTCACGGCCAGAGAGGTCAATGCTGCTAGAGGATGGCTCTTGATCGGGCTGTCGCTCTAAAGCCTCGCATTGCCTCTCTCTCTCTCTCTCTCTCTCTCTCTCTCTCTCGACAAATTCGGCGGCGGGATATTTCTTGCCTCCCATTGGCTGTGATATATTATTCGGATGGTCAAAGTCTATGGAGACCTACTATAGTGTTGAAACCATCACGTTTTCATAATTCAGAGAATCGTATCTCGAGAGGTAGAACACTGATTTTTCCTAACCCGATGTTTCAGGTGAGCATAAAAAACTGACTCCGTTTTCGACCAAAGAGCCCTCAAGCTGTTAATACATCTAATGATTATGCTCTTTGTGTTAGCTGCGTAGAAAATAAATCCATAATTTTTATTTCGAGGAAGTATTTTACTAACAATGTTTCTTTGTATGAAATATGCTTGCACCAAAGTCATTTGAGGTCGCTTAAAAACATTCCTCTTAAAATTCTTTACCACAAAGCCAGACGTGTGTTACCAAATAGCGAATTTTCGTAATTCATTGCGAAGGTAATTTATTCGCTCGTAATAAATCGAGAAAAATATGGCAGCCTTAGAAAATTATCAAACATTATATGAGGTTATTAAAAATGCACGACGGCTTAAAAGGTCCATCGTAACAGTTTGAACCCGCGTCATCTCTGAGTATAAGTATCAAAGTCACCCTCTCGAGAACTGGGGCATAGAAGCACAGGACAGGTTCGTTGTAATAAACGGTTTATGAGCTCGTATGTAAACTTATGCTTTAGCATACCAAATAATGTCTATTTCAAATGGATTTTTTCAAATATTTTATCAAATGAACACTCAAAACCGAAATTCAGGAATTTACTAAAGACATATCATTTAATATTTTTTATGAATCATGCAGAGAACTTTTCTACCTTTCTTAAAAGTCATCAGTTTTGATCCTTTATAACGTCACTTTGACATTTTTAGAAGAACAACTATAACAGTTTTAAATTACTTTTTCTCGTATTTATTGATTTTTTTAAACCAAGAAAAGAAAATATTTGTCTGTAATATTCAGTAGATTTTGTTTAACATACAATTGTTTTCTGAAAATTCACTAAAAAACGAATGTTCCGTCTAATAATTAGCTTTTGAGTTATATAAGAAAACGTAGACAAAATAAATAGCTAGAGCTAATCTTGAAAAACTACACGACTCTTAGGGTCTTTGATATCAAATCAAAGGCCACTCAAATATCAAAGGTAACAAAACCACTAATGGCCAGTATAATTCAATGAAAAAGCAACATATTCGCAAATCCTTTTAACATAATACACGTGGTATAACTAACTATTCACGGTGCGACTCGTTCAGCAAAAATTACTGCCACTTTTTGCATCCGTCACTTTACTGGCCATGAACAAAAGAAGTAAAATGTGTAAAATTGGAAATGAGCCATCATTGTGTTTCATCTTCTATAGAAAATTAGTAATTGAATGTCGATCACACCCCTAATGTATCTCGTCAAATGATTGGAACCTGTAATTCGTCCCAATTACCAGATTGTCAATGTTAAAACGGAGTGTGTGTGCGTGTCGCATTTAAACTAATTCGAGCCTCCAATCATTTGTGACTGCGAACTCAGCAATTGCATAAAATTAATGTAAGCCGCGCACCGCAATTCATTGCTAGTAGAGGGTTGAAACTATGTAGTATATATGCTGATTACTCATCAGTAACACCCCTGTGATTAATGTATCCAATCCTACAGTTAATTAAAATCCTTATAATTATGTAGAGAGTCAGACCGTGTCGCGAAAAAACATGCCACCTTGATTTATTACCTCATTTAAATTGATCTGCATATTCGTTTCAAAAATGAATAATTAAAACTGAACATTATTTTCGGTTTCGCATTGTGCCGGCGGACCGTGAACATTCCGACGTTTATGAGCATGTAGCATGTATAAGTAGAGCTCACCAAAAAAATATAACTTTATTAGATAGCTCGATTGCTGCCTATCATCGTCATTGCAGTTTACAGGCGATGTCGTCTGGTTAGGGCCCCTAGAACACATATCTAAGGTCCCTTTGTATTGTCGTATATTTATGTTTATTACATAGCTCAGTCTTGTCTAATCAAGTGTTCGAAATGGCCGCCTTCTTGTGCCTGACAATATCGCAAATAGTTAACGAATTCTTGTTGAGACTCTATTTATAATTTCTGGAGAAATGTTGGTACATTCAGTTCTAATTTTTGTTTTAATCCGTGGATAGTATGTAGTTTACTTTTGAATAGCACATTCTTCAAATGACCCTACAGAAAAAAAAATTAAGGGAATTACGTCAGGAGATCTTGCTGGCCATTCGATTGTACCATGCCTTCCAATCCATCTGTTGGGAAATTGTTGATCCAGATACGTATGTAATTTTTTACAGGATTCACTTGTGTTAGGTGTTACTGATAGTAAAAATTTTATTATTCCCTTTATTTTTCGTACAAAAAAAATTGTGTTGCTGAATAAAGAATTGGATTAGCTTTAAAAAGATGTATCACACTACCCACCATCCAGTTTTAGAATTCAATAAAATATCTAAGACACAATAATACAATACAAAATATTTGTAGCTTAACAAACAACCCAAATTAAAGCACTAGACTGACAATATAGTGTATAGTGGAAATGTTAAAGTTTAAGCAAGGAAATAAATAATTTTTCAACGGAATATCGCTTTTATAAATAAATACAACGTTTTTGCCAAACCATCATTTTAGAATTTTTTGTCACCGAATTTATTCAAGATCACTCGTTACCTAAAATTGGTATCCAACAATGAGTTTTATATTTGTCAGGCCTTCTGGATTCCAAATAAAAACAGTTCAAAATGCAACATAATATTTGGCATTCCTTAATTATTTCGTCACGATGGCTGCTGAAAGTAGTGCGTGTGAGAATAATTTGTAGATCAGTGATTATTAAGAGATGGCGTACCAGCAGTTTAATTTTTGCAAATGCAATGACATTATGTATTTCATTCATAAGTAAGTGTCATATTATTAGAATATGAGAAGATACAAAATAATCAAAATAATTAGTGAAATGATTATTGTAAACAAACTGGACTCACGTCTCCATGAAAATGATTTTAAAAAGTTTTTTTCTTTAAACTCAAAAATAAGAAGTATTTATGCTTAAATTAGATAATATGTGCATTATCACAACTGGGGCATTAAACAATTTATTTTGTTTTGCTGTAGAAATGATTAACAGAAACTACTGCCCATCAGTGAAATTGTAAGGTCAACTAAGATCAGTCAGTTGAATGTGTTTCAAGAGCCTCGGTGGTTCAGTGGTAAGAACGTGTGCCTCTGAACCGAAGGGTACTGGGTTCGATCCCAGGGTTTTCCTTGCACTCTTTCAATACATACTCTACAATTAACATTAACCGAGGTTGTGGTATTGTATTGAGTAAGTTGAATGTCTGCTCGTTCAGCCCTTAGGAAGGGGCGTAATCCCGCCGGTCTCGTGTCCATGCAATGTTAGGCACGTAAAAATCCCTACCCTCCTCACAGAAAGGCAGGGATTCAGCAAAATTTTCAGGATAGTGAGGTGGAACTGCTCCCTGGCGTCGGTGGTTGGCCATACTAGCGGAAATAGACCGACGTTAAAGCGACAAAAACACACAATGTGTTTCGGGTACAGGCTAACAAGTCAACTGAGTCTTCCATTAGCTCTTTACTTGGATTTACCTTTGATATACACGTGTCCATTATAGAAGGTTGCAACAAGATTTTGATGAGAACTGCTGGGAACTTATAAAACCTATTAAACACGTTTTTGCATGCAAGGGGGCACTTTTTGAACCCTAACAGAATGTGTAACAGTTAGCCCCTAGCGGGCGTGACTTTCACCCTTTCAATTTGAATAGTGAATGTAGGTAGAGTGGCACCTTTTAGGAAAGCCCTTTTGATTTTCTATTCAAAGCTGCAATTTTGAAATCTACGGATTAGTTTTTCAGATATTTGCTTTCAAACCTTCAAAATAAATGGTCTTCTGTAAAAGTTTGATGTGAAATTGTCGACAAAAGTCTGATAGGCCCCTATGTCCTTTCATTTGGGTTGACTGGCGAAGCATATTGGATTGTTTTTGGTAAATATTTTAGCAAAATATGGAAATCGCGACATACGCCCAATATATTTTCAACACGATGGAGCTCCACCACATTATCGCCATGTTGTATCTTTCTTTAATGCAACTTATCCTAAAAAGTGGATGGGTCATGTTTGTTCGCAAATTGGCCTCAGAGAGCGGCCAACTTGAACCATCTTGATTATAACTTGTTCTTTCCATGTTTGTAATAACTACAATAATAGTAATATATTTGAAAATCAGCAGTTAATACAAAAGGTGAGTTATGTCAAAATAATCGTTTCACGGAAATCAACTAAACACCCTTCTCTCAGTAATAAGGGCCGTCAGACACCAAATGCCCAGGTTCTCTGATAACCTATATACAGTGTGTCCAAGATAAGGAGGGCCACTATGGAGATCTCCAAAACGTAGCAGATACAGACTTCGTTAAATGGGAGAAAAGTTACGCTGTCAAAAGCCCAACAAAATGGCGGTTAGTCATCTCCGAAAATTTTTTGGTTTTTGAGATATTTTGAAAAAATTGGATTTTTCGTTTTAACATATAATTTTTTTCTGGTCTTAATTGTTGACCTACAACAATACCGATTCCACTTCTCCGCAGCAGCTTTTCATTTTCTTTAACACAGCATTACTAATTTTTGAATCCGACTTTTCGTCTTTGCGGGACCACCAACAACTTTTTTTAAATACGGCCCTTATTCTCTGATATCATATTCTGGAAGCCCTTTTTATTCAAAATCCAGGGATCTGTCACACTTTGTGGTTTAGTATCATTTTAGTCTTCCTTTCGACCTGAATCCAGAAAATTCATATTACGCACCTGTACATAGCTTTAAAACTTAAGTACTAAACAGCTAGCTATACGAATCAACACTTTATGTCATTCAGGCGTTTAATAATAATTCAAATGATGAATTGAGACAATAGTTTAATTCCAGAACTGACGACGCCAGATCTTGTTTTGTAGAAATATTTTGCTCATATACATGATTCCTAACGTATCCCCATAATAACAAATCAAGCGGGGTTATATCTGGTGAACGCGCTGGCCAGGGTGTTTCTGAATACGTGCTGATTACCTTATCTTAAAATCTCCAACAGTTGCGATTTGTATCCAGAGGCATGTTATCGAGAGCATCCTCTAAATCGTTTTGCAGCAAACGTAGGTAGCGCTCTGATGTTAAGGTATGCTGGTAAAGAAACGGTCCTGCAATCGTTGTACCGAAGATACCAGTCTACATATTGAAATCAAAACGGTGTTGATGCCTCGACGTATTATTTGAGAGTTGATTGGTTTCAAAACAATAGTAAACATTTCTTCCATTATTCGTAATCATGTGTTCATCATCTTATTTGACATTGAAAATCAACATTGCCCTAGCATTTTCTTGTGCACCACTCACAGAGTGAGCGGCTTCGTTCTAAATCACCTGGTCTGAGTCCTTGACAAATTCTGTACTTGTATGGATGTAATTTTTTTTTCGTAACATATGTGCCGTTAATTTTGATATACCAAAGTTTCGTTCAATCCGCCGGACTGATGTACCATGATCCCCAACTGCTAACAAAACATTATGTTCTGCTTCCTCATTGTTGGACTGTTGCCGAGAAATTACAGGTTTTTTAAAAGAACCATATGCTTTAAGGTTTGTCAGTAATTGGCTATAAGTTCCTTTATTTGGCTCTCTTCTTTCCGGATATTTCTGTAAATACATACGCTCCGCAACAAAACAATTTCTGTTGGATTAACTTAAACATGCTAACATGTCAAACTTTTCTTCGTTAGAAAACATATTTACCCGAAACATTTGCTAATCATCACACAATAAATTAAACAAGACACCAATGTGTCAAAAATTAATGTTGCTGTTATTCCAAATACGACTATTGTCACATCCATTTATTTTCCAGAGCATACTCTTGTATTTTTAATTTAAGTTTATTTGTTCTGTGTTTATTTCATTAAATTATTGCCTTAATTCGTCCATTGAATTACTTTTAAGCGCCTAAATTACATATAGTGTTAATTGATATAGCTATTTGTTTAGTGCTTAAGTTTAGAAGCTATGTACAGGTCGGTAATAGGAATTTTCTAGAGTAAGGTAAAAAAAAGACTAAAATGGTACTAAACCACAAAATGTGTGACACATCGCTGGATTTGGAATAAAAAGTGCTTTCAGAATATTATGTTAGAAAATGTGGGCCCTATTGAGAAAAAAAACGTTGATTAAAAATTATTAGCAATGCTACTTTAAAGATAACGAAAAGTTGCTGTGAAGGAGAGTCATCGTTATTAACGCAGGTCCAGCATTAAAGCCAGAAGAAATAATATGTCACATCGAAAAATCCAAAATTTTCAAAATATCTCAAAAACCAAAATTTTTTTTGGAGATGTCTAACCGTCATTTTGTTGGGCTTTTAAGTGCGCAACTTTTCTCCTATTTGACCAAGTCTGCATCTGCTACCGGTCTGGAGATTACCCTACTTGTCTTGAACATACTGTATACTGCACATATAGTTACGCTATGTACATTTCACCTATAATGGCCCTGTGGAAGTTACTGTCAACTAGCGTTTTGTTTTAAAATATATTACCATTACTTTCAGTAAAATAAAGTTGAGGGTAAAAACCAGTAGCATAAATTTAAAACAAGTAATATTTTATGTTTTTTCACAACAAAAATAAAACTAAATCACTTTTTATGCCCTGCTATATAAATCACTGAGTTGAGTTAATCAAGTAATACCAGTTAATCTGGGTTTTGCAATTTATCTAAATTTCAATCAGTCTAAATTAAATTGGCAAAGCAAGTTACAATAGCGCCAATGCCATGAGCCAGGGCTACCTTGATTCGAACCAATTCTATAATTCCTACAGCTAACAGTATAGCAACTACATTACCATTAAATCCAGATAAGGGTGACTTAGAGGCCCTCGTTAATGTGGAAATATACCTCACTCTAATAGCTAAATGCAACTGATTGTCTGATACTCATCATCGATTATATCGATGTCGATAATTTACTTTGGATCTCGTCACATATATTCAGATATTAATTTGAAAACAGACGTGGTTTAACAATTAGCTTACAGAATTAGTTATTATATCTGTAAACCGATCAGCTTGCTAAACTTTTATCGTTTTGTTCTCGAAAACGAGTCCTGTGTGCCTACATACTTTTATAGAATTTTCGTAGATAAAAATCACCGACATTTGATTTTTGAACAAATGTGTTTAAATGAACGCAAACTAGGCCCCTAGAACACATATCTGGAATCAGTTTCAGTTTTGATATGTTTCTACATGTATATATGTATATATAAAAAATGCATTCAATATATAAGTGTAGACAGGAAAAGCATTGAGATGTAATGTTTATTAAAAAAATATGTAAATCATGTCTGTGCTATGACAACAAAAGTAGAATATATATGCCATATAGAGCGGATCCTAAACAAGAAAATAGGTAAATGCGCGAATGGTGTAAACACCGCAGTCAAAATACCGACATTACACACACATAATGTAACATATCTACTAAATTTTCAAGATAAATATGTACACACTACACCCTGCTCCCCCCCCCCCCCCCAATATATATATATATATATATATATATATATATATATATATATATATATATATATATATATATATATATATACATACACAGGGTGTAAGTTGTATGGTCGGACCCAAACAGGTGAGAAAGAACCTACGAAACGTTATCTCCATGAAATATAACATGTAGTCTTATACCACGACTAGACGACATCTGCGTGAATAAGAAAAATCAAACCCCTACATTTTTTATTCGGGTGCCGGTGGTCTAATAGAAACTAATATCGTATGTTATTTGCGTTCTTGAACGCCGGAGACACGTATCAACAAATTAAAAAACAATGGATTTTTTTAAATTTATTTGCAATCAGAATAGAGAATGTATTACACAGAAATTGTAGCTCATTCCATTGCCTTAAATATTGCATCTTACAATAACTCATAAACTAGTCGTTTTATCAAAATTCAACCTGAGAAACAAAAGTGATAAAATTATTTTGTCTAACAACAGCCATTTGTTTTGAAACCATTGGCGTGCGCACAAAAAAGTTTAGAGGGTCAATACTTGTTCCACACCCCCCCCCCCCCTGTATCCCCCTTGGGATTTGATTTTTCTCTTCTAATCAGACAGATAGCGTCTAGTTCTAAAATAAGACTACGTGAAAAATTTGATGGAAATAACTTCAAAAACATAAAAATTAGAAATGAAAAATTAATTTTTAAGTTCAATTTCAACATTCTGTATTTCGAAAACGAGGCCCCCAGAAGAAAAATGTTATAAGAAAAGTCATAAAATTTTCATCTCGGGAATCAATGGTTAGCGGGTTGGCCCACTATTTTGTAACACCCTGTATATATATATATATATATATATATATATATATATATATATATATATATATATATATATATATATATATATATATATATATATATATATATAATTGGTGCCAGTGATGACCAGAGAAATGCACAAAATATTCTGCCTGGATAACAAAATCTTTTGTATATTACAGACAAAGATTAAGTTTTTTAGCGCAACAAGGTCAAGAAATACGATAAAAAATACTTAGAAAATGTTATAGTTCTCCTTCTTAAAACGTCAAAGTCACGATTTTAAAATGTCCAAATTGGAAACTTCCTGGCAATAAACCTGAAGCAAATAAGGGTAATATAGAGAAGTGTGTTTTACAAAACTTTAAGTTTCAGCTTCAACCATCTCTGTTTTTCATTACACTAAAATATTTGCATAAAATTGATTTCAAATAGATCATTTTCTCTGATGCTTTGGCAGTAATTTTTCTTATAGCGTTTCTGGCTTAAATCGTGTAATTTTAGGCGAATTTTCGTAGAAAAAAATCGCTATAGAAGAGACTGAAAATTTTGAAAAGATTTTTATAAATGAGCGCGAACTAGACCCCCTAGAATCCATTTCTGAGGTTAGTTTTAGTTTTTATTTGTATATAGGGTGACGCATTTCTAAGGTGAAGCTGAATATATCCGTTAAGGTACGAGAAAAATTGTATACGTTAATTATAGGGTTTTTTAAGCTGAATCTTATAAAATGATTTTGTCAATCACAGGATGACCAATTAGTCGTTGGTGATACAAGTTTTCATTTTTTTTAACGAACACCCCTTATATTATTGCATTTTTGCATTTTCCATGGAACTATACAATATCCCATTGTTACTTTTATAAATTAATATATTGTATAATCGGTGACACATTTCAATCCGTACACAAAAACATCTCCTTAGGTAGCAGCGCAAGTCTATGATATAATGCAAATTTTGATAACAATTATATTTAATTATGCCTAAGGGGTAGAAAACTAAAAAAAAAGTTGTAAGAAAATCAAAATAGGAGTTTCTTCAAAATATGTACCAAAAAGCAAAAAATAATTTTCTTTTCAGAAAAATCACTTATATTAACGTTCCTAATTATGCATGACTAAACAGAGGAGCGTGGGGCGAGATTATATAGAGAAAGGCGCATCGCACGGTTTTCAGTTTAGTCAAGTAAAAAACTTTTTCACAGTAATATATTTGAAAAGAAAATTATGTTTTGCCTTTTAGTACGTATGTTTTTCGACAAAAAAAGGAGAAATCATAAGATATTATATTTTGTACATTGACAGAATATATACATACACGTATAGTAAATAGGCACTTATATTTCCTGAGATATTCGTTACTTAAGAAAGATTGTTTGAAGAGTTTTTTTTATATATTTTTTGCTACAAACTGGTGATATGCAATTTTTTCTAACTTTAATAACTTCGTTGCTTTGTAGACTAAATCTTTTTTTCAGCGGTAAAATATGATTTTTTGCGTTTTTTGGAACTTCTCATTCTTGATACGGCACTATAAAATCTAATCGAGTTCCATAAACAAAATTAACAAAATCTAAGTTTCTTAAAAATCACCTATTTCAGTCGGACTTCATTAATCAATTTTCCGTCAAGTAATCCATTGGAAAAAGGTGATAGTATTTGTAGCTGTCTATTTTGAACATTGTTTGTCGTCAGTTATAAATTGTTTGTAGTACTTAAAAGATCTTTACATCAAAAAATTGAGAGCTTATACAAATTAATAATAATTGTTATTGTGGCAAAATTGAGTGAAAAGCTAAAAATTAAAATATTAATGATGTTTGACTACGGTGACAGGAAACGTAGTTATAAAAAAGTGTGCATGATTTTTCATGAAGTGTGTTCCAAACGGCCACAAATTAGTGAAGGGTATGTTTTCAAATTGTTAAAAATTTTAACGAAACTGTGTCAAATGAAACTGCTACATTACACAATCTTTTCCAAAATCCTGTGGTAAATTTGCTAAAAAGAAAATTTCACCCATACAAAGTACAGCTGATACAGGAACTTGTAGATGGCGATTTTGAGATGCGAGATAACAATAGCCAACTCATACAATGTATATAAGAAGTACAGATCCCGATTCAACACCCAAGGTCGCTGACGAATAGGTTAATTAAAAGCAGCGCAATTAGAAGAATAGACTATTCATAAATGGGTAAACAACTAGACCTTCAAATCAGCAACCAGCCACCTGCTAGGATCACCTTCAAGACTGCAACTTAGGTGGAAACCGCCTCTCGGTCCACGCCCCACCAGAGACTATATATGGAAGTTACCAGACCACGGACGGACATTCCTACATTGTTATTGCTTGAGTCTCTTTTAAATTTTCATAATTTATATTTATCATTTTTTATTATTATTCATAAGTATTTTATGTAACTATAATCAATAAATTCTTTTAAAAAGTCAAGTGTGTTAACAAGAAAGTTAACTGGCGCAGTCGCAACGGATGGTGCTGAAGAACCAAAAGTATATTGATTCTTTGCGTTTCAACGCTTAACAGCCAAAGAACCGATCAAGAGAGACGTCATGAAGACATCAGCAATAGCATCGATTCTGTAAGTTGTTTGCTTCCTTTATTTCCTATATATATATATATATATATATATATATATATATATATATATATATATATATATATATATATATATATATAATGTATTTCCTCATATATTGATAATATTATATGTCTGATAGCGATATTGATAATTTAGAACATTTGGAATATAGATTAAGAAATATTAGTATTGGCGAAATTGATATTGTAGAACAACCCGATATAAATAATTCTAGAAACAATTTAAATATGGCAAATCAATTCCAAGAGTTTTACCTTAAAGCAATCCCCGAATTTAACGGACAACCTGAAAATGTAGGGAACTTCTTAAAAGCTTGTGATCTAGTAATGAACCAATTATATGATGCAGATAATCCAAATTTATATCTTAAACATTTTCTATTAAATTATATTCAAACGAAACTAATTGCACAAGCCAGGTTAATTATTAACACTAAAATTATAAACACATGGGTAGACTTAAGACGGGCAATTGTTGAGAACTTCACTGACCAGCGTGATGAAATCAGCTTACTAGGCGAATTATTGACACTGAAACAGAGACATAACGAGGATGCCTTAGCGTTCAGTAATCGTTGCAGACACATTGAACAATTACTCATCTCTAATTTAATATCTAATGAACGTAACGAGGGAATTTTAGTATTAAAACAAAACATGTACAGACAACAGACACTGAAAGCGTTTATCGGTGGATTAAAAAAAACCCCTTGGTATGGTGGTCAGATCCACTCGACCAGACAGCATAGAACAAGCTTTAAAATTTATATTTTCCGAGGAAAATTATGAATATAGGGACAGATTATTACAACGGTCAAATTTCAACAATAATAACAATAACAGGCACGACAAACAACAAAAACCAGTTTTCCAAAGAAATACCCCAAATTTTAACAATATTCAATTTCAAAAACCCTTCCAACAACAAAATTATCGTGCACCTTTTAACTATAATTCAAACAGACCCCAAATGTCTCACCCACAATTTCAGGGGAACCCTTCAAATCAATCCTCAATGAGAAGACCGACGTACAACCCTAATGACAATACTAGAAGATATCCACCAGTTAAGGATGTCGGCAGTAACAACACGAGACATACTAATTTCAGCCGACAACAACCCTCACAAAATAGACGAAACAATTATCCTTCCAACAATTTTCAAAAAAGACAAAATTTCATACCAGAAGAAGTAAACTATAACGAAACGAATAATTCTTTTCCTTTCAATGAATTAGAAAGAAGACAACATTTCTTACCAGAAGAATTAAATTATGACGCAACATATAATGAACAATCACCCTCCGAATTATACGATGCACAGCATCAAAATTTTCCGATAGCAGGGAGCTCAAAAACAGAACCGTAATAGATATTAATAATTTTAACACAGTATCCCAATTACCCTACGTAATAATAAAAGAACTACCCGGAAAAATACTGCTCGACTCCGGTAGTACTAAGAGCCTTTTAAACCCGTCCATAGCATATAACAACTTTTATAATAAGATTTACAATCACCCGTTTTTAATAAAAAGTGCGCATGGCTACTCCAGCCATAATAATCGAGCCAAAATAATTTTAAACTCACTAACGGACAGTGAACAAGAGTTTTGCCTATTTGAATTTAACAAAAATTTCATAGCTCTTATTGGAATTGACTTTTTGATAAAAAATCAAGTGAACATTGGTTTTAAAAACCAGAGACTCAATTTAAAAAATCGAAGCATTAAGATAAACTTCCCTTATACAAGGGATCATGAAGATAAGATGGGTAGTAATAGTAGTAGCAATAACAATCGGATAAGTAGGATCATCAAAGCAAATGATGAAATGAATCACCTTAACGTAAGTAATACAATAGACAGAAGCATTATTGCACTTGAACTCGACCTAGGAAAGCGTAATCAGCCATTAAATGATGACGATGGAAGGTTACAACGAGTAAATGACATAGGAGAAATGTTCACCCACAATAAAGGTAAACGGGATCAAGTTTCATTAAACACATATGAATATCGTCGAAATAAAAATGTGAGTGATACGAGGACGATACAAAAAGGTATAACGGATCAAATTCAAAATAAAGCGAATAGGATATTAAATAATTCTTACTATCACCAGAATTATAATAATAATTATACGGGGAGTGTACAAAAAAATATTACAAATCAAATTAGGATAAATCACTTAAATAACCAGGAGAAAGAAATTTTAATTGATTTATGTACAGAATTTCAAGATATTTTTGCAAAAGAAAATGAACCACTGACGCATACAAACGTCATTAAACACAAAATTAGACTAAAAGACGATATACCAATAAACGCCAAACTATATAGATACCCATATATTCACAAACCAGAGGTAGACAAACAAATTAACGAAATGCTAAATCAAAGGATAATTAGGAACAGTCATAGCGCTTATAATAGTCCAATATGGGTGATCCCAAAAAAAGCAGATGCCAGCGTCAAACAAAAATGGCGGATCGTTGTGGATTACCGCAAGTTAAATGAGAAGACTATACCTGATAGACACCCTATACCAAAAATCGAAGAGATACTGGATAAACTCGGGCGTGCACAATATTTTTCGACCATAGACTTAATTTCGGGCTACCACCAGATTGAAATGGACCCAAATGACATTGAAAAAACGGCGTTTAGCACTGATACAGGCCATTATGAGTACCTCAGAATGCCGTTCGGGCTTTCAGGGGCGCCTGCTACATTTACCCGACTGATGCAACACGTTTTAAACGGTTTAATAGGAAAAACATGCTCAGTATACATGGATGACGTGATAGTGTTCTCGACATCATTACAAGAACATATCGAAAAATTAAGATTAGTATTCGAACGATTTAGACAAAGTAATCTGAAAATACAGCTAGACAAAAGCGACTTTCTGCAAAAAGAAGCGGAATTCCTCGGGCATATAGTGACGCCAGAAGGCATCAAGCCTAATCCAAAGAAACTAGACGCCATAAGAAAATTCCCAATACCCAAGACACCAAAAGAAATTAAATCATTCCTAGGACTTATAGGCTACTACAGGAAATTTATAGAAAACTTTGCGCATGTCACAAAACCACTAACTAAATGTTTAAAGAAAAACGTAACAATCGACATTAACGACGGAGAATACATAAATGCCTTTAATACATGTAAAGACATATTGATGAATTCACCAGTATTAATACCTCCAGATTTTTCAAAGGAGTTCATTTTAACAACAGATGCATCAAACGTGGCAATCGCAGGGATTTTAAGCCAAGGAGATCCGAAATCAGACCAACCCATAGCTTACGCAAGCCGAACGTTAAATGAAACAGAATCTAGATACAGCACAATAGAAAAGGAACTACTGGCCATAGTATGGGCCACAAACTACTTTAGACCCTATCTATACGGCAGGAAATTCACAATATATACAGACCATAAACCATTAAAATGGCTATTTTCCCTGAAACAACCCAACTCAAAATTATTAAGGTGGAGACTCAAACTAGAAGAGTACGATTTCAAAATAGAATATAAAAAAGGTAAATTAAATAATGCAGCGGACGCACTTTCGAGAGTAGAGATAAACCCCTTAGAGGTAGATAACCAATCAATGATAAACAATGTAGACGAAAATGACGACGTTATAACCATAAGCGACGGAGAAATAAGAAATTCCAACGCAGATTCTTATTCCGCGCCGGGCATGCCAATCTTAGAAGAAGAAATAATCAACAGTAAAACAAACCAGATATTCTTTAAAAATGCTGATACCCCGGAGATTTTATCACTCAGAAAGGACAAAAGGAATTTTATTCACGCCACATTCAATTTAAACGAGCCAAATCAAATAGAACAATTTATCAAAGAATATTGCCTACCACAGAGAAAATATTACTGTCTATTTGTAAATGAACGAGATTATGAAATGGTAAGTTCGGCAATTAATCAAAAATTTAATAACGTAGACTCACCTAAATTTTATAGATGTTTAGAAACTAGAGAAGAAATAAATAGCGAAGAAGAACTCCAAGAGAAAATAGTTCTATTTCACGAGGGAAAGAGTAATCATCGAGGCGCTGAT
The DNA here is from genome assembly GCA_964006375.1 of Tillus elongatus. Taxonomy (NCBI): domain Eukaryota; kingdom Metazoa; phylum Arthropoda; class Insecta; order Coleoptera; family Cleridae; genus Tillus; species Tillus elongatus. The sequence continues at coordinate 60,613,363 of OZ023267.1, read as the reverse complement.
GAGACCTATTTACGAATGAAACGCAAATACTATTTTCCGAATTTAAAGCGAAAAATAGAAGAGTTTATAAAAAGTTGCGAGTTATGTAAAACATGTAAATACAACAGAAATCCGGCGCAAATTTCACTAAAACACACACCCACACCATCTAGGCCTTTAGAAATCTTACACCTAGACACGTTCCAAATTGAAACGTCTCAATTTCTAACAGTATTCGACCCCTTTAGTAAATTCGGGCAAGCATTTCCGATAAAAAGTAAAAATGCAACAGAAATCTCCAAGAACTTAATTAAATACTTTTTCCAATACGGAAGCTGTAAAACAATAATTTCGGACGCAGGGACTAAATTCTCAAATATATTAATAAAAGAGCTATTAAAAGCTTGCCAAATTGAATTACATGTGACAACACCGCAAAATCCGATGTCAAACGGACCGATAGAAAGATTTCACAGTACAATAATTGAGCACTATAGATTATTTAAAACAAAATTTAAAGAAATGAAACCAATTGACTTAATGCCTTATTGTATTTTCGCATATAACTCCTCCATACACTCGCAAACCTTAAAACCACCTTTTGAGCTAATATTCGGATATACACCTGAATTCTTTAATTATGACCCAGAAGTAATTATCACCCAAGAATATAACACGAAACATAAAGACTTAATGAAAATTATATACGAAGTCATTCAAGACCGAATCGAAAACTCAAAATACAAAACGTTACAACGGACGAATAAAAATACTAACCAACCTTTTAAAGAAGGAGACATAGTATACAAAAAGATCCCTCCAGGATTTCACAAAAAACACAAAAACGCTTTTACTGGACCTTATTCAATAATTTCACTGAATGAACATAATAAAGCCATAATACTAAATCACAGAACTGACGAACAGACAATCACCCATTTACGCAATCTTCGCCTTGCAGGTCCATTCTCTTCACCAGAGTAAAACCACAATTAGAAGACCTAACAGACAATCCAGGCATACTGCCACGCAAACTGGGACAAGCCTTTTCAGAAAACGATAAATGGAGAATGATTCATATACATGACCTAAGACAACTATACGACGACTTTAACAGACTAAAAACTTACTTTGACAACATAATAAGCGTAATGAATGCAGAATACAAATTAGAATACAAAAATTTTATTTTAACAATTAATTTCACCATCAGCAATATTGATGACACATTTTATCGAATATTTCCAAGAACGATTAGGAACAAAAGAGGTATAATAAACGGACTAGGATCGATATTCAAATCAATAACTGGGAACTTAGATGCAGATGACGGCGACAGAATATATAAAGCTCTTGAAATTTTGAGGAAAGATCAAAATCAAGTACATCAACTTTTTAGTTCACAGACATCCCTAATGATAGATGCTATAACAGAGTTCAATAAAACAATAGACAACCTGAACCATAACCAAGAAGCCATAGTAGCGAGAATAAACGATTTGGAATATACAATAGATAGTCTAAAAAGCGACCAACTAACAAATTTTCATAGAGTAAAACATTTGGAATTACTCACTCAAATCAGTTATTTATTAAAAAATGTACTAAACATGATATTAACAACAGAAAATGCAATTACTTTTTCAAAATTGAACACGTATCATACGTCAATACTGAAACCGAAATTTATATCAAAGGAATTAGAAAATATTGAAAATCATATCTCAAAATCAAGATTAATAACAAAATCCGACATTTCACTTTACGGAAAAATATTTAACATAAAAACCGTTCAAATTGATTTTAAAATTATATTCCAAATAGATATACCCTTAGTAGACAAATCAGATTATATTTATTATCAATTGTATGCATTACCAGTCCCTAAAAATCCGTATACCTTCAGAATGATTGTCCCTAGAACCAAGTACCTAATCCTTAGCAGCAAACACTACGCTTACAGAAACGAAAAGTGTAGGAATCTAAAAGACCAAACATACTTTTGTGAAAATGACAACCCGACAGCACTTAACGAAAACAACCCATGCGAAATTAAACTGATCAACTTCCAGAAACCGATAAACAATTGCAAGCAAGAACTTGTCAAAATAACAAAAACAACAGGCTCTAAATATGGCAATACCCAATACATAATAGTGGCACCCGAAGAAACGAAAATCAAACTTAGCTGCGAAGAAAATGAAGAAACCAAAATAATCAGCGGAACAAAACTGGCGACTCTGAAACCCAAATGCCAACTTATCATCAATAACGAAAGATTTAGTTCAGTACAAATGGCATCGGAAACACAACAATCGTTCAATCTCCCAAACATCGAATTGGTAACAAATAAAGCACCCATATTCCCAGACAAATTACCAGAACTAAAATTAGAAAATGTCCAACTGCACGACTTGAATAATATCAAATCCCAGTTACAATCCATCAATGGCAAAATTCCAGGAACCATCGATTTGCGCATATACCACCCTAGTGTATGGACAATTATACTATACCTTGTGATAATAATAACAATAATCACAATAACTTCAAGATACTTCTGGCAGAAATCAAAAACGAAAACTGCTGACTCCAAACCAATTACTGGATTCCCGATGACTATTCGGAACGAACCATAGGCTTCGTTCTCTAAAGGATGGAGGAGATAACAATAGCCAACTCATACAATGTATATAAGAAGTACAGATCCTGATTCAACACCCAAGGTCGCTGACGAATGGGTTAATTAAAAGCAGCGCAATTAGAAGAATAGACTATTCATAAATGGGTAAACAACTAGACCTTCAAATCAGCAACCAGCCACCTGCTAGGATCACCTTCAAGACTGCAACTTAGGTGGAAACCGCCTCTCGGTCCACGCCCCACCAGAGACTATATATGGAAGTTACCAGACCACGGACGGACATTCCTACATTGTTATTGCTTGAGTCTCTTTTAAATTGTCATAATTTATATTTATCATTTTTTATTATTATTCATAAGTATTTTATGTAAATATAATCAATAAATTCTTTTAAAAAGTCAAGTGTGTTAACAAGAAAGTTAACTTGCGTGTTAAATTTTGTAATATTATATCCAATTTAATGAGATCTGGACTTCAGCAGAAACATTATTTTCTGAGATGAAACTACGTTTACACTGCATGGATCTGTTATAAACAAAATTATCGTTATTGGCCTCAGCAAAATCTGCATTGGATGCTGGAGGCTCAAACGCAGCGACCCCAAAAAAAATATGTATGGGTCGATATACTAGACAGCAGAATTATTGGTCCGTTCTTTATTAAAGGAAATCTAACATCTGAAAAATATTTTAATTTATCAAGAGAAGAAATTATATCGACTCTTGTTGCAGTCCGCCCAGTCACTGAAGTTTGGTTTTAGCAATATGAACCTCCCAATCATTTAGGGAGACGCGGGAGGCAATATTTGGAAAAAGTTCTTCCATAGAGGTGGATTAGGTGCGGTGGTGCTCTTGAATACCTTGCTCATTCTCCTGATTGGACACCATGTGGGTTTTTTTAAGGTCACTTAAAGAATGTTGTCTACATAGACAGGCCAATAAATCTGATAGACCTGAAAGCTAGACTAATTGGCAAAACAAGACGGAGTGTGAATTCCAGCTTAATTAACGAAATAAGTTTCTTTGAAACGCGAGTTCAATTGTGTGTTAATAATAATTGTGTATTAATAATAACAATAACATTTTGTACATTTAATTAGATAGTAATTATTACTGCTGTTTCGTTTTATTTTTGTTTGGCAGTTTCTTTTAGAATTAGAACTAATCTTTTCAAATTTTTTTTATTATTTTGGAACCAGATTAACTCTATACTTCCGTATAAAGAAAAATACGTCTTCCCGAAAATGCCCAAAAATCATATCCTGTCATTAAATAAAATATGTGCAGTTGGCATAGAAGCAACGTTCTTTACGCTACGAAAAATTGACTATCGCGAGTGGGTAGCAAAAAATATATCAAAAAACTTTTGTTAAAATACTTTTTTGAATCACGAATATCTCAGTAAATACAACTGCCTTCCCATACATTTTTCAAACTTATATATATATATACATATATATATATATATATATATATATATATATATATATATATATATATATATATATATATACATATATGTATATATATATATATATATATATATATATATATATATATATATATATATATATATATATATATATATGCAGCGGAGAATAGCGGAAAAGTGAAAGCCTGGAACCGTCACAAAACTAGAAATGGCGTTAATATAAAGGGATAATAATCAAAAGATTAGGAAAACCTCAGGATAGTTAAAAGTGTCAGACAACAATCGCGACAGTTTGACGCATATGAAAGTATATATGTCATTTCAAATTTGAATAAGAAACTTTTAGTGAATGGGACAGGTCCAGTTATTTCTAGTGCGTTATTTGAATTGTTATCTTGATAATGAATGTCTCTTTCTTAGAAATCATACTTAATAATGACACGCGGCCTTTTAAAAAGCAGGTATTGGAATTCTAATTACAGGGACTTTTGATTCAACAGTGGTGGTTTTTGGTGTTTGTGGTTGCTTGGCAACTAATATATAAATATGAGTTCTAGTTTGTAGTCGTTTAGTATATTCATCTCTCTGTTAGCGAAACGCTCGTCGGGCCTGAAAAATGTCTTGTGGTAAATTGGGTCTCGAAAGCATATTATGAAGATATCTCTACAAACTGACAAAAGGCCATCAATTGAAAGTTCGTTATTTATAAAACAACCCACACTGCTGTACGTAACAGAAACAAAACCATTCAAATAGGTTGAAAATTTGAGAAAACCTGGGGCAATATATACAGAAAAATAGAATACTTGTTGAATTTAGAAAGTTTTCCTTTTTTAAAGTCGGTGAAAAATTATTGTTATTATTATTACATACAGATACGGACAGAGGATAAATCGCATGAAGTCCGTGTTTGTAATGACAAGGTACTTACAAACAGAACACAGCACAAGTCAAAAAAATATAACAAACGTACAAAATTAAATAAAACATAATGAATACTGAAGTCAGGTTACGTCGTATTGTTTTTTAAAGGTATATGCGCTCACCACTGGATATGGCAGACTGTTCCAACTACTAAACACTCGATTCAAAAGAAATTCTGCCAACAACGAACCCTAAAGTCCTCCCTGGAAAGTTTGCATTCGTGCCCACGGAGACGACAGATTTCCGAGTAAATAGGGAGTCGAACGGTATTCCGGTAAAACCATGCAATATAAGATACGTGAAAATCAGGTCGCGTCATTCATGTTTCTCAGCAAAAGATTGCATACCCTAGATTTGTACCCTTACCTCGTAGCTAGGCCTGGGAATGCGGCTTGATGCTCGCTGCACCCTTTCCGGTCGGTCACGTTCTCTTGATATTTCTGGGTACCAGGCTGGCGCGCAATACTCCATTAGAGGTCTAATGTAGGTTGTGTATATAAGTTTAGCACACTGAGAATTAATATAGTGAAGAGGCGTAGGGATCATGTGCCTGATACGATTTGCCCTGGAGCAGATACAGGACACCTGCGCAGACCAGGTAAAATCCTCAGTCAGGATGACTTCCTCCAGATCGGTATGTTGTTTTACCGTTGCAAGCTGGGTTCCAATAGTGTAATATTGAATTCTAGGGTTTGTTCTGGCTCTTGGAGGCGTTGGGAGAAAGTGACCATGACTTACCACAATACTCCCGCCTGAGCAGGATTTCCTGGATCTTACCATGATAAACCAGTAGACCGTTGTATAACCTAATGTCGTCGGAGAAAGAAGCGCCTTCAGAGCTAGTAATTAGTTGTAGATTGGTGGTGTATAATAGTAACAGCACAAAACCGAGTACTGACCAGACAGGTCAGGGAGCGGAGTAGCACCATTCGGTTGCTCGGGAAAGCTCGAATCGGCAGAATCAGGTCTCCTCAAGGAAGCTCCACCAATTCCGCAAGATGGCAGCTTTGTAGAAAGGCGGCTCAAAGGTACTAGATCAAATGTTTTGGATAAATCTAGGTAAACAACGTAGCCAGGTCTCCTACGACCCACCAGTCTGGTCCAATAGCCAACACTGGCCAATAGGTTTGTGAGTGGCGAACGGTCGGGGGTCATGTTGGTTTTGCGAGATAATATGGTTATCGATAAGGAACGTCTGCATGCTCTTACAAATGATGGATTCCATAATCTTGGATACTAAAGGTGTGAGAGTTATTAGACGATTATTAGAGGGATCATATCTGTCACATTTCTTGAATATTCCAGTAACATCAGCAGTCAGCCAGAGTTGGGGAAGAAGATTGCGTAATTATGGAGAGATGCGTGGCCAGCGCAGATTCACATCCCTTTAACGGTTGGGAAGTTATTCGGTCCGCGCCAGGTAAACAATTTTCAGATAAATTTGCTCTTTCGGTTAGAGTACAATAATAATTTAAGAGCCTCGGTGGTGCAGGGGTAAGAACGTGTGCCTCGGAACCGAACGGTACTGGGTTCAATCCCAGGGTTCTCCTTTCACTTGTTCAGTACAAGCTGTAATATTAACACCAACGGAGGTTCTGGCGTTGTATTTGAGCAAATTGAATGTCTGCACGTTCCGCCCTTCGAAGGGGGCATAAAGCCGTCGGTCCCGTGTCCATGAGATGTCGGGGTTCGGCAAAGTTTCGTGCTCATCTTGTGCACTACAAAATCTCCGCAGTGATTGGACGAGACTTCTAACCAAAAAGCCAGTTTTACGCAACACTCAGTTCGTTAATGTATCTGTTATTGCTTCCTTAAGTGTTGAAGTTAAAATATTTTTCTCATTTTTAGTTTATATTGAAAATTATAATAAGCTTACAATTAATTTCAATAAACTTATTATTAAGCGAATAAATTGTCTATTTCACTTCTTCAAATTAGCGCCACTTGGGCAACTGACATGCATATTTTAGCTATGGTTATTATCTTCTTTAACGTCGGTCTATTTCTGCGACTACGGCTAATCACCAACGCCAAGGAACAGTTTCACCTCACTATCCTGGAAATTTTGCCGAACCCCTGCCTTTCTGTAGGGAGGGTAGGTATCTTTCGCGTGTCCAACTTCGCATGGTACACGGTACCGATGGATTGATCCCACTCCGAAGGGCGGAACGTGCAGACATTCAACTTTCTCAAAAACAATGTCACAACCTCAGTTTATGTTAATTTTACAGTATGTGCTCAAAAGTAAAAGGGTCGCCTACTGTAAATCGAACCCGGTAACCTTGGGTTCAGAGGCGCACTGGACCACCGAGGCCTTAGCTATAGTTCTTAAAGTATCTTGTGGTATTGCCTTCTACACTGATAACTGTCTCACAACGCTGTCGATTGGGTCGACAAAGTATAAGATAAAAGCACCTTTATATCCGTCATAACCTACTGGTTTAAATAATCTATGACTCTTTATAAAATTATACAATGTGTACATATATATTATATAGTATATGTGAAACGTAATAGAGATATAATCCGTACTAACATTGTTATACGATTATATCACGACAATAATAGTTCAACAATATACATTATTTATGTGTAAATTGTGATAATTTTCGTATTCCCTGTATGATATTTTGTTTTAGATCTAAATTAATGAGTATACATAATAGGATTATGGGACCGGTGTGTTATACGATAACAATATTTCCAGAGAGACCGCATGAATGCAGTTGTCATTTATATCGGTCCAGGATCTCTTTCACAGAGAAATTCATTTGTATTATACGGGGAGATTCAGTAGCCCAAACTGCACCAATCGATTATTTATGAGGATGAGCTATCGGTGCATTATTGCATCAACACGGCTATTGCACTAGCCAACGTTGGTGGTGGCTTTCCATTTTCGGTGGAGTGCTTGTGCACTTTGGTTCCTCTATATTCTCTGGGGTAAATTCATTATCAAATAGAATCTGTTTACTAAGTTACCTGCGACAGTCATTAGTAGATAATGCTTGTTGCAAGGTTTAAATGATTTTCTTAGAACCTCAGATATATAACAAATCAAATTATAAGTTGTAAATATACATCTTTTCAACATGGGCGTCGAAAGGAGAAGGGCGTCGCACCCCTCTCTGTGAGTTTTGGTATATACAGAATTCGGAAATGATAAGCAAAAAACTTGGGAGGTGATTTTACTTAAACAACTAACGCGACAAGTTCCTATAACATAAGTACAGTTCGAGAATCCCAAATCACCACAACACATTTTTAAACACTTGACGACCGTTTCACCAACAAAGTCATCAAAGGATAAGAAATTCTAAACTCTTAACTATTAAAAATTGTGTTTATGTTAGGTATCGGGTAAAAGACAGCACCCTAAAAAAAGGAATCACAAACAAGCTTTCTTAGTTTTATGGGTTCTTTTTAAGTTTCTTTAAAAATTCTGTTATACGTGTTCCCAAGCAGTTTCAGCAGTTTTCTTATAAAAGAGACTGTCGGAGAGCGGACTATTAAGAGATGGCGGAGGCAATTCAAACAAACTTATTTATGGCTTAAGAGGTATAAATACTCTCGTAGGTGTCTAATTTCACCGGTTGTCTAACATTTTTAATAAGCTTCAGGTTTTCTTTATCTATGTGGTGATTATTTTCCCAAATATGCAGGGTCACGCATGACTTGTCTATAGTACCCTATCACAGCTGTACCAGATACTCCTTAGTTTGCCCAACGTATTTAGAATTACAATCTTTACCACTTATTTCATAGCTACCTGACATTTCAGTGGCTTTATCCTATCTTTTGGATTACCTAACAAATTTTTTAAATTATTTTTCGTCAAAAAAATTTGCTGCATATCAGCCTTCTCAAAAATACTTTTGGTGCCTCTTGTGTTCGCGGTTTAAATGGTAAGCAGACAAACTTTTTGTCTACTTTATATTTTCAGAATGTCTTGGATTCCGATAACGTCTTCTTTGTTCCGTGTCTATTAATTAATTTATCCACTTACCAAACCAAGTATCCGTTGTATTAAGCCACGTTCTTAATGTACTTTAATTATCTGTTAAATCTACTTTCGCTTCAAAAAAATTGTTAGTGAAGTTTCTTAGAAAAAAATAACTAATGGGGGAGATCCCGACTTTTAAATGTTGAAAAAATTTCTTCAAATGAGCGCGAACTCGGACCTCTGTAAGACATATCTGGGGTCAGTTTGAATTTTTATATGTATATATATATATATATATATATATATATATATATATATATATATATATATATATATATATATATATATAAATGGTCCGATTTTGATAAAAATTGGCACGTACCCTCCTTTTGTAAATGGCTTGGACTATTTCGTGAGCCAGGAAAATCGAACCAGGTTTTCCGGGAAAATTTTGGGTTTTCTTTCGGAAAAAAATTTTATCCAAAAAATGTAAAAGCTAAGGTATCCAAATTTCGTACGAAAGTTTACGATATTAAAAAGAAACTACATACCAAAATTTATATTTCAACGTTACAAGAAAAGAAAAGTTATAAAAAAACTATTTGGTTCCAGATCATTTCTATGAAAATTCATTACCAAAACGCACTTGCTACGTCCAGACTTTTATTGTATTAATCTTTTTACTAAAGAATTTTAACTAAACCTATTTGTATGTAAACGTATGACGCGAGTCATTCGGAATATAACTTACATACAAAATTTCATCAAAGCAACCCTATTATTTTCGGGACTTTTAGTAAATTTTCTTTAAAAAAATGCACTAGTGAGGACATCCTGACTTATGAATTTTGAAAAAATTCTACAAATGAGCGCTAATTAGGCCCCCCAGAACACATATCCGGGGTCAGTTTCAATTTTTATATGTTTATATATATATATATATATATATATATATATATATATATATATATATATATATATATATATATATATATATATATATATATATATATGTATCACACCGATAACTCAAAAAAAAAATAATGGGACGATTTTGATTAAATTTGGTGAATACCTTCACTTCGCAAGTGGCTTGGATAAGTTCGTTAGCCAGAAAAATCGGCTCAGGTTTTCCCGGAAAATTTTGTGTTTTCTTTCGAAAAAAATTTATATCCATGGAATTAACAAAGTAAGGGCAACCAAATTTGGTGCGCGGGTTTATATCCTTATAGGTAAGTCACCTACCAAAATTAGCTCTGTAGATCAAAGTACAAAAAGTAAAGTAAATTGAAGTTTTCCTCAAAACGTCAAAGTTGCGATTTAAAACGTCAAAATTGCCAACATTTAGGCAAAGAACTTAGATCTAATACGGGCTATGGAAAGAAAATGTCTCAGGAAGAATGTTTTACAAACCCTGAAGTCTTAGTTTCAACCGTCATTGTCCTTCATTTTACTAAACTATTTCCAAAAAATTCATTTCAAATAGACCCTTTCTCTGATGCTTGGCAGTAGCCTTAGCTATAGAGTTTATCGTTTAATGGTATATAATTTTTATCGAATTTTCGTAAACAATCAATAAAGCTCAATATATGCGTTATTATACAAGATATGATATATGATTTGGTGATACAAATTTTCTTTTTTTTTTTGTTTAAATCAAACACCGAAATATAATGCGTGTTTGTAAGAAAAGAAGTTCTGAACGCAGCAAGTGCGTTATGGTAGCGAATTTTGATCAAATGCTTTATATTTGAATAGCTCAATTTGCTATTAACCTGTAAGATTGACCAAGAAACGAGTTTTTCCGGAACACTTTAAGTTTACTTTCGGAAATCTTTGTACATTTTCAAAGTTATTTTGATGAAACACGGCACATTGTTTTTACTATATAGGTTATACTGGTCACCAAATTTGATGCCTGCTTTCTTAAAAAACATACATATTTGCTGTTAAAAACATTTTAATCAAAATTCACTACCATAACGCACTTTCTGCGTCCAGAGTTTTTTATTGATTCGAAAGATGTTCATGAAACTTCGCTACCATCACGCACTTTCTGCGTACAGATGTTTTTGTGTTTGTCTTGTCAAATTAAAAAAAAACATTTCGTCACTGGTTTATTGAAACGCCACATAAAATGGGTTTTCCTCCGTGTGTGTGTGTGGGTGTGTGCGCGTGTGTGTTTATTTCTTTACCGTCGGTCTATTTCCGCGACTATGGCCAATCACTGAAGCCAGGGAGCAGTTTCATCTCACTATCCTGGAAATTCTTCCGAACCCCTGCCTTTCTGTAAGGAGGGTAGGGATCTTTAACGTGCCCAACATCGCATGGACACGGACCGACGGCTTTACGCCCCCTCCGAAGGGCTGAACGTGCAGATATTCAACTTGCTCAAATACAATGCCACAACCTCGGTTGGTGTTAATTGTACAGTATGTACTGAAAAAGTGGAAAAAGCACTCTGGAATCGAAACCAGTACCCTTCGGTTCAGAGGCACACGTTCTTACAACTGATCCATCGAGACTCTGGGTTTACCTCGAAAAACTTATATTTACCTGTCTCTCGAATTGTTGTCGAGTCCACTTGGTGATACATGGCGGCTGTTTATACAAAAATATCGTCTTATTACAGCACAATCGCAAGATAAATGTTGCGTAAGGCTAAATTTGGTTCTTCTAGCATACTTGTATTTGTCTTTTCATCAGTGTATCTTATCCTGCCATTTTTCTCCCTGTCCAGATTTCAGAGGTATATGTGTCCTGCTATTTTAATTCCAAGATTTCGCCTTATGCAACATAACGCTTTATACGTATGACCTGATGAACCTCTTCCTCAAGTCTAAATTAATTATGCATATAACTAAGAGACTATAAATGAATTTTCTGATTGAAAGTTCACTAATAGAGAGGTAACTGTGAAGAGACTTCCAAATATTATATATACAGGGCGAGTCATAATTATTGTACTATAGAGTAAGGGCAGGTTATTTGAACAAAAATATGAGGATTGGACCGAATACAACAAATAAATAAACTGACAGAACAACAATAATGCATTCACAATAAATGACAATAACCAACAACAGTTATCTGACTGCTCAAAGCACACTATTCATAAATGAAATATTGTTTGAAATTCCATTTCGAGGCTCTGGAATGTTCATGTGCGTTTTTCTCGAAAACGATTGAAATTAACAAGTTAGAACAAGTATAACAATTTTACACAAAAAATAATGTTCATAATATGTCTTATAATCAAAATTACCAAAAAGTTTCGTCAAAAAAGTTATGACCCAATTTCGTCATCAGGAATAGCTCATGTCGCGCCGTGTAGCACAATGTAAAAATAATACGTAAAATTATATTTATTGCCTAAAGTTATACGTCTGTGCCAATTTTGATAACGATTTATGAATAAGTGAAATTATTATCAAAAAAAAAACCTATAACACTCTTGCATCTTTTTCCACAGCAACATTTTATTAAGACTAGTTTGGTCAAATCCTTATATTTTGGTCCAAATAACCTGAGATTATCCTATGTCCCAATAGTTATGACTCACCCGTATATACAGGCTGATTCATTAACAATGGGAAATCCGAAACCTGGAGATACTAGACATCAAACTGTAGCCATTGGCGCAAACATTCCTTATACGAAAGTTGATAGTTTCCGAAATACAGGGTTTTGAAAGTTAGAATTTTAATTGTTCTGATATTTACAATTAATAGCTTTTGACCCTGTATGTGTAACATAAAATTTGACTCTAAACCTAAAAAAGCAATCATTATATATATATATATATATATATATATATATATATATATATATATATATATATATATATATATATATATATATATATATATATGTGTGTGTGTGTGTGTGTGTGTGTGTGTGTATGTATGTATCACACCGATAACTCAAAAAATAATGGGCCGATTTTGACAAAATTTGGCACGTATCTTCCTTTTGTAAATGGCTTGGACAAGTTCGTTAGTCAGGAAAATCGAGGTTTTCCGAGAAAATTTTGAGTTTTCATTCGAAAAAAATGTATATCTCCGAAATTAACAAAGCAAGGAACGAAATTTGGTACACGGGTTTATATCATTATAGTTAACCTACCTACCAAAATTTAGCTCTGTAGGTTAAAGGACAAAAAAGTTACAGGCATTTAAAAAAAATAAATTTGGGTTTTCCTCAAAACGTCAAAGTCGCGATTTAAAACGTCAAAATTGTTTATATTTAGGCAATGAACCTGAAACTAATATGATCTATGGAAGGAAAATGTCTCAAGAATAATGTTTTACAAAGCCTGAACTCTTTAGTTTCAATAGTCATTGTCCTTCAATTTACTAAAATGTTCTCAGAAAATTCATTTCAAATAGACCCTTTCTCTGATGCTTGGCAGTAGTCTTAGCTATAGAGTTTATCGTTTAATGGTATATAATTTTTGTCTAATTTTCGTAAAAAATCATTAAAGCTCAATGTATCCGTTATTATACAAGATATGAAAAAAAATGTATACATTAATTAAAGGGTGTCTTGAGCTACATCTTAAAAAATATTTCCACAATTACAGAATGGCCCATAAGTCGTTGGTGATTCAAATTTTCTTTTTCTTTTAGTGATTTTTTTTAATCGAACACGCCCTATGTTATTGCCTTTTTGCATTTTCCATCGAAATATAATACATCTTTGTAAGAAAAGAAATTCGGGACGCAGCAAGTGCGTTATGATAGCGAATTTTCATTAAATGCTTCAAATTTTGAATCAATTTGCTATTAACCTATAAGGTTGTGACGAGGCCTTGGCTTGCAGACCGTTTTTCGGTGACCAGGATTGACGGTTACTATCTGAGGATCTCGGGCGCCAGATTTTAAAGGGTTTACTCCCTGTTGAGGATGTCTGCGACCTCTTCACTTAACTTTGACCGAGATACCGATCAAAGTACCTGGGTAACTCTGTGGAGAAGGGTTCGGTAGCCTTTAGGTAATATAGGCTAAATTTAGGGACCCCCGAGTGAGCGGGCTTTAATCGCTGACTCGGTGTGATCCGACCACTTCTGTCTTAACGAAAGGTGTATCAGATTTTGTATGTTAATGGGTTAGATAAGAATTAATCAAGCTCTTTACTTTACCCAACCCTATATTACAGATTTCAAACTATCTACAAAATATATCTATACAGAATAATATTTACAAAATATGTACAAATAACATATGCGGACACTAACATCAATCGGCACGTGGATCTCGCTAAAGCGGTAAAGGTTAGTGCGTGACGAAGCGTACGGATTCGGTAAGGTATATATGATACGGACGGTATTTCACTCAAGCGAGGATACGGCAGGAGGGCAGCACACAACGATAGACAACATCAGACTACTAGCTATAACTTCTACGTCAAAGCAGGGGACAGCAGAGACCAAAAAGTGCAGACGGGAGAGACGGACTGTGAATTCTCAGCATCTCCGCTAGGGTCAAATCGGGACGAAAACATCTTGATTACTTTAGCGAGCTGTGAATCCTCAGCGTCCTTACTAAAATAACACAAGAGCTTATACTGTATGGGGCGGAAAGCCGGGAGCCAGATGAAGTGTACAGGGCTAATTGGAAAGGAAAGTATCACTTGGAGTGACCTAGATAGGCTGTGAATCCACAGCGTCCCTATCGGGATCAAACCAAGATGAATATATCTCGATTATTTATGTCAGCTGTGAATCCTCAGCATCCTCACAAAAATAATGCAAGACAATCTAACATATGGGAATTGTCTATAGGGACGGCGGCAGGTCAGGAAAAGCAGAAATAATTCACTTGAGGAGATTTGGACTGAGAAGCGTGATGATTTAAAAGTATGAAAATTCGCTACTAAATATGAATTACTTAAAACAGATAATTCTCACCTATAACAATATTTTCGGATACGGAAATCGACCAACGAGGTGCGCTCGGACGGCAAACGGAAACGGAATCGGTGCGGACTCGTCGCGACTTAATAACTTGACGGCTGAATTAACAATACTATACTGCCTGTGCCCCGTGTTGCTTCTCCTTTTATATGAATTTCACAGCCAGCCCAAAAACTCTGCCATGCTTCGAATTTTATCACCTTATCACAACCGGATAAGATAATATGTATGAAATACCTGTTTAATTAAATATAAATCGCCTTAAAATATTTCATGGCGAAAATATTTTAGCAAATATTTATATAGTTTGTATTTGATTCTTTTCTTATTTAATTAATTACTTACTTAGTAGTTATGCGTTTTCTATCACAGACAGATAGGAAATAATACTTCATCACAAGGTTGACCAGAAAACCAGTTTTTTCGGGAACAATTTGAGTTTACTTTCGGAAATTTTTGTACATTTTCAAACAATAAAGTTATTTTGATGAAACATGGCACATTGTTTCTAATATATAGGTTATACTGGTAACCAAATTGGATGCCTGCTTTCTTAAAAAAACATATTTGCTATTAATTTTGTTGAAAATTCACTACCATAACGCATTTTATGCGTCAAGAGTTTTTATTCTTGTTTCATTTTGGTACTTCGATTCGTTTTCGGGGAAAATTGATTTAACGAACATTAGGTATTTATAATATGAGAATTTAAAAGGGAAGCAAACAAAGTGTATTAATGAATTTCTCGTATTATCAAAACATAATCTACTTTAAACAGATTTTTCTCAAAAACGGTTCTATGTATCGAAATGAAACAAGGATACATAATTAATTGATAAATGGTTGCTCTTTCAGGTTTTGAAACAAATTTTATATTAGAGCGAAAAGTTATTAACTATAAATATTGGTGAAATTGGTCGTACGTGGCGCCCTCTATGAGCAATGTGACATTTGCAAGACATATATTATTCGCCACCTAAAGAAACACAGCTTCACACATTTTTAATTTCCTAACCTAGATACTTTCAAAATAATGACAAAAACTAAACACACTAACTAAAATTTTAACACCCTGTATTTCCGAAATTATCAACTTTTGTATATGGCATGTTTGCGCCAATGGTCAAATTTGACGTGTAATATCTCCACATTTCGGATTACCCATTCTTAATGAATCACCCTGTATATGTATGTATCAAGGCAATAACTCAAAAAGTCTGTACGCAGCAAGTGCGTTATGATAGTGAATTTTCATATAAATGATCTGGCACCAAACATGTTTTTAATTAAATGCCTATAACTGTTTTTCTTGTAACATCCAGATTTAAATTTTAGTACGCGGTTTACCTTTCATAACATTAACTGCATTACGTACCAAATTTGATTACCATAACTGAACTAATTTTGGGGACAAAAATATTTTCCAAAGGGAAACAGGGAAACTCAATCAACACAATCTGATTTTCCTGGCTAAAAAGCTTATCCAAACCATTCACAAAAGTACCTGCCAAATTTAATCAAAATTGGACCATTATTTTTTTAGTTATCGGTATATATATATATATATATATATATATATATATATATATATATATATATATATATATATATATATATATATATATATACCTATAAAACTAAAACTGCCCCCAGATATGGGTTTTAGGACTCATTTAAAGGATTTTTTTCAAAATTGAAAAGTCGGGATCTCCCCATTAACGGATTCACTAAAAATACTAAACTTATTTGAACAACACTTGGTACATATCACCATTGTGTTAAGAGAGCGGACGAGTTTGTAAATCAGCTATAACGGGCATTTTGTCCCCAAAAATATACAAACATATTTTTAAATACGCTATATTTTTCAAAGTATTAGAGTTACTGCAATGATACCTTACATTTAGCTATAAATGGTGTAAATAAAACTCTGTTGTGATTTTTTAGTACGTTGCTTTACAAAATTTGGAGTTTTTTCTAATTAAAAATAAAATTTAAACGACACGCATTGAAACGACTTAAGTGGTTAAAGTCCAATGCCTCACAGACTTAGTAGCTAACTGTCATGCGTAAATTGATTCATACAACAGGCATAAATCATACATCAACACCAAGGAGAAAATACAAATAATAGGCATTCAACATACTACTCGAACTAACAACGGGGAAATCCCGGCCACAAAAATCCCAAGAACTGTTTAAATCGTTTATCAGCAATTAAGAAAATGTGTTTCAGGTCTCAATTCAATTAATTCTGTTATTATTTGTTACGTTTACTTTTAATATATTATTGATATAAAATTTTCCAGGGCACAAAGTCGGCGTCAAGTACCTATCCGTTTAGAAACATTTTGTTGGTGCATCTTTGCTTCAATGGCAGAATGCTCCCTCGAAAAAAATATTCCAATGAGCGCGTATTAGGACCTCGAAAATCGATCTGCAAGGACTGTCTAAGTTTATAGTATTAATTTTGGTAATATTCCGTACTAGTGGTGTACAATTGCTATGAAAATTCACTATGATAACGCACTTTCTGCGTCCCAAAATTTTTTGTATGTCCTAGTTCTTATTTTGCCATCGCGATACTGATAACTACTATTAGTTTGAAATGATGGTACCAAAGACGTTCGAAAAGCCGTTATTCGCTCTGCTTTATGTACAACTTTTATCAAATTATCCTATAATAATGTGGCATGAAGAATACAAGCTTTAGCTTTGCTTAAAAATGCGTTTTACATTCAAATGTAATTGTGCATTATAGAAGGAGACTGCCGCCATGAAAATAGTTTCTCAAGTTTGGATCGCTGCCACTCTCGTAAAATAAAATAATACATCTCATCTAGTATGGTTTCATGACATTTTCTTGGTATATAAAAGAATAAGAGACAGCATTGGCCCCCATATATAACAATTCTGAAACCAATATTACGGACTTTATATATGGCATGTTAGAGGCTTAGCCTACCAAGCAGATTTAATATCGAGTGACACTCGTCTCCGATTTCTCCAATTCAATATTGTCACCTATATGAATTATACATAATATGAACAATCCGTCTGCCTTTAGAACTTCAACCGTATTTCACATTTCTGTTACATGTATTCAGAGTTGGTTTAGAAGAGTTGCTCTAAGATGAAATATCAAACTTGGCTCGAACTGAATTTGAGCTTCGCCTTAGAAAGAGAGACCAAAAAATCTGCTGGCGAATTTTTATGTATAAAATTTCGCTAATAGAGAGGTATCGATAGTGAGACAATGCAAAAAAAAACCGAAACTAAGATCCGTTTGAATTTATATATATATATATATATATATATATATATATATATATATATATATATATATATATATATGTGTGTGTGTGTGTACACATATTTATATGTCCACACGATATCTCAAAAGTTATTAACCGATTTTGATGAAACTCGTCAAGAATCGTTATTTTATTAATAGCTTGGTTAAAGCCAGTCCTATTCGTAACATGTATTTAGAGTTGGTTTAAAAGAGTTGCTGTAGGATGAAATATCCAACTTGGCTCGAATTGGATTTGAGCTTCGCCTTAGGATGATATACCAAAAACTCTGTTAGCGACTTTTTATTTCAAAAAATTCGCTAATAGAGAGGTATCGATGGTGAGACTTTTCAAAGAAAAACCGAAAGCAAGGTCCGTTTGAATTTTTATATGTTTTTATATATATTATATATATATATATATATATATATATATATATATATATATATATATATATATATATATATATATATATATATATATATATATATTTGGCAACTTATTATAAATCTTCACCAGACTAAAGTATGCATTGTGCTGCAGTTTGGAGAGTTTGTACACTGGATAATTTAGGTTAGTCCTGTTTCTAACACCATAATTATGTTTTTGTTTTAGCTGTGAAAACAAGTCACTATTCTCAATTACAAATTTGACTGCTTCATATATATATATATATATATATATATATATATATATATATATATATATATATATATATATATATATATATATATATATAAATGCAAATACAGGTAAACAAGTTGTATATGAAAATGTTTTTACAACTATCCCTTGGCTAAAGATGAAATACAGCTCTCAAACTTCTCTTCTGTGCTATTAATCTTTACTGATGTCAGTTGAATGTCCCCATAAAACGACTTTCAATATTGACTCCACTGAGGCGTTATATGCTTCTAGGGCAGCTGTAATTGTAACCCACCATGAAACATTTTTCAAAACGTACGTGTGTGTGACAGTTTTTGATGTTAGGCTAGAAATATGGCTTTTCCAGTCATCGATGGCATCGATGTTTAATCCAAAAAATTTTGTTTTATATGTTCACTTAACAGCGATTCCTTCATCAACTTTATAAATGTTTGCATCACTGTCACTAAATTTTTTGCCAAACTGGACAAAAACTGTCTTATGAGTATTTGCTTTTAAGTTATTTAATTGAAACTACTTCTTTACATCGAAAAAAACTTATTTCAATTCCTTTTGCAATTCAAATTTATTGTGATGCTTTAGGATAATGGTGGTGTCGTCTGCATATAGTCTTATGTTGTTGTTTGTATATTCGGGCATGTGATTGGTATAAACTATATATGTAATAGTAGTAGCAGTGGTGGGGAGGCCAACAACAAGCAAGTAGGCCACAATTGGCCCTTTTTGCCACCCCAAGCATCCCAGCAACCATGCTCTACTCCTCCTCGGTTCCGTCACCAAACCGCCTCGACCTCGAGATGAGGGCCGTGACGGTCTTCAATTAAACGGTAGTAGTAGTAGTAGCAGTGGTGGGGAGGCCAACGCCAAGCATGTAGGCTACCATGGGCCCTTTTGGCCAACCGCAGCAACCATGCTCTACTCCTCCTCGGTTCCGTCGCCAAACCGCCTCGACCTCGAGATGAAGGTCGTGACGGTCTTCAATTGGACGGTACTTACCTGATTCCTCCGGAGAGTCCTCGATCCGAACAATTCTGCTCGAAGAATCCCAAAAGCCTCGCATTCGCACAGGTAGTGCTAGGACGTTTATTCATCCTCGCCGCATTCCTGGCAAATGGGATCCCTCTCTACGCCTATCAATGTGAGGTGTCTTCTAAGGGGCAGTGGCCTGTCAGCACCCCAAGGATGCGGTGAAGCGTAGGTCGACTCCTTCCGAGTAGCCAGACAGCTTTATCTCTGTCCGGGCCCTCCACGAAGTCCCTTGCATGCCTGCAGCCATCAACTGACCCATAGTGCATCTCCATTGCTTCCTTGGTCCACCTGTCTAAGGCGACAGAGACGGTCTTCCTACTTACGCCTATCGCAGGCTCCGGGCCACAAAACGGCCGCCGGGAACCGAGTCTTGCGAGATTATTCGCCACTTCATTCCCCGCTACGCCACAGTGTCTCGAAACCCACACCTGTTGCACCTCATTTGTCCTGGCTAGTCCTATGAGGGCGTCAGCGCACTCATAAACCAGTGTTGACCTGATTCTGACCACGCAGACTGCCCGGAGGACCGCCTGGCTATCCGAGCAGGTGCATACACATTTCTCAGGATTCCTCTTCACATCCTGTCTGTTGGCCACAGACAGGATAGCATACACCTCTGTTTAGAATGCCGTGGTATATGCTCCAAGAGCATAGCTCTCGCGCACCCCCAGGCCCTCGATGTATATTCCTGCCCCGGAGGATTGTTGGTCCTCCAGTTGCGATTCGTCGGTGAAACAGACCAGGCTTGCGGGCTGGAATGCAACCTCATTTGCCCTCCACTGATCTCTACTGGGGATCCTGAGGGTGTATGGCCTAGTCAACCTAATATCGTCCTCGACATCCCGCACCTTTATGGCGGAAATCTGAATTTCCTTTTCCACCTCCTTGGCGACTCTTGCATGCCCTATTACTGCTCCCTCTCCACACCAGTTTCCTGAGTCTCGCATTCTAAGATGCGACGCCATCGCCTCCCTTCTGATACAGATGGGAAGCGGTGGCAGCATCAACAGGACCTCTAGCGCGGCTGAGGGTGTCATCCTCATAGCGCCTGTGATACCCAGGATTGCCAGCCTTTGGAGTTAGGCCAGCTTCCTGCTGGTAGTTTGGTTTACACCACACCACCAGACCAACGCCTCATAGAGGATTCTCGGCCTGACGATCGCAGTGTAGATGCGATGATCCGAGGATTAAGTCTATATATATACTATATACTATATAATATAACTATATATACAAGTGGTCCGAGGATTGGTCCTTGGGGGACTCCTTTGGTTAATGTGGAAAATTCTGATTTTAGTTTATATCCTGCTGTATCTTGCATTATTAGGCGTTGTTGTCTTTGACAGAGATAGGACGTTAACACTTGCAGGGGTATACCTCGGATTCCATATTTATATATTTTTGCTATTAGAATGTTTTGTTTCATTGAATCAAAGGCTTTAGATAAAATCTAAGAAAATGCCAGTTGAAATGTTTCACTAAGTGAATGCGTCAAAAATCTCTATCAGGGTCTGAAATACCGTTCTTATTAAAGTCTTGTGTTTCCTGAAGTTTCCTGAACAGGGAATTACTCTCAAAGAAATCCATTAAACGTACATATATTGTTCTCTCAAAAAAATTTGAGATGTTCGGTAGCAATGCAATTTGACTATAATTTGTTATTAGTCTCGGATTTCCATGTTGTTAAAGTTCTTACATCAGCTGATCTTAGTCTATCTGGAAATTTTCTTTCCACAAAGATTAAATTAACAATGTGAAATAAATGAATCGCTATTAGATCTGCTGTTATTTTTAGCAATTTAATTGGTATTTCATCCCATCCAACCGATGTAGTGTTTTTCAGTCCTAAAATAATTTTCCTGATTTCAAGCTCGTTTGTTGGTTTTAGAACAAATGTATTATTATCTATCTTAAATAAGTTGACAATATGCAATAAGAATTAGATGTAGCGCAATTAACAAGATAAAAGTTACACATTTCTTGTTGGAATCGCTACGCTAATAGAACAATACAGAAAATGTTCCACTAACCATTACAGATTTATGTTATTTGTTTTATCTGAGGCGGGCAGACTAGTCGGGAATCTCATCAGAGTAGAGCGCAGACTGAAGTGTAAAACAAACATGACGATATAATAAGCTAAATTAAACATGGAGACAGCGTAATATCGGAATTAAATTATAAGTAACTACATAGTTATATAGACGGTTGCGCCTGTCATGCAAATTGAGACATTATTTTACAGAACAGTTGTTCGCGCACTGTAATGTAAACTTACCAGAATTCCACATGACAAAATCGTAAACGTATTATGTTTTCAGGATCAGAATAAAGCGTCCTTCCTTCTCCGCCATGAATGTCTTTATAGACTTTTCAGACGCATTTCTAGCTCTATTGCAATCTAAATTGACGTTGATAAATGATAAAAAAACTACCAGATTCCATAGACTTGCACGTTTTATTCAAAAATCATTTTATTATGATTGCTCAGATCAAACACAAAACTAGTAATAATAATAATACACAACTTGCAAGACAAAACCTCAATTCATAGACATTACCCACCTCAATGACCACAACATAAACAAATCGGAAAAAGAACAGTTAAAAAGTATATCCCACTATCAACAGCAGCAAGTGCGTTATGGTAGTGAATTTTCATAGAAATTATTACCATACATTTCTTATTTTCGAAGACAATTGTTTTTCCAAAAGAAATCTCAGAATTTTTCTGGAAAATCAGGTCCGCTTTTCCACTTACAGAGGACAGGCACAAACAGGCTAAATGTCACCAAAATCGGTCTATCATTATATATATATATATATATATATATATATATATATATATATATATATATATATATATATATATATATATATATATATATATATATATATATATATATATATATATATATCAAAGGCGGCTCGTCGGATGACGCGCTGCTTCACCGGTATTTTTTGGTAAACCTTTTTATTCAAAATGCACCTTAATTGTATTCTCTTTTTATTCTCCCAAATTAACTTGGTACCCCATAAACATGTTTAAGTCGCGATTTCAAACCTCAAAATTGGCAATATTTAGGCAAAGAACCTGAAGCAAATACGGGCTATGTAAAGGAAATGTCACAAGCAGAGTGTTCTACAAACCCTTAAGTTTCAGTTTCAACCGTCATTGTCCTTCATTTTACTAAAATGTTTCCACAAAATTAATTTCCAATAGACCTTTTCTCTGATGCTTTGGCTGTAGGTTCAGTTAAGTTTATGGTTTAACGATCTATAATTTTTAGCTAATTTTCGTAGAAAAGATTTGCTAAGGAGGAGACGGCGACTTTTGTATTTTAAAAAGATTTCTTCAAATGAGTTCAAACTAGGCTCCCTAGAATCCATATCCGGGTTTAATTTCAGTTTTCATCTGTTTACATATTTACGCATGTCTACGGTAAAGCCCAATATAATTGTTATTATACAAGATACAGGAAAAAATTGTATACGTTAATTATAGTGTCTTGAGCTGCATCGTATAAAATTATTTTCACATTCACAGGATGGCCCATAAGTCGTTGATGATACGTACAAATTTTTTTCGAACATCTCCTATTTTATTGCATTTTTGCATTTTAATCGAAATATGATTCATATTTGTTTGAAAAGATCGAGACGCAGTAAGTGCATTTTGGTAGAATTTCATTAAATGCTTCAAACCTCAATAACTCAATTTGCTATTAACCTAGGGTTCGTTGGCTAGGAAACCAGTTTGCTCGGAAACATTTTAAATTTATTTTCGGAAACTTTTTGTACATGTTCAAACAATAAGTTATTTTGATAAAATATGGTTCATTGCTTCTACTCTATAGATTATACCGGTAACCAAATTGATGCCTACTTGCATTAATTTGCTAGTAAAAACATTTTTATGAAAATTAACTTTCATAACGCACTTGCTGCGTCCAGACTTCTATTACGTTGCCGTTATAGATTAAATAAATAAAAGAATATTATCAAAATAATAAAATATTAGATCTAAAATTTAAGTTATAAAAAAAGAGAACGGCCTTGAATTCGGAAAAAGTGCTTGTAGCGCGTTCCACTAAAAACAGATTTTCATAAGAGTATTATATTACCGTAGCGTGAGCGTGCGGTGTGAACAAAATAATGTAAATAATGATAAATTTATTTACTTGTGTCCTCTCATCCAGTATTCGTGGTTATTATTCCGAAAATTATGCCTTGTGAAAGTCTATCTTTTTGTACAAATGGATTTTTCATTTAAATTTTGAAGTGCCAGAAGAACGCGTGACCTTGAAATTTAGTCTGCGGCGCCAAGAGGGGCTACGGCCCCCTTCGGGCGACGGTCGATTTAACCACAACTGGAATCTAGCAAAACGGTGCACACCACAAGAAAGAGTACGTAACGTAGATTTATAATCCGGCAAAAATTTTACGGAAAAAACAGAAATAGCAGAATAATTGAGAAATGAAATTCCAAAAAATGCACCAATTTCTCGTTTCGAACTGTCAATTTTCAACAGCGTTGCCACATTGAATGAATGCACTGCCGGACAGTGCTTACTGCTCTATCGGACTGCCTGACCTGACCTTGACCTGACCTGACATCGCCACAGTATCAAGTAAATAGCTTCTAAACTGACAACAACGCCTATCATGTCAACGAAACAACAGTCATAACCTCAGCTACAAAAATATACGTTTTTGTTGCAAATCGAAAGGTTTTAATTGCGTTTATCGTTGAAAGGTTATTAAAAACAAAATATACCACACTGTTTTACTTTATTAAGGTATGCACAACTGTTTTTAGGCCATATTCTATTATAATCACGTTAATATGTATTTGCGGTTAAGCCGTCCGTTCCCCCCCTTCGCCCTCCTTCGGAGCCACGGGGATTCTGCTTCACCCACTCTCGAAATCACGAGCCGCCACTGATATATATATATATATATATATATATATATATATATATATATATATATATATATATATATATATATATATATATTTATATATATATATATATATATATATATATATATATATATATATATATATATATATATATATATATATATAGTAATTAGTCATACAAATTTTTATTTTGCAAATGGATCACACAATGCATTATACATAAAAGCTTTCCTTGAGCATGTGATAAATACAATTTCAATATTAATGTCCAATAACAACATTGTGTTAGGAACAAAAGTATTTGAAACTGTCACCTTAAAATTTTCTTTAGGAAATTAATTAGTAAAACACAGTTACCCTTTCCACTAATACTTCTGCCAGATCCACATTATCCAATCTCTATTTTACATATATAAGACTTCTTCATTTATAATTTTGTTAGCCAAAAAATATATATCTCGACAACAAATTTTATTGTGACAATTTTTGACACACACGCACACGCACACGCACACACCCACACATACACACACGTATATATATATATATATATATATATATATATATATATATATATATATATATATATATATATATATATATATATATATATATATATATATATGGGTGCCTAATTTTTGAGGCCCACGATGGAGAACTCGCTTATAAGAGATAAGAGCTCGGTTAAATTAAGTCAAAGTTGCGTAATCAGTTGCTGAGCATTTTCGAAGAAAGAAAAACTGAGATATCTTTAATAGTTTTCGAAATAAATAAAAAAACGAAATGTTCGATTTTCGTATATTCCAATTTTCTCTAAAACTATTGAAGCTAGATATTTGCAACAAACATATTATTGGGACACTTTTGAACAAGGAATCTAAAATGTTAATTGTTTCAGCGTGGCACGCACCACAGTTCTACAGGAATTGTTAACGTTTTTTCTTATGAGCGCCGTATTGGATTTTTATATTTTCGGAAACCGCTTTTTTTTCTGACTACAATTATGTAAAACATGATATGGTATGCTCTATTATCTGTTTTTGAGCGACAGTACCGAATGTTCTCCAAAACACTCTTACAAATAGAATAAATCTAATATTATTAACGAGATAATCTTGAATCAGGAGGCTGTGATAAGGGGTTGCCCCAGCCTTTGCGGGACACTGAAAATATCTATGATAACAGCTTTAAATAAATATTTTAAACTACTCCTCTTAGGTCCCTTTAAATTATAAAAAGCGGCAGCTTTAGTATGCTGGTAGGTTTCTTGATTACCGTAGCATATCATTTAACAATCTAGTATTTTTACAGCAAAGTTAAAACAAAACAAAAATAAAACGTGGAGAGCAGCGACTAGAAGAGTTTTCACGTATATGAAATATGTGGCTCAATTCTCTTAGCTGTGCCCTTTGTAGCATGAATTCATTCAATTACAGGAATAAATTAAATCAGCACAGCGTAAAATTCTCAGAGAGAAATTATAATTTTTATTTGCAGTGGCCCTAAACTTGTAAACTGCAGTTCCGTAATGAGTTCTGAAACAAAGCAACCCTAGAAATTTGACGGCAACGGCAGTTCAGCAGGATGAACATTTTCCCAATAAGTACGATCTGCTTCGTCTACAAGAATACGTAATTTCGAAGAAGTTTATCTTTGAAGATAAATTCCAGATAATTAAACGAATTTGCTAAAGTCAGTTAAACATCATTGTGTTAGGAACAAGAAAAAACGGGAAGGAACGAGAGTAATAAACTAACAACATAACAATGAGCTACAATCAAGGTAAAAGCTAAGATTACAATGAAGGCGCAGTCTACCGAGAAAACTTCGCAAATTTCAGATGTATAGTCGAAGTTACGGTTGGACTCCCTCGGGAACTTGACGCATCTTTGGGTAGTGAGTTTTACTGTCCCCTCTTCAATTACTTCCTTCTTGACTGTCGCTCTCTCAATGACTTTCCGCTGGGTACTTGAGACATATTAGCTTAGAAAACATTTAGTTAACCTGATAGATACACATACACTAATATTATATTTTAATTAATTAATTGAGTTATTAGAAGCAAAGTCCTTTAAAGTAAGTTTAAAATAATGCAAGAAAGTTTTCCACCTGTAAGTTTGTAGTGAGAGTTTTTTGCATGACAATTTTCAGCGAATTTTTTATATGAAAATTTCGCTTAAGATTACGCTACGTTTTCTCAGATGAACAGAAACTAGGGTCTTTATAACGATATTTTGGGTCAGTCGAATCAAATCGACATCTATACTGTTACTGTTTACTCTGCCAGTTTATAATTTTGAAGAAATCAGTTAGTCAAAAAGAGCTTCTTTTAAAAAAAAATCATCGGACACGATGGCTAATGTGTCCTAAATTTGAGATAGGACCTCATCGATATTTTTTATTGGCAACCCTAATTTGTTGACTGTTCTTAAAATACATATAATTCATCCAAATAATGTTTGTTTAGTAAATGCTCAAGGTGTTGTCCATTCACTCTCTGGCAGTATTGACAGAGCTTAAAGTCGTTTTGAACATTTCTTATTATTTTTGGGGAAAATAGTATACACTACTTTCTTATTCATACCTTTCACTTCTCAAGATGTTAAGATTTTGTCTTGATAGCTTTGCTTTTAAAGTATATCTATAAAAATTGTCTAAAAGAGTAATGTCTGCTGATTTAGGAGGCTAGTAAATTGTTACCACTTTACCAATTCATCTGTCTTGAAATACTGCACACAAGTACAGACGGAGAGGTCTTGGAGTATGAGGAGGCACACCATCGGATTCTATTCGAAGACAAAGTAGTCAAATGTGAAGCTAGTTCTTCTTGCAAGAATATTGACACTATAACATGATCGCAGGCGATCGCTGGGTGCTGAATGTGGCTTCCTTTCAACACCCAGTCGGGATATTTCTATCTGAATAGATGGATAACCTCATTGTGTGTTCTTGTTCTATCTCCGTTTCCAATTATTTTTAAAATTTCAATATTGAGACGTTTAGTAGAGTAAACCACTCTGATGATTATTTTTTTCGAAAGAACTTGTTATTAAGTTACCTTGTTACATAGCGCTTCAGTGTTTAAAATTTGTAAGTGAACACCAAACGCTATGCCGCTTTGATGAATAATTTTTAAGCTAATTTCATATGGATCTTTATCAAAAATGTCAATTTAAAACGCAAGAATTGATCTCTAAGATTTTATAAAATAATAAAGGATAAGATAAAAATAAAATAAGAAAAATGATTAAGATGAATTATATTATAATTTTTGTTTTTAACACAATACAATGTATATTTTTTATGGCATGAACTAAAGATTTCAAAGGATACCGCATTAGTATACGGGAAAATGGCTCTCGGTGACCTTTGCTAAAATTTTAGTATTTTGTAGTATTCAACCAACTAATCAAAAGTGTCAAACGTCGAAAAATGGACAGTTTTCAAGAAAGTCGTATTCGAAATCGGTGTTGATGAGGTTTGGCATAACGTTCGTAGACAGACACCGTACCTTTTAGTGTAAATGACATATAAAATAAACTCTTTTATCTTAATCCTGAAAGCGCTACCAAGCATGCCTTTTTGTGGGTGCATAATGTGTCACCATATGCTGCCATCGTACGAGTACGATCAAAGTGATTGTCGCCACTAACTAATATATTTAGTACCCAACAAGCAACAAATAATTTAACAGGCGAGTAATATCATAGTCCGAGGAAAGGTTACACTGTCAGTATGGAAGCGCATGCATACAGCACTGAAAGTGGTGGAAAGATGGCTTGCCTGGGCATCACAGGGGTCATGACTTCAACCCCAAACAGCCGCCATAGAGATGTTGCTGGATCTGCCTCGTATACACTCAGATATCATGGGAGAGGCCAGGCTAGGACTATAAAGGCTAGCCTGTAATGGTAGACTGAATATCAACCCAGGCTTTAGGGGCCGCTGCAAAATTCAGAAGATTGTGAAGGAGCTTATGCTTGAAATGCGGTCAGACTTCGCGAGCCCGCGAATCTGCAGGGAAAACTATTTTACAGCGGAAACCCCCGACCGCGAGGCATGACGAGGCAAAGACGTAGACGAGCCCTGAGGGAGAACACAATGTTTATTGATAATGTTACAGCCTATCTAGGACTTATGTAAATTAAAAAAACCGACACAACAATAAGAAATTATTTGTATCTAACAGGAAAGACACAGATGAATAATAACGTGCCTCAAATATAATTATGTGGTTGTAGTCTATTCGCCGCATCCAGATTGTTTACCAAAAGCGATGCACTTGGATATTGTATGTTAAGGTTATGTCGAGCGTCCTAGAAACCACATAACACTAGCCACATGTGCACATGTTCCCAGAGTTCTATCCCCAGTCTTACACGTGCAGTAGTAGCTAGGAACCAACTCATTTTTCTCGTCGTCGGCATCGTCTTCTCTGTCATCTTGATAAGCTATCAAGATTTGATATCCGGTTGCGTTACGAAATCTGGAATAAACTCTCAAATGTACCAGTCCAGGTTCTTCAATAAGCTGGTCCAACTCAAATACACCCTTCTCTTCTTTCTGGAGCATATCTTGGATATAGGAGGGAAACAATGCTAACTGGTATATACCGAATATAAAGTATCTTAGTCGAAGAGTCTAGAAAAATGAGCTAAATGGTTTGGTTCCATCTTACATTTCGATTCGAAAGTTTTCTACCTCTACTCTCGCCTGCATTATATTAACCATATTCATCATCTCCTTTAGTTCACATGCCAACCCAACATTGGCTTCCTCCATCTCTATCGACCCCCTGTAGCGATTTATATTGGCCCCAGCAATTCGGTAAAATGACCCAATATTAACAACATGACGCATAGGAATAATATTTTGGACAAACTTTAACATTGACTTTATATACCCATTTCTCGCTTCCATTATCCATCTGGTTTTTGTAATCAGCGTCGACTGATTTTCATCTTCGGTATGTGGTTGAGACTGTCCTGGTGCAAGTAGTGGCGACATCATACATTGTATCCCCAAGTCTTCAACAATTGGAATCACATCCATAGCCACTCTCCAAGATAAAAAGTCTCCTGGCTCGAACCTTTCCTGCAAAGCTTGTGTGTCCCTTTCTATTTCATTCTGTAACATCACGGCGTCGTTATTGTGAAAATCGCAAAATATGTCCCATGTATACCTAAAATGGATCCATCTGATGCAACAACCGATGTCGGTTTTACTAAATGGCGCCCCTTGTGTCTTAAATACGATTGTCGCAACGCCCGGAAGTTGCTGCTTTTGGGAATATAGCTATACGTGCCGTCAATATAGGCAATTGCAATCCGGTTAGTTATATCAGGATTATACAGCTCATTGGCAAATTCAGTAGTATGTCTTTCAATGTACTGCTCACTTGTAATTGGAGCTAAACCAATATTTTCCGGTACGTAGCGCATCATGAAAAATTGCCTAATGAGGCTTACGCTTATGCTGACAGCTGGAAAGAATTTTTCTTTTAATAATAGCTTGGATGAGTTTGCTGGCCAGCCTTATCGAACCAGTTTTTGTAAAAGAAAATTTGATTTTTCCCAAAAAAAAATTCGTATCTCAAAAAATAACATAGCTTTTTAATGAACTTTGGTTAATATGTTAGCCTCGTATATACTTTACTATGTACCAAAATTCAACTGTTTAGGTTCATAGAAAAATGTGTTATACAAATTTGAAGCATTTAATAAAAAATCGGTACCATAAAGCACTTGCTGCGTCCCGAAATTGTTTATTAGACGATCTGTCGGATTTCTTGAAGTAAGAAACCGGATTTTTTATGTAAATGAACTGAAATCGGAGTTCCTATGCATAAGAGGAGTTTAAGAGTATAATCCCTGTTTCAACGCAATTTCGCCATTTGTTGGCCTTTTGCGAACATATCCTCAACATAAACTATCAAAGTGCGGCGCTTTTGGAAAACATTCTGGATGTGGCTATCCCCTCAAGATCGATTTCGGATATGAGTTTCTTGAAGACTGTCCATTTTTCGAGGTTGAGCCCATGGACACTTTTGATTAGTTGGTCGAATACTACATCATACCAAAATTTTATCAAAATTCCTACCGAGAGCCATTTTCCCATATACTCTATGCGGTGTCCTTTGGTGGTTTTGTGTACATTGAGATGTACTTAAACATAGTTAATAAAACAGTAGGGCTGCCACTTAAAAAATTATTGATATCATATCTCAAATTTGAGGCACACTGTATAATTATTTGTTTCAAAGGCCGCAACATAAGATACTAATCGACGTTTAGAGTATTTTTGGAAACAAAGCTCTATCTGAATAACAAAAAGTCATTCCAAGTTACAAATTCGCACTATTTCATAAACTATAATAATGATCGACCCAAATTAGCATGTTGGATTTAAAAATTGAGTAAAAAGTGTTCTATTTAAAATAAAAAAGTTTATTCCAATAATTCCAGGTGATATCTACAGCAGACACGAACTTCCTGTAAGTACCTTTTTCTAATATTTTAATTTCCATTTAATATCATTGTATTCCACAAAGTTTATTATTTCGCAGATACACATAATAATCAAGAATGTGAAAAAATATTTTATAATTTTATTTAAAGAAGTTGAGTTATATTTGTATTTTTCTAAGTTTTAAGTGCTATTTTGCACACATTCCGTTAAGAGTCATTTTAAGTAGTTGTCAATGCATAATAATCTTCTCAGAATTGTTTTATTATTGAAAGTATTATTGAAAAGTGATTTACCAGTTAGTATTTTAAAAACGCTACGTTTAAATATTTATGTAAATTTATTTGCTATTGACTAACCCAAATTGCTATAAAAGTAACTGTGTCAGATTTTCTTACCTAACTTACTGAATTATTTATTTTGTCTTAGAAATAATTTCATAATTTTCCATTTAGCTAAATCACAAACCGGTCACCCATCCAAGAACTGACCGTACTCGACTCCAATTAAAGAATGTCGACACATATATGTACTGCGCCGCCGAGGTAGCCACTCATATGTGTATTTAAAAAGTTATTAGAAATACTTAGGTTATGAAGTATGTCAATTTGAAGTTTCATATGACATTTGTCGAAACAATTTGTCAATTAAATATAAACATTTTTTGAAAATGCACCACCATAATACACTTGTTGTCTTCGAGCATTTACTGCTGCTTATTACATGGTTGTCAATCTATTACTTTATTGACTACAGAGTCATTTTTTCAAAACTATTTTTTTTACTCAAAAAGGCATGCACGTTTAAACCACATATGTACGATGTAATTCAAGCTGTTGCCAAAACATCGCAGGAGTTTTATTCAAATATATTTATTGCAAATAGTGAAATCAGCAGCAATGGCTGTGGAAAGAGAAATTTGAAATATTTCTAAACACTCTTCTTGCAATATCAATTGTCCATGTGCATCATAGGTTTTTTTAATCGCCAATTTTGCGTCGACGTTTTTAGAATAAAAACCATGAGAGTATTTTCTTTGATACTTCCCGATCCTTTTGCAACAAAAAACCTAATCTTCGCCTATACTATTTGATAGAGTTTTTTAACCACATATTTTGGTGCTGCGTCCTTTTATGACCTCCAGTGCGAGCAATTTATATTTTTTATCCTTTTTTTTTTTTCTAAGCTATACATCTGAATTTTGGCGCATACCATACGTTATGTAGGAGCAAATTTCGCAAAAACATTTCCCCCAAAGCCTAATCGGATTTTCCTAATTAGCGAACTTATCCAAACTATTTACCAAACGAACACCTATGACAAGTTTCATAAAAATCGGTGTATTTTTTCTGAGTGATGATGGTAGTAAACACTGTGACTATAAAGTAACGCATACATTCAATAAAATTGAAAGTGCTCATTATTTAAAAAAAAAATCAAAAACAAGTCGATTTTTATTGTCAAAAACTAACTTTTTGGTATATAAATCTCACCGCTATCGACCTACCTCTTCAAAAGGTAGCTACCCCTTCGAAATTTTGAAATGGGATGGTGGGTAGTGTGATACATCTTTTTAAAACTAATCCAATTCTCTATTCAGCAACATCTTTTTTTTTTTGTTAGAGTAAAATAAAGTGAGTAATAATATTTTTATTATCAGTAACACTTAACACAAGTGAAGCCTGTAAAGAATTACATAGTCCAGTCTTATAACATTGATATGATACTTATGATATGATACTTCAATATCTCAGAGTCTGTAAACAATGTTCGAAATGTTGGGCTTCTTGTACGAAAATAACTGTAGAGATTTTGTTGTATACTATGTCATATCTGTAAAAATTGACCGATGATAACAATTATCTGCTGTGTGTCATGTGTCATAAAAACTGATCAAGCATAGGTTTTATAATTTTTTGGGATACAATCTACAGATATTAGTAGTAAATTGACGTTTTGGTTGTTGTGCAAAGTGGATACGTTTAATTTTCAACATTTGCTTTTTCAAATTAGATATTAAATTGTTGGTAAAATGCGTTAAGCAATAGCTCAAAGAATTGGAGTCCTAATATTGATTGGTTATGGTGACCTTATTCATACTCAGGGAGAGGTGTGTATTCTGTTTAATATCAAATATCCAGATATGTATGTTAGTCAATCAACGGTGAGCTGAATAGATGAGAAATTTCGAGAAACGTCTAGCGTAGAAGGTTTGCCAAAAACAGGTCGCTGGTCTATAAGAGAAAAAGTAAAATTAAACGTCTTACTGGCAGTGTAAGATAATCCCCACAGTAGTGGCCAAGATAATGGATTTCGATTTCAGACGGCACGTAAAGTATTAAAACTTGAAAAGCTTAATCCCTATAAAATCCAGCCTTTGCAGGAGATATCCGATGACGATCTAGACCGAACGGTGCAGTTTTGTGCAACATTAACGAATAAATATAATAATAACTCTTTGCAAGTACCGAATATTCTGTTTTCCGACGAATATATTTTTACACTACATGGAGAAGTTAACCTTCAAAACTGCAGATATTGGGAAAAACGGAAAATCCAAGATGCATGTGATAGAATCACACACAGTTTCCAGAAAAGGTAAATGTTTAGGCGGGAATTGTTAGGAGTATGATTATTGGTCCCTGTTTTTTTAAGGAGCTATAACTGGACCACGATATCTACAACTTTTACAGCAATATCTCCTTCCGAAGTGATTAAACTTGTTTCCTGATGGACACAATGCTGGTATGATAAATCATAACTTGTTGTATCAACAAGATGGTGCCTTGCGCATTACGACGTTAATGTTCGACTGTATCTGGATCAGCAATTTCCCAACAAGTCAATTGGCAAGCGTGGTGTAATCGAATGGCCAGCAATATCACCTGACCTAACTCTCTTAGGTTTTTTTCGTGTGGTCATTTGAAGAATGTGGTATTCAAAAGTAAACCAGACACTATCGACGAATTAAAAACAAGAATTAGAACTGAATGTACCGACATTTCTCTAGAGATTATAAGTAGAGTCCAGTAAGAATTTGTTGACCGTTTGGCACAAGCAGGCGGACATTTTGAGCATTTAATTAGATAAGACTGAAGTATGTAATTCTTAATACGTGTTAGGTGTTATAGATAATAAAAATGTAATACTCACTTAATTTTATTCCTACAAAAAAATTGGTGTTGCTGAATAGAGTATTGTATTAGCTTTAAAAAGATGTATCTTACTACCCGCCATCCAATTTTAAAATTTAGAAAGGGGAGCTACCCCTTGAAGAGGTACAACGGCAAGATTTTTATATCAAAAAGTTAGTTTTTGAAAATGAAAATCAAGCTGTTTTTGAATTTTCCTTAATAATGGTCACTTTCAATTTTATTGAATTTATAGGTTACTCTATAGACATAGTGTATAATATAAATTATATAAAGTCGGAAACTGGCTTTAAGTCGTCATAATATACCCTATGACGTGAAGAGTATCCCCGTTGATATCCACAGCCTAATAGTATGTTACTCTAGAGACTAATATTATTATATTTTCAATGGTCATTTTGCAACATGATATACAATTTAATAAGTGCTAATTTGTATAAATATTTACCTACTATTTTATGTGCGAACTTTTTAGTACGGAAGATGACAACGCTTACTTACATGTGTAGCGCTATAATTTGACCGAAAATTACCACTGTCCCCAAGTTGTTTCAGAATCTAATGCTAAACAAGGACCATGGCTATATATACACATTCCTATCCATACAAGTTGTTTCAGAATCTAATGCTAAACAAGGACCATGGCTATATATACACATTCCTATCCATACATATCCAGTTATTATTATTATTATTATTATGCCCAGTAATATATGAACTGGATTATTAGTTCAAAGCCAACAATAATTAAATAGTTGAATAAATAAAAAAGTCTGAAACTGACTTTGGAAATCGGTTTCAGAGGACCTAGTTTGCGCTCATTTAAAAAAAGTATGGACGCAACAAGTGCGTTATGGTAGTAAGTTTTCATAAAAATGTTTTTAATAGCAAATATGTGTGTTATTTTTTAAGAAAGCAGGCATCAAATTTGGCTACCAGTATAACCTATATAGTAGAAACATGTGCCATGTCTCATCAAAATAAGTTTATTGTTTGAAAATGTACAAAAATTTCCGAAAGTAAATTTAAAGTGTACCCGAAAAAACTGTGTTCTTGCTCAACCTTATAGGTTAATAGCAAATTGAGCTATTCAAATTTGAATCATTTAATAAAAATTCGCTACCATAACGCACTTACTGCTTCCCGAGTTTCTTTTCTTACAAACATGAATTATATTTCGATAGAAAATGCAAAAATCCAATAAGGCGTGTTCGATTAAAACAAAAGAGAGAATTTGTATCACCAACGACTTATGGGCCAGCCCGTGATTGTAGAACTTTTCTATAAGATGTAGCTCAAGACACCCTATAATTAATATATACAAATTTTTTTCTTGTAACGGATATATTGAACTTTATTGATTTTTTACAAAAATTCTACAAAAATTATATGGCATTAAACGATAAACTCTATAGCTAAGGCTCCTGCCAAAGCATCAGAGAAAGGGTCTATTTGAAATGAATTTTTTTGAAACATTTGAGTAAAATGAAGGACAATGACGGTTTCAGGCTTTGGAAAACATTCTTCTTGATACATTTTCTTTCCATAGCTCCTATTAGTTTCAGTTTCTTTGCCTAAATATTGCCAATTTTGACGTTTTAAATCGTGACTTTGACGTTTTGAGGAAACCCCCCATTAATTTTTCTTTAAATGCCCACAACCTTTTATCTTTAAACTTCCAGAGCTAGATTTTGGTAGGTAATTTACTTATAATGATGTAAACCCGTGTACCGAATTTGGTTGCCCGTGCTTTGTTATTTCCAAAGATATGGATTTTTTTCAAAAGAAAAAACAAAATTTTCCGAGAAAACCTGGGCCGATTTTCCTGACTAACGAACTTATCCAAGCCACTTGCAAAAGGAAGGCCCATTATATATATATATATATATATATATATATATATATATATATATATATATATATATATATATATATATATATATATATATATATATATATATATATATATATATATATTATATATATATATATATATATATATATAAAACATAACATAGAAAAAATTTAAACTGACCCCGGATATGTGTTCTAGGGGGCCTAATTAGCGCTCATTTGAAGAATTTTTTTCAAAATTCAAAAGTCGGGATCTCCTCATTAGTTAATTTTTTTTAAGAAAATTCACTAAAACATGTTCTAATTCAATGGTCGCTGTCTCCTCATATTTCCTGAAAAGAACCGCTAATATTACGTTCCAAATCCATTAAATTATTCTTTAATTTTTAGAGTTATATTTTGTAGATAATTATATCTTTTGGCTGTTTTATTTGTGTGCAAATTACAAGGATGTTTTGTGATGCATAGTTGCGTATAAATGTATCTTCAAGGGTGGCTAAGGCGGAATCTGAGTCAGCGGCATTGCAATATTGGATTTGTCGCGGGTGTTTATTCTTTATTTTTTGAATTTGCATCTTATTTTATTCAAATTTAATTGAATTGAAAACTTTAAGGGGTAAATTTTAAACACACAATAAAATATTTTTAACGGGCGAAAGGGTAAAGGCAGCATAAGTTTTTCCAAGATATATGACACTACGTAATGGCCTGATATTTTAAATACAGTATAATTTAATACACTGTTTTATCTGTGTGGAAATTATTTTGTTAAGATTGATAAGGAGCTAGTCTGAAAGCAAAATTTATTGTGTTGCCAATAACCAAAGCTTATGAGAAATTAGTTTACCTCAACGTAATGCATAATTAAAATAAAGCAAATTAGAAATTATATATCTGAGAAATCGTTTTATCCTTTATTCAAAATGTATTTCGACTGCATAATAAGCTTCCCATGCTGTCATAAAGCCTAACGACAAATTAGTAGCCGTTGTTATGAGTGTGCTATTATCGGTTTTTCCTTTTCCATTCGTTTCCTTTAATACATTAGCAATGTTACTCGCTATTCTTAAATAGCAACCAACTTTCAGTTCAATTAAGCTCTCTACCTCCTCGGTAGTGGCGGAAATAATTCAGGAGTGCCGGGCGAACGTCTACGGCAGCAACATCTGCATAAAGCTGAAACGCGCCAGTCCGGGCAGAAGTCCGGGTACATGCAAAGTGCATCGTTCAAGATAGACATAAAAGCACAAATATTTGAGTAGTAAACAGTAACGTGAGCCTCGCCGATAGTAATTTATATTTAGATTCTAAGTCTGCGGTCACATCAGCATGAGATCAGCAGGGCAACACGCACGACTGCTCATCCGCTCTGATAGTCTGCTATGTAACAAGAAGCGCTTGATGGCCGCTCCAAGAGCTTCCCACCGATCACCGGACTTCGCCCGGACCGACTTCTGAATACCAAGTAGTTAGCACTTTTAGTCTACAACCAATCATCGGTTCTAGGCTCTCGGATGTTGGATAAGCATGAAAATTTTATATTATATATGTAGACTTGTAGCTATAAAGACATCAGACTGTTACTTCCATATGCATTGAATATATTACGTTGTGTATATAACAATTTTCCTGGATGTACTAAATTAAACAGAATATTGATCTGTGTGTGTGTGTATTTTGTTTATTTAACGTCGGCCTATTTCCGCGACTATGACCAATCACCGACGCCAGGAAGCAATTTCACCTCACCACCCTGGAAATTTTGCCGATCCCCTGCGTTTCTGTAAGGAAGGTAGGGATCTTTAACCTGCCCAACATAGCATGGACATGGGACCGACGCCTTTACGCTCCCTCCGAAGGGCGTAACGTGCAGGCATTCAACTTGCTCAAATACAATCCCAGAACCTCGGTTGATGTTAATGTTACAGTTTGTACTGAAAAACTGAAAGGAGAACCCTGGGATCGAACCTAGTACCCTTCGGTTCAGAGGCACACGTTCTTACCTCTGAACCACCGAGCCTCTAGAATATTGATCTGTAGAAGATGTTTTTAGTGAATTATGAAAAAAATAACTAATAGCAAAGTCACGACCACGAATGGACCAGCCAAATAATTTCAGTATCTTAATTATAGTGCATATTTATAAAAAATTCCGAAACACGTCAATATTAGATTCACAAATGACATATTAGACTGTAAAAACTTAACCCCTGCATTTAACCCCCTTCGAATGACAGTTGCAATCGACAAATTTTTAAATAGAAAGTAGGTGCTTTGTGGTGCCTCATTTGAAAGATCACTTCTCTGTTCAAAAATTGTATGGTGTTAAAATTTATTGCAAAAATTAACAGTAAAAAAGGAAATTTATCTGATTGATGAAGTTCGCTACACCACACTAAAATAGTGCTGCAAATTGAATCATAACTTCCACATAGCTGTAATAACTTACTCTCCTCAGCAAGACATTCTCATGAACGAATTTATGGTCCATAACTTGACCACAAAGAAAATATGACAGACCGACAGACAAAAAAATTTTACTCCAGAATTAAGTTTTCTATGTTTTTAGACTTTTTACCCCGTTTTAGGAGAAAAACTAAATTTTTGTCACCGATATTCCAGCCCCACACATTCTACCCCTAATTTCTTGAAATTTCTGGCACCGATACCATACTTCCACAAGTATTGACGATGTAGAAGTAATATTAATAAGCAAGTGCATTTCATTTTTGATAACGAGAAAGCCAGCAGAAACAAGTTCATTGACCTTTTTGGACGGTATCAGTTAAAAAAATCGGGACGTAGCAAGTTTGTTATGATGATTCATAAAAATGTTTTTATTAGCAAATATGTATTTTTTTTTTAGACAGCAGGAATATACCATATTTCATCAAAATAACTTGATTGTTTGAAAAAGTACACAAATTCTGCCAAAATAAACTTAAAACATTCCCTAAAAAATGATCCGATTTTCATGGCCAACGAAATCCTTCAAGCTATTTACCCACCTACTGAGATATAATTATTCACAAGAAGTTTTTCGACGAAGCTTACAAAAAAAATATTCATGAAAATACAAAAAAAAAACTTGTTTTGCGTTTTTTTTTTAAGAAAATATGTTTTTTAATGAAAGCAGTAACATCCACGTGATTTAGCTGAATTAAAAAGAAGAATAACGATTGCGATTAGGTCGATCACGCCTCAGATGTTGATTAACGTTAGAAGA
Organism: Tillus elongatus; assembly: GCA_964006375.1. Classification (NCBI taxonomy): domain Eukaryota; kingdom Metazoa; phylum Arthropoda; class Insecta; order Coleoptera; family Cleridae; genus Tillus; species Tillus elongatus. Next base: position 60,573,919 of record OZ023267.1, on the reverse strand, counting down.
CATTTTTATTTACGATTAGGACGCTGCCAAGATATTCAAGGCATGCTTTTTGAACCTCTTCTAAACTTAAAATGATGTGTCTTTTATTTTTATTTCATTATCAAGAATTAAACGCGATTAGTTGTTAATTTTACTTCCACATCGTCAATGTGTGTATGGCATCGATGACAAAAACTTCAATTTTTTTTCGCTAAACGTATCAAAACATATAGAAAACATGATTTGGGGACGAAAATTTTTTGGTCTGTCTGTAGCCACGCTAACTTTAGAACGAATTGAGATGTCTTCAAATTTGGTACACAATTACCATCCGACAAACGAACGCTTTATATTGTTTTTGTGTAAAGTCGTTCTTGCGGGTAGGAGACGAATTGGGGGGGGGGGCGGTTAATATAGTGAAAATTGACAGTTTTTCTATAAAACTCATATATTATAACATTTTAGGGTTTGTTTATTAGAAACTTTCAATGTCATCACACATCTGGTATTCTGTGCTGAAATTAAATTAGGGGTTGGATGTATGGGGTGGTAAAAAAGTCTTAAAACATAAAGAAAACTTTTGTTTTTATTATAGGATGAAAATTTCTTTGTCTGCCGGTAGTTCGGTCTGTGGTCCTATACCTCTGTACAGTTAGCACCCGACAAACGCACGCTTCAATCTCTTTTTGGGTAAGATTGTTTCAGGGTGGGGAATAAATGAGGGGTAATTTGGTGACAATTTAACACACATCCGGGGTCAGTTTCAATTTTTACATGTATATATATATATATATATATATATATATATATATATATATATATATATATATATATATATATATATATATATATATATATATATTTATCACACAGGGTGGGGAATAAATGAGGGGTAATTTGGTGACAATTTATATTTTTTCGTTAAAACTCGAGTAAAACTACATTTCGGAAGTTTATTCGTACAGGAATATGAATATTTTCTTTGTGGTTAACTCATGGACCCTAAATTCATTTCATGAGAATGTCTTTCGGATGAGAGCAGATTATCACAGATGATTTTTTTAGTGAATTTTCTAAAATAAATCACTTATGTGGAGATCGCGTTCTGAATTTTAAAAAAATGTCTTCAAATGAGCGCGAACTACGCCCCCTAGAACACACATCCGGGGTCAGTTTCAATTTTTACATGTATATATATATATATATATATATATATATATATATATATATATATATATATATATATATATATATATATATATATATATTTATTTATTTATTTATTTATTTTTCACACCGATAACTCAAAAAATAATCGGCCGATTTTAATCAAATTTTGCAAATACCTTCCTTTTACGAGTAGCTTGTATAAGTTTCCTAGCCAGAAAAACCACCTGGTTTTTCTTGGAAAATTTTTATATATCCGGAAATAACAAAGTTATAGTAACCAAATTTGGTACGCGGGTTTATACCCTAAGAATCATATTTACCAAAATTTAGATCTCTTACCTAAAAGACAAAAATGTTATAAACACTTTGGGATTTTCGTCTTAAAACATGTAAGTTGCAATTAGAAACGTCAAAATGTGCCACATTTAGGCAAATAACCTGAAACGAATACGGGTTATGCAGAGAAAATGTAGCAAGAGTAGTGTTTTACAAACCCTTAAGTTTCAGCTCTAATCGTCATTGTCCTTCATTTTACTCAAATGCTTTCAGAGAACTCATTTCAAATAGACCTTTTCTTTGATGCCTTCGCAGTAGTTTTAGTTAAGTTTATGGTTTAACGGTCTATAATTTTTAACTAATTTTCGTAGCAAAAAAGTCGTTAATGAGGAGACCCCAGCTTGTGAATTTTAAAAAGTTTATCGTTTAAAAGTCTATAATTTGTAGCATATTGCCGTAAAAAATTAATCAAGTCACGAAAAAAAGTTGTTGACCTTAATTATAGAGTGTTTTGAGCTCAATCTTACAAAATTATTTATATAATCACAGGGTCGTTGGTGATACAAATTTTATTGTATTTTTTTGATCGAAAACGCTTTATCTGATTGAATTTTTGGATTTTCCATCGAAATATAATGCATGTTTGTAAGAAAAGAAATACGGGGCGCAGCAAGTGCGTTATGATATCGAATTGTCATTAAATACTTCAAATTTGAATAGCTCAATTTGCTATTAACCTATAAAGTGCGTTGGCCAGGAAACCACTTTATTCTGGAACATTTTAAATTTATTTTCGAAATTTTTTTATACATTTTCAAACAACAATATTATCTTTATGAAATATGGTACATTGTTTTTACTATATAGATTAGACTGGCAACCAAATTTGATACTTTGTAACGGCTACGTTTTATTCATTACCGTAACTTCCTTACTGACATAACGAGAACATCAAAGGAAGCGTAAATAAGAAAAGGTGACTTTATTTTTGAAGAGCAATTAAAGTTTTGGTTTTGAAAAGATTTATTGAAAATTTGCTATTGACTTTTACCATCGTAGTGCCCTTACTGCATTCCATTTATATACGTTAAATTAAAATATCAACAGACGGAATATTTCCCTTAAGGAAAAATATTGTTATTTATTACACTTTCCTACTAAGATGTTTGTAAATTGGAAATCAAGAAGCAGGAAAATATCGTTGCAGAGATGAATATTTACTCCACAATGACGTAATAAGATGATCTAAAGCATTAGAAACTAGAGATGGAAATAATAATAAAGATACCGAGAGTCATAAAGTTGGAAATTTATGGGACATGTTGACAACTTAAAGAAAGGCCGACAAAGATAGCGCTATCGTTAAGCAATAAAGTATATTTAACAGATACTGGTCGCATATAACCGTTGGGACTACGAAGCTCCGACTTGGTGTCTGCGGAAACTGGCGCGAAACACATGCATCTCTGCATCTCTCTCATACACATGGAGGTAGATGGGTAACTAAGGACAGAGAGAACATCTCCGGCAAAGACGTCGAGCACCGAATAAAACCCAGCCGAGTACTAAAACGCGTAAATGCCTGGATCGCTGGAGGTCTGCCGACAGACACTACAGGAGCAAGAACTGCGCTACCTCCCGAGTTCAGTTAAGGAGTTTTTCTATCAGGCAATGAAGTAAAGCGTGACATCTGCGGTCATATACGCCTAGTATAATTATCGTGCAAGTGCTGCAAACAATTTAAATTTGGTTTAGTGTACTAGAACATCCCGCTTGAAAGAGAAATAGATTAAACCGTGAGTTTTTAATAAAATAATAATGCAGTGACAAGTTTTTGGCGCAGTTTCAAGTGAACACTTTAAGTAAACGGTTTCGAGTTTTCCAGTTCAAGTTTTCCATTTCAGTCTGAGTTTCAAGTTTGCCTTTATGTCCGATTTTTCCGTGTACGTTCAAACATACCTTTGTCTCAGAACTTACCGTTAAGATACAGTTTTGCTGTTCCGATTCAAGTACATCAGGTTCCAACCCCAGTGTCTGCCTAGCCTCTTGATAGTACATTGCACGTACACTCTCGTCCTGTCGCCACCTCAGAAAGCGTTTTTCACCAGTTCCTGACTCCTCTCTAGGGGAAATTAAGCGCATATGGTAAGCGCTCAATACCGATGTTACCCTGTACAGTTTCTACATTCCGTCAGCAGGCAAGTCAACCATTTGGGACCTCGGGTGTAGGTCCAGACCAGCTGGTGAATCTTTGAAAGTGCGGGCGCACTACATGTGAGTCATTTTTAAATTTTTGGGTGATCTTTAAGACTAGACAGACATAAACTTTCCTACATCATTTAAATTTCTCATTACATTTCTCATTAAATTGCAACATAAATTGTAAATCAGTCAAAATCAAAATTTTAGTCAGTGAGATTGTTCGTTATATAAATGTATTTTGTATTTTCCTTCTGTATAATGTCAAAATATGTAAATTAGGAACATTAGTATGATATTAATTAATTAACATTTTGCCCACGAACTTTTCAAACCTTCAAATGTTTTAGAGTACAAAAAGTAGCTTGTAATCTTCCATTTAAACAGTAGTAAACAATTACTTAATTTTACAATATCTGAGCTGCTCTCACAAATTTTTAAGAAAACAAAACATACTCTAACCAGTACAGTTAACTAGAAATTTACCCAACAAATTAAAATTGAGAGCATTGGCAGAATTAATAGAAAAACCTTTAACTTTGCATTTGATATTTATTTTGTTTCTTTGTAATGTACAATTTATATTTGATTTACCAGGGGTCTTGATTTAAATAACTCCCATTATTAATTTATGCCAATAAATTTAAATACTTGTGTTTTTATTTTCTATTTTGATTGAATAACAAATTCCTCATTTAACCTTTCTCAATTCTGATGGTGCTATAGCTGAAAATTCTTCATATCTATTATCTAGATCTCTTCAAACTAACTAACGTAGTTTTGACTCGAAGATCTCATAAATCTAGGACTTTGGTCAGAACAAGAGTAAATCTGGGTAATTATTTGATTATCTTTTCATCTTCAAACCAAACAGTGTGTTCTTTGTCTTACAAAATAATAAATCTGAGAGATAAGTGCAAATAGGTTAGGGTTTGGGAGATGATGATGACCTCACTATTGACCGGATTTAGATCCAGTTGAAATCTGTCACGAGATATCAATCGCGGACAGCCATCAAATAAATACACTCGAGTTATTGGGCATAAATTGGTACAACCTGCTTCCTTAAAAAAAAGACATATTTGCTATTAAAAGCATTTTTTTACGAAAATTCGCTGCCATGACGCACTTGCTGCATCCAGACTGTAAATTTTGCCATAAATTTTAAAACCATATAACTTTGAGTAGAGAATGGAGACATCTTTTTAATGTGGTATGACAAGCCCTTACTTCATATTTACAAATGTGAGTGTTGCAAGTCCCTCAAAGGGAGTCCAATGGAAGGGTGAAGTTTTCTCGTTGCAGGATGTCATTCATTTTAAATCTAAAATTAACGTGTTTCTAATTTTTTATAAATATGCACAATAATTGACATACTAAATGTATTTCATTTGGCTGTTCCACACTATATATATATATATATATATATATATATATATATATATATATATATATATATATATATATATATATATATATATATATATATATAAACAATAATTCTTTTCTCATGTGATAATCTTTTTTACATATACATTATTAAAACTAAAAGCGTTGAGCGCAAAACTATGCTGTAGAATAGAAGTTGTTTGAATAGTTCTTGGGTTACATTGTTATTGTGGGTTATACTTTTTTTTATTATATGCTGAATATTGATTTTCTCTGGTATTTCGCATATATTGATGTTGTGGTGATATAGATTAAGGGTGGAAAACGAATATTCAAATGTTATGTCATTTTTTTTTCTCAATGTGTCTATGTTTAATAAATAACTATCAAGAATTTATCAAGGATTTACAAAACTACCATAACCAAAATACACTGATGTATTCCTTAAAATTCACCATTGTTCGCGCTAAACGCTTTTACTTTTAATAATCTACATTAACTATAGAAATAAATATATAAGGTCATTCAAAAAATTATTATTTTCTTTTTCGTATATTTATAAAAGCGTTGTTATTTATTATACATATATATATATATATATATATATATATATATATATATATATATATATATATATATATATATATATATATATATATACATATTATTTAAAGTATTTGCTTTATATTTTATAAATCGGTCATATGCTCACATATCTCACTTATCAAAAATTACTTCGTAATAAACTTACGTCTCTAAAACTTGCAAAAGTAAATTTGGCGAATTTTATTTTGCTTATAGAGGGGTAGCAACTTAACAATCTTGAAGAATTTTTTCAAATGAGAGCGAACTATAATCTGTGGAACCCAGTTTTAACGTTTATTCAAAGTATTATAGGTTTATATATGTACAACATAGTTTGCCAAGCGTCTATACCACACAGAAACCTTCGGTTTGTTACACTACCCTGAAAAATTATTACCGGCGGCTAAGTCGTTGGCCAGTTCTGAGAGTGAAGTATTTCCAAAAAAATTGCAAAAGGCAGCATGACTGGTAACCGATTTTTATTGTAAATCTCTCACTGTTGTATGCGACGTGAGTAACATTAATTTTTAATTTAATTGTATCCATAGTTTCAAGACCTCATTCATAAATTCATGTTATATATATATATATATATATATATATATATATATATATATATATATATATATATATATATATATATATATATATATATATATATATATAAGTAGATAGTGGGCCACCTGGGCTCACCCCCCTCCACTTTTTTCTGCGCATGCGCGATGACGTCACGCGCATGCGCTGACCTGTGGCAGTTGACAGCTGACCTGTCAGTGTTGACAGCTGTCAATGTCATCTGACCTGAGTGACAGCTGTCAACGTCAGCTGTCAGGCCTGTCAGTTTTGACAGATGTCAAATGTCATCTGGCCTGTCATATGTCAGATGACGTCACATGCGTTCCAAGATGGCTGACCTGTGTCCATAGACATCCGCAACCCGGGGGTTAGGTCTCTATGGAACTGTCTTATGTCTGACCTGTGATGACGTCAGATGTTCCAAGATGGCAACCCCTGTCCATAGATAGCCACACAGCCCCAGGTTAGGTCTCTATGGAACTGTCTTATGTCTGACCTGTGATGACGTCAGATGTTCCATAGATAGCCACACACACAGCCCCAGGTTAGGTTTCTATGTGTGTTTGGTATTAACTGTCTTATGTCTGACCTGTGATGACGTCAAATGTTCCATAGATATATACAAGTCAGGTTAGGTCTCCATGTGTGTGTTTGTCGAATACCAGCTGTCTGATTGTTTATTAAGGTTATGTATGTGTTGTATGACAGAAGCATGCTTATTACCAATCACCTGATTGTTTAGTAAGGTTATGTTTGTATTTGTTATTTGAATGTTTGTTAAGGTTATGTTCGTACACACACAGCTGTCTGTTGTTTATTGTGTTGGTAAGGTGTGTTTTATTGAAGTTGTTAGGGTATTTCGTTTTTGGCGGGAAATTTGAATTTTATCGAAAATTACCATCTGTTATGTCCAGAGATCTGACTCTTCGAGCAAGGGAATATTCTAGTTGTAAATTGGTAGAGTGGGAGAATATTCCCTTGCTCGAGGGGGGAAGTCCGTTGGACACAGTCATTCGGTATAGCCATACATACATATATGAGAAATATATTGGGGTAATTTGAAATATGATTTTTTTTAAAGAAAAGCATTCGCCTGAAATTAGATTTGAACCACGAACCTCGAATCGACCATACAGCTTACTCAGATATCTACTACCGCTATACCAACTACTCCACAGACGCATACGATAAAAGTTTGTTCGCGGTTGTATATATAAAACAAAACCTGTTGTTGTTTACATATGATAATTTAAAACGTGTTTATCAGGCTGATGAGTGTGTGTGTGTGTGTGTGGGCGGTATCTCTATTACATTCCAATTTTAACATAATAGGAACGTTAATTTTAAAAACATTGGTAAATATATTTATAGTAAATAGATTTAAACACGTTCCAATTAACATATCTAATATCAAATTCATATCAAATTCTAAAAACAAAAACGACGTTTAAGTAAAACTATTAAATCAATAACAAAACGTATTTACATATAGATATGCTAATTAACCTGTTTCTGGAGTTGTAATAAAACTGAGATCAGTTTTTACGTAGGTGTTTGTTTTATGTGAGTGTTTCATATTAGAGTGAATCCAAACAATATTATATAGGGAGTGATCAAAAACACAAGTAACAAAACTCGATTTAAAACAACAAAACTAAACTTTGATGTACGAGGGTTGGCTGATATAGAGTGGTTTGAAATGAATGTAAACAGACTGTTGATATATGAATATATATAAAGGGGTTAATCAAAATGCAACAAAATAAAAATAAAACAACTGATTTACATACAATAAAAATTTATTAGGATTAATTAAGTTGTACATATTGATACATAAATGACATACTATTATTACATAATGGCTCTAACGATGCCCATTAGAGGTTTATATTCCATTACACTGTCATGAATAACCAAACAATAAACACGCGTATTCTTAGGAAAGTTGGCGTGACCCATAAACTCCACCTTAATGTCCACCGTTGAAGACTTGATTGACTCGTTCTGGTGCTGACAGTCAATCACAAATAGAGCTCGGTCTTTAAACTCGTCATAATTCAAGATAGGCTCAGACATGTTTTTATAACAAAAGCTTTTTTGAAAATCTGTATACATGTGATAGGCTTCTGCATATTTCGATTTCTCAAAATCCATATTCATAGATTCATAAGAGTAGCATTCTGAATTTAGAAACACTCGGAGATCCAACATACCAATGTTATCGAAATAGTCTGGCCTCTTCTTCACGTTGTCCTTACGATCTGTTTGAAATGCTATAATCACATATCGAGGTCTTTCCAAGTTGGTTGCAGTTTTAACAGCCCACACATCTCTGTTGATATCTCTGAGTGCTGGTAACAGTAGATAGGGAGCCACCTGGGCCCATCCCCTCCACTTTTTTTCTGCGCATGCGCGAATCGGGCGCATGCGCTGACCTGTGACAGTTGACAGGTGTCAATGTCACCTGACCTGACAGCTGTCAACGTCAAATGTCACCTGACCTGACAGCTGTCAACGTCAGCTGTCACCTGACCTGACAGTGTTGACAGATGTCAAATGTCACCTAACCTGTCATATGTCACATCTGTCAAACGCGTTCCAAGATGGCTGACCTGTAATAGACAGTTGCAATCCCTGGTTCTCTATGAAACTGACCTGTGATGACGTCACAAGCGTTCCAAGATGTCTGACCTGTGTGTCCATAGATATCTACAAGTCAGGTTAGGTATTAACTGTCTTATGTCTGACCTGTGATGACGTCACAAGCGTTCCAAGATGTCTGACCTGTGTGTCCATAGATATCTACAAGTCAGGTCTCCATGTGTGTGTGTTTGTCGAATACCATTTGTCTGATTGTTTATTAAGGTTATGTATTTGTTTATTAAGGTTATGTTCACACACGTGTTGATTACCAATCATCTGATTGTTTAGTAAGGTTATGTTTGTATTTGTTATTTGAATGCAAACAGATGCATGTGTATTTGAAAGAAAAGCATTCGCCTGAACTTAGATTTGAACCCATGAACCTCGAATCGGCCATAGACAGCTTTCTCAGATATACACTGTCCCTAAACCAATAGCTCCACAGACGCACACGTTAAAAGTTTGTTCGCTGTTGTATATATAAAACAAAAGCCAGTTGTTGTTTACATATGAGGTTAGGTGTTCGTATACATGTTGATTACCAATCATCTGATTGTTTAGTAAGGTTATGTTTGTATTTGTTATTTGAATGCAAACAGACATAATAATAAGAGTGTACTTACATACAGCAAGAGACGTCATCCTTGTTTCACGACTTAACACATACTGAACAAGTGTCTCTCTCTCTTGTATTGAGGAAACAAACTGATGTAAGAGAGAGAGAGAGACCTTACAAAAGGATAAACAACGTTTTACAGTTGTTAACCTTGATCCTGTTTGAGCTTGTCTGTGTATCTGTTTAATATACACAAGAGAGAGGTCCTCTTAAAGGTAAACAACGTGTCAGTTGATGACCTTGTGTTATATCTGTTCAATAACCCCACATTATTCGTGTTTGAGCTTGTCTAGAATACAGTCGTTAGAAGTATGACATCATCCATGTAAAAACAAATACAGTTTAAAACGGTTACTGTGGGTAATATGTATAAATTGGCTACACACAGACACTCTTAAACATATTCACAAGTCAGTTGTTGTTGAGAAAAGACTTACTGCAGTTTGTTCTAACCCAAATCTGTTTCAAAATGACTACATTAAGTGATGTGTGTTACCAGCAAATTAAAGACAACTTCTGGTATGGTCTATTTGGAGACTTTCAACTTATTATCGATAAGAACACTGGCTATTTTAATGCAACTAAACTGTGTAAAACTAGAAATAAAAAAATGTCTCATTGGATGGAAAATAAAAAAACTAAAGAGTTGATTGCCTATTACAACAGTCGGCTAAAGGAAGAGTTAGGGTTTCAGCACAACGACATGACAAGTGTTTCAACTGAGGGAGCCTACTTAGAGTTATCGCAAGGGAGCCGGACTACTGGCCCCCTTTTAAAACGGAAGCAACAGCTCAAGTAATACCAACAACAGCTACATATGTGGTGGACTTTGATGGAACAGATGCTGAAAACAATTTGATATCTGGTACATATGTGTGTAAAGATTTGCTATTACATCTGACTTGCTGGATATCCATTCAGTTCTATGATAAGTGCAATCGAATTATGTTTTGATTTCTTCCTAAACAAATTTGATCAGTAATACTAGGACAACCTAAATGCGATTGAAGTAAAATTAATGAAGATAAATGATGAGGTACAGCTTGTGCGACAAACAAACGCTAAAGTCACAGAACATCTTGAAGATACAACCCCCAAAAGCCAAGTAAACGGAGAAAATAAGTGTGTTTGGTTTACTTGCAAGAAACGAGACAGGAGCCACCTATCCATATCATGTGGTAAGAACACAAAAGAAAAGTTTCCCAAGAGCTGTGAGGAACTTTAAAAATAAACACCCAAATGCCAAAGTGATTCTAAACATACTGTACGATCCAAATGCAGTAAATCTCTTTAAAAGAATAAAGACTGAAGTGAAATACCTTACAGCACATAGAAACAACCTACGTATAGCAGATCTACCACAAGATAAGTTTGTTCAGGATATTATTGCTTTAAGACATACTTTTTAATTGTATTACAAAATAAAAACACATTAATTTTAACAAAGACTTTTATTTGATTCTAAGTACAAGTATGTAAACTCTTGGAATACATTTATAGAATTATTAACATAAGATGGTTCAGTGTTGCGTTGGTGCTGTTGTTGTTGTTGTCGTTGGTGTCTCTTCATGGCTGTGGGGTTTACTAGGTGATAACACTAGCTTCTTTTAGTTCTTCCAAGATTGACTGAATTTCGTTGTTATGAGCATTATTACCTGCAACTTGGGAAGCCACTAAAAGTCTAAGTCTGTCAACCAACTCGTTTATGTCATTCCAATACACATAGGCTATTTGTTTGTTATTTTGTATCATATAGTTGTTGGTGCTGATGTTGTTGTTAGGGCTCATGCCGTTGCTATCGCTGCTCTTATCACTCTGAGTTTTAAGTTCAGTCTTTTGTTTTTTGTTAAGATGTCTGTCGTTGCTGTCGTCATCGTCTTCCTCGTAGGTGTAACCAAAACCTTGAGGTGTTGAGGATCTACGACCTCGTGGATTTATCACTGGTTTTATTAGAGTCAGATACTTTTCAGAGGAACAACCCTTGGTTCGGGCGTTAGGATCATAGTTCATTTTATAAACACTAGTTGCTTCTAGAATATCTCTATAGTGTTGAAGATCGTCATAAGTATACCCCCGGGGTCTTTTCATAAATAACAATTCTAGCAAACCTTGTGTTTGCGGGTATCTCCTTTGGCCCAGTTGAATCTCAGCATCGGTAAAGTCTAAGTGTTTGTTACCAAGACTCCAGCTACCGGTATCTTTAGCGTAGCGGGCACCATACGTTTGATCAATGGTATCGAGCCTTGGTGGTTCAGTAAAATACTTGTCTACATAATATCGAACTCGGTCAGGATATTGCTCCAAAAATTCTTGATATGCAGGGTTGGTTGTGACAGTTTGTAGGTCTGCCTCAAGCTCTTCAAATGTTGGGATATCCTCATCGGAACTTGTCTCCTCAGCCTCTTCCCTAGGTTCAGCTTCAAAAACTTCATGGTCTTTAAGGAACTGTACTTGGGGTTTCGTTTCTGGTATATCGACTTCGTCTTTGATTTGTTCAGCCTTTGGTTGTTGCGGTGGCTGCTGCTGCTGCAGTGCTGCTGTGTTTTTAGATATTTCACTTAGGGGGTCAACAAGTGGTTTATATAAACGTTGCAGAGCATCATCATTCTCAGCTCTGTTAAGTTTAAGCATTAAATGTTTTTTTCGAATATTGTCAGCAAGTTGTAAAATCCTTTTCTTAACTTTTTGCTCTTCCTTACCCAACACTTCCATTGTGCTACAACTGGTCGGTATTACCAGCTGGTCTAATAATTTGTTTGAGCGATACAGGTTGTGTGGTGGTTTAACATATACTGACTCCTTCATGGTACATGCCTTCTTATTTATCACGATGTCTGGCTGTCTTGTTAGACAGCTGTGTTAGACAGCTGTGTTAGACAGCTGTGTTAGACAGCTGTGTTAGACAGCTGTGTTAGACAGCTGTGTTAGACAGCTGTCTTAGACAGCTGTGTGTTAGACAGCTGTGTGTTAGACAACTGTGTGTTAGACAGCTGTGTGTTAGACAGCTGTCTGTTAGACAGTTGTCTGTTAGACAGCTGTGTGTTAGACAGCTGTGTGTTAGACAGTTGTCTGTTAGACAGCTGTCTGTTAGACAGCTGTGTGTTAGACAGCTGTCTGTTAGACAGCTGTGTGTTAGACAGCTGTGTGTTAGACAGCTGTGTGTTAGACAGCTGTCTGTTAGACAGCTGTGTGTTAGACAGCTGTGTGTTAGACAGCTGTGTGTTAGACAGCTGTCTGTTAGACAGCTGTCTGTTAGACAGCTGTGTGTTAGACAGCTGTGTGTTAGACAGCTGTGTGTTAGACAGCTGTGTGTTAGACAGCTGTGTGTTAGACAGCTGTGTGTTAGACAGCTGTGTGTTAGACAGCTGTCTGTTAGACAGCTGTGTGTTAGACAGCTGTGTTAGACAGCTGTGTTAGTCAGCTGTATGACAGCTGTATGACAGCTGTGTTAGACACCTGTATGACATCTGTGTTAGACACCTGTGTTAGACAGCTGACTGTCCTGTCTATCATTGTTAGAATAATATATATCTATCGAATCCTTTTCTATATCGGCCTTTGTGTACATCGTTTTCCTTCACAATCACCAACACACCATACTTATTAGCTTTCCAGCATTGGTGGCAGATAGTTTTAAATTGTTTAAAGTCCATATCGGTGGTTACATGATCGTCGTACACATGTTTTAAATTGGTTTCATCTTGCTTGAATAACACAATAACATTGGTGTTGTCACGTACCAGATGTTTGGGTATTCGTGTATATGTTTGACAGAGATAGAATGAATCAATATTCTTATGTCTGCCCATACTGAAGTATGCTCTTATTTTATCTTGTTTGTCACAAGCTACATCATCAAATATAAACACAGAGTTGTCCTTGGCATCTGCCGGATCTAATATTTCATCGTTTTCTCTATAAGGATAGTAACCAACACCTTTTGTTGCATTCATCACCTCCTATAACATCTTGTATTTCGGTTGATACAGAGACTTTGAATACACATACACGTTATCAAATTTTAAACCGTTTGCTTCAAACAACAAACTCAGCATGACATTAGTTTTACCACATCCACTCGGACCACATATGATACAGCGAACGGTGTTTGGAAAGAGAGGACCATGCCTCAGTTGTTGTTGAGCTGTGTCCGTAACAACATCGTCTATATTTGTAATGGGTAAGGCAGAAGCGTGTTTGCTGGTACGCATCTTAACTTAAACTAAACTATATTTTATTTGGGTGTGTATATATATGAATGCAAGTGAGACACCCAGTCAGTATGCATGTTGGTGTCACAGAGTGTGGGTTGTTATTAACAAAGACAGATACATGTTTTGCTGAAACGTTGCGGGGGCGTTACAAACACCATGAAAGTTAACAGAAAACTTGATGAGGGGTTTTATGTAATCAACTCGAAGCCAAAGAAGAAGTTCCCTTTAAAAACATATTAAGTCTGATTGAGGAAGTTATAAAAGATATAAATCTTATTCCAACAGCGAACGCCGTGTTTGATATAGCTCATACAATTGTTAGAAACATTGGTGGACGTAAGAATGTGCAGAAACCTCGAGTTATTCCAATAGCTAAAAGCGGAGGCTTCCTTCCGCTGTTGCCTCTGATATTTGGTGGGCTGTCCGCACTAGGAGCTCTGGGTGGTGGTGCTGCAGGTATTGCCAAAGCCGTGAACGATGCCAAGTCTGCGAAACAGAAACTAGAGGAGGAAGAACGGCACAACAAAACAATGGAAGCCATCGCGATGGGTAGGAGAGGGAGTGGCTTGAAATTTAAGCCAAAATGCAAGAGACTGGGCAAAGGCATGTATCTCAAGAAACAGCGCTCCGGTTATGGGTTGTATCTGCAAAAACCATTGCAATAAAAGACTCAAACAGTAGCCTGTGTGTATCAGTCATGGCGCACACCTTTGTGTTGAAAGACCGCAGCTCCCATCTGTCGTCAGACTACCATCCACCAATTGTTTTGGATGGTAATTATGCTGTTGCCTTGATAGGCTTTCACACCTACAACAACATACCCAACATCTATGAAGGTAAAAACAAATTTCATGTAAAAGAAGGAACCGGTTGGCGAACCATCACGATACCCACCGGTGCTTATGAAATAACACACTTGGAAGAGTTACTTCAAAATGAACTTGTTGGTGCTACAGCAACACACGAACAAAAGCAACAGGCTCTGATTCTGAGACCTAATCCGAACACCATCAAATGTAGACTAAAGTGTTATACAAATGTCAGTTTTGAATTTGATGGTTCGATTGGGCGAATGTTGGGCTTTTCAAAACAAGTTCTTCAGCCGGACACCTTTTATGAATCTGATTTACCTGTTGATATAGTGGATGTTAGACAGATTCGCATCGAAACCAATATTGTGTCTGGTTCCTATTATAACGGACAACCTTCACACACGCTCTATGAGTTTGCTCCGATGGTTGATCCTGGCTACGCAATCGACATAGAACCTAAAAATTTAATTTACTTGCCGGTGAACAAGCAAGAGATTTCCAATATAAGCATCGACATCGTCGACCAAGATTCAGTTCCTGTCAACTTTCAAGGTGAAGAGGTGTCTGTTCGCTTGAAACTTATAAAAGTTGCTTAGTATGTTGGTCTTTAAGGATATAAAAGCAAGTGCATCTACCACAACAAATTCAGTTGAGTCAGACACGTCAAAGGGTACGCTTCGTCCCGATAATATTGAGTTCCTGCAAAGCCTGGGTTATCATGTCGTCAAAACTAGAAATATTCAAAGAACCCGTGTTTGATGATGGCATCGATCTAGAAGAGCTGCGCTCTTACTATTCACCAACTAAATCGTTTGGTAACAGCGATGAAATTGAAATAGCCATCAACCAACAAGATGCGTTCGTATGTCTGGCCGAGTCAGCTCTAATAATCGAAGGTGCTCTGGAACCTGTAGCAATCCAAAATGCCACTGGTGCTTGTTATCTGTCAAATAATGGAGGAGCAGCTCTGTTTGAATCAATGACCTATGAGTTAAATAACAAGGAAGTGGAACGAGTGCGAGACCCATACACCACAACCATCATCAAAAGTCTGCTATCGTTCAGTAAGAATGAAGCCCAATCTCTTAACAACGCCGGTCTGAATGTGTCGTCGGAGCACATCACCTTAAATGATAACAAGTTTCACATGCTCATACCTGTCTGGTTCCTCTTCAGTTTCTTTCATCATTTCAAAGGAGTTCTCTGTGGCAAACATACTTTCCGCTTTACAAGAGCTCGAAACGATTCCAACGGCTATTACAGCACAGGTACGGCACGAGCAAAAATTACCGTAACCAATATGTTTTTAAAGGTAAAACATGTATTTCCCAATGATAAAATGAAATTGGAACTGATGGATAAAATAGCCAAAGACACCTCTATATTTCTCGCATACCGCAAATGGGACATATATGAGTTACCAGCACTCAGAGATATCAACAGAGATGTGTGGGCTGTTAAAACTGCAACCAACTTGGAAAGACCTCGATATGTGATTATAGCATTTCAAACAGATCGTAAGGACAACGTGAAGAAGAGGCCAGACTATTTCGATAACATTGGTATGTTGGACCTCAGAGTGTTTCTAAATTCAGAATGCTACCCTTATGAATCTATGAATATGGATTTTGAGAAATCGAAATATGCAGAAGCCTATAACATGTGTACAGATTTTCAAAAAAGCTTCTGTTATAAAAACATGTCGGAGCCTATCTTGAATTATGACGAGTTTAAAGACAGAGCTCTATTTGTGATTGACTGTCAGCACCAGAACGAGTCAATCAAGTCTTCAACGGTGGACATTAAGGTGGAGTTTATGAGTCACGCCAACTTCCCAAAAAATACTCGTGTTTATTGTTTGGTTATTCATGACAGTGTAATGGAATATAAACCTCTAACGGGTATCGTTAGAGCCATTATGTAATAATAGTATGTCATTTATGTATCAATATGTACAACTTAATTAATCCTAATAAATTTTTATTGTATGTAAAACAGTTGTTTTATTTTTATTTTGTTGCATTTTTATTAAACCCTTTCTGTATGTCAGTCTAAGCAAAGACTTCGAGCTGTCATGACGTGTTTGTTAAACAGCTGTACAAGCTCAAACAAGATTATCTAAGATACTTGTTGGGCAATCAATTGTCTGTCTTTTATTACACAGCTCTGTCAGTCTAAGCAAAGACTTCGAGCTGTCATGACGTGTGTGTGTGTGTGTTAACAATCAACAACAGCGTCTATATGTTTTGTTTGGTTCAAGTGGATGTCATTAAACAACTGTGTTATTTCTATAAGGGCCCCCATTCAAGACCTCAACATACGTTAGTGTGTGTGTGTTAAGCCGTGAAACATGTATGACGTCTCTTGCTGTATGTAAGTATACTATTATATTATTTATGTTTGCATACAAACAATACTTATCAAACAATCCTCGTATATCAAAGTTTAGTTTGATGTTTTAAATCAAGTTTTGTTACTTGTGTGTTTTTGATCACTCCCTATATAAATTTAGATTCACTGTGATATAGAAAACACTAACATAAACAAACCTCCATAAAACCAGGTCTCCAGTTTTATTACCTCATTAAAAACAAGCTCATTAACATATCTAGATGTAAATACATTCTGTTATTGATATTATTGATAGTTTACTTCAAACGTTTTTGTTTTTAGATGATATTAGATAGGTAAATTGGAACATCTTTAAATATCTTTTTTACTATAAATATACAATTGTTTTAAAATTACAGTTCCTATTAGGTTACAATTGGTATGTAATAGAGATACCACCCCTGCCCACACACACAAACTCATCAGCCTGATAAACTCGTTTTATGTAACAAGTTTTATTTTATATATACCACTGCGAACAAACTTTCATCGTATGTCTGAATAGCATGATCGGTTTAGCGACAGGTATCTCTCTGAGTAAGTTGTATGGTTGGGGGTTCAAATCTAATTTCAGGCGAATGCTTTTCTTTCAAAATTCATATTTCAAATTAAAATCAAATTTCAAATTACCCGCTCAATATCTTCCTCATATATGTATGTGTGTGCTAAACCGAATGACTGTGTCCAACAGATGTCTCCCCTCGAGCTAGAGAATATTCTCTCACTCTACAACTTTACAAATAGAATGTTCTCTAGCTCGATGAGTCATATCTCTGGACACAACAGACACAAATTTTCAAACAAATTCAAATTTCCCGCCAAAAACGAAATACCCTAACAAACTTCAATACACCTTAACAACAACACAATAAACAAACAAACAGCTGTGTTTACGAACATAACCTTAATAAACAAAATACACCTTAACAACACAATAAACAAACAAACAGCTGTGTTTACGAACATAACCTTAATAAACAAAATACAAAACATAACCTTAATAAACAAACAGATGCATGGTAATCAACACGTGTGTGAACATAACCTCAATAAACAATCAGACAAATAGTATTCGACAAACACACATGGAGAGCTAACCTGACTTGTAGATATCTATGGACACACAGGTCAGACATCTTGGAACGCTTGCGACGTCATCTCAGGTTAGTTCCATAGAGAGAGAGAACCCTGGGGTTGCAGCTGTCTATGACAGGTCAGCCATCTTGGAATGCTTGTGACGTCATCTCAGGTCAGACAGTTCCATAGAGACCCGGGTTGCGGCTGTCTATGACAGGTCAGCCATCTTGGAACGCTTGTGACGTCATCTGACAGGTCAAGTGACATTTGACGTTGACACATGTCAGGTTAGTTGACAACTGACAGCTGACAGCTGTCAGGTCAGTGACATTTGACACCTGTCAAATCTGACAGGTCAGCTGTCAACTGTCACAGCTCTGCGCAGGTCAGCGCATGCGTATGATGACTCGCGCATGCGCAGAAAAAAAGTGGAGGGGATGGGCCCAGGTGGCTCCCTATCTACTGGTAACTCATATATGTCCCATTTGCGGTATGCGAGAAATATAGATGTGTCTTTTGCTATTTTATCCATCAGTTCCAATTTCATTTTATCATTGGGAAAGACATGTTTTACCTTTAAAAACATATTGGTTACGGTAATTTTTGCTAGTGCCGTACCTGTGCTGTAATAGTCGTTGGAATCGTTTCGAACTCTTGTAAAGCGGAAAGTATGTTTGCCACAGAGAACTCCTTTGAAATGATGAAAGAAATTGAAGAGGAACCAAACAGGTATGAGCATGTGAAACTTGTTATCATTTAAGGTGATGTGCTCCGACGACACATTCAGACCGGCGTTGCTAAGAGATTGGGCTTCATTCTTACTGAACGATAGCAGACTTTTGATGATTGTTGTGGTGTATGGGTCTCGCATACGTTCCACTTCCTTGTTATTTAACTCATAGGTCATTGATTCAAACAGAGCCGCTCCTCCATTATTGGACAGATAACAAGCACCAGTGGCATTTTGGACTGCTACAGGTTCCAGAGCACCTTCGATTATTAGAGCTGACTCGGCCAGACATACGAACGCATCTTGTTGGTTGATGGCTATTTCAATTTCATCGCTGTTGCCAAACGATTTAGTTGGTGAATAGTAAGAGCGCAGCTCTTCTCGATCGATGGCATCATCAAACACGGGGTCTTTGAATATTTCTAGTTTTGACGACATGATAACCCAGGCTTTTCAGGAACTCAATATTATCGGGACGAAGCGTACCCTTTGACGTGTCTGACTCAACTGAATTTGTTTTGGTAGATGCACTTGCTTTTATATCCTTAAAGACCAACATACTAAGCAACTTTTATAAGTTTCAAGCGAACAGACACCTCTTCACCTTGAAAGTTGACAGGAACTGAATCTTGGTCGACGATGTCGATGCTTATATTGGAAATCTCTTGCTTGTTCACCGGTAAGTAAATTAAATTTTTAGGTTCTATGTCGATTGCGTAGCCAGGATCAACCATCGGAGCAAACTCATACAGCGTATGTGAGGGTTGTCCGTTATAATAGGAACCAGACACAATATTGGTTTCTATGCGAATCTGTCTAACATCCACTATTTCAACAGGTAAATCAGATTCATAAAAGGTGTCCGGCTGAAGAACTTGTTTTGAAAAGCCCAACATTCGCCCAATCGAACCATCAAATTCAAAACTGACATTTGTATAACACTTTAGTCTACATTTGATGGTGTTCGGATTAGGTCTCAGAATCAGAGCCTGTTGCTTTTGTTCGTGTGTTGCTGTAGCACCAACAAGTTCATTTTGAAGCAACTCTTCCAAGTGTGTTATTTCATAAGCACCGGTGGGTATCGTGATGGTTCGCCATCCGGTTCCTTCTTTTACATGAAATGTGTTTTTACCTTCATAGATGTTGGGTATGTATGTTGTTGTAGGTGTGAAAGCCTATCAAGGCAACAGCATAACTACCATCCAAAACAATTGGTGGATGGTAGTCTGACGACAGATGGGAGCTGCGGTCTTTCAACACAAAGGTGTGCGCCATAACTGATACACACAGGCTACTGTTTGAGTCTTTTATTGCAAAAATTGTAAACACAAGTGACCACAATTAAATGTGTTGTATGTTTGATACACATCATGATTATACAGTATGGAATAGTCTTTAAGGTAACGTTGCAGCTCCACAGGAGGCTTCAAGTTTCCATACGAGTCAAAGTACTCGACGATGTCACCACGTTTTCTCACAGCAACCCAATGACTGCCTGGCTCCTTGTGTGTTTGCAAATTCATGATGAACGATTCATTTTTACGTGGTCCTTTGCGAGGTAGCTCGTCTCGCATGTATACAACTCTAAAATATGGGATTTTCATTTTACCAGCAAACTTGACAAGATCTACATTTGTTAGAGGTCTTGCTGGTAAATACTTTAGTTTTTTGGTTTTTGCAGATACAACCCATAACCGGAGCGCTGTTTCTTGAGATATATGCCTTTGCCCAGTCTCTTGCATTTTGGCTTAAATTTCAAGCCACTCCCTCTCCTACCCAAAGCGATGGCTTCCATTGTTTTGTTGTGCCGTTCTTCCTCCTCCAGTTTCTGTTTCGCAGACTTGGCATCGTTCACGGCTTTAGCAATACCTGCAGCACCACCACCCAGAGCTCCTAGTGCTGACAGCCCACCAAATATCAGAGGCAACAGCGGAAGGAAGCCTCCGCTTTTAGGTATTGGAATAACTCGAGGTTTCTGCACATTCTTACGTCCACCAATGTTTCTAACGATTGTATGAGCTATATCAAACACGGCGTTCTCTGTTGGAATAAGGTTTCTATCTTTTATAACTTCCTCAATCAGACTTATTATGTTTTTAAAGGGAACCTTCTTCTTTGGCTTCGAGTTGATTACATAAAGCCCCTCATCCAGTTTTCTGTTAACTTTAATGGTGTTTGTAACGCCCCGCAACGTTTCAGCAAAACCTGTATCTGTCTTTGTTAATAACAACCCTCACTCTGTGACACCAACATGCATACTGACTGGGTGTCTCACTTGCATTCATATATATATATACACACCCAAAAAAATATAGTTTAGTTTAAGTTAAGATGCGTACCAGCAAACACGCTTCTGCCTTACCCATTACAAATATAGACGATGTTGTTACGGACACAGCTCAACAACAACTGAGGCATGGTCCTCTCTTTCCAAACACCGTTCGCTGTATCATATGTGGTCCCAGTGGGTGTGGTAAAACTAATGTCATGCTGAGTTTGTTGTTTGAAGCAAACGGTTTAAAATTTGATAACGTGTATGTGTATTCAAAGTCTCTGTATCAACCGAAATACAAGATGTTAAAGGAGGTGTTGAATGCAACAAAAGGTGTCGGTTACTATCCTTATAGAGAAAACGATGAAATATTAGATCCGGAAGATGCCAAGGACAATTCTGTGTTTATATTTGACGATGTAGCTTGTGACAAACAAGATAAAATAAGAGCATACTTCAGTATGGGCAGACATAAGAATATTGATTCATTCTATCTCTGTAAAACATATACACGAATACCCAAACATCTGGTGCGTGACAACACCAATGTTATTGTGTTATTCAAACAAGACGAAACCAATCTTAAACATGTGTATGATGATCATGTGACCACCGATATGGACTTTAAACAATTTAAAACTATCTGCCACCAATGCTGGAAAGATAATAAGTATGGTGTGTTGGTGATTGTGAAGGAAAACGATGTACACAAAGGCCGATATAGAAAAGGATTCGATAGATATATATTATTCTAACAAACATTGATAGACAGCGCAGTCAGCTGTCTAACACAGCTGTCATACAGCTGTCTAACACAGCTGTCATACAGCTGTCTAACACAGCTGTCTAACACAGCTGTCTAACACAGCTGTCTAACAGAGCTGTCTAACACAGCTGTCATACAGCTGTCATACAGCTGTCATACAGCTGTCTAACACAGCTGTCTAACACAGCTGTCTAACACAGCTGTCATACAGATGTCTAACACAGCTGTCTAACACAGCTGTCTAACACAGCTGTCTAACACAGCTGTCTAACACAGCTGTCTAACACAGCTGTCTAACACAGCTGTCTAACACAGCTGTCTAACACAGCTGTATAACACAGCTGTCTAACACAGCTGTCTAACACAGCTGTCTAACACAGCTGTCTAACAAGACAGCCGGACATCGTGATAAATAAGAAGACATGTACCGTGACGGAGTCAGTATATGTTAAACCACCACACAACCTGTATCGCTCAAACAAATGATTAGACCAGCTGGTAATACCGACCAGTTGTAGCACAATGGAAGTGCTGGGTAAGGAAGAGCGAAAAGTTAAGAAAAGGATTTTACAACTTGCTGACAATATTCGAAAAAAACATTTAATGCTTAAACTTAACAGAGCCGAGAATGATGATGCTCTGCAACGTTTATATAAACCAATTGTTGAGCCCCTAAGTGAAATATCTAAAAACACAGCAGCACTGCAGCAGCAGCAGCCGCAATCACCAAAGGCTGAACAAATCAAAGACGAAGTCGATATACCAGAAACGAAACCCCAAGTAGAGTTCCTGAAAGACCATGAAGTTTTTGAAGCTGAACCAAGGGAAGAGGCTGGGGAGACAAGTTCCGATGAGGATATCCCAACATTTGAAGAGCTTGAGGCAGACCTACAAACTGTCACATCCAATCCTGCATATCAAGAATTTTTGGAGCAATATCCTGAACGAGTTCGATATTATGTAGACAAGTATTTTACTGAACCACCAAGGCTCGCTACCATTGATCAAACGTATGGTGCTCGCTACGCTAAAGATACCGGTAGCTGGAGTCTTGGTAACAAACACTTAGACTTTACTGATGCTGAGATTCAACTGGGCCAAAGGAGATACCCGCAAACACAAGGTTTGCTAGAATTGTTATTTATGAAAAGACCCCGGGGGTATACTTATGACGATCTTCAACACTATAGAGATATTCTAGAAGCAACTAGTGTTCATAAAATGAACTATGATCCTAACGCACGAACCAAGGGTTGTTCCTCTGAAAAGTATCTGACTCTAATAAAACCAGTGATAAATCCACGAGGTCGTAGATCCTCAACTCCTCAAGGTTTTGGTTACACATATGAGGAAGACGATGACGACAGCAACGACAGACATCTTAACAAAAAACAAAAGACTGAACTTAAAACTCAGAGTGATAAGAGCAGCGATAGCAACGGCATTAGCCCTAACAACATCAGCACCAGCAACTATATGATACAAAATAACAAACAAATAGCCTATGTGTATTGGAATGACATAAACGAGTTAGTTGACAGACTTAGACTTTTAGTGGCTTCCCAAGCTGCAGGTAATAATGCTCATAACAACGAAATTCAGTCAATCTTGGAAGAACTAAAAGAAGCTAGTGTTATCACCTAGTAAACCCACAGCCATGAAGAGACACCAACGACAACAACAACAGCACCAACGCAACACTGAACCATCTAATGTTAATAATTCTATAAATGTATTCCAACAAACGGGCAAGAGTTTACATACTTGTACTTAGAATCAAATAAAAGTCTTTGTTAAAATTAATGTGTTTTTATTTTGTAATACAATTAAAAAGTATGTCGTAAAGCAATAATATCCTGAACAAACTTATCTTCTGCAAACATAAATAATGTGATGATGTCATCCTTTAGGTTATGTCTGTATTCTAGACAAGCTCAAACACGTATAATGGAATGATTCAACAGATATAACACAAGATAACATTCACCAAGGTCATCAACTGACACGTTGTTTACCCTTAAGTGGGCCTCTCTTGCGTATATTAAACAGATGCACAGACAAGCTCAAACAGGATCAAGGTTAACAACTGTAAAACGTTGTTTGTCCTTTGTACATCAGTTTGTTTCCTCAATACAAGAGACACTTGTTCAGTATGTGTTAAGCTGTGAAACAAGGATGACGTCTCTTGCTGTATGTAAGTACACTCTTGTATTATGTCTGTTTGCATTCAAATAACAAATACAAACATAACCTTACTAAACAATCAGATGATTGGTAATCAACATGTATACGAACATAACCTCATATGTAAACAACAACTGGTTTTGGTTTATATATACAACTGTGAACAAACTTTTATCGTGTGCGTCTGTGGAGCTATTGGTTTAGCGATAGTATATATCTGAGAAAGCTGTCTCTGGTCGATTCGAGGTTCGTGGTTCAAATCTAATTTCAGGCGAATGCTTTTCTTTCAAATACACATGCATCTAACACTCTAAGCAAAGACTTCGAGCTGTCATGACCTACGTATGTTATATCCTTTCAAACAGCATGTACAAGCTCCAACAATGGCAATCAGTTGTCTGTCTGTCTGTTTCCTGAACACAGGAGACACCTGTTCAGTAGTGTGTGTTAAGCTGTGAAACAAGGATGACGTCTCTTGTTGTATGTAAGTACACTCCTGTATTATGTCTGTTTGCATTCAAATAACAAATACAAACATAACCTCTACAAACAATCAGATGACTGGTAATCACCATGTATACGACATAACAAATACAAATAATAAGCATGCTTCTGTCATACAACACATACATAACCTTAATAAACAATCAGACAGCTGGTATTCGACAAACACACACATGGAGACCTAACCTGACTTGTAGATATCTATGGAACATTTGACGTCATCACAGGTCAGACATAAGACAGTTAATACCAAACACACATAGAAACCTAACCTGGGGCTGTGTGTGTGGCTATCTATGGAACATCTGACGTCATCACAGGTCAGACATAAGACAGTTCCATAGAGACCTAACCTGGGGCTGTGTGGCTATCTATGGACAGGGGTTGCCATCTTGGAACATCTGACGTCATCACAGGTCAGACATAAGACAGTTCCATAGAGACCTAACTCCCGGGTTGCGGCTGTCTATGGACACAGGTCAGCCATCTTGGAACGCATGTGACGTCATCTGACATATGACAGGCCAGATGACATTTGACATCTGTCAAAAGTGACAGGTCTGACAACTGACGTTGACAGCTGTCACTCATGTCAGATGACATTGACAGCTGTCAACACTGACAGGTCAGCTGTCAACTGTCACAGGTCAGCGCATGCGCGTGACGTCATCGCGCATGCGCAGAAAAAAAGTGGAGGGGGTGAGCCCAGGTGGCCCACTATCTACTTATATATATATATATATATATATATATATATATATATATATATATATATATATATATATATATATATATAGTGAGTGGGGGGGGGGTACATATTTATCTTTAAAATTTAGCAGATATGTTACATTAGCCGGAAATTTCATGGTTACAGTAGTTTATAATATATCTTTATTAGGTCAGTTCGATGCGTGTTGAATCGGTAACACGAAAATGTGTGTGTTTTGTTTCTTTAACGTCGGTGTATTTCCGACACTATGGACAATCACCGACGCCAGGGAGCAGTTTCACCTCACTATCCTGGAAATTTTGTAAGGAGGGTAGGGATTTTTAACGTGCCCAACATCGCATGGACACGGGACCTTTACGCTCCCTCCGAAGTGCGGAACGTGCAGACATTCAACTTGCCCAAATACAATGTCAGAACCTCGGTTGGTGTTAATATTACAGTTTGTACTGAAAAAGTGAAAGGAGTATCCTGGGATCGAACCCAGTACCCTTCGGTTTAGAATCACACATTCTTACCCCTGAACCACCGCGGTTCTTATAACACGAAAATACTAGGTGGTCCAAGTCAGAGATAGATGTTCCATTGCAATTGCAGTAAGGTGAGCTTTTGAAGACAATTGGATGCAGTTAAATGTCATTCAAATTATCGTAATTAAAATTTTTCTTGGGAAATTGAGATCTTTTATTTAATTTTCTTAAGGCAATTACAGGTGGAGCAAGTTACATCTGCTATTTGATTTTTAGACATAGAGCTTTCATTCTTTTTCGATGAGGTTTTTATATACTCTTTAATTTCTGGGTAGAAATCAGTAAATGGAATCTCTATTTCTTGGGGTGATGTTTTTATTGTTGCCGCTTTAGGTATATTGTCCCACAATTCGTTTCCAGTTATTTTGGCGTGTCCTTTGTACCCCAAAAATTTTATTGTACAATGTTTTCTATGTTCATGGCAAAGCGGTCTCATGTTTTTATTATGATGTCACTATTGTATTGTACTATTGTATACAGGCCGAATAGCACAGTTCGGGAGGTGAGTGAACTCTCGAGTCAGACTAAGAGGTCGAGGGTTCGAGTCCCATAATGGGACAGTCGATCCTTTTCAATCAAATGTGCGACTTCTGATGAGTTACGGGTGGTACCCTTTGTCTATATATGTATGTAAGCTCCCTCCGCACAATTCTAAGACTTCTCGGTGCAGAGCTTGTCTACTGTGATGTTGTTATTATTATTATTGTACTTTTGATGGCTCTTTTTAATACTATTAATGCTGACTGTGAATCACAGATGATTACTACCTTTTGTGTCTTATTTTATGTTGTCCATTCAATTGCTTTCT
Organism: Tillus elongatus; assembly: GCA_964006375.1. Taxonomy (NCBI): domain Eukaryota; kingdom Metazoa; phylum Arthropoda; class Insecta; order Coleoptera; family Cleridae; genus Tillus; species Tillus elongatus. The sequence goes on along the minus strand of OZ023267.1, from coordinate 60,547,471 downwards.
CGATCCCTATCGGCTCAGTTGTAAAAATGGTAGTCTTCCCGTATATGATATATTATTTTCTGGATTCGTTGAATTGTGTTAAAAAGGTCGCGTCAGCTCCATACTGGTTCCATAGCCATCTATGTAAACTTTTATATAGTTCTGGTACTGTTTTATAGTGTCATCGAAAATTATTTTGTTCATTAGTTGTTTTTCTTCAAATTTGGGAATTTCAACAGCAGCAACTGTAGTAGGTGGACTCGTAGTCAGAAGTCAATCTGATTGGATTGGTCTTTTTGCAATGTGATCTTCATATTTTATTGTATTATAGTAGGCGTACATGAGGGGTGGATTCTTCTTTTTTGTCCAAAACTTTTTGGATAATGTTTTTATGAAGAGTAAGTGCCGTGTTTCTATCATTTATTCATTTCTGCTTCCCAGTTTCATTGTGTGTTTCTGTGCCAGACTTAAATGAACTACTAAAAAGATTTGCTTTAAAAATACAGGCATACTCAGAAATATTTAACAATCTGCAGCGTTGCACTGCTTCCGTTCATGACGTCACCCCACTCTTATCGTAAAAATCAGCTGCTTTGAAGTGAGTGGTTTATCAAAATTATCTACTTAAATTACAAGTAAATAAGTATAAACAGGACTAATGATATGCTTAAGAGATAAAGTAAGCTGCGTTATATGTTACAAAATTATCTAGTATAACCCCCTTGCTGTGTTACGACTTTTTCAAGTTGATGCAGTTTGAATATTATAGTATTATTAAAACACTTTCGCTTTGTAAATATTTGTTGTTATCGCATGACTCAGATTGTTGTTTGAATTGATCGTTAGAAATGTAAATGGTGGGCTAGATCCACAAACTTTACTCCCGCATTGAATATCACTATGCAAAGCTTCATTCCAGTAGTGAAATCATGCAAATTTTACTCAAGTCAGTTACGCTGTCCTAGAATGTTGTAACCAGGAAAATTTGCAAATATTTGTATCGACTCCTGATGCAGGCACTGCGAATCTCTTGAAGCATAAAAGACACGTTCTTACTGCTGACTTTACAAACCACGTATCTCTGCATTCTGTTCTGTTATTTTGTGCAACAATGTTTATGTAACTAGAAAACAAAGCAGTTTTTGTGTTATTTGATATTCGTAGGATACATTTTAAAATTCTGGTATTTTGTGACAAACAATTATTCTCAAGGTATCTTGTTACAAAAGGGACTATTTTGACTGTTATATAGGTGTTTCTTTGATATTGCAAAAGGTTATAAGAAGTGATTTGATGCCAGAAAATAAGGAGGGGCCTTATATACTAATTTATTTCCAAAAACCTCTTCTATAGGAGTTACGTCCCTTTAAAGGGGTATTTTAAAATTCTTTTTTTTTTCCTAATTACGGAGATACACTGGAGAATAAAACTTACGATTAACTGAACCTGTTAAAATACTTTTCTATACCGATATCTTTAGTCATCTGCAACCCACGCATGAGACTGAAAATTGCACTTTGAAAGCTTCTGCCACTTAGAAACTCTCTGTCTCTTGCTTCCACACAGTGCCCTTCTGATTAGTTTATGCTCTTTTAGAGTATATAATGTATAGGGTGGCGCAGCGAAAACGAAATAGAGCCGTTTTTTTTTAATATTTCCTGTTCCCCTCGAAATAAAAATTGACTCGTGCAAACTATTTTTCTTTTAATATCAGGAAATATAATATATCGGGTCCGTTTCGTTTTCAGTGCGCCACTCTTTCTCTCTCTCTCTCTCTCTCTCTCTATCTCTCTCTCTCTCTCTATATATATATATATATATATATATATATATATATATATATATATATATATATATATATATATATATATATATATATATATATATATATATATATATATATATGCATAAATTTTCTGGTCTCAGAGTTCTTTTCATATTTGTTGAAAATGTCTCCAAGGCAGGAGCCGAAACGTGAAGCTTGAACAAATTACGGACGCGATTCAGCACAAGAGCAAAGCATTTATCACACTTTTATTATTGTTATTATTAGTATTATATACTAACAGTGAGCAAAGGCAATGCCTATATATTACCTAATACAAAAACCAAAATAAACACTGTTTAGAAACCTAAACCTAAAAGCTTTAACCCACCAAAACTGACATCATCTGACTAATTTACAGGTGTAGCTGCTACTATTATTAAACTAATATAAATAAAAATAAAAATACAAGCAACATATCAGATAGGGAGAATATGCCCCAAACAAGTTAACCTCTTCCTGGTCGCACCTCTCTCGTCGCATGCAATCTGCATTTAAAAATGCCCATGATTGGAAACCACATCTTCCAGTAAGGAATTATATTTGTGAAATCTATATATATATATAGATATATATATATATATATATATATATATATATATATATATATATATATATATATATATATATATATATATATATATATATATATAGGGTGATGGATTAGTACGATAAAGCCCAGTTTATTCTATGTCTTTTGACGTATTAAAGTAAAAATTATGTAGATCGTAGCAAGCATTGGTTCCAATGCTACAGGCTGTTCCATAACGCAGTTCCAGTACAAAGTTATATATTTTTAAATAAAACACCCTGTATTTTAATTTAAATTTGAAATTCGCTTCACTTCCTCATTACAAGAATATAGACTTGTTATATGTTAAAATATGTTTAAAGAGTTGTAACCAATTTTTGATTTGATGAAAATTGTAACAAGTTCAGCGCCCTGTATAATTTAAAAGGAGTACAAGAACAATGATCTATTGTAGCCGTAGCTTTTTTAGTATTGCTAAAATTTATAAAAATGATTGATTTTGTTAACTTTCATTTAACCGAATGCTGGGTGAGTCAAAACACAAATTCATTATTCTCGTAGTTTTTTTAATTGATCACCCTGTATGTTATATAACTATCGTAAAGTACTATTATTATACATTTTTTTAAGCATTACCTATGGATGTTAATTGCACTTGTTGATATTACCTGGGATGGTGATATTGAATCCATAGGTAAACACTTATATATACTTTATTATTTCACTAACTGAATAAACTATATGATACATTTAACTATAATACAATTACAACAGTACATGAGTACATAGCAGATAACTGACCGAGCGTGGAGGACGTATGTTCACTGTAGCGGTTGGTAGAGAAGAGAGAGATCGCTCTGGTGTTTCTTCGTTGCTGTAGATCTTGACAGCTGGCTGTCGCAGAACATAACGTAACGTTTAACTGTCAAGAGTATTTATGCAGAAACACAGAGTAGTGTTGACGGAAACACTGCGGTCGGAACCACCGCCACATAATGATTGGAAACCACATCTTCCAGTAACGAATTATATTTGTGAAATCTATATATATATATATATATATATATATATATATATATATATATATATATATATATATATATATATATATATATATATATATATATATATATATATATATATATATATATATATATATATATATATATATATATATATATATATATATAATAAGGTGATTGATTATTATGATAAAGCCCAGTATATTCTATGTCTTTTGACGTATCAAAGTAGAAATTATGTAGATCGTAGCCAGCATTAAGCTTCATATGCTAAATTTAGTTACAATGCTACAGGCTGTTCCATAACGACCATAACGTAGTGCCAGTACAAAGTTATATATTTTTAAATGAAACACCCTGTATTTTAATTTAAATTTAAAATCCGCTTCACTTCCTTATTACAAGAGTATAGGCATGTTATATGTTATACAGGGCGTTTAAAGAGTTGTAACCAATTTTTCATGAAAACTGTAACAAGTTCAGCGGCCTGTATAATTTAAAAGAAGTACAAGAACAATGATCTATTGCAGCCGTAGGTTTTTTATTACTGTTAAAATTTATAAAAATGATTGATTTTGTTAAGTTTCATTTAATTGATTGCTGGGTGACTCAAAACACAAATTCATTATTCTCGTAGTTTTTTTAATTGATCACCTTGTATATTATGTAACTATCGTAAAATACTATCATTATACTTTTTTTTGGTTAAGCATTACCTATACCCAAAATGATTAGTTTTTGTTATTTTCAGTTTTCTATGCAAAGTATCGAGAGCCATGATTTTATTTGTCAGGAACTGACCGTTTAGCATTGTTATCTGTGAATTCAGTGGTGTGGTATATTTGTTGCCATTTTAAATAATCTAAAGTAGGCCACAGATGAATTTGTTCTCGCGATGAAATGATATATATGATGTGGATATTGGGAGAATGCAAGAAAAACGCCTTACTATCAACCAAAGTTTACCATCAAGTTTTTCCTGAGAGGCGACAACCTACAAAATCAAGCTTTGAAGGATTAAGGGATCGGTTTAACAGCAGTGGTTAAGTTAACAAGAACGAACAAATACTGCTTTGACAGAGAAAAACGAATTGAATGTGTTGTTGGGAGTTACAGAAAACCCACATACAAGTATACAGAGTATTGCCAAAGACCAAAAACTCAGTTACCACTGTGTGCAAAAAAATCTTTCTAAAAACAAAATGCACCCTTACCACATTCAGTTGCAACAAGAATTAACTAACTGATAATGATTTCGAGATGAGATCATCATTTTGTGAATGAACCTACGAAAAGTTAATCAGCAGATATACTTTTTTGACTATGTACTATTTGGAGATGAAGCTACGTTTCGTAGAAATGGTTGTGTTAACAGGCACAACTTCCACTATTATTCTACAAGTAATCCATACCACATAATTACACACAATCAAACTAGATGTCATTTCTGAACGTCACACAGTCTTGGATAAACTTTGTGACGTGTGACTAGATGGTCGTTAAATGTGTGGGGAGGTATTGTTGGTAACTATGCAGTAGGACCACATTTTTTTAATGAGCATTTAAATTCTGAGATGTATTTAATTTTTTTAGTAAATCAGTTACCCGTATTACTGGACCAGATTCCACTTTATATACGTCTTCATATGTGGTTCTTACATATTCACCATAATCTACTTATTTAAGGTGAACTTGATGATTAGTTTCCTGGACAATGGATCAGAAGAGGTGGGCCAGTGCCAGTGGCCTCCCAGGTCACTGTAATTTCATAAAATGGACTCTTTTCTTTAAGGTTAAATTAAGAATGAAGTTTATAAAAGACCCACAACAACAAGAGGTGCCACGAAGGACAGAATAACAAATCAATTTCGAAATATTACTATACAAATGCTTTGTAATGTAAGTAACTCTTTCAGTTAGCGTTTTCAGGCGTACGTAGATGTCTTGGGAGGTCATTTTGAATACCTTTTGTAATTAAGATTTATCGTATTTTAGTAAAATAGTGTTTCTTCTATTTTAACTTCACATCATTTTTGTAATATTTATTGTAATAAACTTGTTTTCTCTCTGTAATCGTTATTTGACCACTAAATTCACAGATAATAATGCTAAACTGTCAGTTTTTGACAAATAAATAATGGCCCTCGATATTTTGCATAGAAAAATGAAAATAACAAAAACTAATCATTTTGGGTATAAGGAATGCTCAACAACAAAAAAGTATAATGATAGTACTTTACGATAGTTATATAATATACAGAGTGACCAATTAAAAAAAAACTGAGAGAAAAATGAATTTGTGTTTAGATTCACCCAGCAATCTATTTAATAAAAATCAATCATTTTTATAAATTTCCACAATAATTACAAAGCTACGGCTGCAATAGATCATTGTTCTTGTATTCCTTTTAAATTATACAGGGGGTTAAACTTGTTATGATTTTCATGGAAAATTGGTTATAACTCGTCATGAGGAAGTGAAGCAGATTTCAAATTTAAATTAAAATACAGGATGTTTCATTTTTATATATATATATATATATATATATATATATATATATATATATATATATATATATATATATATATATAACTTTGTACTGGCACGGCGTTACGGAACAGCCTGTAGCATTTTAACTAAATTTAAAATATGACGCTTAATGCTTACTACGATCTCCCCAATTTTTACTTTGATACGTCAAAAGACGTAGAATATACTGGACTTTATTGTACTAGCCAATCACCATATATATATATATATATATATATATATATATATATATATATATATATATATATATATTAAGAAGACGTTTACCAGCCCCCGTTTTAGGGGCTATTTATTACGAACTAGGGTTTTGAAAGTTCAAGACCCTCACGTTTATTATCCTGAGTTTATTATGAAGTTTATTTTAAGTGTTATATTCTTTAATTATACTCTATTTATGTACTATATGTTATATGGGCGCCATTTTGTTATGTATGTGAGGTTTATAAATGTTTTAGACTATGTATGGGTTCTCAAAACTTTATAATTTGTTATATTAGTGAATTTTCTTAGAAAAAATTCACTAATAAGGAGATCTCGACTTTTGAATTTTGAAAAAATTTCTTCAAATGAGCGCGATCTAGGACCCCTAGAACCCATATCCGGGGTCAGTTTCAATTTTTATATGTTTATATATATATATATATATATATATATATATATATATATATATATATATATATATATATATATATATATATTATATATATATATATATATATATATATATATATATATATATATATATATATATATATATATATATATATATATATATATATATATATATATTTGTGTCTATGCGGAAGTAGCTGGACCTTTCTCTCTTGGGATTTATATATGTTTATAAGGAAGTAGCTGGACATTTCAGCCATAAAAATTAATATGTCCAAAAGGAAGTAGCTGGACCTAACCTCACAGTGTTGCCGCACTTTTTAGTAGGATATATAAAAGTTTTCTGGTTAGTTTTATGTTGCACACTTAAATAGGTAGCATTACGGTTTTAAGGTCTGCGTGCTAGTATACAAAGATGATATGTTTTAATTAATACATTATTTATTCTCTTTACCTTGACAGTTTTACAGTGAAGCACTTCGTGAATAATATTAAAATTATAAAAAGTGACTACAAATTATTTTTAGATTATTTGCCTACATAAATTATCACACCAATGTGGTAAAGCAGAAAAATGAAAAAAAAACAATTTTGTGTTGTAATTTTTTACCAGTTATTTTAAATTAAATAAATTGTGTATAAAAAGGTATTTATGACAGTCTTGTCTAAAAACACACGTGTTTTATCTCAAAATGTAATACATTGAGTTCCTAGAAAACAAAATTATTGTAATTAGTTATCTGGATCTGAATACATTGCATGTGATCTGTTCTCATGATGGAAGTAACATAATTCAAACTCTTAACAAAACTATGATGACCAAAGCTTTTGCATAAGTTACATATGAAACACAATTCTTGTGTTATGGTTTGAATTGAACGTGAGAAATGAATGAAAATAGTTGTCGTAAATAAATAGAAAATGTAGAAAAAGTGGAGAACTCAGGAATTTAGTAGAAGAAAATTTGTACAAAGTAGGCAAATTTGTAAAATGTAATATAAATAGTCATTGATGTATTTTTATGTTATTTTATTTTAATATAGCTAAGAAGAAATATTTATCATATTGTCTGTCTTTTTTCTTTTTTCGTGCTACTAGAAATGTAAAGTTTTAGAGACTGGGGAGTTCGTTTGTTTAACACTGGACAATTTTCAATCAGAAGTTCACATTCAGCTATCGAGGGGTTGCTTCCGTCCTTTTCCTTGTGCTGCTGTGAAAGAATAAGCATAGTAATTAGCTTTGTACAATGGGTGAAGATTGGAACCTGTGATGAGCACTGATAAGTACCATTTGGAGAACCCAATTCATCACAATACAGTTTTTTGACCTGACGATCGTTTCGCTAACAAAGTTAGCGTCATTAAGGGGATGAATAAACTTAGTTTATTCAAATTTTGAAAATTAAAAAATTTCTTTAAGGAAGACGCAGAAGGTGAAGACATGATTCCTTTACCTAGAGGAAAAGCGCAGCATATTGTTTATGCTAAGCTTATAGTAAGAAGTGCAACAGTGATAGAGTGTATACTGCGGAAGCTACTTTTAACGGGTGTTTCATAATCATTGTTTATTGTTAACTTTAAATACTTGATATTTAAATTTCCGTGCAGGTTAACGAAAATGCAGCAAACAAAAGGCTTTTTCTTTGCCTAAAGAATAACCATGTTATATGTTATATTTTCAAAATTTTATCGAATTATTGATCTATTGATGTAATTGTTTTCAATTTTTGATCATTTAAAATATTTTACCTTAGAATATAAATTTTTGCAAATTAAATTTTATGCACCCCATAAAATCCCATCTAACAGGGTAGGAGTCATCCGACACGATAATATGTATTTTATAATACAAAATGCAACGATGACACTTCCCACACATTACATTATAGTCTCGGCTCCCATAATGCCTTTCTGTAGCGTGTCTTTGTTCCGAGATTATAAATATATGTACTTACATTATTTAACTGTTATAGTAGCCTCATAATAAAGGTAAACCCCCTTGCTCCGTAATTGCTTAAGAAACCCTTTAAGAAAATTCGGACAAGGGTAGTAAGAGCTTTACCCCCTAGTGCAATAAATCATAATCATTATACAACGTTCACTATTCAAGCCTGACTGTGGTTTTTTAATATTTTCCGCCATTTGAAAACGTACAGTTAACACTTGTAAAAAAAAACCGGTACCACCAGCTAAACATGGTCAATTTAAATAATTAACTATTTAGAATAAATCCATTTTTGGTCATTGTTGTTTGCTTAATTTTCTTAATGATTTAGAAACGTCAGAATGAGACTACTTATAAAGTACCCCAAGTCACCATTCAAATACCTGTACCAATGAGAATGTTTTAAAATACACGATTCAAATACATGTACCAAAGAGAATGTTTTAAAATACACGATTCAAATACCTGTACCAAAGAGAATGTTTTAAAATCGGTTGTTGGTAAGTGAAAATAGAATTGTATTTTACGACCATAAAATGTTTTCTAACCACAAGGTCATTTGATTAACTAGTACACCAACAAAACATATTTTAGGCTCTGTCTAAAGAAAGCATTGGTAATTGAAAACTTACAACTATTTAGTCTGTCTAAGAAATGAAACTTGTTTTAAAAATTTTCTGCCAAAGTTTATTCTCAAAAAATGTTCCGACCGAAATTTATAAATCGACATGGTGTCTAAATTAATAAGTCAGTCAAACTGATCCTGGACTATTTTCAGTAATTATAGTAGATGTTGGGGCGTAACGTACATAAAGGGTTATTATTATTAATTTTTAATTTTTCAACAATACACCACGAGGGCTTACAGCCTAAATACTATCGTGCCGTGGGTGTCGAGAAGGAGGAAAGAGGCACTTGTTAATTCTGGACTGGAAGGTTTGGAGGTTCTGTGGAAAAGGAAAAACATGTGCCGTCAAGGAATTCCACAACTTGGAAGGCCTCGGGACAAAAGAGCGGGCATAACAAGATGTTCTATGTCTGGTGACCTGGACAGTAAAACGGTGCATTCGCTCTGTTCTTGGTAGATCTGTTGGGGGCAGCAGCTGGAGGAACTATGAAAGAAAGCTCATCTGAGCAGTGCCTGTGCAGATATCTATAAAAGAGAGCGAGGTCACCAACGGCACGTCGGTGGGCAAGGGATGGCAGCCTTTGGGTGATGGTAGTGTCACCGATGAGACATATAGCTCTCTTCTGAATGGAGTCCAGAATAGCGAGTGTAAAAGCGGCAGCGGCACCCCAGATGTGGGAGCAGTATTCGAGTTTGACCTTATTTGTAAAGTATATAAGATATATAGATTATCTGGTGAAAAGTATTTGCGAGCCCGGACGAGGAAACCTAATTTCTTAGCAGCCACTTCTGCAATTGATGTGACATGTTGGTGCCAATTGAGATTTGGATCCACAGATATGCCAACAAGTGTAAAGGTCTCATTACTTTGAATAACTTGGTTGTTCATTGAGATGGGTCTAGGGCTGGTGCATCTCTTATGAGATAGAAAGCAAGACTGAAATTTGATGGAGTTGAATTGTACAAGATTTCTACTTCCCCAGTATAATATTTTTTGAAGATCCACAGAGGCAGAACCCTCCATGAGTCTGCGATTCCCATCTAATTGAGCTAAAGAGGCAGGCTTAGAATATTGTATATTTGAGAGGAGGGTGCTGTCGTCCGCGTAACTGTGAACTGGGTTGGATGTGCTAGAGAGGAGGTCATTGATGTGGAGAAGAAACAAAGTAGGGGCTCAAGCTGAACCTTGAGGGACTTCTGCATTAATTGGATACAGTTTAGGGGAATGGTCATTCACGACAACAGAAATGCTCCGGTTGGAGAGAAAATTTGCTGTCCAGGTACAGAGTTTTGGTGGTAGGCCATAAGCCGGAGGTTTATTAAGCAGCGCTGCGTGCCAAACCTGGTCGAATGCTTTGGATATGTCTCAAAAGACAATCTGGCATTCAGCGTGTAGTTTCATAGACTTGTTCCAAGAATGGATGACAAAGGAAAGGAGGTCGGCAGTTGATCTGCGCTGACAGAATCCATACTGCCTGTCGTGGATTAGACTGTGTTTTTCTAGCAATTTTAGTAATTCGGTGTTTATATACTTTTCCATCATTATGAGACGACTGAAAGGAGAGAAATAGGCCTGTAGTTGCTAGGAAGCGCTTTGTATCCTTTCTTGGGGACGGGTTGTACTCGAGCAGTTTTCCAGTTACTAGGGAATATGCCTCTATTGTAAGATGTCTAAAACAGACAGGTCAGGACAGGAGCAAGTTCTGGTGGGCATCTTTTGAGAACAATTGCTGGGATCTCGTCAAGGCCAGAGGCTTTCCTGGTATTAAGAGAAGAGAGCATCTTTCGTACCTGTTTTTTTGTTTTGTAATATAGTATTTTGAATTAAAATTAATCCAACTCCTGCTTTTGTTAGAAGATAACACAATAACTTAATTCAAAAATAGGACAAGGTGTATAATGACTGTTGTTTTATAAACTTACGAGATCTACTTTTAGTGTTATAGAGTTATATATTTTAGATTATTGTATCCAATTGTTGCAAAAGATATTTTACAATTTTTATCAAAAAGCCTGAGTGATCCAGTGGTAGGAAAGTATGCCGCTGGATCCAAGGGTACTGGGTTCGATTTGCAGGGTTCCCCATTCATTTTTTCAGCCCCTACTGTAAAATTATCATTTAGTTTGAGCAGGTTGAAGTTCTGCAGGTTCCGATTCACTGAGGAGTCGTGAAGTCGTTAGTCCTGTGTACCGTGCGAGGTTGGGCACGCTGAATATCCCTACCCTCCTTATAGGAAAAACGGGGTTCGACCAAATTTAAAGGAAAGTGAGTTTAAAGTGCTCCCTGTCGTCGGTGATTGGCCATAGTCGGAGAAATACGTCACCGTTGCGGAAAAGACAAAAAAAGATAAACAATTATCAGCATTATTACTGCCACATTACACAATGCATGTTGGTAACTTAGAATATATTCAGTCAATCAAATACACCTTTTTCAAATGCGCGAACACGTCAATTAGTGTTTTTTAAGCTGTGATCTTTCTTTAATAATATAAAGTTGTCCCAAATTTGAGATATGACGTCGATAATTTGTTTAACCGACAATCCTACTGTTTTGTTGGCTATTTCTAAAGTACATGTCAAGTTATGCTAAACCACCAAGTTTATATTCCTTCCCACAAAAATATACGTTATATTATTTTAAAAACAGAATTAAAAAATAGATAATCTAAATCAATTTTCTTTAATAAATGCTTAGGTTGTTGTCGATTGACTATTTGTTAGTAGTATAAACGGAATTGAAATTCGTTTTACACATTTCTGGTTATCTTGGGAAAATAAGTCAACATTCATTTCTTATTCGTGCTACTAATTCCTTTAGATTTATAATAATAAATAAATAAAAATTTAAAATCTGCTGTTTTTTTCAACTCAATGTGTAGGTTAAACCTATTTAAGAAAAACAAACTAGGGTAGGATTTGAAAAAAATATCGATGAGGTCGTACCTTAAATTTGGCACACACTGTATGATATTTATTTTATTTTTTGAAAAGACCGCAACATAAAATGTCTATCGACATGTCTGAGAATTATTGGAAAAAGATAGCTGTATCTGATTAACTGAATTTATTCCATGTTTTAAACTCGCGCTATATGTATATAGCTGTCAAAAAATTATACTGGCAGATTTAGGCAAACAATGTACATATTTTTTATTATAAATAAAAAGCCGTAGGGGTAGAAATAGTAGCATTGGTAAGTACATAACTTAAAAGCTTTATTTCCTGGAAAGCCGCTGCATTTTAAGATTCACATAGTTGCATTTGCATCATGTTCGATGCAGCAGAGATAAGACATGTTTGCTGAATATAACTGGGATAAAGTTTGCGTGAAGTTATCCATAAATTCCCAGCCATAGATTTCCACGTAGGGTCAGCAGAAAGCGGGATGGATCGTCGCGATCACAATATCAGTGAAGCGGATTCAACGTAGTAAATTTATGGCTAGCCATAGATGCCAGCCATATATTGCTATATGCTACTACACCTTACCGAAGAAAAAAGAATTTGTCTTAAGTGTTTTGCAATAACATAGTAACACTAAACCAATAGTTTATTATTAACATAGTCATAGAGGAAAACTAAATTTTAGTATGTATTATTTGTTATTTTGGTTACATGTACCCAAATGACAAATATTGGACAATAAAGCCAAGGCCCCAATATAAAAATAGACACAAAAACAAGTTACCAAAGACCTAGTGTATAGCAACCTAAGCAAATTATTTTTTGTCACACTCTGGAAAATAAAAGAAAATCATTTGAACATCGAGATACTTATTACTAAGTTTTTTTTTCAAATATGACTTATTTTTTGATATTTACAGTTAATGTGCAAAATCATAAAAGCGCAAAACTATTACCAAGACCCTAATGTATAATAACTCATGCAAATTATTTTTTGTCACTTTTTGCAAAAGTGAAAAAAATACATATGAAGATCGAAATAGCTATTACCACTTTATTTTTTCGCATTTGCAATAGATGTGCCAAAATCACAAAAACGAAGATCGGGATAGCAATTAAGACGTTTCCGAAATATGAATTCATTTTTGATATTTGCAGTAGATGTGCCAAAATCATATAAACACAAAATGACTACCAAGGCCCTAGTGTATAATAAGATTGCAAATTATATTTTGTCACCGTTTGCAAAAGTGAAAAAAAAATGCATATGAAGATCGGGAGAGCTATTAAGAAGTTTCGGTAATATGAATTATTTTTTGATATTTGCAGTAGATGAGCCAAAATCATAAAAACCAAAAATGATTACCAAGACCCTAGTGTATAATAAGATATGCAAATTGTTTTTTGTCACCTTTTGCAAAAGTGAAAAAAACGCATAAGAAATTCGGGATCGGGATTAAAACATTTCCGAAATATGTCATATTTTTTGATATTTGCAGTAAATGTGCCAAAATCATAAAAACACAAAATGATTACCAAGGCGCAAGTCAATCAATCAATAATAAGAGATGCAAACTATTTTGTGTCACCTTTTGCAAAAGTGAGAAAAATGCATATGAAAATCGGGATAGCAATTAAGACGTTTTCGAAATATGAATTATTTTTTGATATTTGCAGTAGATGTGCCAAAATTATAAAAACAAAAAATGATTACCAAGGCCCTAGTGTATAATAAGTTATGCAAATTATTTTTTTGTCACCCTTTGCAAAAGTGAGAAAAATGCATATGAAAATCGGGATAGCAATTACGACGTTTTCCAAATATGTATTATTTTTTCGCATTTGCAGTTAATGTGCCAAATTCATAAAAACAAAAAATATCACTAAGGGCCTGACGCATAAAAGATCATGCAAATAATTTTCTGTCACCCTTTGGAAATAAAAAAAAAATGCATTTGAACACCGGGATAGTTACTACCACGTTTTTCATTTCAACATTAATGATTCTGTGATACTTACTGTTAATGTGGTAAAATCACAAAACCAAAAATCATTACCAAGGCCCTATTGTGTAATACTACACCAAATTTATTTTTTGTCACCTTTTGCAAAGGTAAGAAAAAAAAGAATTTAAACATCGGGATAGCAGTTAAGAGGTTTTCCAAGAATGTATTTTTTTTCAGTCAATGTGCCACATGAAAGGCAACCGGAAACCACCTTATTTTAACCTATCGTTGCGACCACTAAGCGACTTTGCCTTCAGTCAGTGAGCGAGTGATACGGATTATTATTTTTATTATGTTTTGGAAAAATGATGGATTTAAATAAATTAAATAAACATGTGTATACAAAGAAACTACCCCAATCTCGTTATAACAATATGTTTATTATAAAAATTTGCCATAAATTAGGTTTAAAATGCAACTTATTTTTAGTGGCATAAATCTTGGTTACATAGCATAAGAAGACTGTTTCTTATGCTGTACTGCATACTTGAACAATGCAACATAAAATTTATGACAATCTAATTAATGTTAGTCACTTTAGTATAGCAGTTAGTGGCTGGTAATATTCAAATATTAAACCTAGCATTTTTTCTCAAATATTATGTATTTGTATATAAAAGCGTCGCATAGATAAAGAACGTTTGGGCTTTGTTATACCGCTTTTACGACGTTGATCCCAGAAAGTTTTACAGCTCTGTTTCTGTACCCTCCTTTTGTAAATTTCAAAGCTTTTACCTGACCTGTCAAACATATGTTTAGAAAAAATTAAAAAGTAACTGTATCACAGCATAATGAATCAATTATTATGCTGCGACTGCACATTAGATTTTAGCGCGTTAAAAAATCTGCAATTTGAAAAATAGGAATAGAATCATATTCAATTCATTCTAAAACTGGCCGAGTTGAGAGTTGTGTATGCTGTAGTATTATACACTAGGGCTTTGGTAATAGTTTTATGATTTTATGATTTTAAATGTAAATTTAAAAAAAGAATCTTGTTTAAAAAATTGCAAATGTCAAAAAATAATGCATATTGCGGATCTGTTTTCGCATTTTTTTTACTTTTGCAAAGGATGACAAAAAATCATTTGCATATCTTATTATACACTAGGGCCTTGGAAATCATTTTTGGATTTTATGATTTTGACACATGCGAAAAAATAATACATATTTGGAAAACGTCTTAATTGCTATCCCGATATTCATATGAATTTTTTTCACTTTTTCAAAAGGTGACAAAAAATAATTTGAATATCTTATTATACACTAAGGCCTTGGCAATCATTTTTTTATGATTTTGGCACATCTACTGCAAATATCAAAAAATAATTCATATTTCGGAAACGTCTTAATTGCTATCCCGATCTTCATATGCATTTTTTTGCTTTTGAAAAAGGTGACAAAAAATAATTTGCATGGTTTTTCATACATAAGGGCTTAAGTAATAATTTTTTGTTTTTATGATTTTGGCACATTAACTGCAAATGCGATAAAATAATAAATATTTGGAAAACGTCTTAATTGCTACCCCGATCTTCATATGCATTTTTCTCAATTTTGCAAAGGGTGACAAAAAATAATTTGCATATCTTATTATACACTAGGGCCTTGGTAATCATTTTTTGTTTTTATGACTTTGGCACATCTACTGCAAATATCAAAAAATAATTCATATTTCGGAAATGCAATAATCATTTTTAATCCAGAAATTCCTAAGAAATATACTGACGATATTATTATTAAATAAAGTCTTAAGTAACCTCATGCTTTTTGCGGTCCTAGTGTACATAAAATTCACTAAAACATGTAAATATTTAAATATAATTAATATTTTGAGCATTTGGCAACACCGCACAGGCGCATAAATTTTTACTTTTAATGTTCTAATGAAATAGGTCCAGCCAATAACGCATGTACATATTAATACCAGCATGTTAATAGCTGGACGTCCAGCTATTGCACGGTTGGTCCAGCTATTATACACTTGGTATACGAAATGGTCCAGCTACTTCCGCATAGGCATAAGTATATATATATATATATATATATATATATATATATATATATATATATATATATATATATATATATATATATATATATATATATATATATATATATATATTTGTGTCACACCGATAACTCAAAAAATAATGGGCCGATTTCGATAAAATTTGGCAAGTACCTTTCTTTTGTAAATGGCTTGGATAAGTTCGTTAGTCAGGAAAATCGAACGAGGTTTTCCGGGAAAATTATGAGTTTTCATGCGAAAAAAATTCTTATCTCAAAAAGTAATAAGCCGATTTGAATAAAATTTGGCATGTAGCTTCCTTTTGTAAATGGCTTTGAAAAGTTTGTTAGTCAGGAAAATTGAACGAGGTTTTCCGGGAAAATTTTGAGTTTTTATTCGAAAAAATTTTTTATCTCAAAGAAGGATGAGCCGATTTCAATAAAATTTGGCATGTACCTTCCCTTTATAAATGGCTTTGATAAGTTCGTTAGTAGAAAAAATCGGACCAGGTTTTTCGGAAAAATTTTGAGTTTCCATTTGAAAAAAATTCTATCTTAGAAAATACAAAAATTATGATAACCAAATTTGGTAGGTAGGTTTACTATATAGAAAGTAAACTATACACCAAAATTTATATTTCTATGTTACAAGAAAAAAAAGTTATAATAAAATATTTTGTGCCAGATCATTTCTATGAAAATTCACTACCATAACGCACTTGCTGCGTCCAGGCTTTTTTTATATTTTGTATTTATGTTATGTATTTTACTATGTATTTTGTTTAGTTATTGTAAGTCTATATCACTAGTTAAGTATTAGTTAAACATTATAGTCATCAACTATTTTCTACCTCAATGTTTATTATTAAGTCAATGGAAAATTATTTAATATTTACATGTATGTAAAATTCTACCTGTGTTTAATTCTTATCCTGCCTCAGCTACTATGTTATTATCTCATGGGTTAATTTTGGGTTCAAAATTCTATATACAAATTAATTTATATATATATATATATATATATATATATATATATATATATATATATATATATATATATATAAAGTTAATTAACTTGGGTAAGTTCGCTAAGTTCGAAAATTATTGATTTTCTTTCATTTAATTTTTTTCCGAAAATAAGAAAGCTATGGTAACCAAATATGTTATTCAAGTTTCTACTATAAAACGCATCATACATACCAAAAAATTCTGATTTGTAAGGTAAGTAAAAAAAATTACCTATTTAATGAAAAAAATTGACTGATCAGACAAAGATTAAGCTTTCCTGGCGCAAAAAAGTACAGAACTACCAGAAAAATTTGTTAAAATTTTATAGTTTTTTTTCTTAAAAGGTCAAATTCGTGATTTGGAACTTAAAAATTGATGATTTTCAAACAAATACTCTGAAACGAATGCATGCCGGTTATGTGAAAGAAATGTGGTAAGAAGTGTGTTTTACAAAGGCTTAAGTTGGAGCTTCAACCACCGTTTTCTTTCATTTTACTAAAATATTTTCAGAAAATGAATTTCAAATAGACCCTTTTACTGATGCTTTGGCAATAATTAAAGTCATATGGTTTGTGATTTTTACAAACGTTACTATACCAAACAAACTTTGTAACAATTAATTTCACTTATTGCATTTTTTATTGTTTGATTTAATATTTCGAGTTTTAAAATGGCAAGATTAGGCGAGAACGAAATGAATAATTGTATTCACCTTTTGAACGAGGGGTACAGTGAACAGCCGTGGCGAACATTGATAACGCCAGTCTATCTGTAATTGCCAGAATCACAAAACGTTTTGAAGGAACTGAAAGTGTGGTTCATCACCACAATAACGGTCGTCGAAGAATGATGCCAACACGGCAGGAAATAATTTTAATTAGAAATGTTCGACAAAATCGTATACGATCGTCCCGAAAATTAAATAATGCCTTTCGACAGGAAACTGGTATGATCGAACAATTAGAAGAATTTTAAATCGAAACCACTTAGGGTATCGCTTTTTCCTTTTATTTTTTTATTTTCAATTTATCACTCTCGTGTTTTAGGGCTACACGCCGTGCAAAATGTGTGAAATTGTTGCCTAGACATCGGGCAGCACAGTTGGAGTGGGCCTAGCAGTGTGAATACTAGACTTTGGACCAATGGAGACATTGTCTTTTTACGGACGAAACACGATTCAACTTGTTCTATTCCGACGGGATGATTTTGGTGTGGGGGAAACCAAACGAAAGATACTTGTAGGATAACATGGCGCCGCAAGAGGGCTTTGAAGGAGGTGGCATTACCCTATGGGCCGAAGTGAAGTTCAATGGAAAAAAAGAACTCCTAATTTTAGGTGTTGGAACAATGACGGCAGAAGCAGAAAGGTACGTTAATTACGTGTTGGAACTCGTAGTTGTACCATTTATGGAAAATCAGGGCGGAGATTTTTTTTACATTGACGATAATTCCAAGTGCCACCTAACTAATAATTTTTGAAGGAAAATAATGTTGGTCACATGAATCTCCAGACATCAACATTATTGAGCATCGTTGGTCTTCTTTCAAGCTCTCGGCACAATCAAGGGAAAATTTGTCTCACACCCTTGACGAATTAATAGCAGCTTTCGAAGAGGAATGGAAAAATGTTACACAAAATCAAACCAATAGCAAGATTGAGAGCATGCCAAGAAGGTGCCGTGCGGTAATAAATGCCGGACGTGGACCAACCCGGTATTAGATATTGGTATTTGATATTGAGAAAAAAAGTCTCAAGATTATATAAAATAACAACAAAATTTTCGATGTAACGAAATCTTGCTAATGTATGCGTATAAATAATACATGTACCCATGGTAACAAATTGTCAATTTGTTTTGTTGTTTAAAGATTACCAGCCAATACATAATACACCTCCAAACTTAGGTAAAACAAGTATCTTCAAAAATATGAGAAACATCAAAAATCTAACTTGTGGATTAAACAGATGCATAAAACAAAAATTTCAATTTACCCACAAAAAGTCGAGTAGAAGTTTTAGTCTTAGTTTACACCCTGTATAATACAGTTTCGACCAAAATTTACATATATATATATATATATATATATATATATATATATATATATATATATATATATTTATATATATACATATATATATATATATATATATATATATATATATATATATATATATATATATATATATAGGGTGGCTCTTTGAAACCGAAACAGACCGATTTGCGTCCAGAGATTTTTTTAAGAAATGCTGAAACACGTAAATTTTAATATTGAGGGGGACATGTTTTGACATAAAACTCAACTTTATCACATCAACCCCTTAAGGATGGTGATAACAACCCTAATATTTTAAATAAGGAACATGGGTCGAGCGTTACATCATTTGAAAGCTCTTTCTTTTATGAATTCAGCACACTAATTTTTTTGGAAGTTTTATTAACTCGTTTAAAAATTATTCACAGTTGGAGTTGCATAAGTGTATTCCATTCATTGTGTTAAGAAATGCACTATATAGTCAATTTTTCGTTAAAAAAAACTAGAAAACAAAACCAAACGTTCAAAAATGTTTATTCAGTTAAGTAAGTGTTCAAATTGTTCACCACCAGCTCCCATACAAAAGTACAAATTTTGTTCAAAACGAGCTCTGACATTCTGGAGCATTTGGGAGTTATTAGACGGCATTCTTCAACAATGCGTCGTCGTTATTTTTCCAGAGACTCCGGTTCTGTTGCGTAAATTCAACTCTTTAAATGGTCCCATAGAAAGAAGTCATAAGGAGTTAAATCCGGTGATCTATGGGGCCACTCAATAACACCTCTACGCCCAACCCATTGATCTGGAAACTCTCTGTTCAAAAACTCCTTAACACGTTGTGAAAAATGCAGAGGACCTCCATCTTGTTGAAATACTCATTGATTTTCTTGATAGCGATCATCATTTTCAACAATGTCATTTAGTAGAGTGTAAATGATATCTTCTAGTAACTCCAAATACGTTTCTCCATTCAAATTGCCATCAAGAAAAATTGGTCCGATTAAACGGCCTCCAAAAATGGCAGTCCAGACATTCATATTCTGTGTAGTTTGAGTGTGGACTTCGTGAAAATTTCTTGGATTATTATTTGCCCAATAACGACAATGATTACGATTGACTGTAGAGTTTAATAAAAACTCGGGACGCAGCAAGTGCGTTATGGTAGTGAATTTTCATAAAACTATTTTTTAATAGCAATAATGTGTGTTTTTTTAAGAAAGCAGGCATAAAATTTGGTCACCAGTATAATCTATATAGTAAAAACAATGTGCCATGTTTCATCAAAATAACTTTATTGTTTGAAAATGTACAAAAATTTCCGAATGTAAACTTAAAGTGTTCCCGAAAAAACTCGTTTCTTGGTCAACCTTATAGGTTAATAGCAAATTGAGCTATTCAAATATTAAGCATTTGATCAAAATTCGCTACCATAACGCACTTATTGCGTCTAGAATTTTTTTTCTTACAAACATGCATTATATTTCGATGGAAAATGCAAAAATGCAATAAGGCGTGTTTGATTAAAAAAAAAAGAAAATTTGTATCACCAACGACTTATGGGCCACCTGTGATTGTAGAAATAATTTTTTAACATGTAGCTCAAGACACCCTATAATTAATATATACAATTTTTTGTCAGATCTTGTATAATAACAGGTATATTGAGCTTTATTAATTTTTTACGAAAATTCTACAAAAATTATATACCATTAAACGATAAACTCTATAGCTAAGGCTACTGCCAAGCGTCAGAGAAAGGGTCTATTTGAAATGAATTTTCTGGAAACATTTTATTAAAATGAAGGACAGTGACGGTTGAAACTAAGACTTCAGGGTTTGTAAAACATTCTTCTTGAGACATTTGATTTCCATATCCCGTATTAGATTCAAGTTCTTTTCCTAAATGTTGCCAATTTTGACGGTTAAATCGGAACTTTGACGTTTTGTGAAAAACCCCAATTTATTTTTCTTTAAATGCCTATAACTTTTTTGTCTTTTGACTTACAGAGCTAAATTTTGGTATGTAGCTTACCTATAAAGATGTAAACCCGCGTACTAAATTTGGTTGCCCTTACTTTGTTAATTCCAGAGATATAAATTTTTTTCGAAAGAAAATACAAAATTTTCCGGGAAAACCTGGGCAGATTTTCGTGTATAACGAACTTAGCCAAGCCATTTGCAAAAGGAATTTATTCACCAAATTTAATCAAAATCGGCTCACTATTTTTTGAGTTATCGGTGTGATACATATATATATATATATATATATATATATATATATATATATATATATATATATATATATATATATATATATATATATATATATATATATATATATATATATATAAACATATAAAAATTCAAACTGACCCCGGATATGTGTTCTGGGGGGCCTAATTAGCGCTCATTTGAAGAAATTTTTTCAAAATTCAAAAGTCGGGATCTCCTCATTAGTGAATTTTTTTTAAGAAAATTCACTAAAAACGTACACTCGTCTGAAAAACAGATATTGAACAGAAAACTCCCGTTATCAGCTATTCGTGCAGTCATAACTTCACAAAACTCCAGCCGCCGATCAAAATCATCTGCATTCAGTTGTTGTAAAAGATGAATTTTATACGGGTGAAATTTATGATGCTTCAATATTCGCTGAATAGTTCTTCTTTTGATGTTTGAAACAGTGGCCAATTTTCTCGTGCCCAAAGTTGGGTCTGCAGCAATTTGTTATAAAACTTCAATCTCAGTAGTCTCAATTCTAACCGGAAATTCACGTTCAGGATCCCGTTTTTTGTTGACTACTGAATCACTTTGTCGAAACTTTGCAACTAACTCCAAAATGTATTTTCTGTTAACATGTCTGTTCGGATGTCGTACATTAAACAAATTCGCGATACGGTTGGCACAGTCATAGTTTTTGAAAAATAGAGTAATCATTTCAAATCTTTCTTATACAGAATACACCATTGTGACATTAATTTTCGGTAGTACTATCAAGTATCAAACCGACCGATAAACTGAAATAATAAACCGCATTTCTCTCATTCCGATAAGAAATGTTCTGAGTTTTATGTCAAAACATGTCCCCCTCAATATTAAAATTGACGTGTTTTAGCGTTTCTTAAAAAAAATTCTCTGGACGCAAATCGGTCTATTTCGTTTTCAATGCGCCACCCTATATAAATATATATAAATAATATATATATTATATATATATATATATATATATATATATATATATATATATATATATATATATATATATATATATATATATATATATATATATACACACACACACACATATACGTATATGCCCGTACTTTATAATATGGTCTAGTTTATAGTGGTCTTGCAGAATATCATGAATATTTAACACAATCACCAAATAATTTATTGGCTAATTTATGGCTCGATATAGCTAACATTCAGCATATTCAATTCTTTTTTCATCAAATCAACTGAACATTAAATGGCGTTCGAAAAAACATGAACGCTACTGATCTTGATTGTTTTGACCATATGCTGGATACTGTACTCGGAAAATATAATTACCGGGCTAAAATGAAACCAACAGGTCGAACTAATGCAATAACGCTTTCCTACAAAACACTGATTTCATTAAACGCCCGTAATATTGACATTTAATGAAAATTTAATTTGCCTGGCAGAAAAATTTAGCTAGAATTTCATCTGATATGGAAATTGCAGACATCAAAGAGTTCCACCGCCACGTTTTTCGCCAGAAATTATATAACTGCTAATCAGCATAGTCGTTCAAATCCAATCCTAATATTAGAAACGGGAAAGATTAAAGCGCTACGATTATACAAAAGTACCCTTGAAAACTCAAAGACGTGAGCACTCATCCTTAAATATTCTTTACAAAATCAGAATCTTTATTTGGTTCGCTAATGAAGTGTGTCATCTTGCTTTATTAAGTATCATCATGATTGTGACCAAATTACTAATTATCTCTTTACATTTCTCGCTTTCATACACAGGGTGATTCCAATCAAAATATGCATAGCGCAACCATATGTACAGCACACATGGATGACCATAAAATACGGAAAAATTGGTGTCGTTCCTGAGATACAGGATGTTCAATTAAACCAGCTTGTATAACAACTATAGAATTTGTAGTTATATTACTATCGTCCCATTTATTGGAAACATGTTCAAATTAATCCAAGACCGAACTCAACAAAAATTACTCTTTTGTTGCTTATATATGACATGAGAGTAGTACATAATGTTATATTAAAATAAGAAAAAGTACCATTGAAGAATCGAAATCCACGCAACACATTTTACAAAACCTGACGATCGTTTCGCCTACAAAAATAGCGTCAGGATGTAAAATTCTAAATGACGATTACAACTGTGTTTATATTCTATGCAGGTACTTGGCCTAGACGATTGAGGGTGGTTGAAATAAAATAAAGCTTTCACTACTTGAAAATTGCCTCTGCCCGAATTCGGTTATAATCATTCCTACCCACTCTTTGTCTGTATCTCTCGTAAAGTGGAAAATAAATAAACTGCACTTACGCGACGGTGCCGAATTCATACAACTTTTATTGCTATTGTATTTAGTAATGTCTATTTAGTAATGTGTATATATTGGGGCCGTTCGAGGGGCATCTGGCATGCAGACTCTGCGGCCAGGGGGAGGAATCAACCCAGCACATCTTGTACGAGTGTAAAGCTCTGAACCACAAAAGGCAACTAATCTACGGTCAGCCTAGACCGGAGACAGAGCAATATAAAACTTCACCCTACCAATTGCTGTGCAGACTAGTTCAAGGCACAGTGATTTTGGAATAGGTGAAATAGAGACAAAGGGCATGCATAATAATCCAAAGGCTGCGGTGCTATCGGTGCGGCAAAGACGCGACGTGCCTTGAGGGAGAAAAAAAGGGTATATAGATAAGTCATCGTCGACTTCCATCATCTAGAAGAAGTAGAACGAAGATCTGTGGCGTGATGTCTTTTTTCATATAAAAACGTTTAGTTGCAAATATTGTGTGATTTTCCATTTTATTTAATTATGCTTATTAAGCGTTCCTGTTGTAAATGTTAAGCAAGTACACTAAACATTCAGATTGGTTTTAGACGTGCTTGCTATAACATCGTTTAGTTCATAACTAGTAATCTTTATACCTTTCTCATTAAATAAACTTGTAATTATTAGCCAAATAAATTTCCTTTTTTGGCTGCCCTTAATTCAAGTTACTTAACTGGCGCTGCGAACAGGATTTTGTGACAGTCCCTTTGTGCACAAAACTTAGAATTCGGCATTTTTGGACTGGTTTTCAATAAGAAATTTACACTTAAAGAACCAGCCTGGTATATTATTTCCAAGTGGAAACACCAAGACGAGCGGAGATTGAAATCCGACACTAGAAGAAATATGAGCTATTTCCAGTAAGTAAAACATTCCTTTTATATCATACAATTGTGTCTCGTTTATGTTAAACATTTGAACAATATACCTATTTATTTAAGTTAACAAAGAAATTCCTTTCCTAAACATTTAAAATTCCATTGCACATATTTTACCAATTTTATTGTAGTAATTGTTATTTATGTCAATTCGAGAAAGATCTCCTATACGTCTTAATCGAATTGCTGAAGAAACAGAATTAGAAAATAGTAAAACAGGTTTAATTAAATATAAAATTAATTTAGAAAATAACTCCAACTCAATTATCATGGCTCAGCAAAATACTTTAAGCATGATTTCTCAAGCCTCTATGATGATTCCGGAGTATTCTGGTAGTCAAAAACATTTAACCTACTTTATAAACCAGTGTGATTTATTTATATGCAATTATAAACAAGAAGGAAATACGGCAGAAAATTTTCATATAAATAGTATGATATTAGAATTTATTAAAGCTAAGATCACGGGCAAAGCCCGAGACGTGCTTTTAACAATTGAAAATTTAACATGGGATAGTATTAAATCAGCCCTTAAGGCACACTATTCCGACCCTAGGTCAGAAAATTTATTATTATCAGATTTGACAACAGTATTTATGACAAAATCACAATCAATACTAGATTTTATTAATGTTATTAAGGAGAAGTTGAAAAATCTAAACGAATTTGTTGAATTACAAAATTTAGAACCAGCTATAAAATCTTATAAAAAACAATATTTCAAAAGTATGGCTGTTTCTGCATTTAAAGCAGGTTCTCTCGAACCTTATTATTCTCATCTTAGACTAATAAATATTGATTCTCTTGAGACAGGGTTACTAGAATGCCAACGTATTGATAATGAAATCATGCAGGCGAATTTTATTAATAGTTTAAGAAACAAAACTCATAATAATAGTAATGAGGTAAAGGCTCAAATTAAAAATGTAACCCCTATATTTAACAGATTACCCAGAAATTATTCAAATTTTCAACACACAAATTTTCAACAACCAAATTTTCAACAACCAATTAGTCAACCACGGTTTCCTAGCCGACCAATTAGTAATATTAGACCAATTTACCAGCATAGAAATTATCCTTCAAATTCACAAGTGTTTGGTAACAGGCAACCACCACCAACTCCCATGTCCATTAGTACTGCTCGGAATACAAATAACTTTAGAACACAGCCTCAGGGAATAAATAATTTCTCTAACCCGCGCTCTAGACCCACCTCTGGTGTCAGAGAGCTTTACAATAATCAAGGAGAAAGTTCCTTTGATTACTATGATGAAAATCCACCTATGGATTATGAGCAAGACGAACCAACTTATCCTGAAGAGAATGACTGCGAAGATGAAAATAATCAGGATTTTCATTTAGCAGCCTCGGGAAATTAATCGAAATTGACTTCAATAATATTCATTATCAACCCAAACTCCCGTTTATTACCATACCTACGTTAGGTTTAAAAATATTGATCGATACCGGAGCCACTGACAGCATAATCAACCCTAAAGTAGCACACAAATTATTTTCAGATTATTTTTATAAAGAAAGTTTTGCCCTTAAGTCTGTACACAAGGTTACAAAGGGTACAGATAATATTAAATACCCTGTATTACGAGAGTATGGTGTACATTTTCCATTCTCCTTCAGAGTTATGGATTGGCACGATAGATTCGATGCCCTTATTGGTACTGCACATATGCAGAAATTAAAAACACAAATCAACTACGAAAATCAAACAATTAGATTTGGAAAAATTGAAATTCCATTTTTCCTACAATTAAACCCTTCAAATTTTACACCTTTTAATCAAATAGTAAAAGGTCATGTTAAAATACCTGTCACTATTGACAAAGGGGCAGTATTAGTTCCTAAAATTGAAACAGAAAACATTTGTGTGGAAGAATGCATAGCCGAAGCGAACAATGGTGTATGCATTGTACCCTGCACAATGAAAAATAATGTAAAGTCAATTACATTATGTTTTAACCAACAATTTGACGTATCCCCTATTCAAAATTATAGCGAATTACAAGGACCCATAAATAAAAATTTTACTAAACCACAAGACAACATTTTAGACCAATTAAGGTTAGAACATCTAAACTCAGAAGAGAAATCAAAACTATTAAATTTATGTCATAAATATAAAACAATATTTTATCACGAAGGGTCTGATTTAACCTTTACTAACGCTGTCAAGCATGAAATTAAGACCAAGGATGAAGAGCCTGTATACGTAAAGTCTTATCGTTATCCTTTCCATTTGAGGGAAGAGATACAAAACCAAATTAAAAAATTATTAGACGGCAAGATTATACGTCCTTCTATATCACCCTATGCAAGCCCTGTGTGGGTGGTTCCCAAAAAGATTGATGCCTCAGGAAAGAAAAAAAATAGGTTAGTTGTTGATTATCGCAAGTTAAACGATAAAACAATAAATGATAGGTACCCTCTACCGCGTATAGAAGAAATTTTGGACAGTCTAGGTAAATGTACATATTTCACAACTTTAGATTTAGCTCAAGGGTTCCACCAGATCGAAATGCATCCAAATAGTATAGAAAAAACAGCCTTCTCTGTAAACAATGGGCACTACGAGTGGCTGCGCATGCCCTTTGGGATTAAAGGAGGGCCAAGCTCGTTTCAACGAGTAATGGATAATGTTCTACGTGAATTTTTGTATAAATCTTGTTACGTCTATATGGATGACATAGTCATCTTTTCAAAATCACTGCAGGAACACATGATTCACCTAAAACAAATATTCAATAAGCTATTGGAATGTAATTTAAAGGTACAGCTTGACAAATCTGAATTTTTAAGAAAAGAGGTCGAATTTCTTGGGCACGTCATCGCTGTGGACGGGATCAGACCGAACCCTAATAAAATCTCTGCAATCCAAAAGTACCCTTTACCTAAAACACAAAAAGAAGTAAAATCATATCTAGGACTTATCGGATACTATAGACGCTTCATAAAAAATTTTGCAAAGATAGTTTTTTCCTTAACAAAATGCTTGAAAAAAGACTGTAAGTTAGATATAAATAATTCAGAATATAGAGAAGCTTTCGAAAAATCAAAATATTTAATTACAAATTCACCAATACTAACGTACCCTGACTTTGACAAAACATTTCATCTTACGACAGACGCAAGTAACGTAGCTATTGGCGGCGTTCTTTCTCAGAAAGACAAACCTATTGCATTTTATTCGCGTACTCTAAATTCTGCCGAGAAAAATTACTCGACAATAGAAAAAGAATTGCTCTCAATTATAGAAAATACGAAACACTTTAGGCCTTATTTGTACGGTAGAAAATTTTATATTGAAACTGATCATAAACCATTGGTTTGGCTATTTTCGATCAAAGACCCAAATTCACGACTAGTAAAGTGGCGACTAAAATTAGAAGAGTACGATTATGAAATCAAATACAAAAGAGGTAAGAATAATGTTGTGGCCGACGCCCTTTCGCGGATAGAAGTAAATGTTAACGAAGAAGACGAAGACTTAGCGTCGCTTTTTAATAATTTAGATCCTTCGGATTTGAGAGTTTTGACTGACGAAGATTTAAAAGATCTTGGATTAGATATCAATGACCAACAAATCAATAACGAACAACCTAATGAACCAACAGACACACAGACACAACACACTTCTGTACAAAACCCCGTCTTCAACATGCCAATCTCAGAAAACCCACTTAACCACTTTAAACAACAAATTATTTTTAATTATGGTGAGAAAAATGATACGAAAATTTCCAAAGCATTTAACAATACTCGTTCACGAGTCTATATTGAGAAAGATCATGAACTACAACAAATTACAACTTTTTTGAAAAACTATATTAATCCCGTAAACACATATGGCGTATTATTTATGCAGTCTGAATTAGAACGATATTTTACATTAATTACCTCCGACTTGTTTAATAGCTCTGTTAAAATTATTAAATGCACCAAATATGTTGAAGATGTTTTAACAAAGCAAAGACAACTAGACTTTATACAAGATTACCATAATTCAAATCATAATGGCATTAACGAAACATATGGTCACCTTAAATCTAAATATTACTGGCCAAATATGAAGACACACATAAATGACTACATTAACAAATGCGAAGTATGCCTTCAAGC
Organism: Tillus elongatus; assembly: GCA_964006375.1. Lineage (NCBI taxonomy): Eukaryota > Metazoa > Arthropoda > Insecta > Coleoptera > Cleridae > Tillus > Tillus elongatus. Next base: position 60,518,828 of record OZ023267.1, on the reverse strand, counting down.
TAAATACGAACGACACCCCTATAAACCACCCTTTTCAGGTCCTTTAGTGGCAACGAGACCTTTCGAAGTAATTCACATAGATGTGTTTAGTTTTGACAACTGTAAATTCCTTACTTTTATTGATTTATTTAGTAAATACGCTCAAGCATACTACATAATAGACAAAACTGCCCTTACGATAATAAATAAATTACGTCATTTCTTCACACATCATAATTACGTAAAGACAATCGTCTCGGACGCAGGTTGCGAGTTCGACAACGCTCTACTGAAAGAATACTGCTCTTTGTTTAAAATTAACCTCCATATAGCGACACCCCAAAATCCAAATTCAAACTCCCCTGTTGAGAGATTACATTCCACCTTGTTAGAAAAAATTAGAATATTGAAAATTGAAAATCCAACAGAAAGCCCACAATCTTTAATGATTACTGCGGTTTTAATTTACAATCAATCGATTCACTCCCTAACTGGATATTCACCCTTTAAGCTCTTGTACGGCCCTTACGACGAACTAGAACCGATTGACCCTAATCAGACTATATACAATGAATATAACAATAAAAGACTGAAAGAGATCGTGCCATTTTATAACACACTGTACAATAAGCAAAAAGAAAAAGCCACGAAAATTTTAGAGAAAATAAATCAGAATAGAGAACATAACATAACCGTGTCCACTGACATAGTAGCAGTCAGGACGCCTAGAGTTAGAAAAACCGACCCCCTATACAAAATACATTCCGGCCCTGTAAATATCCCGCATAATAAATTACTGTTACCTCATTCTACGAAACAATCTGCTCACTTAAAGAACGTAAAAAGAATTAAAAAACGGTTTCCCTTACAGGAACCTTCTCCCTTGGCTGATGGTCGTCCTTCAACAAGTGCAACCATTGCAGATTCAGAGCATTGAAACAAACGGGTTTTTCAAAGATTACATAGGTATAGCAAAAATCCTTAATCATTATCACCGTTTCTATTTTTACTTTAATTTAACTCTTATTGAAAGTAATTATAATCAACTTTTAATTAATACACAAATTGTTAATCAAAATTTTACACATGATGCAACTATACTACATATTAAAATGTTAAATGACCAAATGTCAGTAATAAAAAATGAAATACAAAAATTGACACACTCCAGAGAGAAAAGAGGTTTGATAAACGGAGCGGGATCTGTTATTAAAATGATCACTGGAAATCTTGATCAAGATGATCTTAAAGAAATAAATAAAAATTTAGACGCCCTGTATACTAATCAAAGAGACGTGATGGTTCAGTTGGACAATTTAAATTCATTTGCAAATGTGATGACACAGCGATTCGAAGAAGAACAACCGCACATAAATAAAAATTTAAATTACATAAAAAATTGTTTTGAAGACTTATACTCTGGCGTAGAACAGAGATCAAGTATCGAATTTCAAATATCCTTAGGCAGAAAATTATTAGAGTCAATAAAAATACTACAACGCACCATTTCCCTTAGTTTTAATGAAATTACAAATATAGAGATTTTTACTTCACACGATTTAAATCATATTAAACAACATTTAAAATTAATTTATAATGATAACGAATTAATAAATTTTGATTCTAACCATATTTTTAAAATAATTGAGTTTACAAAATTTAACGTTTTATCAGTCAGAGATACTATTGTATGTCTCCTTAAAATTCCAATTCTGCACCCGACACCTGGCTCTTATTTTCGTATTTTACCTGTTCCTAAAAACAATAAAGTCCTTATTCCACCTAGCTCATATTATCTAGAAACACCTCAGAAAAATTTATGGACAGCAGAACACTGCCCTGTGATAGAAGAAGCCATTGTTTGCACTGACCAACCCTATACAGAAAAGTGCAATTTAGAAGAACCATCCACCTGCCTTTTCGCGGTTGTCACAAATTATTACACTACATCAATTCAGTTAAATAATGGGAACGTGCTACTCATCACAAATCAAAAACCGTCGATATCAGAAGAATGCAAATCCAAATTAGATAAACAGATAGCTAACCAAACCTCCCTCGTATGCAGTAAGAAAAATTGCAAAATAACAATTAAAGACGAACATTATGAAGATATAAGTACGAATATTACTTGGAACCAAGATATCATTCCAAAATTAGAAGTAACACCCCAACATAAAATAAAATTTCATCCAATGCATATTAAGAAAACCGAAAAGTTAAGAAGTCAACTAGAAAAAATCAACCAGCATCATGCATGGCACCCAGCAGTCCTTACCACACACTTTGGGTTAACTATAATTGGTGTTATCTTCTTTGTGATAACGATAATGGTTGTTAGAAGAAGAACAAGAATGTCGTCAGAAGCCAGCGATGTTCAAGAAACCAACCCCCTTTCCAAGAACGAGGACGTTCTTCAAACTGGCAATGGAGGAGATAAGTCATCGTCGACTTCCATCATCTAGAAGAAGTAGAACGAAGATCTGTGGCGTGATGTCTTTTTTCATATAAAAACGTTTAGTTGCAAATATTGTGTGATTTTCCATTTTATTTAATTATGCTTATTAAGCGTTCCTGTTGTAAATGTTAAAGCAAGTACACTAAACATTCAGATTGGTTTTAGACGTGCTTGCTATAACATCGTTTAGTTCATAGCTAGTAATCTTTATACCTTTCTCATTAAATAAACTTGTAATTATTAGCCAAATAAATTTCCTTTTTTGGCTGCCCTTAATTCAAGTTACTTTCCAAATCCTTTAGCTATCCTGGTTGTGTAACATTTTTTATTAATTTTTGGTTATTCTTATCTTTGTGGTGATTATTATCCCAAATATGTCGGGCCACGCAAGATCTATCTATAGTACCGTATCTCAAGTGTACTAGATGTTCATTAAATCTAATTTCAATGCATATTTTTGTTTGCCCAACGTACTTAAGATCTCATCTGCTATATTTGTCTATTGGGTTACATAACAAATTTTTTAAAGTATTTTTGCCGAAAATTTTAGTTGCAAATTGGCATTCTTAAAATGATATCTAGACCCCTCGTGTATTGCGGTTCAAGTGGTAGGCAAATAGAGTTTTTTTTGGCTTTCTGTTTTCTAAAGGGCGTTGGTTCTGCTAAGATTTTCTTTGGTTTATGTTTGTTAATTAATATCTCCAATAGGTAAGCAGTGTGTACGTTATATTCGGCAATGTTCTTAATATATCCAAATTATTTGCTATATCTAGTTTTACTTAAAGAAAAATGTATAACCTATTTACTAAAAAAATCAAACTAGCCATTTGTGGGCGTACATATGATGTAAGTCATTCGGGATATAACTTAGAGTGGTGATTTCCTTTACATGGATGGAAATAATAACTATTTCTTTTTATTTTCTGTTGATGACTTTGTTAGTTTATAGGTTCTTAGCCACAAATGTATAACTCGATTTTAGTGTATCGATAGTTCTCCATGACTCTAAGTTAGGATTGTTGGATTTTTTATTTTCGATTACAATTACTAATACATAAATAAATAAGTAAATAATTAACTACTCCTTATAGATATACTAGTTATCAAAAACAAAGACACTTTAGAACTCTATATGTCTAGGAACAAACAAACCAAAATTTCGGGACGCAGCAAGTGCGTTATAGTAGCGAATTTTCATAAGAATTGTACACTATTATTATACGACATAATAGTGAAGTTAATACTTTAAACTTACACACACATTAAATATCGATTTTAGAGATCCTAGTACGCGCACATTTGAAGAACACTTTCGAAATTGGTACCATCGATATCCCTCTATTATCAAAATCGTGTGTTCTAACTTCTTTTGAGAAAAATGCCGAAAAAGTCAATTTTCTAAGAAGCTAAAGAATTAAATTCTGCTATATCTGTATAGTGTAAGTCTCTTTAAAAGAAACTTGTATTACAAATTTCATTAAAGTTAGACAAGAGATTTCCAGAAGGAAACTTAATTCATATTTAGAAAAGTAAAGACAAGATTTTTGCTAAGTTGAATTGAAATCTGTTTAGTATTTTTTGTGTTATCGCTCGGATACCTATATATATATATATATATATATATATATATATATATATATATATATATATATATATATATATACCTATATATATATATATATATTTATATATATATATATATATATATATATATATATATATATATATATATATATATAACATCCGACTGTTTACCTGCATCAATTGACTCGGTTATGTACTGAGTGAATAACAATAAATTTGTCACAGTTGAGCGCCCAGCAACAAAGCCATGCTGCTTGGTTGACATCCTGTACTTTAAGTTATTGTATATGTGCCCATAAAGCATAGACTCCAATGCTTTTAAAAATATTGAAAGAATCGATATGGGCCTAGAATTCTCAATCTTGGATCGACAATCCGACTTAAATATCGGAACCACTGTGGCTATCTTCCATACATCAGGATAGGTGTGTGTCTTCAAGATTTTGTTAAAAATTAAGCATAAGGGGTGACTCAGCACTGCCGCACAATCCCTTGCTATAAACGAAGGGACTTCGTCAGGGCCAACTGTAAGTTTAGACTTAACACGCTTTAGGGCTTTAAAAACCTCATCCTCAGTTACTGATGTGAAATTTACATATGAAGACGAGTAGGATTCGGTCATAGGCCCACGACTAGAGGGTGGAAACATAAATAGAGTCAAAATGTGTGGCAAAACCGTCTACTATTGTCTGTGGTGTATCTAATGAAACACGATATCATAGAGAATATTCTGTTTGTCCATGTTTAAGGAACAAGGAGAAATGTGGGAAAGCTGAAGAATTTTTGTAGCACTCTGTATATAAGTGACTAGACCACATGTTACTAACAAAGTTACTTTAATGAAAACAACTAATAATAATAATAACACAGAAAAACTACATACTGTAAGTGATTAATAGATAATAATAAATACAGCACGGGAGAACTACATAGTTTAAACGATTGATTGAAAATAATAATTTGTAACAAATAACATCGACTATATCCAAAGCCTCTTTAGGTCAGATCGAATTATGCATATAAAAAATACAATTGCATTGCAATATTCCTCAAGTTTTTAAAATATGAAGATAAACAAAAAAAATAATTTCTCTAGATGAATTCAGTCTAAACAATAATAATGCAAGCCAATACAACTGCAAACTTGCAGATATAGGACATTCATTACAACACAATGCTAAAAATGCATAAACAACGACATTGCCTTAATAAATTTGACACTGATTATTAATTATTTGTAGGTCACTTGTGTTGTAATTAAACACTTTTATAAGTAATGTTGCCATATTGGCAAGTCATTTTTCCTGAACAATCCATTAAATCGGTCATGCTATTTTATTTTAAGACAGTGATTTTTTAAATTTAGGTTCATGAAACCTATTTACTCGAATAATATATTCCAAGCGCTGGCACATAAAATTAAAATGTTTATCAAAGTTCATCTCCTGATTTAATATTGCTCTAGCCGACATTTACTTATCTCTGTATTAACCTCGGCTCCGACAAAATTACGGCATTTTAAACTTCCTGAAACGAATTTATTTTATTACCACGCCCATCCACTAGCCACACTTTGATAATCAAATTCGACCGCGCTTTAATGTGACATATTAACTCCGGGACTGAGATAAAATTATTTTTCAATTACCATTCAGCTCATGCCCTCGCCTGTAGCACGAATTTGCGCATTAATGTAGCCGTTCAAAGTTGTTGAGATGGCGCTAATAGGGCGCACATCTGGCTACTCTTTATGGAATCTAATCTTCTTGTTCTGACCAAATATCCAGCTATTGCAGATGTAAAATAATGGTGCAATGATTGCAGGACATTCCCGCAGGACGTGACAGTGAAGTGAATATGGGGAGACTCAAGCTTACACCTATCATTAGTAGAGCGTTATAACACGGTCACGTACCGGCAGAGAAGTAGAAACGGTATATTGAATGCATAAAGTGAATCTTGTATTACACGCAGTAATATTACTAGAGGGAATTTTTACCTCAAGCCTCTGTTTTCTGTTAGCGGAATTGTTCTATTCGTGGGGGCGTTTAAATGAATGGGTATAGCACTTGCGAGCCAAGGAGCCAGTGTAGAGTTTCGTGAGGAAATTGTTCATCTCCCTCCTTGACCTGCACACTGGGAAACAGTATTTAAAATGCAGCTGGTGGCCTAACCACGTATTTTAACCCTTAACCACTCAAATCCCAGTTCTGACACAATGAGACTAACGTGTTATCTCCAATATATATTGAGAGGCGAGGTATGTTTTTCAAATTATGGCTGGAATTATATAGTCTTACTGATTAAAACATTATTTTGGCAATGAAAATACTACCTTTATTGAAGTCAGCATATCTCCCTAAGAACTATACATCCTGTGCTTTTATATTAAACAAACCAAAACACTCCTCTTAAAGAAAATAATAAATCTGGATTAAAAAGGAATTAAAAGTTAAGGGCTTTTGTAACAGACAATGTATTTATTGTTAACTGAAGTAACTTATCTGCGACCGCCAACAGATATATATATATATATATATATATATATATATATATATATATATATATATATATATATATATATATATATATATATAAACTTTACGAGGTTCCTCTTTTATCGCATTTTATATAAAATTGTAACAACTAGTGTGCACAACGAGCAGAATGCTGTCCTAGTCTTAATCTTGTAATTCCATCCAGAACAGCCTGTTCAGAGCAAGGGAGCAAATGTCACCAGCCCCCTGACTTGAAACACCGGTTAGAGCAAAAAGCAACATCATTTAGAACAGGGGGCAAATGTCACCAGTCCCGTAGAAGAAAACAACGCCATTTAAGGTGGGGACCCATGATGCTGCAGAATACTTTGAGTTCTACAGGGCAGCACCCAGCTGCGCCCATATCGTCTTGAGAAGACTATATATGTATATATATATATATATATATATATATATATATATATATATATATATATATATATATATATATATATATATATATATATATATCACCGATAACTCAAAAAATAATGGGCCGATTTTGATAAAATTTGATAAGTAGCTTCCTTTTGCAAGTGGCTTGGATACGTTCGTTACCCAAGAAAATCGGCGCCGTTTTTTCTTTTGGAAAATATTTATATTTCCGATAATAACAAAGTAAGAACAACCAAATTTGGTACGCAGGTTTATATCATTAAACGTAAATTACCTACCAAATTTATATCTGTAAGTTGAAAGACAAAAACGTTATAGACGTTTAAAGAAAAAAAATTTGGGGATTTTCTTCAAAACGTCAAAGTCGAGATTTGAGACGTCAAAATTGGCAACATTTAGGCAAAGAACCTTAAATTAACACAGGTTATGTAGAGAAAATGTGGCAAGAGGAGTGTTTTAGACACCCTGTCGTCTCAGCTTCAATTGTCCTTCATTTTACTAAAATGTTTCCAGAAAATTCATTTCGAATTGATCCTTCCTCTGATGCTTTGGCAGTAGTTTTAGCTATAGAGTTGATCGTTTAATGATGTATAACTTTTAGCGAATTTTCGTAAAAAATCAATATAGCTTAATATATCCCTTATTATATAAGATACGAAAAAAATTGTAAGCGTTAATTATAGGGTGTGTTGAGCGACATCTTAAAAAAAATCTACAATCACAGGGTGATTGAAAAATCACAGCGCTTCTATCTAACGGCGTCCACTCTTCCTTTGGTCATGTTGAGTCAGTTGAGACATATTCGCAGATCACCGAAATTATCAAAAGTACTCAAGAGAGTTTTTCAGTTGCAGTATTTTCTGACGAGTAAAATCATTTTGTCAAAAGTGCCAGTCGAGATATCAAGCGGGGCGTAGCTGCACTGCAGCACTGTTAAGGGTAAGCAAGGACATCCTAAGAGCCACTGATTAACCTATGTTGCCACTGCTCGTTCTGGATTTTTCCAGAGCGCTCGATACTGATAATTTCAGCATGTTAGTAAAAATATTAAAATTTATAGCACTAAGCTCATGTGCTCTAACGTTACTAAAAAGTTATTTGAGTCGACGATACTCGGTAGTAGGAGATAGGGAATCCAAGGCTCGTTTGGTACCGTGTGGTGTGACAGCGATGCGTTAAGATGTTAAAGTATGGAGATATAAGCATGTAATACTCAAGTTTGCCTGTGCTTTAATGTTTGTGATGTTTCAGACACGGTGGCAAAAGTTTAGTGATTTGGATGACTTCCATTGACTGACTGGACAGCGTCCTCTGCGGTTGAATCCCAGTGATTTTCTTTAGTCGCCAAGAGTAGGGATTGATGCAGTTTACCTTAAGCTTGCAAGTGAGGTTTAAAATTTGGGCATAATAATGGACAATACATTTAGGTACAAGCAGCATATTAGTTCTTGCTTACAGAAGGTTCATAACAGTCTTTCTTTTCACAACCATCCTATCTTCCTGTAGGGACTAAGCTAATGCTCGGAAATGATCTGGTTCTCTCGCAGTTGACATACTGCACAGAGCTTCGCTTTGCGTGTGTCCTGGCTAGTTATGCTGCCGGAAGAATTCAACTGTTACAGAATTCGTGTTTGAGATTTGCCCATGGTGTTCGAAAGTATCGGCGCATTTCACATAAGCTCATAGACTCGGGATGGCTAAATGTGCATGGTAGATTTTGCCTCAGGGCAGCAACAATCTGTCATACAAATATCTAAACCAACTGTCTTCTTTACTTATACAGAAGGGTTACTTGTGGGGCTAATATACATAATGTAGATGGTAGAAGGAACAGATTGATACCAACGAAAAACAAGTTAACCTTGTTCAGATGATCATTTACTAAGTAGATATACAGTGTTGATGATACCCTCAAAACGTGTTCCGTGTCCACCTTCAAGTGAATATTATCATTTAAGCTTTTTCAACGCCAAGCACAGTAATTTGCTATATCATACTGGATAGTGTGTTGCGGTATGCGTCCAATAAAATTGGTATGCTTGAATTGTGCGATTTTCTCATTTTATTGTTATTGCGTGGTATGTTGTTTCATTTGCTTGGATCCTCACTCATCCTTTTCAGCAAAACAATGCTTCTCAATGTGCACGTACGTATAAATTCTATTATTGGAGCCAACTGCTAAAGCAGGGAGTGGTATGCCATTCCTTTAAACTTCGCCCTTACTTACACAGGTAAATGTTTCAATTTATTCGTTTTTAGTGAATATTTATTTAAAAAATTCACTAATAGAGAGGTATCGATGGTGAGACTTTGCAAGAACCTATATCCGGGGTCAGTTTCGATTTTTATATGTTTATAAATATATATATATATATATATATATATATATATATATATATATATATATATATATATATATATATATATATATATATATATATCCAACCAATAACTCAAAAAATAATTAACCGATTTTGATGAAACTCAGCAAGTGCCTTTCTTTTATTAATAGCTTGGATTAGGTTGTTATCCAGGAAAATCGGACAAGGTTTTCCGGAAACATTTTGAGTTTTCTTTCGAAAAAAAATTTTTTCTCCGAAAATTACAAAGATATTTCGATGAAATTTGGTGTACATATTGCTTTGGGAAAGACCTAACTATGTGCCAAAATTGAGATTTCTATGCTTACAGAAAATTGAGCTATTCAAATTTAAAACATTTATTTTTAATATCACCGTGTTTCATTGGCAATGGCAAACCTGGCTTATATGAGATCTAGTATGTCGTTGCCTGGAACCAGAACATTTGATATTAATGCGCAGGTCTGTTACACGCTGTAAGTGACGTTTATCATATGGTATTAGATTGTTTATATGTTTATCGGTTTGAGGTGGCAAATTATTTGTGTTATCTGCAAAATTTTTATATACAAGTGCAAATTATTCCTTTATTAATGTTAGTGAGTAGACTAAACAGTGTTTATGTTTTATCAACACATATAAAGGATCTAAGTTTACAAAAAGGACTGATATGCAACAGGTTAGTTATTTTCTTTCTAGTGCTTTAGCGGTAGTTTTAGTTTAGTTTTTGGTTTAACGGTCCATAATTTTTAGCTAACTTTCGTACAAAAAATTCGTCAATGAGGAGATCGCGACTTTAGAATTTTAAAAAGATTTCTTCAAATGAGCGCACACTAGGCCCCCTGGAATCCATATTTACGTTCAGTTTTGATGTGTTTACATATATACAGGGTGACGCATTTCTACGGTAAAGCTCAATATAATTACTATTATACAAGAGACGAGAAAAAAATTGTATAAGTTAATTATAGGGTGTCTTGAGCTGCATCTTATAAAATTATTTTGACAATCACCGGCTGGCCCATAAGTCGTTGGTGATCCCTACAATTTTTTATTCGAACAGCCTTATTTTATTGCATTTTTTATCAAAATATGTTTGTAAGAAAAAATATCACGACTCAGTAAGTCCGTTTTGGTAGCAAATTTTCATTAAATGCTTTAAATTTCAATAACTCAATTTGCTATTAACCTAAGGTTTGTTGTCTAGGAAACCAACATTTAAAGTTTATTGTCGGAAAATTTTTGTACATTTTCAAACAATAAGTTATTTTGATAAAATATGGCACATTGTTTCTAGTATATAGGTTATACCGGTAACCAAATTGATGACTGCTTGCATTAAAAAGACATATTTGATATTCATAGCATTTTTATAAAAATTCACTACCATAACGCACTTGTTGCGTCCAGACTTTTAGTTTTAGGTATATAATTTTGAAATTTTTCTATGTAAATAAGAATTAAAATTTATTATTATTGTTAGTTTTTCGTCTTCTTCTTCTTCTTATTATTATTATTATTATTATTATTATTATTATTATTATTATTATTATTATTATTATTATTATTATTATTACTATTGCATAAGAGCAATTTTTAGCTTAAGACAATCGGAAAGTTGCAAAAATTATTTTATATGCTTTAATGTACTAACCTGCTATTCATTATATATATTAGAATGTGTTACTTTTGTAAGAGACAATTACAGCTTCTTTCGTGCATATGAACAGCAACATAGCTGTAGTCTGCGCGACAAAGAAAATATTGTGCAGCCTCAAACCAGAATAACACGACTTCAAAAAAATTCGAGGTATAATGTGATAAAAATATATATATATATATATATATATATATATATATATATATATATATATATATATATATATATATATATATATATATATATATATATATATATACAAACTGCCTCTGGAAACACAACTGTCAACACCGGTACTGAGAAAAAAATTACAGACTTATCTTTCAGAAAACGCTATTTATAACATAAGCAGATATTTTGAGGCCCCAATATGTGTTTTATTCATATACGCATTTTGATTTTCAAATAAACTACGCGTCAATTGGAGTGGAACACCTTAAATTTTGGATGCTGTTTGATCGTTTGTATCTCAAAATCAAATTCACCGAATCTGCTCTAATTTTCACAGGTTGACAGAAATCTAATTCATCGAATCTGCTCTAATTTTCACAGGTTGACAGATGTTTCTTGGGGCTTCTGATTGGTAGACAATAACAGCATTTGCACTTACGTGCTACAAGATACAGGGTGGAATATAAGTAGATGTTTTTTCAACAACATTTCGAACGATGGTTATTAGTCTATGAGGAAAGTTATATATATATATATATATATATATATATATATATATATATATATATATATATATATATATATATATATATATACATACATATATATATATATATATATATATATATATATATATATATATATATATATATATATAACTTTCCTCGTAGACTAATAACCATCGTTCGAAATGTTGTTGAAAAAACATCTACTTATATTCCACCCTGTATTTTAATTTTTTAATTTATTTTAATTTCGTATTTTGGGTCAAATCCACCCTAAGTAAAAACGGAAGCAAAGCGCATTGATCGATGAGGCGGATTATGTTCGCTTTTGGTATTCATTGCTGAAGATTATCTTTATACCTCGGGACCTTCTCGAGATTTTGTTGATATCGCATTCCACTACGTTGCTGTCATCACTTTTGTCTTTGAGGTCAAATTAGACCCTTAACCACATTGTTTTTTTCGTAAAATGCGCACTTCAATAGTCAAAGAGTTGGGTTGGGTGAATTTTCGGTATCCAATTCAGAAGAACACCTTAATACCTTGGAAAGTTTTCGAGATTTTATTAATATCGCAGCCCACTACGTTTTAATAATCAATTTTGTATTTTAGATCAAATACACCCTAAGTAAAAATGCAAGCAAACCCCATTGGTCGATGGGGCGCGATTTGTCCGCTTTTGGTATTCAGTACTGAAGATTATCTCTATACCTCAGGAGATTCTCGAGATTTTGTTGTTATCGAGTTCCACGACGTTGCTGTCATCACTTTTGTCTTTGAGGTCAAATTAGACCCTTAACCACATTGTTTTTTTTTTCTTTTCGTAAAACGCGCACTTCAATAGTCAAGGACTTGGGTTAGGTGAATTTTCGTTATTCAATTCAGAAGAACAACTTAAAATCTCGGGAAATTTTCGAGATTTTATTAATAACGCAGCCTACTACGTTTTTATAATTAATTATGTATTTTAGGTCACATCCACCCTAAGTAACAATACAAGCAAACCCCATTGGTCGATGTGGCGGATTATGTTCGCTTTTGGTATTTAGTGCTGCAGATTATCTCTATACCTCGGGACCTTTTCGAGATTATGTTGATATCGCGTTCCACGACGTTTCTGTCATCACTTTTATCTTTGAGGTCAAATTAGACCCTTAACCACAATGTTTTTTTTTCATAAAACGCGCACATCAATAGTCAAGGAGTGGGGTTAGGTGAATTTTCTGTATGCAATTTAGAAGCACGCTTTAATACCTCGGGACTTTTTCGGGATTACATTAATATCGCAGCCCACTTCGTTTATATCATCAATTTCTTCTCTTTCTTTTTTTTTTAAATTATTGGTCGACGGGGAACTGACGCTAATTTTTGGTATTCTGTTCTGAAAAACATCTTTATACCTCGTAGCATTTTTGAGATTATGTTGATATTGCATTCGACTACGTTGTTGTGAGCAAATTTGCCTCCTAACTTTCTCGCAAAACTCTCATCACAATAGTCGAGGATTTGGGTCAGGTAAATTTTGGGTATGCAGTTGAGAAACTTTAAATACTTAAGGACGTTTCTGAGATTAAGTTGATATCGCAGCCTAGTAGGTTGATATAATAAGTTTTGAATTATAGCTAAAATTTTTAATCAGTAACAATGCAAGTGGGCCTCATTGATCCGGGAGGATAGTTACGTTGATTAAAGGTTTGCATAACAATCAAGTTTGACATTTTACATTTACATATGCTTCCAATTTGTCGCTTATAATTTTATTTACAGTAAAAATATGGTGCAGCTTCGATGAGTGCTTCACGAAATGGAAAATATCTTAAGGTAACCAAATAAAGTATTAATTTAAACAAAATTCTGAAATATTGATAGATATATGGGGCGGTTTCAGCTTAAGGAGACAATGCTGGTCGTATAAACACATAGCCGACATTTACTACAAATCCAAGTCGACAATTAAAAGGGTGATAGACCGTGTCGTGAATACCGGCCGCTCTCAAAACAGGCATGGGAGTGGCATAGAAAGTTACTACTAGGCGAGACGACAGCAGAATTGTCATAACAGTGCGCAGGAACAGGAAGGTAATTTCCTCAGAAATCAGGTCAATTGTGGAAATTGCAGCTTCGAAGTCGACAATACGCAGACGACTTCATACCAGGAATTTAAGAGCCAGACGACGAGCGACATGCCCACTTTTGAAAACTATACACCGTACTACACGCATAAACTGGGCCAGCCAGCACAGCCACTGGGGAGCATCAGAATGGCAGAGATGTTTGTTTGTTGATGAATCAAGATTCACTTTGTATCGAAATGATGGGCGTGTATTGGTTTGAAGAGAAACTGGTGAAAGGTATAGCGAAGAATGTATGGAAGCACGAAAGGCTTTCGGTCGAGGTGGAGTGACAGTGTGTAGTGGTATAAGTCGGAATGGGAGAACTGACTTAGTAATCTTGATGAGAGAAAATATGAACGAAGAAAGGTAACGAGATTTGTTTGTGAGAGATATTGTCATTCCGTACGCTATTAATTTCGCTAAGGATTTTATATCGGTTATACGGATATGCTTAGGAGGGACAATATATAGAGAATGTAGTGGCCTGCCAGATCATATGATATGAGTCTGATTAAGCATGTATGGAGTCGGATCAAATTAGAATTAAGTGCGCGAGAAAGTGGTTTTCGTGACTTGAATGTATTGGCTACTGCGATAAGGAGGAGTGGGAAACTACTCCCCAAGATTTGTTGAGAAGATTGGTGGATAGAATGCCCAGACGAGTGGCAAACCTGATCATTAATCGTGGTGGACCTACAAGATACTGACTTTTACGTTTCTTCATAACTATTGGGTTATTTATTCATTCACTTATTTGTGTTAATCATGTCTTATGTAAGAAATAAAAAAAATGTTCGCTACTAACATATTAGTTTTACCACTAAAAAACAAACTATATGATATCAGCCTAGTAGGCTTTCAGAAACGTCCCGAAGTATCCAAGGTTTCTCAACTACATACCCAAAATTCACCTAAGCCCAATCCTCGACTATTGTGATGCGCATTGTGCGAGACAGTTAGGAGGCAAATTTGTTGACAGCAATTGAATGTGATATAAACAAAATCTCAAAAAATGCCCCGAGGTATAGTAGAGTTGAATACCAAAAATCAGCGTAAACCTCCCTGTCGACCAATGATTTTAAAAAAATAAAAAAATAATTGATGATATAAACGTAGTGGGCTGCGATATTAATGAAATATCGAAAATATCCCAAGCTATTAAGGTGTTCTTCTGAATTGCATACGGAAAATTCACATAACCGAACTCCTCGACTATCGAAGTGCAAGTTTTACAAAAGCAAAAATGTGGTTAAGGGTCTAATTTGAGCTCAAAGAGAAAAGTGATGACAGCAACGTAGTGGAACGCGATATCAACAAAATCTCGAGAAGATGCCGAGGTATAGAGATAATCTTCAGCACTGAATACCAAAAGAAAACATAATCCGCCTCATCGACCAATGGGGTTTGCTTGCATTTTTACTTTGTGTGGATTTGATCTAAAATAGAAAATTGATGATAAAAGCGTAGTTGCGATATTAATCAAATCTAGAAATGGTCCCGAGGTACCAAGATATATTTCTAAATTGCATACCAAAAATATATATAACTCTCCTCGTAGACTAATGGCCATGGTTTGAAATGTTGCTGAAAAAACATCTACTAATATTCCACCCTGTATCTTTTAGCACGTAAGTGGAAATTTTGTTGTTGTCTACCAAAAAAGATCTGTCAACCTGTGAAAATTAGAGCAGATTCGGTAAACTTGATTTTGAGATACAAACGATCAAACAGCATCCAAAATTTAAGGTGTTCGACTTCAATTGCCGCGTAGTTTACATTTGCTTTGCCTGATTTTATTTATATGTGGGATTGTAAATTATTTTTAAGTACTACTTTTTTAATTTGAATGCTTTGCTGTTTTTTATGCACATGTTCTTTATACCTATCTGTTGTATATCTGTGTGTATATTTTACGAAGTTTTTGTTTGTACAAATATTTTTATTATATGAAATTGTTTGTCTATTGTGTTTATATAGTATAGTTGTATATTGTGTTTGTTTACATGTTTATCTCTGCATCAATTATTTTTTTTGACTGATTTTATGCCTTCGTGGTACTATGTATTTATTTTAAAGGAATCAATAAACCTATCTTTCTATCTATTATTATGATCGACTTTAGCCTGAAGGGCTTGCACACTTCCCCAAAGGGGAACATTCACTCATCCCGGGTATCTCAGATACAAAGGGCTCAGATGGAATCATTTCCAAGTTATCGGGCGCTGAACGACAACGCGACACATCCTCATTTCCAAGGAATCTCTGCACGGCGTGGACAGTTGCAAGTATTACCGCCTTCTGTATAACCTTATAAAGATGCTCTCCAAATCACAGTCTCTTAATGTTCTCTCAATGATTCTTAGAAACCACACCAGTTGATGGCATGAGTATTGGAATCACTCGGACACTATCTGGCCTCCACTGTCTCTTTACTTGTATCTCGAGGTCTATGTACTTAATAATCTTCTCGTTGTATTTTGTTTCTAGATTATTCGTATTTGGAATGGTGTCATCAATCAGCGTCACTTGGTTGTAGGACTTATCCACTATTATTATATCTGGCTTGGTGTGTGCAACTCGTTGGTCTGTGCGCAGGATCCGATCCCGGTACAACCTGTACCCTTGGTTCTCTAGAACAGACTCAGGAGTGTATCTATAGTAGGGCACCCTACTAAGATTTAAAAGTCCCAGTTTCAAAGCCAGTTATTGATGAAATGTTTTCGCAATTGAGTCGTGCCTCTTTTTATATTCTTTTGCAGCAAACGCTTGACATCCTTCCGTGACGTGCTTGATAATCTTTGATGACTGACACCCAAATCTACATTTGTGGTCTTTATACCGAATCATCTTCAACTATATATTTTAGGTAGTTTCTTGTTGGTATGACATGATCTTCTATAGCCAGCAAAAACCCACCTGTCTCTGGAAACATCTGTAGGGACACCAACCAGTCGATCGACGCCAATTTGTGGACATGTGCCTGGGAGGTCTCATTCAGATGTCGCCCATGAAGACGGTTATGTATCCAAAACTGCAGCTGGCCTAATCAGTCCGATGGTGACTTTGTATTTCACTTTCTTTTAACTGTAGCAGTGCTAAATAATCTGCCTCGCATGTGGCACGGTGAAGTTCAGAAGTAACCGCCGGCTGATGGAGATTTGTACGTAGGTTCGATATCTGCTGGTCTAACTGTTTACCAATATCCAACGCTCCCGTTTCACCTTGGTGTCTAGGTAGGGTTACTCGCTCGATAGCACTACGGGGGTGATGCTTTTTGGATTTTGTTAGGAGTGTTCGCATGTTCCGTTGTAGATTTTCGATGTCCGTTTTGCTCTAGTTGACAATGTCAAATGAATAGCTAAGTGCAGAAACTGCATGTGTATTACGCGCGTTCGTCAGGTTCCTGCTGTTGAGATGTGCTCGCATCACCTGCTTTACTCGTTTCGTAAACTCATGTGTCAGATCGTTGTTTATTACTGAGTGATCTATTTTTCTCACCAGCTGTATTCCCAGGTATTTATAACACTCTTGTACATTCATCGAAGCAATCTTCTGGCCATTCTGCATTTCGTATACATATGGTTGTATCTTCTTGCTCACTACACATAAGCTGCAAGCCCAAACTGCATGTCAGTATCTCTAGAACGCCCTTTAACAATTTTATGGAGTTGTGCCAAGTGGTTAGTTGTACAGATCATCAGCTTAAAATCATCTGTATACAGCAGATGATTTAGCCTCATTTGCTCACTGCCAATGCTTTTTATACCAAAGCCATATCTGGTAGAGTTCACGCGGTTTGATAGTGGATTGAGTGCGACGCAGAACCACAATGAGCTTAGCGAGTTGCCTCGAAATATACCTCTTCTAATTGGTATCGTACTGGATACGATGTTATCACCCGTTTGTACCCGTAACTGAATTTTTGTTCTCCAGGTAGACATTGTGTATTCAATGAATCACATGACATATGTATCAATCTTATAGATCTTCAGCACATTTATTACCCATTCGCGTGGAACTGAATCAAATGTATTTTTGTAATACACGTAGGCAGCAAAGAGATTTCTTCGTTCATTGTAAACTTGATTGCACACAACCGACTTAATTATCAGCTATTATTTGCATCCCATCTTTTGGAACAGCCTTTTTGCCGGCTCGGAATTATGTTGTTTTGTCCGCAGTATGCATATGTGCGTTTCTCATGAAAGGATGTGATCAACTTATATAGGGTCGTAAGACAAGTTATTGGTCGGTATCTTCCGGGGTCTGCAGAACACTGCTGGTCCTTTGACAGAAGATACGTATTTCCTAGTGTGAAAAACAATGGCATCTTTTTCGGTCAAATATAACATCATTTATTAACATTTGTTGTGTCCTGGTATCTTTCAATCCCCACCCTTAGTGAGACTATCCCTGTGAGAGTTGGCGGCCAGCGTCACTTGTTACCAGAGTTGTTGTGACAACAAAATGTCATGAAAAATGAGAACTGTCAGATCAAACATACATTTAGACCAGATCACAAATCAAGTGTAATCGAGCGTCACGGACCAAGCGTAGCAGCGACAAGAGAGCTCAACACTGGGCATTGTAGCGGTACGTAAGCCTCATTGTAGGGAGCACCAACCTCCCGATGAGCGACGGACCCGTGGCCTGAAGTCGGCACGTGCGCCTCGCGTGCAGGAACCCCTCTTGCAGCGAGCGACGGACCAGTGGACGGAAGAGCACCACGGGGTTGTGAGTCTGCATTGGTAACTAGAGAAGTACATCACCGTGGCCACCCCCTGAGGACGAAGCCCAGCAGCTATCAGCCTACCAGTCTCAGTCTCCCATTGTGAGTCAGCCTTTGTTGTATAGTTATTGGGTCACAACATTCATTTCCCTGTATTTTAACTTGTGACTTATATTAAATTGTTATTATTTTACCACGTGTAGTTATTACAAATCTGTACCTACAAAGAACAGTTCCTCTGGTCCTTCATGCTAACCCATCTGAATCGAACAACATTGTTAATAAATAATGTGTACATCCAAATTTCTTTAGCCAAATTTTTGGACGCCATCAGGCCCGGGTGCCCTTTAATTATGAAGCTCTTGAATAACCTCGGAGACTTCGTCTGTGGTAAAAGACTCATGATACATCTGTTCATAACTCTGGCAAGCTCGGTGTTCTTCGTTAACCCAACTGGCGCCAATATTGCAGGAAGCTGGTGTGGCTAATCGACTTTTCCAGAACTCTTCTATTTGTTCCTTACTTGGAAAAGTATCGATGGACGTATTGGTAACTGAATTAACCTGACGGTACAAAGTTGTTTCAGAGCGTTCAGACATTGTATTGTGACACTTTCTATTGTTCTGCACTTTATATATCCTCAAGCGTTCTGCGATTATAGAAAGTTTCTGTTTTAAGGTGTCCAAACATTCTTGTGCAGTGTGGTTGACTGTATCTTGTGCTGAGTGTTGTCAAACTCGCCCTATCATTTCCTCTACTCGTTTCTGCAATTTTCTTCTCTCTACTGTACTATGATCGGACCGTACTCACAGACCAACGAGTTGTCCACAACAGGCCAGATATAATAATAGTGGATAAGTCCTACAACCAAGTGACGCTGATTGATGACGCCATTCCAAATACTATTAATCTAGAGACAAAGTACAACGAAAAGATCATTAAGTACAAAGACCTCGACATACAAGTAAAGAGACAGTGGAGGACAGATAGTGTCCGAGTGATTCCAATACTCATGTCGTCAACTGGTGTGGTTCCTAAGAATCATTGAGAGAACATTAAGAGACTGGGCCTTGGAGAGCATCTTTATAAGATTATGCAGAAGGCGGTAATACTTGCAACTGCCCACACCGTGCAGAGATTCCTGGGAAATGAGGATGTGTCGCTTGTCGTTCAGCGCCCGATAATTTGGAAAGGGCTCCATCTGAGCTCAGTCCCTTTGGTATCTGAGATACCTAGCATGAGTGAATGTTCCCCTTTGAGTGAGTGTGAAAGCTTTTCAGGCTATTATTATTATTATTATTATTATTATTATTATTATTATTATTATTACAGTACAACACAATGTCCAGATTTTTGGATTGCGAAGGTCTCCTTTTTCATGATGCATGGAAGATACCAACAACATTGCTCTATTAGCTGAGTGGAGATTGGAACCTGCGATCAGCACTAATAAGTACACTTGGAAAACCCAAATCACCACAACACATCTTTTTAAAGACCTAACGATCGTTTCGCTAACAACTTTAGCTTCATCAGAGGATGAAATATTCTTGAATATTTCTAGATCAGAGGATGAAATATTCTTGAATATTTCTAGTATATTTAATCCTCTGATGAAGTTAACGTTGTTAGCGCAACGATCGTTAGGTATTTAAAAAATGTGTTGTTTTGACTTGGGTTTCTCCAAGTGTACTTATTATTGCTCTTTTAGCCTCTGTGGCCATAATATTAACGTAGAATATATATGTAGATGTGTCCAACTGATAACTTAAAAAAATAGTTGACTGGTGGATATTAAACTTGCTGATTATCCTGATTGTATTATTAGCTTGTAGGTGTTCATTGTTCAACTCTAAGCACCTAATTTCTCTTCAACAAAAATGAGTAAATATTTTTTAAAGGCCATATATTTCAAAGTACTACAGGTTCTGTAATAAAAATTTACACGTACGTAGAGAAGGTCCGAATATATCCACTTGTAAATTTGTACTAAATTGGTTGGCATGTTTTAGATTTTTTCCTAAATGAATATGAAAGCGTGAAAAAAACAGATGAGTATTTAAAATATCGTACCTTAGAGAGATAAATAGTTATCTGTCGAGTCTGCATTAATATAGACGTCAGTAATTATAGCAAAGTTGAGAAAGAGTAGACAAATCCGAAACGCAAAAAATACATAGATATTGCTCTTGATGTTTTTGATGATAATCTTTGAAGCATGAAGAGTGTATAATTTCTATAAAAACTCACTATCATAACGCACTTGCTGCGTTCCGAATTTTCTTTTAGTTTTGCGGTTCAACTAACGTGTATATACGTAATTTAAAAAAAATTGTAAACTTGCAGTTATAGCGCGCTTGTCAATACTTGTTTAATATTGCACACACGATCTAGCAAATTTATCCCTTTCAAAATTTGAAAAAAAAATTGGTTTAGATAAATTAAGCCAATATGTTCTATTAGTTTTGTATATTATGTAAAAACTTGTATGTAAATACGTGTGGCATTGTTCTGACTGTAAATTATGAAAATTTATTCACTGGATTTACTGTTTTAATTAAATTATCTTGTAGGTGCGACAAATGATTAACACTGATTTGTACGTTTAATCAATTTGCTTTGCAACAAGCCAATACTGTTCCAAGTGGCTATCCAAATTAATACTGAATATTGTAAATGGCATTTAGGGAAATTAGTCAACATTTTAACGTTATCTATTTCAACAATATACCAGAAACAATTTACTAAATAAACACGAATAAAAATGTGTAACTTTTTTAATGAATTTTCTTTAAAAAAATCACAAATGAGGAGATCCCGACTTTTGAATTTTGAAAAAATTTCTTCAAATGAGCGCTAATTAGGCCCCCCAGAACACATATCCGGTGTCAGTTTAAATTTTTATATGTTTATATATATATATATATATATATATATATATATATATATATATATATATATATATATATATATATATATATATATAATTTGATGAAAAAATTCCTTTTGCAAATGGCTTGGATAAGTTCGTTAGCCAGGAAAATCGGTCCAGGTTTTCCCGGAAAATTTTGTGTTTTCTTTCGAAAAAAAATTATATCTCCGGAATTAACAAAGTAAGGGAAACCAAATTTGGTACGCAGATTTACATTCTTATACGTAAGCCACCTACCTAAATTTAGCTCTGTAGGTCAAATGACAAAAAGTTATAGGCATTTAAAGTAAAATAAATTGGGGTTTTCCACAAAATATCAAAGTTGCGATTTAAACGTCAAAATTGACAACATTTAGGAAAAGAACTTGAATATAATACGGGCTATGGAAATAAAATGTCTCAAGAAGGATGTTTTACAAACCCTGAAGTCTTAGTTTCAACCGTCATTGTCCTTCATTTTAATAAAATATTTCCAGAAAATTCATTTCAAATAGACCCTTTCTCTGACGCTTGGCAGTAGTCTTAGCAATAGAGTTTATCGTTTAATGGTATATAATTTTTGTAGAATTTTCGTAAAAAGATCAATAAAGCTCAATATATCTGTTATTATACAAGATATGAAAAAAAATGTATATATTAATTATAGGGTGTCTTGAGCTACATCTTAAAAAATTAGTTCTACAATCACAGGCTAGCCCATAAGTCGTTGGTGAAACAAATTTTCTTTTTTTTTTTTTTTAATCAAACACGCCTAATGTTATTGCATTTTTACATTTTCCATCGAAATATAATGCATGTTTGTAAGAAAAAATTCTGGACGCAGTAAGTGCGTTATGGTAGCGAATTTTGATCAAATGCTTCATATTTGAATAGCTCAATTTGCTATTAACCTATAAGGTTGACCAAGAAACGAGTTTTTTCGGGAACACTTTAAGTTTGCTTTCGGAAATTTTTGTACATTTTCAAACAATAAAGTTATTTTGATGGAACGTGGCACATTGTTTTTACTATATAGATTATACTGGTTACCAAATTTGATGCCTGCTTTCTTAAAAAAACACACATTATTGCTTTTAAAAAATAGTTTTATGAAAATTCACTACCATAACGCACTTGCTGCGTCCCGAGTTTTTTTTACTTATTTGTTAAACCGCTTTTGCAACTGTGGCCATTTTCGGGATGAATAATTTAAAAGTCTGGACGCAGCAAGTGTTTTATGGTAGTGAATTTTCATAAAAATGTTTTAAATAGCAAATATGTGTTTTTTTAATAAAAGCAGGTATCAAATTTGGTTGCCAGTATACCCTACAAACAATGAACCATATTTCAGCAAATAAGATCTTCGACAAAATTCTCAAAAAGGTTTTTGCATTAACATTTCCAAACATTTTTTTCACGGAAATCCGAAAACATTTTTTTTGATAACCTATTAAACATTTATTATTATATATACTGTTCTATTTGAAACAATTGGATTACGACAGTTTAATTTTTATGTAATTCGGTCACATTTTAAAGCGCCTGTATTCGGCATCTCGATTTTTTCATGAAATAATATAAAGGAAAACCTGTCTGAATGCGTTATTTGTATGAGACTCAGATTGCTATTGGTAAAAACGCCGTATCACAACTTTTATATCTGCCAAAAATGTTAAATGTTGCAAAACAATTGAAATAACTCGAAAACAAGCATTATTTCGACAATCACAGGTGACACGAGAGTCGTTGGCGATACAAATTTTCTTTTTTAAATCGAACACCGCTTATATTATTGCATTTTTGCATTTTCATTCGAATTTTTCGAGTTATTTTAATATATATGTAACTTTCCAAATTTTTGGCACATATCAAAAATTGTGATACGGCGTTTTTAGCAACAAAAATCTGAGACTAATGCAAATGGCACATTCAGAGAGGTTTTCATTGAGATTATTCCATGAAAAAATCGAGAAGCCGTATACGGGGCGCTCTCAATATAAAAATAAAGAAATTTTGGTACGTAGTTTACCTTTTATAATGTAAACCCGCGTAGCAAATTTGCTTGCCCTAACCTTGTTATTTCTGGAAATATATTCTTTTCCGAAAGAAAATTTTCCGGGAAAAACTTGGCCAATTTTCCTGGCTAAAGAACTTATCCATTTGCCCCACCAAATTTGGTCCAAATCGGCCCATTATTTTTTGAGTTATAGGTACGATACATACATATATATATATATATATATATATATATATATATATATATATATATATATATATATATATATATATATATATATATATATATATATAGGTATATACATGCTCATGTAAAAAAAATTAAAGAAAATTCACTAAAAGTATATATATGTAGTTTTTTTCTTGTATTGTATTTTATCTCTTTAACTTCGATCTATTTCTGTCAATCACCGACTCCAG
Source organism: Tillus elongatus (assembly GCA_964006375.1). Lineage (NCBI taxonomy): Eukaryota > Metazoa > Arthropoda > Insecta > Coleoptera > Cleridae > Tillus > Tillus elongatus. The sequence goes on along the minus strand of OZ023267.1, from coordinate 60,494,987 downwards.
AGAGCAGTATAACGTTCCTCTCCCAGAATATTTGCCTAACCGCTTCTTTTCTGCAAGGAGGATAGGGATATTTAACGATTCCATCATTACATGGTACGCGGGACCGACTGCTTTAACACCTCCTTTGAAGGGAGGGACGTGCACGCACAATGGCACAACAATCCTACCACATCGTTTAATACTAATTTACAATATGTACTGAAAAATTATTTTACGCCTCTACTGGGATTCTAACCCAAGATCCTTGGGTCTAGAGGCACATGTTCTTACCACTGGACCACCGAGGCTACTAAGAATTGAATTGTGATTTTTGAATTAGTTTTGCAACATAACAAATTTATTTTCATACTTAGGATGCGAACTCACATTATAATAGCCATCGCAAAGTAGACGACCCGACGTTAACCGGTTTTCTCCACATGTTGTTTCATCATCAACATTATAGAATTTGCTTAAACAGGTGAGTTCTATTTTTCAAAGTATTATCTTCTGAAGTGAAGTTTATTTCTAAGATCTCTTGAGCAATGGTGTCGATAACATGTTTTTATGCTAACCCACACTTTTAGCAAAATTTGTATTAAAAAACGCTCATGAACAGATCCCGATATCTGAATTGTGAAAACATTTCTTCAAATAAGCACGAACTAGTTCGAGCCTCACCATAGGGATCCTGCTTATTATCTAACCTAGAAGTTAGGTTGGCTCATTTATTTGAACTCCAATAAAAAAATTAAATACATTCTGACAGCCAGTCCCAATTTCTTATCTGATAGCGAACTCAAAATTTTTCAACAACGTTTCGCCTTCTTTGGGACATCATCAAATTTCTTATTTCTTACGACCGTCATATTGGATTTTGACATCATATGATTCTTCTTGTTTTTTATAATTTCAACAATCTATAACATGTTGAAAAATGATTGCAAATAATGGAGCTTAACTGTTAAACATTGAAAAATCACTTGTCTCTGAGGCTGGCTGTGGAATTTCAAATAGAGGAATCATGTAATGTTACGTATTCTTTATACATGAAATAGAAAAAAACACGATCAGAAGGCAGAAGCCTAAACGATAATCAATAATGTAATAAAATTAAAAAGGAAAACTAAAAATAACAAGAACAACTACAGTAAATGTTCAAAACGAAAACTAGAAATAATAACAAGGGCAGTAACTGCAACAAATTTTTAACCAGATTTGATACGCAAGTTGCTCATAAATGACGTATACGATATACCACAATCTGGCCTTCTAGCTTTAAGTTTTTGCAGATATAGTATTAAAAAAATTGATCGCACTAGGGGTGAAAATATGTCAAAATACAAAAATGAAAGATGAGATTAACAAAATGTAATGCATACTACCGGATTAAGTTTTTTGCTGCAGAAATATCAAAAGGTGCCAAAAAAAGTCTTTCAAAATTTTATGACTTCTAAGAGCATCAAACTTGCAATTTGAGACGTCAAAATCTGTAGTTTTTAAAGCAAACATTGTATATCGAAAGCGAGTTTGCGACACTAAACATCAAAGAAATGTGCTTAACAGAGTTTTCATTTCTGTTTCACTAGCTGTTCTTCATTTGCCTAAAATAATTGCATCAAATTTATTTCTGTGATTTTATAGCAGTAACTTGAATTAATGAGTTCGCGATTAACAAAATAAATTTGAAACAATTCCTTTCTTTAATCAATGAATCGATTAATAAACAAACTATATACAACTGGTAGTAACTTTTTCAATTTTTAACAAACTAATCTTCTCTCAATTAATAGAATCCAACTTTGGTATGTAACAAAAGCTGAATAAAGACAGCATCTGCGAAATTTTGTCAAACCAAATTTATACTTTTCGGAGATACAATTTGTTTACTTTCGAAGATTTTCCGTATTTGAAAGATTTTTATAAAAATTCGCCACCATAACGCACTTGCTGTGTCCAGACTTTATTCTGTTTCTGTCGATGCAACTAAGGTCCTGACTGTGAGGTAACTATGGATATTTCTTGCATTACCCAATCGAAAACTTACATATGTTAATACTAGGCTGGTAAACCGTCCAACACGAGCCCTATTTATTGCGGTATCTAATTGATATATAAAAAATACACCACACTTCGTACAATCGATGTAATGATATTCCTAAAATATATATGACTTTATGTGAAAATGGAACATCACCCTTATATGGAAGCCTCAAAAAACTTCATAAAAACGTTGTCAGCGGTGCTATATGACGCTATTTAGCTCGACGTGAGCACAAAGCAGCATACGGATTGAAATCTGAGCATTGGCAAGTAGGCTGGGTCGAACAATGGCTGTTCCCACCTGCAGATAGCAATCATCTATTCGAGAAATCACACAGGGAGAATTAAGCAGACAGGAACAGATGCCATCTTCTAAAGACGAAGATTAATGAACAGACTTAGTATAGAGGGTAAATAAGAAACTGTCCTAAAGAACCTTATGCCTAGAAAATACGCGATATGCTAAAACTGTTTGATAAGGATTTTAAAGCGATAAGTAAAGTGTTTATACAGCATGTCTTATTTACAATGAACACATTTATTAATGTAAGTACTTGCTTTTAAAATAAAATGAATGAACGAAACATTCCTTGGTAAGATGTTTCTACATAATATTATTACTGATAATAATAATAACTCTTATAACCAACCCTCTTTATAAACTGGCAACAAGTTTGTGCGCGACAGCAACAAACGCAACAGGCGGGGTATATTCTAGCCGCGGGGAGGCAGTCGGAAAGTGAGAAGCGAAGAGAGTGTTAGGGTAGTTTTAAGTTTAAGTTAGAAGTTGAACTGAAGACGTGCTGGTGTTACCGCGTCCCATGTGTCCCATGTGTTAGGGAAGTGCAGAACGACCCCGTTTGTATTAGCACCTTGTGTCTGGCCAATTGTTTGATTGTGTAAATAGTCATAAGCACAGTTATCTAATACCATAGAACTCAAGACCCATGAGATTTGTATATTATAATGTGTAACCGTGTATTAGAACTGGTATATTGGTGAGAGTGATGTATATTGTGTAAATTGTAATATAAGTTGTACCTATACTTTGGTTACGTTTCTATTATACCTCCACTAATTACCTAATTATAATAACCCCATTGACGGTCATACGGGTTATACTCTCTAGATATCAACCGCCATACCCTCACACATCTAGAAAGCTGTACTACTGAGCACATGTAATACAGTCCAAACATTTTATCACCGATAATAGTCAAGTGACCTTGGTTAGTCAACAAACAAAATACCGTGGAGAATCCGATTACAACTGCAAGAATAATGATAATGATAATAGCGACAATTCAGCTACTGGTACAAATGGGTGATAATATCGCAAACAACATGATACGAATTAGAAGAGGTATATTTCAAAAGCACTCGCTATGTTCACGATAGTTCTGCCTTACACCGAACCCACTATCAAAGCATCTTAACTTTACTAGGTGTTGCATTAAATTTAAAGCAATGGGACAAGAGAAAATAAGCCTAAATGATCTTCTGTGAATAATCTTAAGCTGATCGTCAACACAAAGAATCATTTGGAGCAACTACTTAAAATCCTCAAATGATCTTCTAGAAATAATTACATGCAATTCAGGCTTGACAAATGCTGCATTTTAGGTCTAGTCAAAGGAAATATATAATCAGGTCTATATAAAACTACGAATGTCAAGAATATTGCCTTTACCCATTACCGCCCAGTGTCCTCATTTGTGGACACTTGCAATAAGCTGTGGGGGTGTTGTTAACCTATATTCTGCCGCGTGCTCCTATGTTGTTCTGCAACTGTCTCAGCTGGTTTAGTTTCGCTGTAAATTTCAAGAAAATCTAGTCATAAATTCTTTTAAAAGTTTTATATTTTATTGTTCGGACTATCAGTATTGTAGTATTGTTTGCTATAATATGTATTGTTATATATATATATATATATATATATATATATATATATATATATATATATATATATATATATATATATATATATATATGGTAAGTTAATATATTTTTTTCATTATTAATAACTCAGCACACATTATGTGAAAACTGGAACCTGTGATGAGCACTAATAAGCACACTTGGAGAACCCAACTCACCACTACACATAATTCAGAGACCTTACGATCGTTTCGTTGACCATGTCAACGTCTTCAGAAGAAGAAAAAATTTTTAGAACATTGAGCGACTCAGCATAGAAAATCGCTTTTATAAGGATATTCATGGATCTGAAATGATTGCAACTACTCACATTGTGCTAAGATTCCAGGCAAATGTCACATTATTGTTGAAGGCCCGACAAGTTAAAGAGGCCCTTCGTGAATACACTCCCTTTGTTATCTGAGATATCTGGGATTAGTAATTGTTCATTTTTCATTATGTGTGAAAGCCTTGGAAGAGGTGGATAATAAAAATAAATAATTGGCTTTATTTAAATAAACCCATATCATTGCTACTAATTAGAAAATTCATAATCCTAAGTTTACAAGGTACAGGGCTATGCGGACAACATTGTCATCGAGGTCCGAGGAAAGGTTATACAGTCAGTGTGGGAGCGCATGCAGACAGCACTGGAAGTGGTGGAAAGGTGGATGGTTGACCAAGGGCTCGGGGTGAGCCCCGAGAAAGCAACCGTCATACCGTTTACGAGGAAGAGGAAGTGGGAGAGCCACACAAGTCTCACTATATCCGGTAAAAACATCCCAATGGCCAGGAAGGGAAATATCTTGAGGTCGTACTGGACTCCAAGCTAACCTGAAGTGGTCAGGTTGAAAAAATTCTACGCAAGGCAGTTATGACCCTAGCCATCACCAGGCGGCTATATGGGAAAACGTGGGAACTAAGACCTAGAATGGCCCACTGACTGTACACAAGGGTGGTCAGAACATCGTTAACATACGCGGAACTGGTGTGGTGGCCTAAGGTGACACTATCCAGTACCAAACAAAAACTAGGCAAGATTCAAAGGATGGCTTGTCCCGGCATCGCAGGGGCCATGACTTCAACCACAACAGCCGCCATGAAGGTTTTGCTGGATCTGCCTCCCTACACTTAGTTATCATGCGGGAGGCAAGGCTAGGACTGTACCGACTAGCCTGCCAAGATAAACTGAAGGCAAACCCAGGCTGCAGGGGCCTCTGCAAAATTCAGGAGATGGTGAAGGAGCCCATGCTTGAAATGAGGCAGACTTCGCAAGCCCGCGAATCTGCAGGGATAACATGTTTACAGTGGTGATATTCGACCGCGAGGCATGGCGGGGGGAGACCCGGGGAAGGCGTTTATTCGGAAGGACCGAGGGTGTCATAATATTTCCCTCGGAGCTCATGCAACGGTCTTTCAGGCCGAAATGTACTCCATCTTGCACAGCGTGCGAGAGAACAAGAGGAGGGGCTCCACCAATCAGCGGATCGTCATAGGCACAGACAGCCAGGTAGCCCTGAGGGCCCTAAGGAGCCCACGGGTAAATTCAAGTGAATGCCCAGACGAGACGAGCAACCTTGCTGGGCAGAATGAGGTCACCCTCATCTCGGTGACGGGTCACTCAGGGGTCAGAGGCAATGAAGAAGCCGACAGTCTCGCGAAGAGAGGATCAGCAGAACCATTTATGATACCAGAACCGGTCCTGGGCGTATCGAAAGGCACGGCCAGGGGAACCATCAATTCCTGGGACAGGTAACAGCACAAGGCATACTGGGCATAGTGTCCAGACCTCAAACACGGGAAGTCATTAATTGGGCAACCCAGTCCAAAAAGAGCTGTAGAGCTGCTTAATCTTAGCAGAGGACAGCTCAAGAACATAACAGGACTCTTGACGGGACAAATGACTGTCAAGAAACACCTGCATAAAATGGGGCGGTTCAAGGGGAACCTGGCATGCAGACTCTGCGGCGAAGGGGAGGAAGCAGCCCAGCACATCTTGTGCAAGTGTAAAACTCTGGACCTCAAAAGACAACTTATCTACGCACAGTCTAGAACGGAGACAGAGCAATACAAAACTTCACCCTACCAATTGCTGTCCAGACTAGTTCAAGGCGCAGTGATTTTGGGATAGGTGGCGTAGAAAAGACAAAGGGCATGAACAATAAGCCAAAGGCTGCGTTGCTATCGGGGAGGCAAAGACGCGGACGAGCCCTGAGGGGAAAAAGTATTCATAACTACAACACATCTATATCCTCATTAGCAGCCGCTCAAATCCACTCAGGCACAGAAGAAAGAGAAAGATTATACAGATATTCAAGGTGATTTAAACTTAATCAGACACAGTGGAGTCGCCGTAATACTCGGAGATTTTCTAAGTATACCGTCTCACAACCCTTTTCGTACTACTACGTGGGCTTAAACAAATTTTGAGCGGTATTTCGCCCCTTGTATGCTTTTGTTAATGCACAACGTCATCAAACCGGTGGGCGTGAATGTATCCGTGAACTACGAGATTTCGTATTCTGAATTGTATTTCCCGATAACACAGCGAGTATGCCATATGGAATAGATTAAGTCGTTCCAGGGTTAGCTCCTGTTAGGAAATGTGATGAAATCACTACATATGTCAATCCTCACTGCTTGCTACGATTAAGTAGCATAACACAGTCTGGCACATATGCCTGCGCAATAGTTGAAAGGGGAGACAGACTGGATCATGCCAGATACCGTGGAGTCCCCGTGATATTTGGATACTAAACGAGTATAATTTTTCGCTACACTTGCAACCCTGCTATTATACTATAGATGGATTGAAAAAGATTGTATGACATGTGTCGTATCTTATGTGCTGATGTTAATGCACAGGCTCATCAGACCGGTAACACATGGAGGTTTTCGTGAATTCCGAGGCTCCGCCTTTTTAAGTCTTGTCTTCGATAATACGTCGGAGGTTTGATATGGAATTGGATTAAAATGAAGTCATTCCAGAATTAGCTCATGTTAGGGCATGTAATGGAATAATTATATACGTTAACTCACACCCGGAGCTTTATCCAGTACCAGCATATAACACAGTCTAGTCATATTAAATATGGATCGTAGCACCAGTGTGGAATTCACGGAAACCGTCAGCTGTCACCCTATGTGTAATAAGGCAGACAAACTGGTCGAGAAGTCGCTTCCAGGCCTCTGATAGGTTTCTCAATACGAAGTGAACACTGGAATAGTGTAGAAAACTTCCCATGACGGCGGCAGGTAAAATGTTTAATAGAAGACCTTATTCACAAAAGACCTACTAGGAAGGAGCAGAAATTCCATTTAAATAACAGGAGATCTATTGACAGGACTCGATAGGCACATGAGCTAAATAAGTATGGCAGAAAAAGTACTGCACAGATTTTGTTAAGAAAAAAGTAACCTCACTCCATGTTATATGCTATTGTGAATTCCGAACAATGGGGTGGAAAAACCTAGGACTGAAAGCTACGCGAAGGAATTCCTATGGAGGCTGTGAAGCCAGATACGGCTTGCTAGGATGTCTAGTGATTTACAAGGAAGCATTACAATAGATCGCAGAGATCGGGTGCCAAAGGTCGAATAGCCAGATCCCCGCTAATCAAATGTAACTAATCTAAATATTATTTTCTTATTTATAGGAAATTTTTTATTTAATTTGCGGAAAACATACAGACACAACCACTGAAGATTTATAAACATAGCGAAGTGTGTTGGAATTTAAGTTTTACAAAATTGATACTTGCAGTTATTCCAGATTTTCCAGAGTATTTTAGGAACGGATGTCAACATCGCATTTCTAATTAGTGATCTTAAAAGCCCCCCAAAAAACTTCACTTCTTAAGTGACTCTGTATCACGTATCATTCATAAGATCTCAATTATAAGCAAGCTTTATTAGGGCACCCTAGGTATCCACAGAGGTTGCTAAGAATGATAAACATTTAAAAGGTAAGTCGTAGCACCCAGTATTGAATTAATGAAAACCGTCACTTGTCACCCTATGCACAATAAGGCAAATAACCGTCCGGGTCCCTGACAGGGTTTCTTAACTTTTTGCGGCCGAGCCAGGCTGAGCGTAAAGAGATAAATAGGCCCGAAGCGGAACACTGAAATAGTGGAATAAAATTTCCGTGACATCGACAAGTCAAAGAGTTTATAGAAGAACCTATTTACCAAAGACCTACTCGGAAGAAGCAGAAATTTCATTCAAATAATAGGAGATCTATTGACAGGATAATGCCGACTCAATAAGTACATGAGCCAAGTAAGTGTGGCAGAAAAATATATTTTATGATATTGTGAATTCCGAACAATATTGGGGTTTTTAACACTTGGAGAGGAAAGCTACGCAAAGGAATTCCTGCGAAGGCTGTGAAGCCAAAGATGGCCAGCTAGGATTTCTAGTGATTTACACAGGAGCAGTGCAATAGATACCAGAGGCCGAATAGCCAGCTCCCCGCCATTCTAATATAACTAATCTAAGTATATTTTAATTTATAAGAAAACATTAAATTTATTATCGGATAACATACAGGAACTACCTCCGAAGAATTATAAACATAACGAAGTATGTAAGAGTCAAAGTTTTCAAAATTGACCCTCAGATATTGCCGATTTTGCAGAGTGTTTAAGGAACGGTTGTCAATATCGCGATTCTAATTATTAACGGTCTTAAAAGCCCACAGAAAAAAATTGCTTTTCAAGTCACTCTGTACTTACTTATTCATAAGATCTCCATATTAATCAGGCTTTAATGGGACAGCCTGTGTATTCATAGAAGTCGCTAAGAGTGAGAAACATGAAATAAACGCGTACGGGCGAAATTTACATAAATTTAGATTTATTGATTAAGCTTCATTGGGTTAATTCATGAAGTTGACAATACAGGCCAACAGTCAGAAACGGTTACAAATCAAGCAACACCTGCAAGTGTCACTAGAGATATATGTCGCAAAATTGCTATAAATATAATTGATTAAACCGTATAATTAATAATGGCAACGTAACGCGCACCAATTTAAAACTCGCTCTCCAGCGCACTAATTGATATGTAGTAATTAATTATACAATGTCATTCCAACTGACAGTACGTCCGACAAAGGGCTTCGTTCATTCCTGTCCACTTCGCCGACTCAGCTATTCTGTTATCAAATTTCATGTTTCATTCTGGAACCAACTAGCTGCAAATTTTATCGGCCAATTACCAATGGCGTTTTATTTTCGTCCTTGTTTTATTAAATTTTAAACGGTCACTTTGAGCATTCAGCTATAATTTTTGCAGAAATGTGGTCTAAAAATAGATACGTTAAAAAGAGGAAAGCGATATAGGTATAGCACACATATTCCAGGCAGGCTCAATCTTACGTTGTCATCAACTGGCAGCTGACAGAAGACATTAATTCCTTATGTGAGGGACTGTATTGTATTTTTACAGTAATAATAATAATAATAATAATAATAATAATAATAATAATAATAATAATAATAATAATAATAATAATAATCCAATAACGATCACACGAGACAATAATTAATTAACTCAATAGTCACCAGTCGATGTCACTTGCCAGTTATGTTATCTGATTAGAATAAGCATGCTAAAAATGTATTACTTGCCAGAACGATGGCAAAACTTTTAGTGCATTTTTTTATGAAAATAGAAAGGTAACGATGGTGATACTTTCGAAAAATATTTTCAAATGAGCGCAAGCGCAAATTAGGGCCTCTAAAACTCATATCTAAGGTCCGTTTGAATTATTATATGTTTATATATATATATATATATATATATATATATATATATATATATATATATATATATATATATATATATATATATATATATATATATATAAGTATATATATATATATATATATATATATATATATATATATATATATACATATATATATATATATACTATCGTACCGTGGGTGTCGACAAGAAGGAAAGAGGCAACTTGTTGATTCTGGACTTGAATGTTAGGAAGGTTCATAGGAGATGGAAAAACATGTGCCGGCAAGGAATTCCACAGCTTGGAAGTCGGGACAAAAGAGCGGGCATAACAAGATGTTCTATGTCTGGTGACCTGGACAGTAAAAGGGTGCATTCGCTCTGTTCCCCTGGTAGATCTGTTGGGGACAGAAGGTGGAGGAACTATGGAAGAAAGCTCCTCTGAGCAGTGCCCCTGCAGATATATATATATATATATATATATATATATATATATATATATATATATATATATATATAAAAGAGAGGTCACCAACTCCACGTCGGTGGGCAAGGGATGGAAGCCTTTGGGTGAGGGTAGGGTCACCGATGAGACGTATAGCTCTCTTCTGAATGGAGTCCAAGAGAGCGAGTGTAGAAGCAGCAGCGGCACCCCAGATGTGGGAGTAGTATTCGTGGTTTGGCCTTATTTGTGAGGTATATAAAGTAAAGAGATTAGCTGGTGAACAGTATTTGCGAGCCCGGAAGAGGAAACCTAATTGCTTAGCAGTCGCTTCTGCAATTGATGTGACATGTTGGTGCCAATTGAGATTTCGATTAACCGAAATGCCAACAATTGAACAAGACTCATTTCTTTGAATAACTTGGTTGTTCATTGTGATGGGTCTAGGGCTGGTGTATCTCTTAGGAGAGAGAAAGCAAGACTAGGATTTGGTGGGGTTGAATTGTACAAGATTTCTACTTCCCCGGGCTAATACTTCTTGGAGATCCACGGAGGCAGAACCCTCCATGCGATCCTCAACTAATTGGGCTAAAGAGTCAGGCTTAGAGTATTGTATATTTGAGTGGAGGGTGCTGTCGTCCGCGTAACTGTGAACTGAGTTGGATGTGCTAGAGAGGAGGTCATTGATGTGGAGAAGAAACAAAGTAGGGGCTAAAGCTGAGCCTTGAGGAACCCCTGCATTAATTGGATACAGTTTAGAGGAATGGCCATCCACGACAACAGAAATGCTCCGGTTGGAGAGGAAATTTGCTGTGCAGGTACAGAGTTTTGGTGGTAGGCCATAGGCAGGAAGTTTATTAAGAAGCGCTGCGTGCCAGACCTGGTCGAATGCTTTGGATATGTCTAGAGCGACAATCTGGTATTCACCGTGTAGTTCCATAGACTTGTTCCATGAATGTTTGACAAAGGAAAGGAGGTCGGCAGTTGATCTGCGCTGACCGAATCCATACTGCCTGTCGTGGATTAGACTGTGTTTTTTAATAAATTTTAGTGATTAAGTGTTTATATACTTTTCCATCACTTTAGGGAGGATAGAAAGGAGATAAATAGACCTGTAGTTGCTAGGAAGCGCTTTGGATCCTTTCTTGGGGACGGGTTGTACTGCAGCAGTTTTCCAGTTACTAAGGAATATGCCTCTATTGTAAGATGTCTGAAACAGACGAGACAGGACAGGTGCAAGTTCTGGTGCGTATTTTTTGAGAACAATTGCTGGGATCTCATCGAGGCCAGAGGCTTTTCTGGTATTAAGAGAAGAGAGCTCCTTTCGTACCTTTTCAGTTTTGAAAATGACATCCGTCATTTTAGGCGCGACCATGGGGACTGTTGGTGGTTGAACATTTGGAGGTGGGTTGAGAGTAGAATTGCAGGCAAACGACGAGGCAAAAAGTTCAGCCTTACCCAGGGCGGTAGAAACAATTTCATCCCCTGACACGAGGTGGGAACGTGCTCTTGCAGAAATATATATATATATATATATATATATATATATATATATATATATATATATATATATATATATATATATATATATATATATCCGAGCAATACCTCAAAAAATGCTCAACTGATTTGCACGGAACATGACCAGTCTTCATTTTGTTAAGACCGCGGACGAATTCGTAAATCAGCTATAGTTAACATTTTTTCTCCCTAAAAATATACTAAATATTTTTGAATGCCGTATATTTTTCAAGTATTTAAGTAACTGAAATGAAACTTTACTTGTAGCTATAGTTGGAGCAAATAAACCTCTGTTGTAAATTTTAAGTAATATAGTTCATAATACCGGGAGTTTTTTTCAAATTAAAAATTAAATCTGAAAGACATGATATGAAACGACAAAGTGGTTAAAGTCCAATGCCTGACAAAGACAGAGTAGTTAGTTGCCATGTGTAGATTGATAATACTACAATACTACAAGCATGAATCACAATTCAACGATAATCAGACAATACAAATAGCACACATAAAACATACATAAAACATACAGCCAGAACTAGCGATCGAGAAATCTCAGCCAGAAAAATCACGGAACCCAGTTAAATCGTTTGTCAACAATAACGACGTTAGGATAACAGATGACATGAAATTAAAAATTTGCCAGGTGATTGTTTTTTAAGTGGAGGTTCAATACATTTTTAAAATACACTATATTTGTAACTTGATGAAGGGCCCCAATTTAAATTTTACACCAAAAATGTAGCACATGGTGGATCTAAAAAACTTAAAATGCAGAAAACGAGCAATCTTTTTCCGAATTCTCTCCACTGCATCAGAATAAACCCTGTAAAAAGGATTTCACACCACCGACAAATACTTCATTTTTGAACGTATGTATGCATTAAAAAGAATTTTAACCGTTTCAACTCTATGATATTCTCTTGAGTTTCGTATAATAAAGCCCAAAGTTTTCAACCCCGAGGCAGACATTTTCCCACGTGCTTAGCAAATGTTAATTTAGTGTCAAACTCAATTCCTAAGTCCCCGAAATAGTTCCTACGCAAAATTGGTCACCTCCAACAGTATATTGGTACTCAACAGGAGACATACGTATCGTGAAAGTAGAAACATTTCTCAATATTCAGGAACATTATATTTACAACACACCACTCTGACAATGCATCAATGCTCCTCTGTAATTCCTCACAATCACTCATGCTTGAAATAATAGAAAGATCTTTAAATCGTCAGCAAACAACAAACAACGGGAGTCAGGTATATTATTTGGCCGATAATTGGCAAACAATAAAAACAATAAAGGTCCCGAGTTTGAGCCCTGAGGCACCCCAGAGGGTGATGAAAACAAAGAGAAGTCGCTTACACCATAAACCACATATTGTGCCCTTCCAGTCAAATAAAATGTAAATAACTCAATCAGTTCAGGAGAAAAATCACACATATAAAGCTTTTCACAAAAACTTTGTGGTCCACCTTATCGAATGCCTTCTGATAATCTGCATATATGGTGACCATCTGACCACCAGCATGGATTGCCTCGCTTGCTACCTAAGTTAAAAGGTTGGTAGCAGTAGACCTGCGCTGCAGCAATCCATGTTGTTTATTTATGATCAGATGTTGTACATGTGAGAATACTTTAGAATACAAAATATATTGGAAAAATTGCTTGCTTATAGCTATTATATCATTGTCATTAAACAAGACACCTGAATAAAATTCATGACTTTTGATACAAAAACCACTCACATTTTGGTAAAAAAACATTAATAGTCTTGTTCATGGAAATATTTGTGCGTGCAGTGTATTTCAAACTCCAATAGAACAAATTAACGTAATCTTATTAATAAACTTAGAACCTCGGTGGTTCAGGGGTAAGAATGTGTGCCTCTGAACCGAAGGATACTGGGTTCTATCCCAGGGTACTCCTTTCATTTTTTCAGTACATACTGCAACATTAACATCAACCGAGGTTTTGGCATTGTATTTGAGCAAGTTGAATGTCTGCACGTGCCGCTCTTCGGAGGGGGCGTAAAGCCGTCGGTCTCGTGTCCATGCGATGTTGGGCACGTTAAAGATCCCTATCCTCCTTACAGAAAGGCAGGAGTTCGGCAAAATTTGCAGGATAGTGAGGTGAAGCTGTTCCCAAGCGTCGGTGATTGGCCATAGTCGCGGAAATAGGCCGACGTTAAAGAAACAAAACACACACATTCATAAACTGTCTGAAAAAACAATCACAAACGTTATTTCCATAATTAGCCTAATTAATAAACTGCCTGAAAAAAAAACAATCACAAACGTCCATAATTAGCCGATACGTGACTACAATATCTATCAATATGAACTTGGATGATATAAATAAAAACAGATTAATTTAACGACATCAAACTAAATTAGAGAGTGTACATTGAGAAACAAATCAGCTACATCCAACCTTTCAGTCTTAACTGATAATCAAGCGCCAATAATTCCCAGACAATAAAACATGAACAGTAATAAAAAGCAATGGATAAATCCCGCAAATTATGAAGTGCAAAAAAAATATACACACATATACCACAAATTTAACTGAATACGTCGGTAGACATTAACTACAATTGGTTTGTTAGTTAGAATATTTTAATGAAAATATACGTAATTCAAAAACCAAAAAACAAAAACCTGCGTGAATTGTTCCACCAATAGCTATCTGATAACTCTTGCCAGAGCTATTCTGCAACTTCAGTCGTACCCTCGACTGCAGTAATCACGTCGCCTGTATTATTCACCTTAAGTTTACGTTTTTTTACCTCAATAAACAAAGCACCGCCCGCTCACCAGACGTTTCTCCAACCCAACTTTCCTTTCGCAAATTCTAATAGTTTGTATCTGTTCCTAGTCAGACCTTCAGCTAATCTGATTTTCGAACCCTTTAATGGTCTCCTAGCCTTCAATACAGAATTTCTTTAAATTTGAAAAGTATACGTATAAACACGGAGCTTTAGAAATACTGCTGGATTTAATACGATAACTGGATTCTATCATATCTAATGCGATATTAATTCTTAGTTTATTTGTTAACAAATCTTGTACAGCCTGAAAGGGGTTCTCATCCTTTTCCTCCGGTATTCCGTAGATACGCACACAAGAAAGTTTGAACTGTTGCTCTATGAAGTCCAGTTTATCTGTCAGTAGCCAATTCTTATCTTCGAGGTCACTGACACGGGATTCAAAGACTGCAATCTTGTTATCAATATCTTCAAATTTCGATGTTAGTTTTTGCGGTGCCAGTTCTGCTACCTTCGTTGCAAGACCAGTTAAAAATTCACCCTTATATTATCGCATTTTTGCATTTTTTATCGACATATAATGCATGTTTGTAAGAAAAAAATCGAGACGCAGTAAGTGCCTTTTAGTAGCCAATTTTCATTAACTGCTTCAAATTTCAATAACTCAATTTGCTATTAACCCAAGGTTTGTTGGCTAGGAAATCAGTTTTGTCAGAAAGATTTTAAGTTTATTTTTGGAAAATTTTTATACATTGTTTCTACTATATAAGTTATACCGATAACCAGATTGATGCCTGCTTGCATTAGAGACATATTTGCTATTAACTTTTTTTAATGAAAATTCACATCCATAACGCACTTGCTGCGTCTAGACTTTTTATTATTTTGATTGCACTTCTCTACATTTCTTATTATCATGAGAAAGCGTTAAGTAATAATCCTGGACCATAATAACCAAACCCATCTTTGCCGTGGTATGTTCTTAAGATGGTAATGACCACTTAATCCTAATTTCAAATATTGGTAATATCACATTTTATTTTCAAAATTTAAGGATTTGGTAACCCGTGAACATGTTTTAACAATTTTAATGCTCTAACTACATAACATTCTTAATTTTCCTGTGCTTTCTTTTCATCTGTTTTTGGGGGAAAGTATTTTTTTATTCGCCGCCAAAACTCACTTGCTGCGCAAGGGCTTATACTAATTGCTTTGATTCTAAAACTCATGTGTGTTACTTTCGCTTTGTTAAATACTTAATGACTCTAATTTCAGTCCACGTCAAGGTTAATGATGTAGGCTATTTGACACGTAACTAAAACGAGGGTGACCAGTCACGTGGGAAGTAAAAGAAGAACGTAGTGCTTAATTACGTCTATCCTTGACATGCAGAGCTTGTCTGGACTTCAATACGTATTTACAAACTTTTTAATTAATTGCAAACCTGCTAATGGAATTTCTGAAGTAAATTTGTAAATAAATCTATTAGTGTCTGTTTTCGCCGATTTTATGTACATTCATGGGGCTATTTATTTTAATTTTTGGCAAAGTTAAACCAGTGGTACTCGTTTTAGTTACAGAATTATTATGTTTGCTAAACAAATAATGTACGAGGGGTTATTGAAAACTAATTAGCCTATGACAGAAACGCAATAATATTAAAAACAAAATTTTAGTTATCCCACATATAACCTACACACTTGATAGAACGTTTATAAGAGAATTCTAAATCCTTCATACAATTTCTTTGTCGAAAATTTTTGAGCTTTGTGAGTAATTAATAATCTGATTGTGCTCAATCCGGCAAAAGGGCGGGTGATGAACCAATTGACACTAAATTTTATTAAATGTTTGCAGTACAATAAACGACTTGTGAGCAGGGGCGTTGCCGTGCAAAAATCATACTTTCAGCCAAGTTTACGCGTCGTTTTCATACAATTTTTCTTGTGTAATTTAGTTAGCAACCCACTTTCGTATGTTTTTGTGACAGTTTTGCTTAGTTCTAGTAAATATAGCACAAGTATCCCAACTTGCAGAAGAATATCTGCATCAACTTTCGCCCACAAAAATTATCAACCTCTGTAAGAGGCTGCCTTGTAGGGTGAAATATATGCACAATAAGCCAAAGGCTGCAGTGCTATCGGGGCGGCAAAGACGCGGACGAGGCTTAAGGGGAAACCAGTATTTAATGGACAATATACGTTGATCACCTAAGGTTTCTGCCATAACAGATTTTACTTGATAACCCTTTAAAAAATAAATACCTAAGTGCTGACTGAAGCTCTTTTTTATTAAAATATAGCTTTTATCAGGGATCACGCTTTCAAAAATTCACGGTTTAGTCACTATTTTATTTTTACGCGTCAAACTTTGACAGTTTTTTAAAAATAAAAGATCATAACTGTTACCGCAGGAAGTCAATTGAATCATACTGAAAATTTTCCAGGCTAACTAGACATCAATATACCCTCGTATATTTTCTCTGCCAAACTGAATAACTTTTCGTGTTTTTTTTCTTCTGATTTTGTGTTTGCTATAACTGTCATTAAAATCGACATTTGTATTGTATTTCATTTCCTTAACGTCGGTCTATTTACGACGACTATCGCCAATTACCGACGCTAGGGAGCAGTTTCATCTCATTGTACTGGAAAATTTTTCGAATCTCCAATTTCAAAATTTGACATATAATAATTTAAATATTATCTCTATGTTCCTTCCCTCCATAAGTTATTGTGCCTACTGTCCTCATTACTCATAGATCTAGAGCTTTATCTTACAAATAATTTCTATACAAAGACATATATGACATTAGTTTATATATATATATATATATATATATATATATATATATATATATATATATATATATATATATATAGTGAGCGGCAAAATTTTAGACTAAATTCATTAAAATTTGAGCGATTTGTATTTTAACATCAACTCTAGTTTTGAAAAATATACATTTGCGCATAAAATTGACTCCTGCTTTTCAAATATCATCGGCCTTTTATTTTAAATGACAACCCCCTTCTTATTTTTCTCTTTTCATAGATCATTGAATTGTTCACACGGCACTATAAAAATTTTGATACCTCGCATTGTTAAATTTCCGAATGAAAGTCATTTAAAGAGTGCAAAACATAAACATAACAACAATTAAAAAATAAAGGCTCTTATTTAAAAAATTAAAGTATTGTTTCCTTTATATATAATGTTCTAAATGGAATCTATCGATTTTTTGACAATAATGATACCTAATTCGATTTTTCAAATCTTCTAGGTGATTTGGTTTGTTAACATAGGTCTGCGGACCTCGAGGCCACTCTATTGATATTTGCCTACCGATCTCCTTGCCAGGCAAGCAGTCACTTAAAAACACGAACGGGACGTGCAAAGTGCGGAGGTGCACCGTCTTGCTGAAACCAAATATCACCACTTGATACATCCAGCTGAAAATTTTCAGATTCGAAATCTCAGTACTAGTTCGAAAACTTCTAATGCACGCCTTACGTGGGACAGCCTTTATATATATATATATATATATATATATATATATATATATATATATATATATATATATATATATATATATATATATATATATATATTGTGTGTGTGTGTAATTACAGATGTTATGCTTGTAATAATGTTATTTTTGGTGTCATACAAAATTTATATATACGGCAAAAATATGAGTAGTTGAGAAGGCATTGTAGTTGGAAAGAAGTATTATGAAGAAATGAGGATTTATAGTTAATGAAAGTATCGGGTGAAACATTAGAAGGAAGAAATAAAAGAGAGACAACTTTTTTATATGTCAAAATTTCAATGTTGCTGAATTTGGAGTGCTGTCAGTTTTGGATGCAACTATACATATAAAGTTATGTTATTATATATATATATATATATATATATATATATATATATATATATATATATATATATATATATATATATATATATATATATATATATATATATATATATATAGGGTGGCGCATTGAAAACGAAACAGACCGATTTGCGTCCCAGAGATTTTTTTTAAGAAACGCTGAAACACGTCAATTTTAATATTGAGGGGGCATGTTTTGACATAAAACTCAACTTTGTCATATCAACCCCTTAATGGTGATAACAACCCTTATATTTTAAATATAGGACATGGGTCGAGTGTTACATCACTTGAAAGCTCCTTCTTTTTTGAATGCAGCACACTAATCTTTTTGGAAGTTTTATTAACTCGTTTAAAAATTATTCACAGTGGAAGATGCAAAAATGCATTTCACTCATTCCGATAAGAAATGTGCTGATAGTCAATGTTTTGTTGGTTTATAAACAAGAAATTGACTACCAGAACATTTCTTATCGGAATGAGAGAAATTCGGTTTATTATTTCAGTTTATCGGTCGGTTTGATACTTGATAGTACTACCTAAAATTAATTTCACAATGGTGTATTCTGTAAAAGAAAGAGTTGAAATAATTACTCTTTTTTTCAAAAACGATGACTGTGTCAACCGTACCGCAAATTTGTTTAATGAACGACATCCGAACAGACATGTTAACAGAAAATACATTTTGGAGTTAGTTGCAAAGTTTTGACAAAGTGGTTCAGTAGTCAACAAAAAACGGGATCCTGAACGTGAAATTCCGGTTAGTAAGAGACTACTGGGATTAAAGTTTTAGGACAAATTGCTGCAGACCCAACTTTGAGCACGGGAAAATTGGCCACTGTTTCAAACATCAAAAGAAGAACTATCCAGCGAATACTGAAGCAACATAAATTTCACCCGTATAAAATTCATCTTGTCCAACAACTGAATGAAGATGATTTTGATCGGCAGCTGGAGTTTTGTGAAGTTATGACTGAATGAATAGCTGAAAACGGGAACTTTCTGTTCATTATCTGTTTATCAAACGAGCGTACGTTTTTATTAAACTCTACAGTCAATCGTCATAATTATCGTTATATGGCAGATAATAATCCAAGAAACTTTCACGAAGTCCACACTCAAACTCCACAGAAATTAGATGTCTGGACTGGCATTTTTGGAGACCGTTTAATCCGACCAATTTTTCTTTCTTGATGGCAATTTGAGTGGCGAAACATATTTGGGTTACTAGAAGATATCGTTTATCCTCTACTAATTGACATTGTTGCAAATGATGATCGCTATCAAGAAAATCAATTATTGTTTCAACAAGATGGAGCTCCTCCGCATTTTTCACAACGTGTTAGGGACTTTTTGAACAGAGAGTTTCCAAAGCAATGGATATTGGGCGTAGAGGTCCTATTGAGTGGCCCCCTAGATCACCGGATTTAACTCCTTTAAACTTCTTTCTATAGGGCCATTTAAAGAGTAGAATTTTCTCAACAGAACTGGAGTCTCTGGAAGAATTACGACGACGCATTGTTGAAGGATGCCGTCTAATAACTCCACAAAGGCTCCAGAATGTCAGAGCTCGTTTTGAACAAAATTTTTACTTTTGTATGGAAGCTGGTGGTCAATAATTTGAACACTTACTTAACTAAATAAACATTTTTGAACGTTTGAATTTGTTTTTTAGTTTTTTTTACGAAAAATTGATTAATAAGTGCATTTATTATCACAATGAATGAAATACGTTCTTGCAACTCCAACTGTGAATAATTTTTTAACGAGTTGATAAAACTTCCAAAAAATTTGTGTGCTGAATTCAGAAAAGAAACAGATTTCAAATGATGTAACATTCGACCCATATTCCCTATTTAAAATATAAGGGTTGTTATCACCACCCTTCTGCCTATCCAGTATCATATATAAAACTTCAAATCCACACCGTGTAATTTATAAAAGTCTGTGGCTAGTGGAGGATCATTCTGTTGCCATCCTAGCATTTGAACACACACATCACCACCCTTAAGTTGAGTTTTATGTCAAAACATGTCCCCCTCAATATTAAAATTTATGTGTTTCAGCGTTTCTTAAAAAAAAATTCTCTGGACGCAAATTGGTCTGTTTAGCTTTCAATGCGCCAGCCTGTATGTATATATATATATATATATATATATATATATATATATATATATATATATATAAATATATATATATATATAAATATATATATATATATATATATATATATATATATATATATATATATTATATATATATATATAAACAGGCCGAGTAGCTCAGTTCGCGAGGTGAGTAACCCCTCTAGAAGCGGACTAGGGAGTCGCGGGTTCAAGTCCCGTATTCAGACAATCGGTCTTCTTCACTTGAATGTGGAAAGGCCGGCTTCTGATGAGTTATGGGTGGTGTCCTTTGTCTATATGTGTATGTAAGCTCCCCGCGCACAAGTCTAAGGCTTCTGGGTGCGGAGTTTTTCTACTGTGGTGTTATTATTATTATTATATTACATTCAGCACAGCTCTTTGAGTTATTGATTAATGTGTCGTATAAATACAATAAAGGTAATAATAATTATATATATATATATATATATATATATGTATATATATATATATATATATATATATATATATATATATATATATATATATATATATATATATATATATATATATACGAAGATTTCTTTAAGAAAAAATATCCACGATTAGCTTAGGAAATAAATAACCAATTTTGATTAAACTTGGCACGTATCTTTCTTTTGCTGGTAGCTTGCATCACTTCGACAGACAGCCTAGTCGGACTGGTTTTCCAAAATGATATTTTTTCTTAAAGAAATGTTCGTGCCGTATAAGTACAATTTGGAGAACTCAATTCATCACAATACAGTTTTTAGACCTGACGATCGTTTCGCTAACGAAGTTAGCGTAAAAAACTGTATTGTGGCGAATTGGGTTCTCCATATTGTACTTGTCAGTGCTCATCACAGGTTCCAATCTATACTCATTTACTGTACCGTACTTCATGCATCCAAACTTAATTCTATAAATAAAGTCAAACTACTTCAGGTTTTGAAAATAGTCGTTCACTAACAAAGTTATAACTGTTGTGCAAAAATGTATCACCATACTGTATATTTGAATGACTGAAATGTTATTTGTGTGTGTGTAACTTCTAGTTGTGTACATAAAACTGTAGAATTTTTGGATGTTTCCAATTGAGCCTACGCAGGTATTTTATCCGCACGTTGAATTTCCTGGTATCAATTCAAAACTCCTATCTCAGCGTTGAACGACTGGAAATGATAAAATCAGTTTCCAATCTCATGCCTTCAAATAACAATTTCAATGAGCGCACTTCGAAATGATGTTATTCATGACGATACTGAAAAATCCAGCATCGAAGACAAAAAGTTTATTTACATCAGTATAAAAGTCTGGGTAATCGCCAAATCCCTAATTTGTATATTCAGATACGTGAGTTAAATTTAATTAAAAAAGCGCTTTCGCATTCCAGCAGAGTTTGCAACTCTTCAAACCAAACGGGTCTGTTTGTTTGCCTTTCTACAGTTGTAACTAGTGAGTATTGTAATTCAAAGACACTTGAAACAAAAAACTAATACAGCCAGAGAAAACTCAAGCTCAACATTTATCTGTAAGTTAAAAACGTCTAAATTAGTAGCTACGTGCAACTTGCTAATAATTATTAAAAGTCTTAGTGCTGCAGGTAGAGAGAGTTTTGTAGAAGAAATGATCTTATGAGGAGAAAACAATTGTAAAACTCATGTATATATACAGTGTGTCCACGGATTGAGTGTGGGTAAGGTATAAGTGACAAAAAATTTTCGAATTAGATAATGATATTCTGGGAATCGCTCCTGATTTGTCTTAAACTGAGACGTTGAGAAAATGAACAAAATCAATTAATATACAGGTTGGTTTATAACTGATGTAATGAAATGTATTAAGAGTAAACTACCTTCTTTTATGAAGATACCGCAAAAAGTTATTAACAAAAATTGTTTAGAATTAAAATTTATGACAGGCTCTCAATTTTCGAACAGATTAGCCTACTATAAATTTTTTTTTAGCTGCGACTATTTAAATGACGTTCGACGGCTTTTGTGATTATGTGTACTTTAAAAAATACTTGCAACTGTATTAAAAAAAATCTTTACCGTAATTAAACTTGAGGTAGGGTTGCTTTCATCTCAACCAATAAAAAGAGTAAAGTAAACGCACAATTGGACATTCGAAGCAATAATTGGCGAGTTGCATGGCTACTTGAGCTCTGCCTTGTTGATCGTTTCCCTAAATACTACTTATTTGGAAAATTGAAACGTCAATTTTATTTGTAACGAACGGCAAGCTTCTGTATTTAAAAATGTTAACAACAGAACAAAAAGTGTTTATTGTGCAGTGCTATGGTTTGGGTGAAGAACATTCTTATCAGGGAGTGATAAGAAAATTCCTTGAACGCTGGCCAAATAATTCGGTTTCCGCTACTAGTGTAAAAAAAGTTGTTACAAAATGTATGCGTACTGTGAGCGTTTTAAATGTTAATAAGACAAAATCCGACCAAAAGGAAGAAGACAATACTACAGATACATTAGCTATGGATTCTGTTAGGCGTTTTCCGAAATTATCATTAAGAAGAAGGGCATTAGAAATTGGCAATATTATCAAATCGCATTTGCAACAAATTTATCGTACCAACAAGGTGAAACTTTTCAAAGCAAAACTTATACACACTTTAGAAGAAAATGACGAGTCAAAACGATTTGATTTTTTTTATGGTACGGCGAGCAATATCTACAAAATCACAATTTTGGCAGAAGTATTATTTTTTCGGACGAATTCACTTTCACCTCTAATGGGGCGGTAAATTCCCAAAATGCACGGCATTGGTCTATGGAGAATCTAAATTATAGAGTTAATTGCAGAATACAATGCCATAAAAAAGTAAATGTGTGGTGTGCTGTTTCTTACACTGGGATAATTGGGCCATATTTTTTTGAGCGGAATATGAACCAGTACAGTTATCTGAAAATGCTGTAAAATATTATTCAAGACCATTTGCATAACATGTCACTAGAAGATAGACAAACAGCATACTTTCAGCATGACGGCCACCCAGCATATGCAACAGGAATCGTTCGAGAATGGTTAGATCGGGAATTTCCTGGGCGGTGGATTGGTCGATATTGGCCAATACCTTGGCCTCCCAGAAGTCCCGATCTTACCTTAATGGACTTTTATATATGGGGCTATCTCAAACAGAAAGTCTACGCGGTTCCATTAGACAACGATCTTGCCTACAAAGCATTTACTAAACTGGCTGAGTTATGTGTATCGGTTGGTGGCAGCACATTTGAATAATTTCTTTATTTTTCGTAGTTCGTTTTGATTTTTGTTAGCAATAAGCTTTTTGTATTTTACTAATAAATTATTATTTAACATTGCATGGTTACTTACTTTGCGCACCTGCGTTCAGAAAACCACAGGTAAAAACTCCATGTTGACAGGGAAAAAAAGTTAATAATTTACTTGAAAATTCAAAGTACGCTGATCTGCCTGATAATTGAGAGCCTGTCATAAATTTTAATTCTGAACAAGTTTTGTTAATAACTTTATGCAGTATCTTTATAAACGAAGGTAGTTTACTCTTAACACATTTAATTAAATCAGTTCTAAACCCCTGTATATTAATTGATTTTGTTCATTTCCTCAACATCTTAGTTTAAGACAAAGCAGGAGCGATTCGCAGAATATCATAATCTAATTCAACAAATTTTTGTCACTTATACCTTACCCACACTCAATCCGTGGACACACTGTATATATATATATATATATATATATATATATATATATATATATATATATATATATATATATATATATATATATATATATATATATATATATATACGGGGTATACCAATTAAAACTTCCCATCTGGACAACAGCGGAATTTAAAAAAAGGAAAAAACGAGACACCGATTTTTTTTTAATCAAATACGTGAGTTTTGGAACCTACAGCTTAGGCAGTGCCGTAAAGTACCCTTAAATTTTAAATGGCACCCTATGTTTAGTGTCACCTCATTTTAGAGCTTTAGAGCTTGCTAAATTCTGTTCACGACAACATACGACTTTTTTACTTTTGGTTTGGATATGGTAATAAAATCATCAATTAAAGAATAAGATAGAATATCAATGAAAGAAAGAATGTTATTTAATTAAATGTTTAAATTATTTTCCCTCCACTTCCATACAATCATAAAATATTTCAGCCACTTTCGAAAGAACATTTCGAAACATTTCGAACGTTATCTGACAACTTTTTTTTTAGATCTTAAAAAGATCAGAGTGTAATCTTAATTCACGTGTTATTTTATTGCAATGAAGTATATTTTATTGTTATCTGTCAATACTCATAAATATTAAAATCTCATTTAAATAGTTTCCCAAATAATTTTACAAAAACTTTCTATATCTGTTATCTACAGTTAAATTAAAATAAAGAAGAATGTTGTCAAATTGCACAAGATATGTTCAAGGCCCTAAATATCTGTTAAAATTGTTTCTATTCTTGCTTTAATTAAAAAGCTTGCAGAAACTTTCATCGAAATCGACCCTTTGTGTCAGTTTGGATATGTAAGTAGCGACGTTACATAATTTAACAGTTTGTACGTTCAGTTATTGCTGTAGAGGTTGGAACAAAGATAAGTGAGCTCAGAAAGATTCTTAACTAAATACGACTTCTGGAGAACAAATATTGCGTGACATGTGTTTAATAGGTTTGCAAATGTTTGCAAAAAATGAATTTGAACCTACACATTTTTTGCCAGTCTCACATAGACAACTACAGTATTTTATAAGGTACTTTCAAACAGTCTTAAAGTAGCAAGTGCGTTATGGTAGTGAATTTTCATTAAATATTGTTTTAATTAAGATTTGTCAGTTAAATAGTAAATGAAATATAAAAGTCTGGAAGTGCGTTATGGTGGGGTTTTTCATAAGAGTATTTCAACTCCGATCAACTTAATTTCCCATTTATGTAGAATTTTTAAATAGATACATAATAAAGTCTCTATAAAAGTAACATGGTTACCACATTGTATAAAAAAGTTCGGGATGCAACAAGTGCTTTATGGTAGCGAATTTTTATTAAATGCTTCAAATTGGAATGACTCAATTTGCTATAAGCCTAGAAAGTTGAATTTTGGTATAAGGTAAGGTCTTTACCGGAGCAACCTACGTTCATCAAAATAACTTTAATTGATATTTTTTTATGCAATTTTTTTTAGAAAAACGCTTCCGATCGAGCTAGCTAACGTACTCGTCTGCGATGTTAATAAAATGAAGGTATGTGCCAGGTTGCATTCAAATCGGATTAGAATTTTTTGAGTTATCGCTCGGATATCCATATATATATATATATATATATATATATATATATATATATATATATATATATATATATATATATATATATATATATATATATATATATATATATATATATATATATATATATATATATATATATATATATATATACTTTATTTGTTTGCTGTATTTTGTGTGATTTTTTATTTGTTTACGTGGACTGCAGTTTCAAACCGTCCTGGTTCATCATCAGCACACTACTGATTATGATCGTTCCTGTGTGGTCTATGTCTGAATTTGTACGTGAGGTCTGCGTGTTTAGCTTCTATTGTTCGGGTTACTGTTGTCTGATTGGTTGTGTTTTCGGACTGTGTTGAGTGTATCAGTTTCCTGTTTTGATTATTGTGGTTTGATAATTTGTCTATTTGTATGGCTTCTATTAAGTTATGTTTAAATGTTTGTACTTGGATTGGTTCTGGGATTAATTGTTTCTAATCATTATTATTTTTTTGTTGAATGTAGTATTGTTCCCAGATTTCCATTTTTTATGGTCTTCAATATGTTTTATTATTTGTAATTGGTTGATATCTGGTTTTTGGTGTTTTCTATTGTGAATATGTGTACCTATGTTTGATTTGTACTTAGGTATGTGGATTTTATCTAATGCTGTTATATGTTCCTTGAATGTTGTTTCTATTGATTTTTTTGTCATTCCTATATATTTTTAATTGCATATGTTCCATTCTATTTGATATATTCCGTTTAATTCATGTGGGTTTCGTTTTGTTTTTTATTTATCTTGTTTATTATTTGACTATTTGTGTTATTTTTTTGATGTGGTGGTTATAATTGAATGTTGTGTATTTTGTGTTTGTTTCTGGTGTTTTGCTTTCGGTTTTGTTGATTAGTTTATTTTTGATTTATTTTACTAGCTTTTCTATTGTTTTCTTGTTGTATCAATTTCTTTGTGCTATTTGTATTATGATGTTGTATTCCTTTTCTCGTTCCTCATTATGGAGTGGCACATTTAGCATTCTGTTTATTAAGTATCTGTATGCGGCCATTTTGTGTGTGTCAGGGTGTATTGAGTGTTTAGGTATATTGATGTCTGTTTGTGTAGATTTAAACAAAATACTGCACAACCTAAAAAAGAACAAACTAGATAACGTAAACATAACAACCACAACACACCACATATTTCAGGATAGATTCATAAACAAAACAGACACAAAATTCACAAAAGAAGAAAAATAATTCATAGAAAACAACATAAAAACCAACTTTTCAGATCCAAAAAAATATGCAATGGAGACCATAATAGTGGACACACAACACTCAATAAACTCAAGAATATCCCAAACTTAGAACCACTGAAAAACCAACTGGCAATAGAAATAAACAGAATTATTGACAAAACTAAATTTAAAAAAACAAATAAGAAACAAAGTCACATATAACAACATAACAATAGCAAAAACAGTTAAAACGACGCACTAGTGGGAATAAAAGAAAAGACTATATAGAAAAAACAAACACATTCATCTCAACAAACAAATGCAAGGAACTTAAGGAAAACCCAACGAAAAGATTCCAAAATCAAATAATACATAATAAAAAACACAATACAATATTCGACCAAAAAAAAACAACACATTATTATAACAACCCCAAAGCACCATCAATGACAGGAATAATCAAGATACACAAAACGGGATACCCAATAAGAGTACTCATCAACTTCAAATATGTACCTTCATACAAAATAGCAAAAGAAATAGACTAAGTACTTAAACAATAAATAAAACTAGAAAACAAATTTTGCATACAAAACTCCATAGAACTAGTGCACAAATTAGAAAACATAACCATAAACAAAAACACAAGACTCGCCTCATTCGACATAACAAATATGTACACCAATACACCAATTAACGAAAGCATAAATATAATCGAAAGTAAAATGTAAAATAACAACAAAAAACAACTAATCAACGAAATATTAAACATCATATTGAAACAAAATCACTTTGAATTCAACGGAGAATACTACATCCAAGAAGACGGACTACCCATGGGATCTTCACTATTAAGCATCATGGCAGAAATATACGTACAACAGTTAGAAGATAAAATCAACAACATCATAAAAGAAACAGACCCAAACATCAAATAGATAAGATACGTGGATGATATATTAATAATATATGACAATCAAAAAACCAACTTAGACAATATCCTAGAAAAATAAACCCAATCAACAACATAAAAAACAATAGAAAACCTACACAGACATTATTAGACCTAAACACACAATACACCCATACACACACACAAAATGGCCGCATACAGATACTTAGTAAACAGAATGCTAAATGTGCCACTCCATAATGACGAACGAGAAAAGGAACACAACATCATAATACAAATAGCACAACGAAATGGATACAACAAGAAAACAATAGAAAAGCTAGTAAAAGAAATCAAAAACAAACTAATCAACAAAACCGAAAACAAAACAAAAGTAACAACCACAAAATACACAATATTCACTTATAACCACCACATCGAAAAAATAACACAAATAATCAAACAATATGACCTAAAAATGAGCTACAAAACTAATAACAAAATAAAAAACAAAATAAATAAAAGCAAAACACCACCCACATAAATTAAACGGAGTATATCAAATAGAATGTAGCACATGCAATAAAAAATATATAGAAATGACAAAAAAAATCAATAGAAACAAGATTCAAGGAACATATAACAGCATTAAATAAAATCCACATACCTAGTTACAAATCAAACGTAGCTACACACATTCACAACAGACAACGCCAAAAACCAGATATCAACCCATTACAACTCATAAAACATATTAAAGACCACAAAAAATGGAAATCTGGAAATAATAATACATTCGACAAAAAAGCAATAAGAAACAATTAATCCCAGAACAAGTCCAAGTACAAAAATTTAAACAAAACTTAATAAAAGCTATACAAATAGACAAATTATCAAACAACAATAATCAAATAGGAAACCGATACACTCGACACAGTCCGAAAACACAACCAATCAGTGAACAGTAAAGCACCAATAGAAGCTCAACACGCAGACGTTAAGTACAATTTCAAACATAGACCACACAGACACAGTCAGTAGCGTGCTGATGGTGTACCAGAACAGCTCTAAACTGCAGTCCACGAAAACAAATGAAAAATCACAAAAGTACAGCAAACAAATAAAGTGTATATTTAAAAGTGATAACAGTGTAGTGCAACATTCCTATATATATATATATATATATATATATATATATATATATATATATATATATATATATGTGTGTGTGTGTGTGTGTGTGTGTGTGTATTTTCTTGCTTGTTAATCGCTTGGAGGATATCGTTTTAGCCAATTCATTCGAACCTATTAAGAAATTTATAAAATATATTTCCGGAACTTATTACATTACTTTAGCAAATTTTGGTAGACTTTCCAATTTTTTTAAACAAGCGCGAATTTGGGCCCCTAGAACCCAACACCAAGGTCCGTTGGAATATATATATATATATATATATATATATATATATATATATATATATATATATATATATATATATTAAAAAAATTAGAAAGTCTACCAAAATTTGCTAAAATAATGAAATAAGTTCCGGAAATATATTTTTTAAATTTTTTAATAGGTTCGAATGAATTGGCTAAAACGATATCCTCCAAGCGATACTTGGTAAGTACCTTCAGTTTGTAAATAGCTTCGTTAGACAGCCAAATCGGAAATCTTTTTCTGGGGAAAAATTAAATTTTCATCTGGAAAGCTTTCGTAATTACTTTTAATTAAGTTTAAAACACAAATTTTCTTTAAAGATACTATACTACTTATATATAGTAAATTTAAGCTTCATAGAAAATTGGGTGTGAGGCATTTAAAGTTTCTTCTCAAAAAAAAAAGAGCACTAGAATTAAAAAAAATTGTATGATAACAACAATTTATTTAATTCCATTGACAAACGAAGTGGTATTCTGTGTTAAAAAACCTGAAGATCAAAAAAAATGAGATCAAGTTTGTCCCAAAACAAAAAAAGGCGAAAAACTGAAACTTAATATAAAATATTGGATAATCGATGGTTGCATTTTTTGTGCATAATTAACAAATGCAACATCCAACTTCAAACTGACAGGATTAGTCACCTAAAAAAATCTGACATATTGTGGAAAGGATGCTTTCTTGTATATTTATATATACTACTTCGTCACAAACTTTTTTCTTTCAACCTTTACTAAATTCTCAACTAACGATTTTTTTAAGAAAAACTTTCTAATCAAAAGTCGCCACCATTACGAATTTTCTGCGTCCAGACTTTTCAGGTATAATTCGACAAACATTTATTTTAGCTACATATTTTAGACAAATAAATGAAAATTCAGGTAGCTATAAAATTACCTGCTAAACAAATTAATCTGTTGTTGGGATCAAATCATATGTTAATTTAAATAATTCGTAACTTATTTGCCCACATTTGATTCCAATTGTGTTCCAACATTTAATGGAGCTTTTAAATGGCCGATTTGAATGTCGATTCGGGGCTTACTGAATTATTTTATAGGGTACTATATTACGGCATACACAATACACAAGTGTCACATTTTGAATCGTTTCATAATATAAATCTGTGTCAATAGATATATTGAGTGGGCTTTTGCAGTTAATTGTACCATTTAATTGTTGTATTTAGATGACATAAACAAACTTTGTTAGATTTAAACGTAAAAATCGAAAAAAAAATTAATCAGTGTTGTTGATTTCTATTCCAACAAATTTAATATCTGTTAACTAAATAAACACTTTCAACAAACAACACGTAGAAGATTCACTAAGTGAAAATTGGAACCTGTGATGAACACTGATAAGTACACTAGGAGAACCCAAATCACCAGAACCCTTTTTTAACGACCTGACGATCGTTTCACTAACAAAGTTAGCGTCATCAGAACATGGAAAATTCTATACTCTTAACTGCTAAACATAACGTGTCAGGTAAAAACCGACACCCTAAAGCAGCGGTCGCCAACCTGTCCATCGCGAGCTACCGATAGATTAGATTAGATATTATTGTGAGTGGGCTATTCCAGTCCCTCCACCGCGACCTTAGGTCTATTGTGGCTCACTTCTAATTATTTAGATTTCACCCATCAATTCCAGCTCCCTGGGGGAGTCGATCTTTTCTTGAGAGTGAAAGTTTGTTTGGCAGGTGTACTGCCATCTGAGTGAAATCGCTTACCCGTTTCGAAGCTCAAAGAGAGATAACCTCTCTCCGAGTTCGTCTGGACCCGACATCCGTCAGTGTTTGCCTCGAGGCGGTATCATGAAGTCTCGCTCTCGAGCAGCATCTAATCTCCAGTTGTAATGCACCCCTAGAGAAATCAGCTTCCCTCAGGCTCTTCCAAACCTGACACCTAACAGTGTTAAGACTCAAGGCAACATCCCATCGAGTCCCGCTCCCGAGCATCACCCCAGCGAGGCCGTCCTTCCGTTTCGTAGCACACAATATGGGCTCCAAACTCCGGGTGTTTACCACTCATCAGAGATCAGAGCCCCCCGGGACGTCTGGACACACGACACACGCCAGGGCTCAATCCAGGGCGGTATCATCTTGAACCCCGCTCCCGAGTAACAACCAAGCGAGGCCAATTGTCAGTCTCTGAGGCCACAGTGGAGGCGCCAAACTCCAGGTGCATATCACTTCCCAGAGATGTCTGCCTCCCCCCAGCCTTACCTGCACTAGACCCCCGCCAGTGTTTCAGTGACTCGAGGCGCTTTCATGAAGTCCCGCCCTCAAGCAGCATCCAGGCGGGGTCGTTAGCCTGTATCGATGCTCACAGAGTAGGCCCAAGTCTCCAGGTGTAATCCACCCCTAGAGACCCCAGCCACCTCCGGGTTCGTCCAGGTCCAACACCTGCCAGCGTTAGCTTAAATTTCACCCAACAAATCGTTCTTCCGACAGGAGACGACACCTGCGAGGTGAAACTTTGTTTAAAAGATGTACTGTCATATAAGCGAAGTCGCTTGCCCGTCTCAAAGATCAAAGAGAGATAACCTCTCTCCGAGTTCGTCTGGACCAGACATCCGTCAGTGTTTGACTCGGTGCAGTATAATGAAGTCCTGCATCCGAGCAGCATCCAAGTGAGGTCGTTTGTCTGTTTCGAAGCTCACAGAAGAGGCCTAAACCCTTAGTTTTATTCCACCCCTAAAGATCTCAGCTCTCCTCCGGGTTCGTCTAGACCCGACACCCACCAGTGCTAGACTCAAGGTGACATTCCATCGAGCCCCGCTCCCGAACATCGCACAAGCGAGGCCGTCCGTCCGTTCCGAAGCACACAGTGGGGGCCCCAAACTCTGGGTGTTTACCACTCATCAGAGTTGTCAACCCCCTTCGGGTCGTCTAGACACACGACACCCGCCAGCACTCAACCCAAGGCGGCACCCATCCGGAACCCCGCTCCGCAGTAACAACCATTCATTTCTAAGCCCAGAGTGGAGGCCTCAAAATCCGGGTGTACATCACTCCCCAGAGATATCCGCCTCCCTCCAGGCCCACATGGATAAGACCCCCGCCAGTGTTTGATTCCAATTAGTCGCCTTTTACGACATGCAGAAGTTACCTTGGGCCTATTCTTTTAGTTAGTCCCCGGACCCACAGGGGACGAGCTACCGATAGCTCGCAAGGCAATTCTGGTAGCTCACAACATATTTAAAATTTTAGAAATACAAAGGTATAAAAATCATAGAAGCTTCCGTAAATTTCGCGGTGAGCGATCTGCCCCCGACGTCAGACGCTAGAAACGGCTAAAACCGACCAGCGCGCTAGTGTTCCAGAACGATCTGGGTTGCTTTAAACGGGATAAATAAGCATGGGGCGGCGACATTGCATTCAGTTTAAAACTGAACTGCATAATCCATGTCCAGCGGTTATGTTAGTAGAGAGCAAAAAAATATATTATGGCAAGCAGTAGTAATAAGAAGGAGACATACCATTTCCATTCGGAAAGGGAAGAATAATACTTCTTTATAGGAGTTAAAGATAAAAATTTATGTTTGTTAAGTAATACTTTTGTCTTCCTTGCTAAAGAAAGAAAATATTGTGAGGCATCATAAAACTGTAGATTCAAATTTTTTAAAATCATTACCATAGCATTCTGCCACCAGAAAGTAAAAACTGAAAAATTTAAAACCAGTTAATTGGACAACAGTCAAAATTTTTTTAAACAGACGAACAAAAATAAGGCTGCAGCTAAGGCATCATACCGTGTGTCCCAGATAATCGTACAAAAGAAGAAACCTTGTAAAGACGGGAAAATGATAAAACAGGCGTTTTAGAAGCTACAAATTCGGTGTTTGTCAACTTTAGAAATAAAGACCAGATCTTTCTGCTAATACAGTGATGAGACGAGTAGAAGTAATGAGCAATGATATTTTTTTACAGTTAAGAACTGACTTAGATAACCGTGGTTATTTTTCACTGCAACTGGATGAATCAACAGATGTAGTTGGCACCTCACAGATGGTCATGTTCCTCAGAATGACTTTTGGTGATTTTACGATTAAATAAAATCTTTTGTAGTTTATTCCACTAAAAGGACATACTACTGGGCAGGAGTTGTTTTATCATTTCAAAAATATTATTTCTTCTGAGAAAATTCAATGTTGGGCTTGGCAACCGATGGCGCTTCAGCTATGGTAGATTTTGATAAGGGGCTGGTGGCGTTTTATCGTAAAGATGTCGCAATTTCTCTGTTGCCACTGAATTATCCATGGGCCAGCATTATGTTGAAAATTTCTAAAACCTAACGTTATGAAACTTGTATTAACAATTGTGAACAAAATTAGAGCTTAGGCGTTACAAAGAAGATTATTCAAAACCTTGGTTGATGCAATTGACTGTCAAAACCGAGAGCTACTTCTTCACTCCCAAGTCCAAAGGTTAAGTAGAGGACTAGTGCTGAAACGTTTTAATGATATCCTGCGTGCCATAGTTCAATTTTTCAAACAACCCGATGAACCGATTCCGGTGCTGCAAAATGTAATCAGGCTAAGGGCTTTTAGTCTTCTTGTGGACAGAAAAATTAAATGAACTTAATTTGCAACTTGAGAAGAGAGACAAAGAACTAACGAAAATGATTTCTGATATAAAAGCATTTATCAAAAATCTTGAGTTTTGAGAACAAAACCCAATCAACCGCAATGCCAAGCATTTTCCTATTCTTTCGTAAAATATATCTCAAAATGCATTGGAACCCTATGACAGTAAATATTATGTAGAAATAGTTTATAACTTGAAGGATAACTTCAAAAATCGTTTCAAGGATTTCAACGAAAAGGCTTTAGTGGCGCAGTTTGTTGTTTCAGCCTTCAGGGAAATTTACATCCAAGAGTTTGCATCTTATATTGCAGAACTTTGGGGAAGACATCGCTGCAACAGAAATGGAAGTGATTACGTTTCAAAATGATTTAGCGTTGAAATAGTTAATCTTAAGTACAAAATGTATCTAGCCTATAGTGGACCAAACGTGATTTAAATGATGCAGAAGTACAACACAAGTTTTAACTTATTCTATAGCACATTGTGAAATTCAAATCAATGGAGTATAAAGTATTAGTATTAATCCTTGTTAAGTGTAAATAAATTTTTATGTTCGCCGGGATGACAAAAGACGGGATCCAGGTCACATTCCAATGCAAATAATAGAACTAGTTGTAGAGAAACGCAGAGCTCGAGCCATATAGCAACGAACTCAAAGTCCACAGGATGAATTATTGTACAATCGCGTAGCTAACAAACTAAAACGTATCTACACTACAAGATATTAGAAGCAAAACATTTGAGTCATACGTAGGAAATTTATCGAAAAAGATCATTCCATTTAGAAAGCGACAATAGCTTACAAACGCCCACAAAAATTCAGGAGGAATTTGGTCTAGGACAAATAAAGAGAAAAGGAAGCTATTTGGTCAACATCTACCTGAAGTCTTCCAACCACACTCTGGTGACCCTGATGATAAAGTAGAATAATGTCTTAATACGCCGCTACAAATGTCCCCACCTATAGCCAAGTTCAAGTTCAGAGAGGTAAAAGAGCTGTCATCGATCTCAGCGGAAGAAAATGCCATGGATATGACCAAATTACTGGTAAAATATTAAAAGAACTTTCAGATAAAGTTGTGAACTTTGTAACAATTCTCTTTAAATCTGTGTTACCTCCATCATATTGGCCTATGCGGCTTAAATTTGTCTAAGTAATTATCGTACAAAAGCTTGAAAAATCAGCAAATAAAATCAAATCTTATCGCCCATCAAGTCTTCTGCCAGCTCTCTCAAAATTACTGGAGAAACTTATTATAAAAATAAGAGAGTAGAGTAGCGGCTCTCAGAAGAATGGATCGCTGATGGGCAAATTAGATTTAGGGAAGATAGTACTGTCCCACAATGCCGTCGACTTGTAAATACGATACAGTAAGCCTTTGAAAGCCAAAAATTTTGCTCTACTGTTTTTCTCTAGATCTTATCTGGCAGATCGCTCTTTTCGAGTTAAGCACGGCGAAGATACATCAAAAGGGTTGCCAGTGCAGTCGGAACTACCACAGGGTAGTGTACTTGATCCTTTTCTTTATTTATTGTATACTGCTGGCATACCAGTTACACTCCAAACGGTGGTAGAAACCTTTGCTGATGATACAGCCATTCAGTCAGTTAGCGGTGACCTAGCGACTGCTAGTAAATCTTGACAAACGCAATTTCTATTGCTGCAGATTTGGCTAAATAAGTGACGAATCAAAATTAATAAGACAAAGTCAGGACAAGTAACGTTCGCACTACGACGTTCTTCTCTCCGTCCTTTTTCCATTGACAGTATTGAAGTCTCTCAAGCAGATCTTGCCAGATATAATGCCCTACATTCAGACAAACGTCTAAACAACACAGTAAAAGAAAAGAAATGGAATTGACGTGAAGATAAAAAAGTTTTATTGCGTAACTGGTAGAAAATCCCTACTGTCCTTGAAAAACAAGATACTTATCTACAAAGCCATAATCAAACTAATATGTACCTATGGCCTGGAGATATAAAAATCCTCAAAACTATCAACCAAATGTTATTCAGTGATTTGCAAATTAGCTAATAGAGAGGTTCGACTTTCAAACTTTTAAAAACTTCTTCAAATGGCGAAAATTAGAGCCCATGGAGCCCATTATTTAGTGTTGCCTAAAATAAATATGTATCGATAACTTCATAAGTTATTAACAAATTTTGATCAAACTTAGCGCCTGCTTTTACTTTCTAAATCTCCTAATAACTTCATAATCCAGCACAAACAGGCTAGTTTTCCCCAGAAAGGCTTTTTTAAGCAAATATATCTGTTGAAGTGATAAAGTTGTTTTGATCAAGTTTGCCCAGCATATTGCTTTTGTAAAGACTTTACTAAGTAAAGATTGGAACCTGTGATGAGCACTGATAAGTACACTTGGAGAACCAAAATCACCACAACACATTTTAAAAGACCTGACCATCGTTTCACTAACCAAGTTAGCGTCATCAGAGGATAAAACATTCTAAATACCTAAAAAACTAACATCAACTTATATACCGGATCTCAGGTAAAGAGATCGAACCGAGATGAGAGACTAGTCGTAGGCAAATTCCACAGTGTATTGTATTTTTATCGCCGGACAAGGTCTTTGCGCTATCCCTACTGCTTTATCTAAAAAGTGTCCATCTGCAATAGTTTTGAGAAGGTTCTCAACGGCTGGTGTCTCATTTTGGTTCGATCTCTTTACCTGAGATCCGGTATATAAGTTGATGTTAGTTTTTTAAATATTTATAATGTTTCATCCTCTGATGACGCTAACTTGGTTAGTGAAACGATCGTCAGGTCTTTTAAAATTTGTTGTGGTGATTTGTGCTCTCCAAGTGTACTTGTAAAGACTTTACTATGTGCAGAAAGAGAAATTTCTAGGTGAATAGGAAATTAAACGTTTAGAATTTGAATGATGTTTGTTAAAATGCACTACTATAACGCACTTGCTACGTCGATACCTTTTCGCATTGCAGGTGATTAATGTAAGGAAATTAGACGTTTCGTACTCATCTTACAGATTTTTGGTTCAGTGTAGATTATGCTGTTCGTGTACTAATACACTTTGCAGCTAACTTATTAGAATTACACGTAATTGCACAGCGATTGCACATTCTATTAATATTTCGCACGACTATGTTCGTGCAATGTGAACATTTGCAAATCTTTTAGATTGCCAGTTGATGATTGTGTGTTTTAATCATATGAATGAAGCCGCTCAATGCACAAATGATACCCATTTTCCTGTTGTTCTAATAGCCACTGCGAGCTGCAATTCTATTGTCAATTAGAAACATTAGGGTTCATTTGACAATGTTTAGGTTTCATTGCAATTAGCTGATTAGTATAATGTAGTTTAACAGCAACTTGTCACTTTGAGAGAGAATGTTGTGATACAGTAAACGTCCTGGTGGGACATATCAATTGGTATGTACAGGGGCTTTGCAAGAAATAAACAATTGAATTAATAGGAATAATAATAACAAGTTTAGTTGATTTATAAAATTACACAACACTCAAAATATTTTCTATATAGAATATATAGATATTCTATATATATATATATATATATATATATATATATATATATATATATATATATATATATATATATATATATATATATATATATATATATATATATATATATATATAGAATACTTCACATAGGAGTATTTTTGTGTGTCACCCTATACAGAAAAGCGCATGTGTAGACTAAACAACAGTAATAAATCACACTTCACAGCTGCCATCTAACAGTTGTTAGTCACTAGCTTAACCACGATAAAACCACTCTATATAATAAAAAAACTCGGGACGCAGCAAGTGCGTTATGGTAGTGAATTTTTATTAAATGCTGCAAATTCAAATAACTCAATTTTCTATAAACTTAGATAGTTTAATTTTATACGTAGTAAGGTCTTTCCTAAGGCAAGATATCCACAAAATTTCTTTTTTTCGAAAGAAAATTTAAAATTGGAATAACTCAATTTTCTCTAAACTTAGAAAGTTGAATTTTGGTAGGTAGTAAGATCTCTACTGAGGCAACATATATAGTAAATTTCATTAAAACAGCTTTGTTACTTTCGAAGAAAAAAAAAATTTCGAAATAAAACTCAAAATTTTTCCGGAAAACCCCGTCTGATTTTTGTCAATAACGAGCTCATCCAAGCCATTAATAAAAGAAAGGCACTTGCCAAGTTTCATCGAAATCGGTTAATTATTTTTTGAGTTATCAGACGGATACATATATATATATATATATATATATATATATATATATATATATATATATATATATATATATATATATATATATACATATAAAAATTAAACCTATTTACAAATGAACTTTAATAAGATATTATACTGTGACAATACCTCTCTCAAGCAGTGGCGATTTCTCCTAGTGAGCTAGGTGTGCGCCGCACACCCTAAAATATAATCAAAATGTGGACAGTTATATATGTTTTATTTCTTTTTCCCTTAGTCTTAATACACTACATATTTTATGATAATCGATTTAATTTACTTATTTGGTTTCATAAATAGTCGGTTAATAGTGACTTGGAATGAAGTAGATACCACGTCTTCTAACATATTCAGAGAATATGAGTAGATCAATAGCAACCGCGAATGAATTCGGTCAGTCCCCCACCCACGTGTTTAAAATAGTGAGGAAAATACCATTGATTTTAACACTGCAGTGAGCTATAAAAATTTGATTAACTCAGTTTTCTATAATCTTAGAAAGTTTAATTTTGGTAGGTAGTAAGGTATTTTCTAGGACAAGATGTCCACCAAATTTCATTAAAATAACTTTGTAATTTTTGGAGAAAAAAAATTGTTTCAAAAGAAAATTTAAAATTTGAATAACTCAATTTTCTATAAACTGAGAAAGTTGAATTTTGGTACTTAGTAAGTCCTCTCCCAAGGCAACATATGTAGTAAATTTCATTAAAACAGCTTTGTTATTTTCGGAGAAAAATTTTTTTTTTTGAAAGAAAACTCAATTTTCCCGGAAAAA
Source organism: Tillus elongatus (assembly GCA_964006375.1). Classification (NCBI taxonomy): domain Eukaryota; kingdom Metazoa; phylum Arthropoda; class Insecta; order Coleoptera; family Cleridae; genus Tillus; species Tillus elongatus. The sequence goes on along the minus strand of OZ023267.1, from coordinate 60,456,105 downwards.
CCCGTCCGATTTTCCTGCCTAACGAACTGATCCAGGCCATTAATAAAAGAAAGGCAGTTGCCGAGTTTCATTGAAATCGGTTCATTGTTTTTTGAGTTATCAGACGGATATATATATATATATATATATATATATATATATATATATATATATATATATATATATATATATATATATATATATAAACAAATAAAAATTGAAACTGACCCCGGATATGGGTTCTAGGGGTCCTAAATCGCGCTCATTTGAAAAAATTTTTGCAAAGTCTCACAATCGATACCTCTCTATTAGTGAATTTTTTAAAATAAAAATTCACTAAAACTCTGGGCGCCGCAAGTGCGTTATGGTGGTAAATTTTCATAAACATGTTTTTAATGGCAGTTCTGTCTTTTTTACTGAAAGTAACCATAATACAAAATTTTTTGGAATATAAACTTTAAATGTTTTTGAAAAACTGGTTCGAATCCTAAAAGAATACATAAAATTCAAATTACCTTTATAACTAATCTGTGATTGTAAAAAAGATTTTTTATCAACATATCCCAAAAATTTTAACCAGTGGAAGTAAAGAAAAATATGAGTGGAAAAATATTCTTATTTTCGTGCCACAAGCTGTTATAAATAAGAACATTACTTAATTCTGTTATTTTAAAGTTTCATTTGTCATTTGTCCTATCAGATGAATTATTTGTAACTTTTTGTACCAAAGTTAATTTAAATATTATTATATTTTTCTTCGAAAATTCGCTAAACAATCACATAATCTGATCGAATCGTGGTACGCGATTCTAAAAGTAAATATTTGCAAAACCAGAGTCTGTAGGTATAAGAAGTGTTTACAAAACTTGAAGCAGAGGGTATGCCCTTCGCTTCCAGAAGTATTTCCTTTAAATGCCTATAACTTTTTATCTCTCAACTTAGAGATCTACATTTTGGTACATCGCTTACTTTTTATGATGTAAACCCGTGTGCCAAATTTGATTTTCATTACATTGTTATTTCCGGAGATATAAAAATTTTCCGAAAGAATAAACAAGATTTTGCGGGAAAAACTCTGGCAATTTTTCTGGTTAACGAACTTATACAAGCCACTTGCAAAGGGAAACTACTTACCAAATTTAAATTTGGCCTGTTGTTTTTTGAGTTATCGGTGTGATACATACATTCATACATACATATGTACGTCATAAAGAATGTAACTGACCCCGGATATGTGTTCTAGGGGATCTAGTTCGCGCTTATTTGCAAACATTTTTTCAAACTTCAAGGCTCCAAAGGTCACAATCTCCTCAATGAATTTTTAAAATAAAATTCACCAAGATATCACAAAAAGCCAATACTAATAAATCAGGACAAATACACACTAAAATTTTTCCCCTACATATAAAACCTGGGTAAGAGAACATCAATCTTAAAAAGATCAAAATAAGCAGACGCTTCTTAGAATTAAAGTAGTTGAACGCTAATAAACAAGATCCTATTAGTAGTAGTAGTAGCAGTTGTGGGGGAGGCCAACGCCAAGCAAGTAGGCCACCATGGGCCCTTTTTGCCAACCCCAGCAACCATGCTCTACTCCTCCTCGGTTCCGTCGCCAAACCGCCTCGACCTCGAGATGAAGGCCGTGACGGTCTTCAATTGGACGGTACTTACCTGATTCCTCTGAAGAGTCCTTGATCCGAACAATTCTGCTCGAAGACTCCCAAAAGCATCGCATTCGCACAGGTAGTGGTAGGACGTTTCCTCATCCTCGCCGTATTCCTGGCAAATGGGATTCCTCTCTACGCCTACCATTGTGAGGTGTCTTCTCAGAGCGCAGTTGCCTAAATACCACACAAGTACAGACATATTTACATACAAAATCAAAATTGAGACAAACAAAACAAGATAAAATGACTTTGCAAAGACCAAATAAAGACGGAGGGAGTCATTAAACTCAAGAAAAGACTACATTGCACAACAACCAAAACAAGCCGCAAAGACACATTACAAAAATGTTGCTCTACAACACATTACTTAAGTTTTCAGAATTATTGGTTTTCCGTTCTCTGATCCGTTTTTAAAAAGCTTGATATTGTTAAAGTGTTTAATATTAGGCACCAAATCACTTATGTTTGTTCAATGGTAAGTATAACATCTCTATCCTATTGTTTGTCTGCACTTCAGTGGCACCTCTTCAATTCTGGTGTCATAATCATAGTGAAGCCTACAGATCAATTCTTTCTTTTTATAACGCAAAATTCCCAACTGACGAAAATATACCTGGCAAAGGTCTATAAGTTTTGCCTTCCTATAGAGCTTTTTAGTGGGATATATCACATTTCTTTCATACATTAATGTGATAAACCATCTCTGAAGCACATTTAGTTCCCTTAAAACTCTGCCAGTCGCTGCTCCCCACCCGATTATTCCGTCGCTTAGCTGTGACTCAACAAGGGCATAATATACTTTTGTAATGTCACTTATTCCCAACAGGTGAGGTACCTCATCTTGCAGAGCACTGCTCTCAGTTTCTTCTTTTGTTTTTTAAATTTATTTCAGCAACACACCACGAGGGCTTACAGCCTAAATACTATCATACCGTGGGTGTCGACAAGAAGGTAACAGGCAACTTGTTAATTCTGGACTTGAAGGTTTGGAGGTTCGGGGGAGAAGGAAAAACATGTGCCGGCAAAGAATTCCACAACTTGGAAGTACTCGGAACAAAAGAGCAAGCATAACAAGATGTTATATGTCTGGTGACCTGAACAGTAAAAGGGTGCATTCGCTCTGTTCCTCTGGTAGATCTGTTGGGGGCAGCAGTTGGAGGAACTATGGAAGAAAGCTCCTCTGAGCAGTGCCCGTGCAGATATCTATAAAAAAGAGAAAGGTCACCAACGGCACGTCGGTGGGCAAGCGATGGCAGCCTTTGGGTGGGGGTAGGGTCACCGACGAGACGTATAGCTCTCTTCTGAATGGAGTCCAGGATAGCGAGTGTAGAAGCGGCAGCGGCACCCCAGATGTGGGAGCAGTATTCGTGGTTTGGCCTTATTTGTGAAGTATATAAGGTAAAGACATTAGCTGGTGAAAAGTATTTGCGATCCCGGAAGAGGAAACCTAATTGCTTAGCAGCCGCTTCTGCAATTGATGTGACATATTGGTGCCAATTGAGATTTTGATCAACCGAAATGCCAACAAGTGAAAAGTACACATTACTTTGAATAACTTGGTTGTTCGTTGTGATGGGTCTAGGGCTAGTGTATTTCTTATGAGAAAGAAAGCAAGACTGTGATTTGGTGGGGTTGAATAGTCAAGATTTCTACTTCACCAGTCTAATATTTTTTGGAGATCCACGGAGACAGAACCCTCCATGAGTCTGCGATCCTCATCTAATTGGGCTAAAGAGACAGGCTTAGAGTACTGTATATTTGAGTGGAGGGTGCTTTCGTCCGCGTAACTTTGAACTGGGTTGGATGTGCTAGAGAGAAGGTCATTGATGTGGAGAAGAAACAAAGTAGGAGCTAAAGCTGAACCTTGAGGAACTCCTGCATTAATTGGATATAGTTTAGAGAAATGGCCATCCACGACAACAGTAATGCTCCGGTTGGAGATGAAATTTGCTGCCCAGGTACTGAGTTTTGGTGGTAGGCCATAGGCCGGAAGTTTATTAAGCAGCGCTGCGTGCCAGACCTAGTCGAATGCTTTGGATATGTCTAGAGCGACAATCTGGGATTCACCGTGTAGTTCCATAGACTTGTTCCATCTACTCATCCCATTTCAAATGTCTGTCAATGTATACGCCTAAATATTTGACTGTTTGTTTCCACAGTTTAAATGTCAGAGTCAACAGTGAGCGGTTCCATGTTTGGCAAGTTGTTCACATATGATGTGAAAAGCAGATACACTGTTTTCTCCTGATTTAGTGTTGACAAACAAAAAGTGCTCTTTGAAAAAATCCAAATAACCACAACCCCATATTGTCCGCAACATTCGTTCTGTTAAAATTTGTTAATTATGTATGGATTCATATTCGTGATGTATTTATTTGAGGGTAATAACATTTTGGCTATATACTGGTGTCCAGTATGGAGTAGTATTCATACCTCCTAATGATTTAATCGATTGTATGGAATTATTTTATGAAATAGTTCATGAAAGGCAAAGCCTACGTGTCTCTAAGACATCATCAACTTGATTCTTGTGCCGCAAGATAGATGGTTACTCTTTTCTTGGATATTATATATCTTGGAAAGTATGTCTGCCGGGAAGATCCTAAGCTTAGACGCTCTACGTAATAACGAGGACTCCTAACAAACTGCTTGAAAACTGGGTAATTTGACACTAAAAGCGTACGCTTTTTGACAAAACATGTTTTCCGATTAAACGTTGCAGGCACTAACGAAGTAATGTCTGAGGAGTGATGTCGATGGTAGTAACGATAGAAACGGCATAAATCTCAATCCTTTCTCCTGTTGTCTAGAAAATTAAAATTTGCTGTGACAGATGTATCACCTATAAGGCGAACAGTTAGTGTTTCAAAAGAATCTAGGTGGGACAAGGTTGCCTCTGGGGTAGCACCCCAGAACAATATTCTAAATATATACATATCTCTGCTTTCTACCGCTAGAAGCTGCTGTGATCAAAACAAATTCTTAACCCGACGAAACCCATTGTTTGTCACTGCAGCTTTTGCAATATTAGAAATATCTAAGTGCCAGCAAATATCCCCTACGACAGTCATACCTATTGTAGAGAGTGTGTATTTTTTGGACAGTATTTTTTCCAGTCATCTGAACGTCTGCGGTCTGTAGACCACGCTTCCTAGAGAATTTTAAATTGTGTGGTTTTGAAACATTGAACATAACTACATTTCCAGAGCTAATAGTCTTAGACGCATCATCATTCAGCAAGCTGGTTACTTAGATTTTTATTGATAAGAAACTAGAGGCAAATAAGCGAAGCTGTGGATCAGACTGTCATTTATATAAAAAAGAAAAATGTGGAAGCCAAAAAGGAACCTTGTAGAAAACCCGCATTAATCTTATTATCTGACGAAATACCATTGACAACAGCATTCAATGAGGGCTCATTTAGGAAACCAGGCATTCATAGCCATAGTTTCGAACAAAATCCGTGTCATGAAAGTTCATTGAGGAGTGCCGATAGAATGCGTTAGAAATATCCTCTTTTATGCAAGAGTGTCGGCTTGCAAATCAATAGGTTCCGGGTTCGATTCCGGTTGACCTTGTGTGGAAAATTAAAATATATAAAAAATGAAAAAATCTACTAATAGCCAGAACTGCCACAGCCATTAGCTGAATATATATATATATATATATATATATATATATATATATATATATATATATATATATATATATATATATATATATATATATATATATATATCGTAAAGTTCTAATGGAATAACAATTATAGGCACCCTAGATAAAAGCGGTGTACGGCTATGTAAAATATCTAAGGAAAACAGAAACTCGCAAAAGATCCTGGCAAAATTCTCGTTTGTGTAGTCCTTAAACATTTTGCGTACATAAATCGTATGAGAAATATGCGCGAATGCAGTTCCGGATCTAGGCGTGGGGGGCAAGTCGGGTTGCTTGCCCCGGGCAGCAACTTCAGAGAACGGCAAATTCAAGTGTGGCATACCGACAGAGTGCATTAAAAGATTGATTACCACTGCAGACAGGAAATTTGACGAACAGACCTAATGTAAGCTGCCAGACAAGATGGTCAGCAAAACATGTGGCCTTCCGAATAATTTACCGAAAATTGTGAAATTCTTGGAAGCAATTCAAGAAAGTTCTTTCAATGCAGAAACAAAGTAGGAGGCAGGTCATCTGCTACACGATATAGAATTGCGAATTTATTATCAACATAACAATTTGGGCTACCATTCTTCAAGACATAAATCAAGCAAGTAAGTAAATATTGAAATTGTGTGTGTGTGTGTTTTGTTTCTTTAACGTCGGTCTATTTCCGCTACTATGATCAATCACCGACGCCAGGGAGCAGCTTTACCTCACTGTCCTGGAAATTTTGCAAAAACCCCTGCATTCCTGTAAGGAAGGTAGGGGTCTTTAAGGTGTCCAATATTGCATAGACACGAGACCGACGGCTTTACGCCCCCACTAAAGGGCGGAACGTGCAGACATTCATCTTGCTCAAATGAGCCACAGCCTCGGTTGATGTTAATTGTACACTGTGTACTGAGAACGTGAAAGGAGAACCCTGGGATGGAACCCAGTACCCTTCGGTTTAGAGGCACACGTTCTTACCACTGAATCACCAAGGCTCTTGAATATTGAAATTAAAAAGGAAAATATACATTTCTGGAGCGCTTACTAGTTTTAATAAAAGATCTGACCAAAACTGGGAGAAATTATTATGGAATGTTAAATAGAAGAGGCTACAATAGTAGCCTACAAAATTGGATTTGACCCTATTCTGACAAATAAACGAGTTTCAAATCGGAAAAAAATATTTTGATAAACTGTGCGAGGACAAATCATGAACACTTCTAACTGAAGCAATAAATATTTGATCAAACCACATCAAAAATGAAAACAGAGGTTGACAGTGCTACCATAGTAAATCTAAATTTTGCATTTCTCAATAGTCGTAAAATATTGAATATGTCGACTGAAGAACTGCAAAATAATAGAGCATATTCAGTGCGAAAATAGAATAAAGTTCTGCCAGGAACTGGCCGTTTTTTAAGAACAAGCTCCACTTTTTTTCGGCGACATGAATACAGCTAGCCCTTTGCAATAAATTTACTACACCCATGATTTTCAGAATGCCCTCCCAATATGTGCGGATTTACTTCACACTTCAGACCACATTTGCAATCTGTAAGCGAAGTTTTATCAAACTTTTAAACTTATTAAAAACTATCTGCGAACATCAATGACCCAGGAAGGCAATCGAAAATTTAATCGCACATTAAATTAATTATAACGAGGCCACAGACATAGATTCAGAACAAACGTCTGGGCGCAGCAGGTGCGTTAGAGTAGTGATTTTTTTTTAATGTTTTTAATAGCAAATATGTCTTTTTTAAAGAAAGCAGTCATCATGTTCGCTTACCAGTATAGCCTATATAGTAGAAACAATGTACAATATTTCATCAAAATACCTTTATTGTTAAAAATGTACCAAAATTTTCCTAAAATAAACCTAAAATGTTCCCAAAAAACTGGTATCCTGGCCAAGGGAACTTAGGTTTATAGCAAATTGAGCTATTTATTGAAATATGAAGCATTTAACAAAGGTTCGCTACCATAACGCACTTACTGCGTCCCGAATTTCTTTTCTTACATACATGAATTACATTTCGATTAAACAAAAAGAAAACTTGTATCACCAACGACTCATGGGGCAGCCTATGATTGTAAAAATAATTTTATAAGATGCAGCTCAAGACACCCTATAATTAACGTATATATTTTTTCTCTTGTATATTAATAACGGCAATATTGAGCTTCACCGTAGAAACGCGTCACCTTGTATATATGAAAAGATATAAAAACTGAAATTAGCCCTGTATATAGGTTCTGAGGGGCATAGTTCGCGCTCATTTAAAAAAATCTTTTTAAAATATAAAAGTGGCGGTCTCGATATGTATAGACCATTTAACAATAAACTTTTTGACTAAAACTACTGCCAAAGCATCAGACAAAGGATCTATTTGAAATGAATTTTCTGGGAATATTTTAGTAAAATCAATGACAATGGCGGTTGATGCTCAAACATGAGGGTTTGTCAAACGCTTCTCTTGCTACATTTTTCTGGGTTACCCGTATTCGTCAGAGGTTCTTTGCCTATATGTTGCCAATTTTGACGTTTCAAATCGCAATTTGGAGTTTTAAGAGGAAAATCTCAAGATTTTTGTTTTTACATGCCTATAACTTTTTTGGCTTTTAACCCACAGATCTAAATTTTGTACATATTTTACTTTATATGGTATAAATCCGCGTACGAGATTTGGTTGCCAAAGCTATTTCCGCATATATAAAAATTGTGCGAAAGGAAACACAACGATTTCCGGGGAAAAACTGGGCCGATTTTCTGGGGAAAAACTGTGGCGATTTTCCTGGATAACGAACGTGTCCAAGCTTCTTTCAAAATGAAGGCACTCGCCAAACTTAATCAAAATTGGCCGATGATTTTTTGAGTTATCGAGGTGACACCTATATATATATATATATATATATATATATATATATATATATATATATATATATATATATATATATATATATATATATATATATATATATATATATATATATATAATTTTAACTGACCCCGGATATGTGTTCTAGGGGGCCTAGTTCGCGCTCGTTTGAAGAAATGTTTTCACAATTAAAAAGTCGCGATATCCTTAATAGTGAATTTTTTTAAAGAAAATTTACCAAAAAGGCTCTAAGAGTAAAATTATAATTTTTGTTAGTGACCTCGTAATATTTTAATAGCGTTAGTGATTGAGTTATTAGGTACCTATATAACTTTTGTTTTGGTATGGTCCTATTTTTCAATGTAACAAAAAATTACAAATAAAAAACTTCTTGGTATAAGATAGATTTTACGATTTATCACAAAACTTACCTTTCTTAAATACTGTCGTGTTGGCTAAAAAGATCAAGACTTGATTGGAAAACTTAAACTAGAATGACCTATGGACGAGGACGGCCCCGCCACGAAAAAATCCAAGATCCGAATGCACAAATTCAAGGTTATTTTTACTTTTATTACTAATTTGTCCATAAGAAATATACGTTACAGCCCCGATTCTCACAATGTTTTATATTCTTTAACTAATAATGTTTGCACGTATGTATTTCTGTTTACAATCGTGTTTTACAGTTTGTCGCTAAAACATATGACAGTGTCAAGCGCACGACAATATAAGCTATAAAAACATATAACAATTACATTAGATACATAAAGGTACAGGCTAAAACAAGTTACATTTTTCTTATAAAACTAAATTGAAAGAAATACAAATTATATTAACAAGTAAATATGTCTTTGAAAAAGTAAAGTAATAATAAGCCTTTAAAGATGAGAACTTAGATGCGCCACAAAACACTGACTTATTAAGGGCTGCTCTTAAACCACTTGCCTTGAATTTCCACAAAATTTACACTTCACTATTAATTAACTTTCTTTAAAGAATACCGCAAGGTTAGTTAGTGTCTAGTCAAAGAATACACATGCACTAAATTAAAATACTAAAAAGCTATAGCGGCTTCCTCATTTAACTGGTAACTTACTTTTATCTTATATTAGAATGATAAATTAACATTATGCACTCCAACAGACGCTCGTTATTCGATATGAACTGTTATCGCTTTTACTTTTTGTTAAGGTTTTTTATTTATTAAGCGATAACACCGACTAATTGCACTCAGGTATTTATTTATTAAATGACTACTTATGTCCAAAAAATATAACTTATGGAATAAAATATACATACAGGTGGGCCATTAGTGTGAGAAAGTGACATACAAAGACTTTTTAGCGGATTTTCATAAATGGAATCGGAAGGTGTAATATGCTCTGGATAATTATTAAATACAATAAATAAATAAAAGCCTGGACGTAGCAAGTGAGTTATGGTAGTGAATTTTCATAGAAATGATCTGGCACCAAATATTTTATTATAACTTTTTTTATTTTGATAATTACATGGTGGCCCATAAGTCTTTGGTGATACACATTTTCTTTTTTCTTAATAGAATATCCCCTTATTTTATTGCATTTCTGTGTTTTCCAGCGAGATATGATGCATGTTTGTGAGAAAAAAAATTGATATCGTTCATCGTTTTTCAGTTATTTCAATTGGTTTGCAACTTTTCACGTTTTTGGCACATATTTTAAACACATATCACAAATTGTCAAACGGCGTTTTTATCAATAGATAGCGGAGCGCCATGAATATGACGCATTCATAGGGCTTTTTGTTTGTATTACTCGTCGAAAAAATCGAGCTGCCGTATACGGGCACGCTCAAATAGTGTCTGAATTTTTAAAGTTTTCGCAGAAATGTTTTAAGTGTTTCTGAGGAACTTATTTTTGTAAGATTTTTGTGTGTTATGTTGGTAATTAATAATAAATGTTTAGTAAGTTATTGTAAAAAAAAAATTGTCGAATTTTTGTGAAAAATATAATTTAGTGTAACATTACTGTAGGCAATTTCTGTAAAAAAAAATGATAATTTTCTGTAAAAGACATTTTTGCAGTTTCATTTTTTTTCAATTTTGGTCCTAAAGCTGTTTGTGAATAATTATATCCCGGCAGGTGTGTAAAGAGCTTAAAGCGGTTCATTGGCCAGGAAAATCGGACCAGTTTTTTTCTGGAACATTAAAAGTTTATTTTCGGAAAATGTTTGTACTTTTTGAAACAACAAAGCTATTTTGATAAAATACGGTAGATTGTTACTAATATATAGGTTATACTGCCAACCAAATGTCCTCCTTTAAAAAACAAGACATATTAGCCGTTAAAAGCATTTTTACGAAAATTCGCTACCATAACGCACTTGCTGCGTCAATACTTTTTTTAATAGGCGCACAACTTTGAACTGTGATCGTGTTTTATCTCTCTAACTAATCACCAACATTTTATGCTTTTCTGTTAAATAAACTATGTTCCTGAATTGCATTTAACAATTGACAGCTGCTCTTATGCGTTTACAATCATACAGCAAGTTGCTAAGGCGTTTTAAATAAAAATAGCTTTTCCAAATATGAAGAATGTTGATAACTTTTTATGTCTTCTTTTTAATTGATACCGTTCAAAAAGGACACTGAAATTGTTTTTGCTTGCTTTCTTATTATCAATGAAACGCGATTAGTTATTAGTTGTTTAGTGTGCTAATGTGGGTAAAGGAAATATATAAGGACACTTTAAGGCCTCACATATTTCTTTTACACACATTTATCCACCACTCTAAGGAGTAGGCAGATTAAAGCCTTAGAGTGTCCGTACATATTTCCTTTACCCACCTCTGTCCACCACTCTAAGGAGTAGGCAGATTGAGGCCTTGGAGTGTCCTTACATATTTCCTTTACCCACCTTCGTCCACCACTCCAAGGAGTGGGCAGATTGCGGCTTTAGAGGGTCCTTACATATTTCCTTTACCTCTTGAAAATGGCTCCAAAGCAGGAGCCGAAACGTCGAGTTTTCATAAATTCTGGACGCGGTTCAACCCGAGAACCAATTATGTCTCACATTAAAGACCGCGGAAATCTTTCTGAACAAATATATATATATATATATATATATATATATATATATATATATATATATATATATATATATATATATATAGGTAATTTTATTAACCTTTAATCAAGTACATACATACTACAGGCGCGTCAAAGAATCAGATAAATATGAAATGTCTGTCTTAAATAATTAACAAACAGATTTCGAAAAATAAGAACACCACTTTACATACAAAACCAACTACAAAAATATACAAGCAGTTTACATTAATCCCAAACTTACACTGTCAACGGTGCTATCTTTACAACCATTTCTATCATTCCTCCGTTTATCAGGGCCTGTACACCTTTCAGTAAATTTACTCATATTGTTAAAAGAGTTGTCATCAGAAATGACTTTAACTTATGTTTAAAGCAGCTCATTTTATCAGCCTTGACCTCCTGAGAAATCATATTAACATAAAAACAGCCAGGATACACAGGTGATTTGATGTATACCATATGCTGGTTGGTAATTTGGCTGGTAGATAATATTTCTTGCCTGGGTAGTGTAGCTGTGAACTGCACTGTTTTTAATAAGGCTGTTCCTACGTGTATGTGTGAAACACAAGAGTTTATGCAAATACACCCTTGTGCCCTTGTGACAGTCAACAGTAGTTTTTATATATATATATTATATATATATATATATATATATATATATATATATATATATATATATATATATATATATATATATATATATTTGGCCTATTTAAGATGGAAATACACCGCTGTAACTTTTGTATTTATAATTCGATTTTGATGAACGAATATTCAAAAGATATAAGATGAAAAACTCTATAAATGCTGTGAAAATTGTTATCTATGTCACCTTACCAAGGTCTACTAATGCCGTTTTTTCTATGTCAAAAAAATGGGAAAACGAGCAGGACCGTTTTTATGCAGAAATAATTACGCCACTGTATTTGGCATCTCCCAAAATAGATATATAATAAGTTTCAACAAAAAAAGAAGAATTATTAACTATTTCAGAGAAGTATATTTGTGTGACCCGTCTGGATGGAAATACCCCTTAACATTTGTATTTATGATTTTTTTAGATTTCAAAAGATAGACAATGAAGAGCTCTATAGATCCTGTGAAAATTATTTCCTATGCGATTCGATCACGGCCTACTAAAATTATTTTCATATGTCATAAATCATAAAAAAGGGTTTAGGGTTGACTTTAGGAAAAGATACGTACGTCACTGGAATCGCCATTCTTCAAAACTGTTACCTACAAAATTTCATCAAAAAAATCGATATTATGAACTATTTCACAGAAGTTTAACTTATGTTATAAAAATCATTTTATGCAAGAAAAAAGAAAGCTATGGTAAAAATGATAACAAGTTTACTTTTGTACTTTAACGTCGGTCTATTTGCGCGACTATGGCCAATCACCGACGCCAGACAGCAGTTTCACCTAACTATCCTGGAAATTTTGCCCCCTGCCTTTCTGTATGGAGGGTACGGATCTTTAACGTGCTCAACATCGCATGGACACGAGACCGACGGCTTTACGCCCCCTCCGAAGGACGAAACGTGCAGACATTCAACTTGCTCAAATATAATGCCACAACTTCGGTTCATGTCAATTTTACAGTATGTACTGAAAACATGATAAGGGAACCCTGGGAATCGAACACAGTACCCTTCGGTTCAGATGCACACGTTCTTACCTCTGGACCACCGAGTCTCTGATATCAAGTTCAATCGAAATATATTACACGACAAACGTCAAACATATTCAGTATTTTCTCAGGAGTCATATTATGTAATTAAAGTTCTATGGCTATGACAGTCAGTATTGCATTCAGAAAGTTCGTATTGCATTTTAGTGTGTTTAGCTACAACAATAGTTATGGAACCTCGTTTGAATTTACCGCATATGGTTGAAATCATCCGTTTAGTAGGAGATAAGGTCCGTTTGGCGAGAAAATACTGAATTTGTTTGACGTTTGTCATTCAATTTATTTTGATTGCATTTCTTATCAAAGTTACCGTGCCCTCCTTTCTTTTTAGTGAATTTTCGTAGAAAAAATTCACTAATGGGGAGATCCCGACTTTTGAATTTTGAAAAAATTTTTGCAAATGAGTGCGAGCTAGGACCCCTAGAACCCATATCCGGGGTCAGTTTCAATTTTTATATGTTTATATATATATATATATATATATATATATATATATATATATATATATATATATATATATATATATATATATATATATATATATATATATTTATATACAGTGTGGAACAGCCAAATGGAATAAATTCGATAACGGATAAATGAGGACGTGTTGGGAAAAACGCTTGGACACGTCGATTTGTATTTTTAACTGCGCATCTTTTTCAAGAAAAAAAAATTATTTAGGGTGCGTCATGTGACAGTGGCCAATACCAACTTTCTTATTTTAAATACAAGCCCCTGTATATTATTAATTTTTTGGATTCTTCAGAAAATTCTAGACATAATTAATGTACAATGTCCTATACCTATCTTCAACTGTTTCGGAAATATTAAGTATTTTCAGATTTATTACAAAAATTAACATTAAAAATAGAAAATTATTTTATTTCACAAATTCTAATAAGAAATACTGATTATTTCTTAATAATTTAAAAAAACAAAAAAAAATTAATGTCAATGTAGTAAATGTTCAAAATGCTCGCCACGAACATCTTGGCAACATGCTAATCTGGTATAGAAATGTCTTCTAACATTACTCAACATCTCAGGCGTGACTGATCTAATCGCAAGCGTGATTCGTCTTTTTAAGTCATCTAAGTTGAGGGGCTTAGTTTTGTATACAATACTTTTGACATATCCCCACAAAAAGTAGTCTAATAGCGACAGATCAGGAGATCGTGCTGGCCATTCTATCGATCCGCGCCTCCCTATCCACCGATTTGGAAAAATTTGGTTCAGGTACTGCCGGACATTGATTTGGTAATGGGGCGGCGCTCCATCTTGCTGAAACCATATTTTATTGGCAGGAACTTGTGGGTTTGCTGGATCTGGATATAAGTTTGTCAAAGTTGGCACGACATTATTTTGGAGCAGTTCTAAATATTCATCCCCATTCAAGTTGCCATCAATGAAAAAGGGACCTACGATATGATTTCCAACAATTCCTGCCCAAACATTAACTTTTTCAGGATATTGCGTATGTTCCTCTCTCATCCAATGAGGATTCTCATTAGACCAATAGCGGCAATTTTGACGATTATAATGACCGTGAAGTGTAAATGTGCTCTCATCAGAAAACAAAACATCTTCTAATTGGATCACATTGTTATCTAACATTGCCATCATTTGTTCACAAAAATACGTTCTCCTATCGAAATCGTCCTCCATGAGCTCCTGAGTTGGTATCATTTTATAGGGATGCATTTTACTTTCCTTTAATGTTCGAAAAATTGCTGTGTGGCTAACGTTGAATAGTTGGGCTGCTTGTCGACCAGAAGTATGTGGGTTTTCTTGAAACTCAAGCGTAATATCCAATTTCGTATCATCACTTACTGCATTGGCAGCTACTTTTTTTATCTGTCTCACATGACCAAGCTCGCGAAACTGCTTTTCTATTTTGCTAATTGTTCCTTGGGATACAGGCGGCAAATTTGGAAATTTTTCGTGAAATAAGCGAGACACTTCCATCTGTGTCCGTGTGTTATCTCCATAACCAATCATTTGTAGAATGGTTATTTTGTGCATTTCTGTTAAATGAACCATTTTTCTGATATTATTACGTACAGTTAACGAAATTCAAACGACAATAGCACTGACACTAATCACTACTGTCATGCAGGCAGACAACAAGTTGCTAAGGCTACGAGTTTTATACGAACAGAAAGAAAACTGTTTTTGTTTTTGTTTACTTTCTCATTATCAAGAGCTGAATGGGAAATAAGTATTGAATGCAATGTAGCGAATTTGTGAAATAAAATAATTTTCTATTTTAGTGAATTTTCTTAAAAAAAATTCACTAATGAGGAGATCCCGACTTTTGAATTTTGAAAAAATTTCTTCAAATGAGCGCTAATTAGGCCCCCCAGAACACATATCCGGGGTCGGTTTAAATTTTTATATGTTTATATATATATATATATATATATATATATATATATATATATATATATATATATATATATATATATATTTATATATATATATATATATATATGTATCACACCGATAACTCAAAAAATAATGGGCCGATTTTGATTAAATTTGGTGAATAAATTCCTTTTGCAAATGGCTTGGATAAGTTCGTTAGCCAGGAAAATCGGTTTAGGTTTTCCCGGAAAATTTTGTGTTTTCTTTCGAAAAAAAATTATATCTCCGGAATTAACAAAGTAAGGGCAACCAAATTTGGTACGCTGGTTTATATCCTTATAGGTAAGCTACTTACCAAAATTTAGCTGTGTAAGTCAAAAGACAAAAAAGTTACAGGCATTCAAAGAAAAATAAATTTGGATTTTCCTCAAAACGTCAAAATTGCGATTTTAAACGTCAAAAGTGGTGAGTACATTCCTTTCGCAAGTCGCTTGGATAATTTTGTTAGCCACGAAAATCCGCCGAGGTTTTCCCGGAAAAATTTGTGTTTTCTTTCGCAAAATATTTATATCTCCAAAATTAACAAAGTAAGGGCAACCAAATTTGGTAAGCTGGTTTATATCGTTATAGGTGTGCCACCTACCAAAATTTAGCTCTGTAGGTCAAAAGACAAAAAAGTTATGGGCATTTAAAGAAAAATAAATTGGGGGTTTCCTCAAAACGTCAAAGTGACAATTGAAAACGTCAAAATTCGCAACATTTAGACAAATAACTTGAATCTAATACGGGCTATGGAAAGAAAATGTCTCAAGAAGAATGTTTTACATACACCGAACTCTTAGTTTTAACCGTCATTGTCCTTCATTTTACTAAAATATTTCCAGAAAATTCATTTCTAATACACCCTTTCTCTGATGCTTGGCAGTAGCCTTAGCTATAGAGTTTATTGTTTAATGGTATATAATTTTTGTCGAATTTTCGTAAAAAATCAATAAAGCTCAATATATTCGTTATTATACAAGATATGAAAAAATATTGTATACATTAATTATACGGTGTTTTGAGCTTCATCTTAAAAAATTATTGCGACAATCACAGGGTGGCCCATAAGTCGTTGGTGATACAAATAATTATTTTTTTGTCGAAAACGCCTTATTTTTTTGCATTTTCCATCGAAATATAATGCATGTTTGTAAGTTAAGAAATTCTGGAGGCAGCAAGTGCGTTGTGGTTGCGAATTTTGATTAAATGCTTCATATTTGAAAAGCTCAATTTGCTATTAACCTATAAGGTTGACCAAGAAACGGATTTTTTCAGTAACACTTTTGGTTTACTTTTGGAAATTTCTGTACGTTTTCAAACAATCAAGTTATTTTGATGAAACATGGCACATTGTTTTTACTATATATGTTATACTGGTAATCAAATTTGATGCCTGCTTTTTCTATATAGGTTATACTGGTAACCAAAATTGATGTCTGCTTTCTTAAAAAGAAAACACACATATTTGCAATAAAAACATTTTAATGAAAATTCACTACCATAACGCACTTGCTGCGTCCCGAGATTTTTAATGTTAATTTTTGTAATAAATCTGAAAATACTTAATATTTCCGAAACAGTTGAAGATAGGTATAGAACATTGTACATGAATTATGTCTAGAATTTTCTGAAGAATCCAAAAAATTTATAATATACAGGGGCTTGTATTTAAAATAAGAAAGTTGGTATTGGCCACTGTCACATGACGCACCCTATATAATTTTTTTTTCTTGAAAAAGATGCGCAGTTAAAAATACAAATCGACGTGTCCAAGCGTTTTTCCCAACACGCCCTCATTTATCCGTTATCGAATTTATTCCATTTGGCTGTTCCACACTGTATATATATATATATATATATATATATATATATATATATATATATATATATATATATATATATATATATATATATATATATATATATATATATATATATATATATATATATATATATATATATATATATATATATATATATATATATA
The DNA here is from genome assembly GCA_964006375.1 of Tillus elongatus. Taxonomy (NCBI): domain Eukaryota; kingdom Metazoa; phylum Arthropoda; class Insecta; order Coleoptera; family Cleridae; genus Tillus; species Tillus elongatus. The sequence goes on along the minus strand of OZ023267.1, from coordinate 60,438,743 downwards.
TATATATATATATATATATATATATATGTATCACACCGATAACTCAAAAAAAAATGGGCCCATTTTGATAAAATTTGGCATGTACGTTTCTTTTGTAAATAGCTTGGATAAGTTCGTTAGTCAGGAAAATCGGACGAGGTTTTCCAGGAAAATTTTGAGTTTTCATTCGAAAAAAATTCTTATCTCAAAAAGTAATTAGCCGATTTTAATAAAATTTGGCATGTACCTTTCTTTTGTAAATGTCCTTGATAAGTTTGTTAGCCAGGAAAATCGGACGAGGTTTTCCGGGAAAATTTTGAGTTTTCATTCGAAAAAAAAATTTTTCTCAAAGAATAATGGGCCGATTTTGATAAAATTTGGCATGTACCTTCCTTTTGTAAATGTCTTCGATAAGTTCGTTAATCAGAAAAATCGGACTAGCTTTTCCGAAAAAAATTTGAGTTTTCATTTGAAAAAAATTTTTATCTTAAAAAATAAAAAATCTATGATAACCAAATTTGGTAGGTAGGTTTACGATATAAAAAGTAAACTATACACCAAAATTTAGATTTCTATGTTACAAGCAAAAAAAGTTATAATAAAATATTTTGTGCCAGATCATTTTTATGAAAATTCATAACGCACTTGCTGCGTCTTCGACTTTTTTGCATTAAATGATATTCATGACATAACTTAAGCCTCTGTGACATGGTTGATAATATTTAGTAGTGAATGTTCGTAGAAAAAATTCACTATTGGGGAGATCCCGACTTTTGAATTTTGAAAAAATTTTAAATTTTTGCAAATGAGCGCGAACTAGGACCCATAGAACCCAAATCCGGCGTCAGTTTCAATTTTTATATGTTTATATATATATATATATATATATATATATATATATATATATATATATATATATGTTTATATATATATATATATATATATATATATATATATATATATATATATATATATATATATATATATATATATATATGTATATATATATATATATATATATATATATATATATATATATATATATATATGTATGTATGTATGTATGTATGTATGTATCACACCGATAACTCACAAAATAATAGGCCGATTTTGATAAAATTTGGCATGTACCTTGCTTTGGTAATTGGCTTAGATAAGTTCGTTAGTCAGGAAAATCGGACGAGTTTTTCCGGAAAAAATTTGGGTTTACATTGGAAAAAAAATTATCTCAAAAAATAAAAAACTCTGGACGCAGCAAGTGCGTTATGGTAATGAATTTTCATAAAACTATTTTTTAATAGCAATAATGTGTGTTTTTTTTTAAGAAAACAGGCATCAAATATGGTTACCAATATAATCTATATAGTAAAAACAATGTGCCATGTTTCATCAAAATGACTTTATTGTTTGAAAATGTACAAAAATTTCCGAAAGTAAACTTAAAATGTTTCCAAAAAAACTAGTTTCTTGGTCAACCTTATAGGTTAATAGCAAATTGGGCTATTCAAATATTAAGCATTTGATCAAAATTCGCTACCATAACGCACTTACTGCGTCCAGAATTTTTTTTCTTACAAACATGCATTATATTTCGATGGAAAATGCAAAAATGCAATAACATAAGGCGTGTTTGATTAAAAAAAAAAGAAATTTGTATCACCAACGACTTATGGGCCATTCTGTGATTGTATAAATAATTTTTTAAGATGTAGCTTAAGACACCCTATAATTAATATATACAAATTTTTTTCATATCTTGTATAATAACAGATATATTGAGCTTTATTGATTTTTTTTACGAAAATTCTACAAAAATTATATACCATTAAACGATAAACTCTATAGCTAAGACTACTGTCAAGCGTCAGAGAAAGGGTCTATTTGAAATGAATTTTCTGGAAACATTTTATTAAAATGAAGGACAATGACGGTTGAAACTAACACTTCAGGGTTTATAAAACATTTTTCTTGAGACATTTTATATCCATAGCCCGTATTAGATTCAAGTTCTTTTCCTAAATGTTGCCAATTTTGACGTTTAAATCGCAACTTTGACGTTTTGTGAAAAACCCCAATTTAGTTTTCTTCAAATGCCTATAACTTTTTTGTCTTTTGACCTAAAAAGCTAAATTTTGGTGTGTGGCTTACCTATAAGGATATAAACCCGCGTACCAAATTTGGTTGCCCTTACTTTGTTAATTCCGGAGATATAAATTTTTTTCTAAAGAAAACACAAAATTTTCCGGGAAAACCTGGACCGATTTTCCTGGCTAACGAACTTATCCAAGCCATTTGCAAAAGAAATTTATTCACCAAATTTAATCAAAATCGGCCCATTATTTTTTGAGTTATCGGTGTGATACATATATATATATATATATATATATATATATATATATATATATATATATATATATATATATATATATATATATATATATATATATATATATAATATATATATATATATATATATATATATATATATATATATATATATATATATATATATATATATAAACATATAAAAATTTTAACTGACCCCGGATATGTGTTCTGGGGGGCCTAATTAGCGCTCATTTAAAGAAATTTTTTCAAAATTCAAAAGTCGGGATCTCCTCATTAGTGAATTTTTTTTAAGAAAATTCACTAAAAAGCCATGATAACCAAATTTGGTAGGTAGATTAACGATATTAAAAGTAAACTATACACCAAAATTTAGATTTCTATGTTACAAGAAAAAAAAGGATGCCGAATGCAGTGGTGTATGTTTTTATTTTCTTCCCAAAAACAACGCTATCCCTTTTTCCCATTTTTTGACATAGAAAAACTGCATTAGTAGGCCTTAGTCAGGTGACATATAGAAGAATTTTGACAGCATTTATAGAGTTTTTCATCTTATATCTTTTGATTTTTTGTGAAATTTGGTATATATCTTTTTCGGGGATACCGAATGCAGTGGCGTACTTATTTTTTCTTAAAAACGGTCTATTTTTGGCATATAAAAACTGCTTTAGTAGGCCTTGGTTAGGTGACATAGAGAACATTTTTTTACAGCATTTGTAGTTTTTTATCTTATATTTTTGATCTTTTGTTCATCAAAATCTAATTATAAATACAAAAGTTACAGGAGTGTTTCCATCTTAAATGGCCCATACTGTATATATATATATATATATATATATATATATATATATATATATATATATATATATATATGTATATATATATATATATATATATATATATATATATATATATATATATATATATATATATATATATCTTTAGGAATATTGCACTACACTGTAATCACTTTTAAATATACACTTTATTTGTTTGCTGTACGTTTGTGATTTCTTATTGGTTTGCGTAGACTGCAGTTTCGAACCGTCCTGGTTCATCATCTGCACGCTAGTAGCGTGCTGATGATGAACCGGGACGGTTCGAAACTGCAGTCCACGCAAACCAATAAGAAATCACAAACGTACAGCAAACAAATAAAGTATATATATATATATATATATATATATATATATATATATATATATATATATATATATATATATACATATATATATATATATATATATATATATATATATATATATATATATATATATATATATATATAGCTATAAAGGGTTTTTCATTAAGAGCGCCCGAACTTTGAGATGGAATAAAACAACTGTTTAAGTGATATTGCCACAATGTTTATTTTATTTTAATGAACATTTGATGACATTATGTATGGAATATAATTTTATCCAAATGGCAGCCGCGACTCCGCTGAAGGTTGTGTCCTGGTGGACCAATTTTGGACGAAATTTTCGCATAAATGGGGCTCAATCTCATGAGTTATGTTGGCCTTCATGGCAGCAATTGTCTGTGGTTTGTCAGCATAGACTCGAGATTTCACGTAGCCCCACAGAAAGTAATCGAGCGGTGTTAGGTCACACGATCTCGGTGGCCAGTTGATGTCACCACTACGCGAGATGACAAGGCCTCAAACTTCTCATCCAATAAATTTAATGTTTCCCGTGCAGTATGGCAAGTGGCGCCATCCGGTTGGAACCACATGTTCGTGAAATCCATACCATTGATTCTAGGTCACAAATAATTTGTTATCATTGTGCGATATCGGTCGCCATTGACAGTGAGCGCGGCTCCATGTGCATCTTGGAATAAATAAGGTCCAATTATACCGCCGAACCAAAATCCACACCAAACAGTGACTCTTTCAGAGTGTAGAGGCACCTGATGGATCTCCCGTGGATTTTCCTAGCTCCAAATCTGGAAGTTTTGTTTATTAACAAAACCACTCAGCCAAAAATGAGCCTCATCACTAAAGATGATTTTCTTCCCGAAATCAGGGTCAGCCGCAAAATGCCGTAAGGCCCAATCCGTGTGTCACGGCGCTGTCTATGGTCGTTGGGTTTTAGCTCGGAGTTGTGTATGGATGAAAACCTAAGTCTCGACGCAAAATCCGCCAAGCTGGTGTCGCAGGAAGACACAACTCTTGCGCACGACGCGGAATTGACTATCTGGGGTTTTCTCGCACACTATCCCGAACGGCAACAATATTTTCCAGCGATCTTGCGTTTCTTTGACGTACAGGCACCGTTTTAATCAAAACCGACCCAGTTCTCTCAAATTTATTCATTAAACGACGGATTGTGGACTCTGCAAGACGACCATATACCATAAAATGGACACAACGCACGAAACGTTAGGCGAACAGAGCACTGATTTTAATAATACATTTTAACAATTTCTACGCGTCGTTGAAGCGTGTACCGTTCCATTGTGAAATGACACGAAAAAATATACATTCCTGCCAAATTTGACAGCTATCCCAACTAACAAAAATGTTCTATAATTTTTAAATAATAGTGCAGATTTGTTGTGTTACTGTTGTATTACTGCTCTTCAAAAGCAGTATTGTTCTATATAGACTGATAAGGTGAGTATTTAGCTTCTCACAGCAAAATGCTCCTTTAAATTTATTTTAAGACTGTTCTTAGAGCAGAATTATAAAACATTTTCGAGATTTCGTTTTTCCTTGTTTTGTAAATGTCTATACAACAATCTTTATAGAATAGATTAGCTTACAGAACAAAAATGCTCATTAATGGCTTTATAATAACGATCTTCCGAACATATTTGTTAAGTTGCAAACATTTATAAAACTATTCTTTAAGTGTTTATATGAGCATTTATAAAACAGTTCTGTTAACATTTTCTATTATATAATATAGCTGCAAATAGCATACTCTACTTGAACGCAGGTGTTAAAAAACTATTTTATAGTTGGCTGGAACGCTACTGTAATAGCACACTTAAAAAACAAGTATAGTACAAAATTGTTCCTTTGCATAAAAATGAATTCGTTGTGATCTTTATAGCATTTGTAAGATACGCCGTTATATCCTTTCTTATTTTGTCGCAAGTTGTGTACGAAGTAGGGTGTAATTTCTAAACGTCCAATTTACAAGGATTAAACAAATTAAAACAGGTAAAATCAAGCGGTGCTTTTCAAAGGGAAGTCAATAAATATCAAAGTATTTTAGAAAGTAGCATTTTTTTTAATACACATGTTAGTAGTGTTTTACATATTAATCGTGATGCCCACACAGATGTCGACCCAAGGTTAAATAAGATCGATGTAAAAAACGATGGCAATTTACAGTCAAAAATAAAAAGTGCTGAATGTATTCCAGGAAGAGAACTCAAATGACAAAGAAGATGTAGGAACTAATTGGCTGGAGTTTAATAAGAAAACTTGTTCTAACCCACTCATTGAAGTGGAATTTCGAATTTATAGAAAATATTAGACTATGGACCGTGTCCTTTAACGTGTCGCATTTGGTACTCAAAAGTTTCTTTAAAATATAAACGATTGATTTCCAAACACACTACCTCAAGACCCAAAATATTTTTAAAAACCTATCAGAGATTTGTTATAACAAAAGTAGGCGATGGTAGCTACTAGCATCATGGTTTTGAATCAAGTTTAAGACTAATTTTTCCCAAGATGATCATCACCAAACGGTTTCTTGCAATTTTAGCATTGATGGCTTACCAATATAGGTATAGGAGCAGTAAGTATGAGTTTTGGACCATACTTTTTAACATCCATGAATTGCCTAAATGAAGATCTAGGGTTATTGGTATATATTGTGGAAAAGGGGAACTATCGAACATAACTGCCTATCTAGAACCTTCTGCTGAAGAAACAATTAGGGTGTTCGGTTAAGTCACATTGCTACTACATTTATGTTGCATAAATATTACAGCTAAAGCGAGATTATCACTATACTGATATGTAAATGTTGCCGAAAATGCTTTTATAGAACAATTAAATACACCATATGTGTTATAGAGCTACACGCAAGTCTTACTCAGTGCAGCAAATGGGAAACATGTTATTCGTGAATTTTCGTAGAAAAAATTCACTAATGGGGAGATCCCGACTTTTGAATTTTGAAAAAAATTTGCAAATGCGCGCGAACTAGGACCCGTAGAACCCATATCCGGGGTCAGTTTCAATATATATATATATATATATATATATATATATATATATATATATATATATATATATGTATATGTATGTATGTATCACACCAATAACTCAAAAAATAATGAGCCGATTTTGATAAAATTTGGCGTGTACCTTTCTTTTGTAAATGGCTTGGATAAGGTCGTTAGTCAGGAAAATCGGACGAGGTTTTCCGGGAAAATTTTGAGTTTTTAATCGAAAAAAATTCTTATCTCAAAAAATTATAAGCCGATTTTAATAAAATTTGGCATGTACCTTTCTTTTGTAAATGGCTTTAACAAGTTTGTTAGTCAAGAAAATCGGACGAGGTTTTTCGGAAAATTTTTGAGTTTTTATTTGAAAAAAATTTTTATCTTAAAGAATAATGGGCCTATTTTGATAAAATTAGGCATGTACCTTCCCTTTGTAAATGGCTTTGATAAGTTCGTTAATCAAAAAAATCGAACGAGGTTTTCCGGAAAATTTTTGAGTTTTCATTTGAAAAAAATTTTTATCTTAAAAAATAAAAAATCTATGATAACCAAATTTGGTAAGTAGGTTTACGATATAAAAAGTAAATTATACACCAAAATTTTGATTTCTATGTCACAAGAAAAAAAAGTTATAATAAAATATTTTGTGCCAGATCATTTCCATGAAAATTCACTACCATAACGCACTTGCTGCGTCCAGGCTTGTTTTAATGCTCTATAAGCGCTACTTGTATAATAATCTGATGCCACACTGTCAATATGATCGTTTGTCCGCCCAAATCTTAGGGCACAGGACTGTACTTAGCCATAAATAGTTGTAAATGGATAGTACAGCTGTAGTTAGCCATGATCATGATACAACTAGAGTTATTATACCTATGTATTGTTGTTTATTAGATTTAGAAATGGTTTTCACAAATTTTTGTGTATACACAGTCAAAGTAATTTATGTGGTAAAAATACTACCAGGCGCTCTAAATTCTTTTTAACTTTTTTTAAGTGTGAATGCATCCAATGGTAATAATACTTAATAATAGTTTGCCTTGTGCTTAAGTATATGATATGAAGGTAAAAAAGAAATTATATACAAACGAAGTAATTGAATTCAGTGCTTTATGCTACGAGGTGAAATGTTGATGTTGTAATTGTGTCAACTGCATTACATCGAGATATAGAAACTTTTTGATTGCTAAGCTTTTATTTTAAAAGTGAGCACAATTGGAGAAAATGGGACTTTCAACAGAAAAATCCAATTATGTTACATATTTACATGGAAAGAATATTTTTTCGTGTTCTCTGGTCCCTGTGCATAGCAGGGTTACCTATATCATATCGTACAGTAGTTGTATTACGGTCTTTGAAAGGGTAAGACCCCCACCTTAAACAGGGTTTCCACTCATTTGGAAAACCGTGAAAACTACGGGAATTTGTATTAGAAAAAATTTTGTCAGCGAAATCAGGGAAAATTTGTGAAAATTGACCAAGGGTCAGGGAATTTTTGTTCCCGTCAGGGAAAAATTATTTGCTTTTATGATAAATATTTTAAAGAATGTCTTTGCTTTTTGTGCGATTCTGAACCATTAATTTGATTATTTATTTTTCCTCAAAAGCACAATAATTGTGTTTTTTAATTTTGCGTTAATTGGTCGCTTTGTATTTGAAATGGGGAAGTGTGTTTTCCGCCATGACGCGAAGACCTATTGTATTCTGTAGTAGTGTGTTACACATGTTGGGGGTAAATTGTGGAAGATCAAAGTCAGGGAAAAAGATTTTGGTATATCAGGGAGAAGTCAGGGAAATTGATATGCTGTTTTAGTGGGAACCCTGTTAAACTACATGTGTATATGGCAAATTATGTACAAAGTCAAAGTTACTTCAACCGCTTACTGGAAATCAGACGCAACAGCAAAATGTAAGAATGGTAGTAAAATTATTGTCAAAGACTATCTATTTCTACACATAATCGCTCCTTTTTAAAGCTATGCTAGATACTATTGCACCTATAATAACGAATCACATGGTAGTTAGTTTCCAAAATTACAAAACATTAAAGAAACTGTAAATGATGAATGGATGTGCGCAGTAATAGCCGAAATTATTTTCTGATTTAAAATTAATTTAAGTGAAAAAATTGGCTTTGTTATTAACTGCAGGATATTATAGTAATATGAAAATATCAAAATCCTAAGATCCTAATACCCTTTTAATACCTTGTGATAATGCGGAGAAAAAATATAATAATAATGAAAAGCATACATTTAAAAATTTTAACGGTTCGGTGTTTTTGAATATGTGTACCGTTTTAATTTGGCAATTATCGGTGTGGCTAGTCTGCTTTTGCTATAAAAGCCGAACTTTAAAATTAACAATAAAATCATTGCCAAGTCTATTTTTTTTAATACGTCTGTTCATATTATAGGTTTTAATATATTGTCTGTTTTATAGTAGTGTCTTAAGATATAATATAGTTCTGTAATAGTTACAGTCCTGATAAAAGTTATTTGTAAAGCGGACACCATGTTTTTAGCCAATTCCTGTAATTGTTTGGTAGCCATTTTGAACAAAAAATAAAAATCAATTAATAATTATATAAATATTTGTGATCTGACAATTTTTTCAATACATTTTGAATATAAAACATATGAAATGTGTAACAGAATGAGTTTAGGCCAATAAAATAGAAAAAATCGAATAATCTAATTTCGAGTTGATTTTCACAAATTAAAGAAATATTCATTATTTTGGCAGCCCTTCAAAATTTTGTCGTATATGTGGCATATTTTGCACAGGCAATTTTTCTTCGCAGTTGAAATCTATCTTGCTGGTAGCCAAAAGGTTACTTTTTTTTGTCCAATTTGCACACCTTACTAACATTGCTTACGCTATCATATTTTAGTACTTATATTACTTCCATAATATTAGAGAACTATTTTAGGATAAAATTGTTCTAACAAAAACAGTTTAAAAATATATCACTTGTATAGGTATTGCAGCATGCAACATAAAGTTGCAAAGTAAACTATAAAGAAATTCTAATAAAACATGTTTTATAGTTACTTTATTAAGGCTCTATAACTGGTAAATGATTTCTAGTTTTATTATGGCTCCTTATAAAACTGTTTTATAAGTATTGTATATCATATTCTTTTACAGCTCGGTAAACATTTATAAAACTATTATATCACACCTTACACATATCTTATAAAATAAACTAAAGAACTAAAGTATTGTATAAACCTGCGCTCATTTTGCATTTATAAGCGTTGGATAAACGTTACCAAAACGTTTACAGCAACAGTCATGTTTTATAAAAAGTGTTTTATAAACGGTCTTATGACTACAGTAAAACATCAAATTGTTAGTTGGGATCGCTTTTCTAAGATGGCCGCTACCAACTGTCAAAGTTCGAGCTTCCCTAATGAAAAACCCTTTATATGCATGAACATATAAAAATTGAAACTGGCCCAAAATATATTTTAAAGGCCTAATTTGAGCTCATTTGAAGAAATTTATTGAAAATTCAAAAGTCGAGATCTCCTCATCAGTGATTTTTTTCTAGGAAAATTGATTAAAAACGGTAATCTACAACTATTTTATGTTCTGTGTTTGCCTTTGCTTTATAAGAATATTAATAACGGTAAGTCATATTGGATAAAATAAAACCATAATTCTTTAAATATGTAAAATCAGCAAAGTGTCAGAGAAGCTAAACTTACACAAGTTAGATATAAGTTGGGAGTTTGCAAGTTAATTATCAAGAGATAATGAACGGATGGTAATGTATTATCCAAGTTAATTAGATGAATCACTCTAGGTTGAAAATATGAATTACCCACGCCACTGGTTACTTGCCGCATATTGGCTGGCGTTTTCATAAATCACCCCATAACGCCACATAAATCTGTAGCGCATAAAGCAACGTTCTGGTCGCATATCGACGTCCACTTCATGGACCGCCACGACGCACGACGTCCAAGTGACACAACCATAAACAATGTTACTGTTTGAGGTCTAAATGCTCGATTGAATCATCAATTGGAATGAAATGTATTCTCTGTGTCGCTTTTAAACTGCAGATCACTATTTTACCTTCTCGTTTATAAATTACTGATGTCAAACTAATGCGACTGAAGAAATTACGTAATAAAGTGAATAGAGAAACCGTTTACAGTTCTGAGAGCATATAGTTTTTTTTTTATTATACATGTTAGATTAATGTGCATGTCCAATACAGTTACACTGATTATTTTTGGCAACGGTTTTCTTATTGGTATTTTTCTTCTTTTAGTGAATTTTTATTTTAAAAAATTCACTAATAGAAAGGTATCGATGGTGAGACTTTGCAAAAATTCTTTCAAATGAGTGCGAACTAGGACCCCTAGAACCCATATCCGGGGTCAGTTTCAATTTTTATATGTTTATATATATATATATATATATATATATATATATATATATATATATATATATATATATATATATATATATATATATATATATATATATATATATATATATATATGTATATGTATATGTATATGTATATGTATATGTATATGTATATGTATATGTATATGTATATGTATATGTATATGTATCCAACCGCTAACTCAAAAAATAATTAACCGATTTCGATGAAACTTGGCAAGTGCCTTTGTTTTATTAATGGCTTGGATGAGTTCGTTAGTCAGAAAAATCGGACGGGGTTTTCCAGGAAAATTTTGAGTTTTCTTTCGAAAAAAAATCTCTCCGAAAGTAACAAAGCTGTTTTAATGAAATTTAGTATATATGTTACCTCAGGAGAGATTGTACTGCGTACCAAAATTCAACTGTCTAAGTTTAGAGAAAATTGAGTTATTCAAATTTTAAATTTCCTTTTGAAACAATTTTTTTCTCCAAAAATTCCAAAGTTATTTTAAAGAAATTTTGTGGATATCTTGTCCTAGGAAATATCTTACTACATACCAAAATTAAACTTTCTAAGATTATAGAAAACTGAGTTAATCAAATTTTTATAGCTCACTGCAGTGTTAAAATCAATGGTATTTGCCTCACTATGTTAAACACGTGCCTGGGGGACTAACCGAATTCATTCCCAGTTGCTTTGTTCTACTCATATTCTCTGAACATGTTAAAAGACGTGGTATCTACTTCATTACAAGTCACTATTAACCGACTATTTATGAAATCCAATAAGTAAATTAAATCTATTGTCATAAAATATGTAGTGTATTAAGACTAAGGGAAAAAGAAATAAAACATATATAACTGTGCACATTTTGATTATATTTTAGCTCACTAGGAGAAATCGCCACTGCTTGAGAGAGGTATTGTCACAGCATAATATCTTATTAAAGTTCATTTGTAAATGGGTTTAATTATATATATATATATATATATATATATATATATATATATATATATATATATATATATATATATATATATATATATATATATATATATATATATATATATATATATGTGTGTGTGTGTGTGTGTGTATGTATCCGTCTGATAATTAAAAAATAATTAACCGATTTCGATTAAACTTGGCGAGTGCCTTTATTTTATTAATGGCTTGGATGAGTTCGTTATCCAGAAAAATCGGATGGGGTTTTCCGGAAAAATTTTGAGTTTTCTTTCAAAAAAATTTTTTTTTTCTCCGAAATTAACAAAGCTTTTTTAATGAAATTTACTACATATGTTGCCTCAGGAGAGATTGTACTGCGTACCAAAACTCAACTTTCTAAGTTTAGAGAAAATTTAGTTATTCAAATTTCAAATTTTCTTTCGAAAAAAATTTTTCTCCGAAAATTACAAAGTTATTTTAATGAAATTTTGTGGATATCTTGCCTTAGGAAAGACCTTACTACGTATTAAAATTAAACTCTCTAAGTTTATAGAAAATTGAGTTATTTAAATTTGAAGCATTTAAAATTTGTAATGTGAAACTGCTCCTATGCAAAACAAAATTGTCTAAACATGCATGTCGTCATTGAATTAAACGGTATAAATTTACTTATTACCCTAACTTGTTATAAACTGTTAATGAATTAAATTGAAAATTTATTGTTTGCAATGATTATTGTTAGCAAGGATATTGTTGGCAAGGAAACCAACATTTTAAGTTTATTTTCGGAAAATTTATGTACATTTTCAAACACAAAATTATTTTGATAAAATATGGTATATTAAAAGACCTGACGATCGTTTCACTAACCAAGTTAACGTCACCAGAGGATAAAACATTCTAAATACTGAAAAAACTACCATCAACTTATATACCGGATCTTAGGTAAAGAGATCGAACTGAGATGGGAAACTAGTCGCAGGCAAATTCCACAGTGTATTGTGTTTTTATCGTCGGACAAGATATTTGCACTGTCCCTACTAGTTTATCTAAAAAGTGTCCATCTGTAATAGTTTTGAGAAGGTTCAGCGACAGCTAAATTAACATAGATTCCATTGGCGGCAATATCTGTATTCTTATGTTATCTTTAGAACGTGCTGAAACGTGGGATTTTTATTTAACAAAGCAGGCGATCAGGTGACTCGTAATTGGCGGTGGTGAAATCTTCATACATTTTTGTTGTAACTATATTTTGCAATATATACGCTTTCGAACGCGTTTAGCTGTCTGGTTTTCTAACATTTTTTATTTATTTCACATTATCTTTATCAACGTGATGATTACCTATTATCCCAAATGTGTCGGGCGACGTAAGACCTATCTACAGTACCGTAACGTAATTGGGATAAGTGTTCTTTGAATCTAATTCCAATCGATTTTTTGTTTGTCCGACGTATTTAAGATTACAATCTTTACAACTTATTTCATAAATTCCAGACATTTTGTCCGTCTATCCTTGTCTTTTGGGTTACCTAGCAATTTTTTTAAGGTATTTGTTGGTGAAAATGTTAGCTGTAAGTTGACTTTTTTTAAATGCTGTCTAGACCTCTCGTGATTCTAGGTTCAAATGATAAGCAAACAAAGTTTTTTTGCGATTTTGCTCTTCTGAACGTCGTTGATTCCGTCAACATTTCCTTTGTTTTCTGTTTGTTGATTAATTTTTCACTAGGCAAGCAGTGTATCCGTTATATTCGGCCACGTTCTTAATATAATTTAATTCTTTGGTATATCTACTTTTGTTTAAAGGAAAATTAATTAACCGATTTACTAAAAAAATCAGACTGGCCATTTTTTGTGCGTACGTATGGTATGAGTCGTTCGGGATGTAGCTTAGAGTAGTGGTTTCCTTTCTATAGACATAAAATTCTAAAGTGTCTTTATTCTTGATAACTAGTACATCTAGAATGGGTAATTTATTATTAATTTCGAATTCATGGGTAAATTTTACAGAATCAAATTTATTGTTTAATTTGGCAATAAAATCTTCTATTCTGCAAATTTTTGTGTTAAACACCGCGAAAATATCATCCACGTAACGACACCACACTCTAGGAAAATAACCACTTTCACTTTCAAGATCTATTTCAAATCTGCTCATGAAAAGGTCTGCAATAAATTGCGATAGCGGATTGCCCTTTGCCATGCCTTTGGTTTGTTGAAAAAATTCATTGTTGAATTGAAAAATATTTTGTTTGATGCAAAGGTTTGTTAGAGTTAAGTATTCTTTGCAGACATTTTCATTTATGTTATTCATTTTTAGCAACTGCTCTAAATACGTTAAAGTTTGCTCCGTGGGAACGCTAGGAAACAAGGAGGTTACATCGAATAAAATTAAAACCTCGCCTACAGTCACAGACAAAATGTCGGGAATTTATTAAAATAAGTTGTAAAGATTGTAATCTTAAATACGTCGGACAAACAAAAAGATCGGTTGGAATTAGATTCAAAGAACAATTACCTTACGATACTGTAGATAGGTCTTCCGTCGCCCGACACATTTGGGATAATAATCATCACGTTGATAAAGATAATCTGAAATTAATAAAAAATGTTAGAAAACCAGGACAGCTAAACGCGTTCGAAAGCGTATATATTGCGAAATATAGTTACAACAAAAAATGTATGAACGTTTCACCACCGCCAATTACGAGTCACCTGATCGATTGCTTTGTTAAATAAAATTCCCACGTTTCAGCACGTTCTAAATATAACATAAGAATTAATATATTGCCGCCAAAGGAATCTATGTTAATTTAGCTGTCGTTGAACCTTCTCAAAACTATTACAGATGGACACTTTTTAGATAAAGTAGTAGGGACAGTGCAAAGACCTTGTCCGACGATAAAAATACAATACACTGTGGAATTTGCCTGCGACTAGTTTCCCATCTCAGTTCGACCTCTTTACCTAAGATCCGGTATATAAGTTTATGTTAGTTTTTTTCAGTATTTAAAATGTTTCATCCTCTGATGACGCTAACTTGGTTAGTGAAACGATCGTCAGGTCTTTTAAAATGTGTTGTGGTGATTTGGGTTCTCCAAGTGTATATATCAGTGCTCATCACAGGTTCCAATCTTCACTTAATGGTATATTCTTTCTGCTATATAGGTTATACCGGTAACCACATTGACGGCTGCTTGCATTAAAGAGACGTATTTGCTATTAAAAACATTTTTATTAAAATCCACTTCCATAACGCACTTGCTGCGTCCAGACTTTTTTTAAATATGATTTTCAGTATGACTTAACTGATCATAAATCACTTTGTTTATCGTTCTTGAAATAAGCGAGTTTATGCCTACGGATATTGTTTGTGATTTAGGTACTACTTTTTTCAGTCAACGAATTTATTTCAAAAACATTCTATCTCTGATATATTATGTACCATTTTATATTCTTCATATGGCATAGACTCGTTGGTATTGAAAAGTGTTACCTCCTTCAACGAAAAACTTAAGGTACAAGAATCGTGGTATATTGTGATTGACCTCAGGTGGATATAGATCTGCTCAATGGTGAGGTCACAATTGCCTATAACACCCTACCCTAAAGTAGCTATCTATCAGATTATCAAATTTATTAAGATTAGCAGCACTTTTTAGGAGGTTGACAGCAGGTTACATTGAAATTTATATATCTAGATAATAGTTAGTAAGAATAATTATTTGCGCTGATGCCAAAAGAAATGAGAAGTTGGGGAGGAGTTTCTCTTCAATGAAACATATATTTTAATATAACAAAATATATAAGTTTATTCGTATAAATTAAACTTGGAATAGCAAACAAAATAAAATAAAAATGGTTGGTAAATCTCAGATAAACATTAATTGCACACAAATAACAATCAGATAAGTAGCAAGAATCTCAAGAACAAGAAATTATTAATTTACATACATGTACCAAAACAATAGGATAAAGATAGTTGCATATTACTAAAATGTTACTGTTAATTACTTAGGGTATCGTTCAAAAACAAACACAAATAATTAGGTAAGTTACTTGACGTCTGTCAATCAATTAATCACTAGGTTTTCTAGTGAACTAACTGGCCAGTTCTTGAGTGAGGCTTCAAAGAAAGAAAATCTATTAGTATTTTCCTACGTGAAATTTCTATATTAATTATGAAAACTAAAAGATATTAAAGATAATGTATAGGTTAGATATTTTACAGATAAAATTTGCTAATTACAATTTAAAAAAGATAAAACTATGTGTTTAAATTTACAAAAATTGACAAAATCCTAGAGATTAAACAGGAAATATATAGTTGTGCTATTCGCACCTCCCTGACATTTTTAAACCTCAAACTTGATTACGTAATTTTGAAGGTTCTGGTTATTAAAACTTCAGATGTTAGATTTCGGCATGAAAATTCTGCTGATTTAGAGAACAGATTTGTGGAGACTCACCAGTCTTCCGGTATTAGGTTAAGTGATAACCCTGTGAAGATGCTTTCCAGGTGGGATCAATCATGAGGGCCTGACACAGATTCCAGACTCCAATAAGAGCGGAAAACCTGGGGGAAGCGACTGGGACTTCCCATCAGAGATTATTGGGCCGGTGGATGTTACTGCTCCAATATTACAAGACCATTTGACACCTATGTAGATGTTCCGAATTCACTTGATGGAAACTTTGAGAATCGCAATTAAAACGTGAATTTGATTGAGTAAAATTCACTACCAATTGACTTAAGGTACGATAATAACCAGGAATTCTTTCTGAACACGACAAGAAGTCAACAATTCGAAACAGAGAGCCACGAGTTAGCTCGCTTTTTGTGCTGAATACTATGTTTATTTAAACTCGAAAATCACTTAAATTACTCCGAACAATTACTGACAATAATTATTAGGTAATACAGATAACAGAAAGAATATTACAACCCCGTTTTGAGATAATTTAATATCCACCGAAAACTGACGGTGTTCAGTCTATGAACGCTCAGCAGATAATCCTCGCTAATGTGTCGGGTTCGGCAACTGCTAGGTCGCTGCACGCAAAAATTCTTACTGTGACGGTTGGTGGCTGTGCGCGAGCTCTTTCTAGCCTCCATTCTTCGAATGAGATAAAGCGAGACCTCCAATCGGTGGCTTTGGCGGCAATTCTTTGCAACGCTTCCAAACCATCGTTGGATGACATCACCGATTACGGAAAATTCCAAGATAAACAATATTTTGTTCTCGAACATTCCTAGCGTACATTTTCAATTCTTATTTCGTTCCCGGAAATATTTGTTCAGTAATAATGCGAGGTAGTTTTCCATGGCAAGCATATAATGAATTTTAACGTACAAATTGGAAATGCAGTAAAGAGGTTTACGGTGATTGAAGATTTAGCCACTTTTCATAAAAATAATTTTGAAATCAAAACATGAATTGCCTTACAGATATTGGATTGTCGGCTCTTAATTAAGTCTCTTGCGGGTTTATTTTGAATGATTAAAGCAGTAACGAAACGTAATCGTTACAAAAGTTAAAAGAAAATTTGTAACAGATTTATTTAAAAAGTTATTTTATAGCAATAATGAACCTGAACATTATAAGATCAGAAACAATTTCCAAAAAATTCGGTTTTCTGACATAACTCGGAAACGGTATAAGATGTTAGCGATCTGTTATAGTTATCGTAGTGGACCTATATTGCTTTTTTCTAATTTAAACTGCCCTGTATCTTTTACCATTCTCAAAATACCCATACTGTATATCCTCACCCCACCAAACTGTATATTTAACTGAATTTAAAAAAGGTCTGGACGCAGCAAGCACGTTATGGTAGTGAATTTTCATAGAAATGATCTGGCACCAAATATTTTTTATAACATACACTTGGAGAACCCAAATCACCACAACACATATTTCAAAGACCTTACGATCGTTTCGTTGACAATGTCAACGTCATCATAGAATGAAAAATTATAAACTTAAACTCAACAGCTTCAGTGTATTTATATCGCGTCTAGGTAAACGAACTAGTCCGAAGTAAAATTGTAGTCGACGACCCATCGTTTGTTTATTGTGTAGTGATTCTACGAGCTCGAAGACCTGCTTTAATCTTTTGGTTGACAAATTTATGAGCTTTTATCTAATGTTAGGATAATGGGCTGAAAAAGAAAGGTACAGAGTTATTTAAGGAAGCTACACGTTCCTTTTGATTTAGAAATTTACTATGTGAATATTGGAGCAACAATAAAAATGGGTATTTCCCTATAGTTTGGTTTCGTTATGTCAACGATATTTTTGCAGTGTTTGACACAAATATATGTAAGGTTAAAGAATTTACTGAAAAACTAAATAGTCAATTTGATTCAATAAAATTTACCCACGAAATAGAAATCAACAATAAACTTTTGTTTCTAGATGTACTAGATATTAAAAATAAAAATAATGGCTCGCTTGAATTCGATGTCTATAAGAAGGAAACTACCACTATTAGTTATATTTCTAACTACTTACATCATACGTTTGCACAAAAAACGGCTAGTTTAAATTTCCTAGTAAACAGATTGATAAATTTTCCGTTAAGTAAAAATAGATTTAATAAAGGATTAAAGTACATAAAAAACGTGGCGAGACAGACAAAGTCACTTAAATGTCTGGTATTTACGAGATAAGTTGCAAAAATTGCAATCTTAAATACGTGGGTCAAACCAGGAGAAACATAGCCACCAGATTTCGTGAACATCTCGCACATTTACGATATGGTACGGTGGACAAATCGTGTGTGGCACAACATATATGGGATAATAATCACCACATTGACAAAGAAATTTTGAAACTTGTCAAAAATGTTAGACAACAAACTATGCTTGATTCCATAGAAAATATTTATATATCAAGGTTGATCAGGAACAAAACTTCATCGGCACTTTTAGTTTCAAGCCGTTTATTTTCGCTTTGCATTTGACCAGTTAAACACTCCTAATTTGCCTGGCAGAATAATAAATAATTGTCAATAACTCGGCCGGTCTATACAAATACTAGTCTCTACGTTTGTCTCGACTTAAAGACCCCCTTTCGTTTTCTTTGTATCTACGAAGTAATATAAATACTTGTTTTTACGTAGAATAAAAAAAAACAATATAAATATTGCTTTTATGTAGAATTTTAGTTGAATTATTTATCCTTTGTTAAAGTTAACATTGTGATCCAAACACTTGGTTTGTTTTTATAAAAAATATGAGCGGTTGTTATGGTGTCTGTTTCGCCAGATGTGCCTGTCGGCTTGCTTCAATATTCACATAGCAAATTTCAAGATCAAAAGGAACGTGTAGCTTCCTTAAATAACTGGATACCTTTTTTTAGCCCATTATTCTTACATTAGATAAAAGCTCATAAATTTGTCAACCAGAAGATTAAAGCAGGTCTTCGACCTCGTAGGTTCACTACACAATAGACAAACGATGGGTCGGCGACTACAATTTTACTTCGGACTAGTTCGTTTACCTAGACGCGATATAAATAAATTGTAGCTGTTGAGTTTAATTTTAGAATGTTTCATCCTCTGATGACGTTGACATGACGCCAACGAAATGATCGTAAGGTCTTTGAAATATGTGTGGTGGTGATTTGGGTTCTCCAAGTATACTTATCAGTGCTCATCACAGGTTCCAGTTTTCACATAGTGATCTTTTTTATGACATTTTTTCCTGTAACATAGAAATCTAAATTTTGGTATATAATTTCCTTTTAATGCCGTAACCTTGTGTACCAAATGTGATTACCATAGCTTTATTATTTCTGGAGATATAATTCTAGGAGTCCTAGTTGGCGCTCATTTGAAAAAAAAAATAAGTCAAAAGTCAGGATCTCCTCATTAGTAAATTTTTTCTAAGAAAATTCATTAAAAACAACTTTCAAATGAATCAGACCTTTCTTTACACGCACATAGTTTAACTAAATGATGTAGGCGTATCAACCATATCTGAACAATCTGCCTAATTACGCAGGAGATTTTATTCATTTCTAGGACGTAGGTATCAGTCTAAAGCCCTTAGCGATACTAAGAAATCCTGCGTGATTATTTTGCTGAACCTCGGGAGATTTTTGTAGAAACGAGAATCCTTTCAGTAATTTTTTTCAAACAGATATTCTCGAATCGATAGGTTTGAGAGCGAAACCAACAAAAAATTACTAGACGTTGAGGCATTTCACGAACATTAATAGTTCTCCTTGCTAGACGGTTTTACCTGCTTTTCAACGTACAGCGAAATTCAGTCAAGCTTGCACACTCAAAATATAGTCGCATTAAATTGAGATTATAAGCTCCCTTTTAAAATGTATTTAAAATATTTACTAGTTATTTAAATGCCTTAATTAGAGCTATAATGTAGATATAGATTTTGATGACACTTTTTAGTATATAAAACGTTATTGGAGAATTTCCTTTAAGAAATTCTCTAAAAAAAGGAGATAACGATGGTAAGGCTTTTCGAACATTTTTCCAAATGAGCGTTGAATAGTGTCCCTAAAACCCAAATCTAAGGTCTGTTAACATTTCAATTGCGTGTTTTGTGGCAGATGCATGAGGACCCATAAAATGCACTGCGCGATTACCTGATTTGACATCAATGGATTTATTTCGGCGAGGTGAGGCAAAGATTAACTTTTTTGGTACAAAAAGGTCAAGAAGTACCAAAAAAATAATTTCAAGTTTTTATGGCAAAATGTTAAAGCCACGATTTAAAGCGTCAACATTGGTGATTTTTAAATAAAAATTTTGAAATTAATGCGAGTTATCGACAAGAGATATTGCAAGAAGGGTATTAAGCAAGGTCTCAAATCTCGTTTCTCAACAGCAATTGTTCTCCCTTTTACTAAAATATTGGTAGAAAATGTTTTTGAAATAGATCCTTCCTCTGTGATGTTTGGGCAGCAGCTTGATCTACAGATTTTGTTATATAAACCTGTTATATTTTTTATTTAACAACATGAATTTTAAAAACTCTCTCTCTTCAGTCAATAAAGGGATAAACAGATAAACCATATATTACCAGTAATAAAGGTTTGAATGCAGCAAGTGCGCTATGGTGGCTCATTTTCATAAACTTTAACGTTATCTAACATTGGCGGAGAAAAAGTAGCGTTAGGCAATCTTTAATGATAGGGCATCCAAGCATCTGTCCTGCTGAAAGGAGCTTCCAGGAGGACAACTGGACAAGCCTGTCAATCCTCCCGGTAGTATGTTCAAATGAGATATGTCCTGTCAGAAGGACGTATTGTGCTTCCGGCAGTACAGAAACATATTCCAATAACGGGTTGGGTAATTTTTATTAACATTTTAGGTTGTGTGCGCACAACGAACAGCATTTTGACCACAAAGTCGACAAAAATAACTGGCTTTTTGTAGGACTTTTCTTATGCTGCTGCCGATTACGCATTTGGGTTGGACTCTTTACTTTCCTGAAATTGCACTTAATGCTTCAAGGGGACCTCCTGTATGAATCGCAGTACTGTTTAGATTACTAGTGGTTACTGGGTTAGTATCGATATAATATATTTCACCTATATTTTGATTGGTATTACTGGATTCCATTCATAAGTAAGCTACATTTTTGGTAAAATCGGCTTGCGACAGTTTAACATCGTTTCTAAAAAACTTAAAGCCTAGATAAGCATTTATTTCTATAATGCCCAAGAGGGACCCATATATTCTATGCTTCCAGTTCTGCCAGACTTTCTCCATGACTAAGCCAGATTGACACAAATGATTATGTACGTTTATTGATTTAGTTGATTGATTTAGTTGCTCCTGTCCTGACTCGTCTGTTTGAGACATCTTACAATAGAGGCCTATTCCCTAGTAACTGGAAAACTGCTCGAGTACAACCCGTTCCCAAGAAAGGATTCAAAGCGCTTCCTAGCAACTACAGGCCTATTTATCTCCTTTCAGTCATCTCTAAAGTGATGGAAAAGCATATAAACACCGAATTACTAAAATTTCTTGAAAACACACAGTCTAATCCACGACAGGCAGTATGGATTCCCTCAGCGCAAATCAATTGCCGACCTTCTTTACTTTGTCACCCATTCTTGGAACAAGTCTATAGAACTACGCGGTGAATCCCAGATTGTCGCTCTAGACATATGAAAAGCATTCGACCAGGTCTGGCACGCAGCGCTGCTTAATAAACTTCCAGCCAATGGCCTACAACCAAAACTCTGTACCTGGACAGCAAATTTCCTCTCCAACCGGAGCATATCTGTTGTCGTGGATAGTCATTCCTCTGAACTGTATCCAATTAATGCAGGAGTCGCTCAAGGTTCAGCTTTAGCCCCTACTTTGTTTCTTTTCCACATAAATGACCTCCTCTCTAGCACATCCAACCCAGTTCACAGTTAAGCGGACGACAGCACCTTCCACTCAAATATACAATATTCTAAGCCTGTCTCTTTAGCCCAATTAGATGAGGATCGCAGACTCATATAGGGTTCTGTCTCTGTGGATCTCCAAAAAATATTAGACTGTGGAAGCAGAAATCTTGTATAATTCAACTCACCAAATCTCAGTCTTGCTTTCTATCTCATAAGGGATACACCAGCCCTAGACCCATCACAATGAACAACAAAGTTATTCAGTAGTAAGTAATGAGTCCTTTTCACTTGTTGGCATTTCTGCGGATCGAAATCTCAATTGGCACCAACATATCACATCATTGCAGAAACGGTTGCTAAGAAATTAGGTTTTCTCTTCCGGGCTCTCAAATACTTTTCACCAGCTAATCTCTACCTTATATACTTCACAAATAAGGCTAAGCCTCGAATACTGCTTCAACATCTGGGGTGCCGCTGCCGCTTCTACACTCGCTATCCTGGACTCCATTCAGAGGGGTATTATACGTCTCATCGGTGACCCTACCCTCACCCAAAGGCTGCCATCCCTTGCTCACCGACGTGCCGTTGGTGACCTCTTTCTCTTTTATAGATATCTGCACGGGAACTGCTCAGAGGAGCTTTCTTCCATAGTTCCTCCACCTGCTGCCCCCAAAAGATTTACCAGGGGAACAGAGCGAATGCCCGCTCTTTTGTCCCGAGGACTTTCAAGTTGTGGAATTCCTTGCCGGCACATGTTTTTCCTTCTCCTCCGAACCTCCAAACCTTTAAGTCCAGAATTAACAAGTTGCCTCTTTCCTCCTTGTCGGCACCCACGGTACGATAGTATTTAGGCTGTGAGCCCTCGTGGTGTGTTGTTGAAATTAAAATTATTTTTTTATTTTAGTTGTAGATTCTGAATTGAAAAGAAAATATTGTATCATAACACAGCAAATGATTAAGGTTTATTTATTACTTTGCAAGCATTGACAATTAGAAAAGAAATTGCAACGAAAAGGTTAGTGGTGTGACCAATTCTAACAAGTGAAATGAACTCGTGCTGTCAAGTATCTCTAATTGACATGCAAAGTCCATGCCAAGATTTTTGTTCCATGCTCAATTATTAGGATTATTTAACAAATTTACCATGCTATAAGCATTAAAAATAAAGACGGCTGAAGATGTTGATATCATCTATTAGATATTTTCTGTTTATTCGGGGCACATATGATTTCACAAAGCGACAGTGGCCGTAAATTTGCAAACCGCATAGTAAAAAATCTTGCTGAAATGTGGCCCGGATTGAAGCTGGTCCATGGAGAAGGTCCGTAGAGAGGTCGAACAAAGATGAAAGGGACATGTTGGTTATATGGTTGGTTGACTAAAACAGACCGAAATGGTCTGAAGGGCTGCAATTTGTGCGATGCAATAAAAATTGTTCTCTGCATGCAGGAATAACTAACGATATGAAGCTATGTTCGGCTCAAAGGATCAGTCTGCAGTCTTCACTTCCTAAGGAAATTCTATCCAACATTGAAAAAGAAGAAGAACTACAAAAGTTGCGCGATCAGAAGAATTCAGACGAACGTGAAGATGAAGATTTGAGTCTAGTTGAGGAAGATAGTTTGACAAACAGAAGCCACACCGCAAATTAACAGCAATAAGAGAAATTGTGTGTACAATATGCAAAAAAGAAATTTCAGATACTCATGAATGTCCAGTTTGTTGCTTAGCTATTCCTATCATCTGCGGAAAAGCTAACGGAGGAAATGGAGAGGGTGGGCAGAACATCACATATAACCGATGTTTACGAAGTGAGAAAATAAGTAATGTACGGCACGAGGCTAAGGTGGGCTGGAAAAGCAAGCCGAGAAAATGATTGCCCTATAAATTCACAGTTACCACCCATTGATGTAGGAAGAACTATTTTGGTACGAATACCTGATGATGACAGAGGTAGACTTGCCCCGAGGAATGTATTAGCTGTTGAACTCAGTGTTGACGACTCTTGGCTTTCTCGGCTTGATAGGTAACGAATTCGGATCTGCTATGTAGCATAATTTTAATCAATTCTTGGGAACGAAAAATTGAACTTTGCAATCACTATATTGCAGTAATGAGTTTATCAGCTGACTCTGGCTTATTGATATTTCATCTGGTCCGTCAACATCTGTATCTCTCCGAACTGCTTCTGGTTTAACAACTGGATCGAAACAAGGCTTTATACAATGTAATTACAAACGCTATTGCCTCGACAAACTCACGTGTAAAGCCAAGAAAGTAGAATGTAAGAGCAAATGTCACAAAAATAGTTCGTGTAAAAATAAGTAGATGTAGGGATGCCCTTAAGGAACTGGAAGTATATGTGGTAAACGTTTTTTGTTGCGTGTTTTGATATTTTCTGTCTCTTTAAGAATTGATATTGTTTTTAATGTGTAATGTGCAATTTGAATGTAATACATGTAAATAAAAATATGTTTCCATGCCGCATTGACATTTGGACGTTCTGTTTGTGCGGTCGACGCGTTCTGGCAATGTGACGAATGCCAGAATGTCTTTAGGTTGACTTGGCAAAGTCTGTAAGCATTCTGGCAATTGCGATAGTTCCAGAACGGGTTCTGTTCTACATTAGACGGCCGGAAAGCGATATTTCGGACACTGGCAATATGCCAGAACACGTTTTAATCGCATTTTTTGACCATTGGTCGAAATCGGTGTTCTTTATTAGTGATTTAGCCTTATCTTAAAAGTTATAAAAAATTACTCTAATTAGGAACAGTACAAAATAGGGTAAACAAGTGCAAGCAAAAACATGATCTCCAGCATCAATATATATATATATATATATATATATATATATATATATATATATATATATATATATATATATATATATATATATATATCAAAAAATACACTAGAAAGCTGAACATAAAAAAAATTCCTATGGTTCATTCTTTTTCAGATAATATAGAATACAGCACTAAATTAAATATGTTCATTTTTTTATATGACATATATAAGCACAAAATAAATATAATTAAGAGGGGGGTCTAAAAAACAACAGTTTGGTAATTTGTTATGAAACGTCAAACTCACTGTACCGCAGCCTTAGCATAATATTATTATATTGCGACTATACTATCTTTATCTTGAAATTTGTATTCAAAATTGTATTACGTGCATGCACAAGCCTTGCTTTTATGTATAATACGATGTATAATTTGTTTTCAAATAATATATTGCTATAGTATTCACCTTATGTCGCATACGTGTGACAGTGCAAAAATAGGTAGCCGCATTATCATATCTCTCTAGTAATTGTATCATGTCTAAAACCTAAATTTGAGGCTAAGGTTACAATTTCTTCTTCTTCTTTGTTTATGGCGTCTATTACTACGAACCTTAATTTCCAATTTGATATTGACAATCGACAGATGACAGCTGAGCTCCAGCACGAACGACCATTGTTAGACTCCGTTCGGGTTCGTGCTGGAGCTCAGCTGTCAATTGTCACTTGTTAATATCAATTGGTAATTTAGGTTAGTAGAAACAGACGCCATAAACAAAGAACAAGAATAAGAAGATGAACGTTGTCAGATAGAATAAATTATGATCCGAGCGATAAGTTAAAAATCATGAGAAATGGGTAATTCGACATTTGCAGGTATTAAATACAGCGATGGACTACGGTATTTTTTAACTAACTAATAACATTCAATTTTATAAAATGTTTTCTTTATTATCAAAGTTGTAAAAATTTGATATGTTTATACATGAAAGGTTTAATTACATGAAGCAAGACAATCCGACAACCCCGGTAAGAAACAACTACATTGTGACATCTTGCAATGATTTTAATTTCTATTGTTTATATTTTTATCTGCGATTTATTTAAATAGTATAGGATACAGGTAATGGCATCTGTCTTTGTCCAACTTTGTAGATATTGCATTACAGAATTTGAAGTGATGTCAAGGATTATTTTAATATTAATTTCGAATAACTTTATTTTCCTTTGATCAAGAGACCTTACAAGTGGTACACAACCAGGCCTACTTATGTTCTTTTAACTCTTTTTTTTCAATCACTTAAACAATTTGAAAGATATTGCGTTTTAAGAAACAGTTTTTAATTTTTTGTTAAGAAAAAGTGGGCGTTAAGATCTGATGAACGAAGTCATCCAAGCCATTAACAAAGTGAGGGTAACTCCCAAATTTCGTCCAAATCAGTGAAGTAATTTTTGAGTTATCGGTTGGGTCCACATATATATATATATATATATATATATATATATATATATATATATATATATATATATATATATTGATATGGTTACTAAAGGGGGCCACATATACATATATACACAAACACAAACAACAACTTACCTTTGGTGTATGCAATGTTTTTGCACTGTAAGGCAGGGAGAAACTAAATTTTACAGATATATATGTGTTGAAAGGAGGCAAGGCAGGTGTAAAGGTATGACCAGTTTAATTAGATAGTTTAAGGTATTATTGTTTGATAGCTGTTATGTAATTTAAGATGTTATTGTTTGTTAGAATTAAGGATATTGTTAGCTTTAAGAATAGTAAGATGTCAAAATTTGAGTGTTAAATTGTAAGAAATGTCATGTCATAACCTATGTTTAAGTCAGCTGTTTTTTATTTAGGACAGACGTCAAACTGACACTAAAATTATAGTTAGGTTAATTATTCTCTCATTGACTAACAACAATCAGAAGTATGTATGTATCCGAGGAGATGATGAAAAACGATTATTGTGTTAAAATTTGTTAGGATATTTTATTTGAAGCAGGCAGATAACAGTTTTTTTGATTAGTTACGCTGGTTACAAGGAAAAATAATAAACAGATGGAAAAATTTTGATAAAAGTATCAGATTAAAATTTTTTAGATGAAAAAAGTTTGAAATTGTCATTAAATTATTAGATGGGAATTTTTGGTAATAAGGATATAGTTTGAGAAATTAGATAGAAGGGGTTTGAAAAGGGATAGTAGCAAGAGGAGAAAATTTAGTCTAGAGGATACAAAAATCTAGAGGGTCGCTGATCCGATAGTCCGACTCAGCAAATACAGGAGAGGCAGCAGAGGCAGCAGCAGTCTGAGTGAGTAGTGTAAAACTAAAAGGAGTAATAAAACTCGCTAAAAAAATAAGTACATAAACTGTGCTTTGGTTTTTATACGACATTCAAGATACTTATAGAGGCAGGGGATCTTTTGGCTATAACTAACTGATAGTCAGCGTGGAACTCCTTGTCTATTGACTAAGTGCCACAATACAGTGGAATTAATATAAACACCAATAGGTGTCGGTACCGTTAACATTTATTTTATTTTCTTTCGTTCCCTTTTATAGTGTAAAATTCAAATAGGTATAAGTAATACATAAGGTTTAGGTTTTTTGTCATATATGTTAATTTAATAAATATTTAAGTTCTGTGAGCGTATAAGGACCTTTGCTTTGTTTTCTTTAACATATATTTATAAGCATTTTGAGTACAGATCAGAGGGGGAATACATTTCAAAATTTAAAATTTAATCAAACTTTTGGAAATAATAATAAAAATTTTGATAGGACTTGAACCCACTAGTCCCTGTTTTGAGAGTCAAATTCATTCATGTGATCAATTGTATGCGCAATACAGCAGTATAAAGGCATTTAATACACCAAGGTGTAATACACACACAAACCTTTGGTGAACACACATTAACAACACATTACTCACTAAACTTTACAGGAAAATAAAAGTTAAAAGCTAAGATACCTAAAATATAACTAAAAAAAAAACTAAATATATATATATATATATATATATATATATATATATATATATATATATATATATATATATATATATATATATATATATATCAATTCTATATATTAAATTAAATTTAAAATCCATAGCTTATTACATTTTTTGAAATTCTCTAACAATTGGCGCCCAACGTGGGGCTATAATTTTCCTAGATAGATTAAATTATTACTACGTGGGACTTTAATCTTCCTAAAATAACATTCTATATCAATTGTCGCCTAAACGTGGGAGCTTTCGAGGTCCACGAGTAAAATAAATTAAAAAAATAAATAAATAAACAAAACATAATAAGGAAGTCGAGAAAATGCCTAGGGGAAGAAAAATGACCACGTCAAAGGACAGAGAGGACAGGGGAGACGAAAGAGAACATGAACAGCAGGAAAGTATGGAAATAGATCAGGAGAGAAGATATGATCAAGAAGTTGGTGAAAATGTGGAAGAACAAGCAGAAGGAATGGTACAAACAGGAGAAGAAACGTCAATAGAAGAACAGACACCTGACGGAGACAAAGTAGACGACACAAATACGACAAACGAAAAACCTGACAGTAACAATGAAATGTTCATGAAATTAATGCAGAGCATGAATAGTATGAATGCAAATGTTAATAATATAAATGAAAGCAATAAAATTATGAATGAGAAAATGAATGAAAGCATAAATGGCCTAAAACAAGACATAAATGAAAGCAAGAAAGAAATGAAAGGGGATATAAATGCCATGAATGAGAATATGAATGACAGGTTTGAAAGACAAAAGGATAATATAAACAAGATAAAAGAAAGTATGACTGAGAAATTTGTTGAACAAGAGCAGAATATGAGGCAGATGATTGAGAGATTGGATAATATAGATAGAAATATCACAGAGAAAGTTGAAAAAAGTGTACAAGAAGTGAAAAAAGATGTAGAAATGGAGATGGAAGAGATAAGCGAGGCAGTACGAAAGTTTGAAAGTAAAGTAGAGACAAAGATGGATGTAGTACGCAAGATAATAATAGAGAAAATCAAAGCAAATGATGATGAACCGATGGATAAAATCATAGAGAGAGTGAATGAAAGAAATCAGCGAATGAGAGGGCCTAGAAAGATGCGCAAACATAAAAGAAACAGATATGAAACCAAAATGGAAGAGAGATTAAGAGAAACGAATGGAAATTTGGAGAATCTAAGAGAAGAGCCAGATGTAAAGCTGACATTGGGAAATAAAAGTCTGAGAGAAGAAGTAGAAGAATGTTTTGGGCCAAAATGGACAAGAGCAATGGGGAATAGAAGAAACAAAAAGAAACAAGAATGCCTAGAAGAAATAAGGAATAAGGGTGACAAATTTAAACGGAAACGTATAGGAAATAAGAGGTATAGACGTGAAAACAAGGATGGCAACGATGGCACGAATAGGTATAAATGCCAGAGAAACGAGGATACCTACAAAGACGATTCTAGCATGGAATACGATGCAAGACAGGCAGAAGAGTCTGATAACAATCATGAGCAGTGGAGAAGACCACATAACGGATATGGAGACTACGCAGCAACAAAATATGAAACGACTACGAAGAATTAATGAACTAGAATGAGATGAATGACCTGGGAAGTCTTAAAACTCACCAACATTTTTTGGAATAACATAACAATCAAAATTCAAAATTGCAGACCTGGATTAAGTCTATCAACTGAACCAAAACTAGTTCGACCAAATAACACGCCAAAATTCAAAATTTAAAGCAAATGTCAAGCATGAAAGAAGAGTATAGGCAAATTCAAAACCGAGGTAGATAACGTTAGTAACCAGCTAAGCGTGGGGAAGAATCTCACGACAAACAAGCAGTAGAAATGCACGTCAAACAAGACATATATGATCGGAAACAAACGAAGTAGTGGGGACAAGTTTAAACCCAAGATAAGAGGACCAGAGCTGCCAACAAATGAGGAAAAAGAAAGAAAAATATATGAAGAAAACAGATATCAAGGCCAATTATGTAAAATTCGTTAAAATTATGGAACATTTAGTAGGATAGACAACTAAATAAGGACGTCTGAATCAAGGAGTAATGGGAAAAGTCAAAAATATATATGTACGAACAGTGAAATGAATTTAATAGATGGAGAAGCTAACCAGTGAATATGTAAACCCATAGAGGGCATATTGAGATAATGAAAATAGATATAGATGATTATATGCACAGTAGTTGCAAGATATAGGGGAATGAGATGAAAAAGTCAAGTAAAAGGAACATATAGTGACTGATAAACAGTAGTTTCAGATTAATAATATAAAAAAAAGTTGGGTATCAGAAGAATAAAACGAATTGAAAAAGGAAAGGACCTAATATCAAAAAGAAACATATAGAAACTTACAATGGCAGCAGCAATAGAAAAAATAGTCCAAATATGGGGGTATATACGAACATGTCGTTATAGAAATCGGTTCATTATCACACGTACGAACACACGCAATGAGAAAAGGGAAACTCGGTAATAAAAAAATAATGATGATAAAGAGAGAAGTTAAACAAGGAATTTGAAAAGCAAGAGATAATTTCTTACTTTACTTGGGGGGATACTTAAAACTAAATTTAGCCTTGACATAGTCAATTAACAACATTTTTCATTTGATGTTGATGGCATTTCATATAACATGCAGCATGCAGACTTAATAACTAAGTCGAACGTTGCTTGGGCAAACGTGACATTAAAAAAAGGAATATAAGTTGAAGAAATCCTAGACGAACAAAGCACTGACATGACACATATTTTATTAAAAGCACGTAAACTAACGAAGCACTATTTTAAATAAAGGCCATAAACACTTCGAAGAACTGAACACTTATGAAGCTGGAACAAACATGCAGCAATAATGACAACAGGATCAGTATTCGACAGTAGCAGAAATTAGCAGGCACAGTAGTATTTTTCTTAAAATAATTGTGGGTACAGCAGTGGTCTTCAAAAACATAATTGACAAAATATTGGCACAGCGGTGTTCTTATAAAACAAGTAAAGGCACGCTAGTGTTCTTCTAAATTGTAGGCACGCTAGTATTTTTTTAAACATGCTTATAAGCACAATAATGTCTCTCATGCATAAGTGAATCTGACACGTAAATATAATAACTTCTCATGTTCGCAGTTAGATCACTTAAGTCTCAGATGATAGTTCTGATTACACAGCATAACTTCTTACAGGAATGGCAGTGACTGTTTCTGAAATGCTAAAAAAATGTATTAAGGGAGGAAAAGATTATATTGCTATAAACTAAAAGCGTGAATAAAAAATTTTTCCTAGCTTCAGAAGGCAAGCCTCTAAAGCAGTAAAAATTTATTATTGGGGATTTGATATGGTTACTAAAGGGGGCCACATATACATATATACACAAACACAAACAACAACTTACCTTTGGTGTATGCAATGTTTTTGCACTGTAAGGCAGGGAGAAACTAAATTTTACAGATATATATGTGTTGAAAGGAGGCAAGGCAGGTGTAAAGGTATGACCAGTTTAATTAGATAGTCTAAGGTATTATTGTTTGATAGCTGTTATGTAATTTAAGATGTTATTGTTTGTTAGAATTAAGGATATTGTTAGCTTTAAGAATAGTAAGATGTCAAAATTTGAGTGTTAAATTGTAAGAAATGTCATGTCATAACCTATGTTTAAGTCAGCTGTTTTTTATTTAGGACAGACGTCAAACTGACACTAAAATTATAGTTAGGTTAATTATTCTCTCATTGACTAACAACAATCAGAAGTATGTATGTATCCGAGGAGATGATGAAAAACGATTGTTGTGTTAAAATTTGTTAGGATATTTTATTTGAAGCAGGCAGATAACAGTTTTTTTGATTAGTTACGCTGGTTACAAGGAAAAATAATAAACAGATGGAAAAATTTTGATAAAAGTATCAGATTAAAATTTTTGAGATGAAAAAAGTTTGAAATTGTCATTAAATTATTAGATGGGAATTTTTGGTAATAAGGATATAGTTTGAGAAATTAGATAGAAGGGGTTTGAAAAGGGATAGTAGCAAGAGGAGAAAATTTAGTCTAGAGGATACAAAAATCTAGAGGGTCGCTGATCCGATAGTCCGACTCAGCAAATACAGGAGAGGCAGCAGAGGCAGCAGCAGTCTGAGTGAGTAGTGTAAAACTAAAAGGAGTAATAAAACTCGCTAAAAAAATAAGTACATAAACTGTGCTTTGGTTTTTATACGACATTCAAGATACTTATAGAGGCAGGGGATCTTTTGGCTATAACTAACTGATAGTCAGCGTGGAACTCTGTGTCTATTGACTAAGTGCCACAATACAGTGGAATTAATATAAACACCAATAGGTGTCGGTACCGTTAACATTTATTTTATATTCTTTCGTTCCCTTTTATAGTGTAAAATTCAAATAGGTATAAGTAATACATAAGGTTTAGGTTTTTTGTCATATATGTTAATTTAATAAATATTTAAGTTCTGTGAGCGTATAAGGACCTTTGCTTTGTTTTCTTTAACATATATTTATAAGCATTTTGAGTACAGATCAGAGGGGGAATACATTTCAAAATTTAAAATTTAATCAAACTTTTGGAAATAATAATAAAAATTTTGATAGGACTTGAACCCACTAGTCCCTGTTTTGAGAGTCAAATTCATTCATGTGATCAATTGTATGCGCAATACAGCAGTATAAAGGCATTTAATACACCAAGGTGTAATACACACACAAACCTTTGGTGAACACACATTAACAACACATTACTCACTAAACTTTACAGGAAAATAAAAGTTAAAAGCTAAGATACCTAAAATATAACTAAAAAAAAAACTAAATATATATATATATATATATATATATATATATATATATATATATATATATATATATATATATATATCAATTCTATATATTAAATTAAATTTAAAATCCATAGCTTATTACATTTTTTGAAATTCTCTAACAATATATATATATATATATATATATATATATATATATATATATATATATATATATAACTGGTCCGATTTTTGCTGACTCTGGATATAACCAGGGGCCCCATTTAGCGCTCAGTTGAAGAAATTTTCCGTAAGTCTTACCATCGATATCTCGCTATTAGTGAATTTTCTTAATAAAAATTCACTAAAATGGATATGTATATGTGTACTAGAGGTTTTCACAGCATATTTAAGAAATTTTAATTTACTAATATTTTCTACCAAAAAAAAAAATACATTGAAAAATTTTCTAGGTAACCCAAAGGATAAAGACAAAATCACAGAAATGTCGTGGAATTATGAAATAGTAATGATTGTAAACTTAAATCTGTTAAGCAAACTAAAAGATCTATTGAAACTCGATTTAAAGAACATTTAGTACAACTGAAATATGGCACTATTGATATATCATGTATTGCTCAACATATTTTCGATGAATAGAACAGGTCCGGTGTTATGTAGTTCGTTATCCGAATTATTATCTTCATAATCAATGTATTTTTCTTAACAAGGATACTTAATAACAACATGCGGTTTTTTCAAAAGCAGGTAATGAAATTTTAATTACAAGTAATTTTGACTAAACAGTGGTGGTTTGTCTGTATACCGTCGTTGTAGAGGAGGCGATTGCTTGTCAACTAATAAATAAATACGGGTTATAGTTTTTATACGCTTAGTTTATTCATCCCTCTGATGATGCTAATTTGCTATCAAAACGATCGTCAAGTCTGGAAAATATGTTGTGGTTAATTAGCTTCTTCAAAGTGTACTTATCAGTGCACCTTTCATGTTGCTATGTCCACTAAGCTGTCTTAGTTTATGGACATTTTTTTCGACAAAGGACAAAATTACTTTAAACTTGCAGATTAAATAACCGCTTTTAAAAAATTATCAAAAGGAACGAGAATTAAAGGCTTTTTTCTACAAGTCAATGTTTTAATTTTTAAACCCTACACGTTTCGGTTCATATGAACCATCTTCAGGGGTTAAAAACTATCTCCGTTTGTATTATAGAAAATGTGTTGTATAAAAATTGCTTTAATTTCATCTATTGTCTTCAGATTTACAGAAGAAAATAAGATTGAGGAAGATACTAACAGCCTCTCCAGACTTGAAGCATCGAAAGGATGAATTATATCGGCGACGTTTATTTTTTATTTTATTAGAGCAGCAAAATAAAAAATAAGCGTCGTCGATATTCAACCTCTCGCTGTTTTAAGTCTGGAGATGCTGTTATTCTCTTCCTTAATGTTACTTTCGTCTGGAAATCTGAACACAATTGATGAAATTAAAACTTTGACAATTTTTCATACAGCACATTTTCTGTAGTACAAACAGAGGTAGTCTTTAACCCCTATAAATGGTTCAGATGAACCGAAACCCGTAGGGTTTAAAATTAAAAGCATTGTCTGGTAGAAAAAATCCATTAACTCGCATTGCTTTCGATCATGTCAAACCCAGACCTATTAACGTTCAGAAATAATATATATTAAAAACACTTTTAACAGATTGGCAAATGTAAATAAGTGTACATTCTTTTTACTCTGATTTACTTTTTGTCACGACACAGACTAATAGAGATACAAATAATTTGTTTATTTTAATCAACTTTTACTAACAATTTAACTAACAATGTTTAATATAACACGATTTAACAAAAATTAACTCTCATAACGCGCCTGCTGAATCAGAACTTTTAGTATACTACTATTTTTATTTTCTCTTTCCCCTTTCAATATATTTCAACAGATTCACAACACAATTACTTTTAATTTCCTGGCAAACCGGACACACAATATTTCTTGTAAACCGGGCATTCCTCTGCAGTAATGTAAATGGAGTGTCGCAAGAAAGGCTCTCGAGGCCAAAACAGCTCTTGGACCTTTTCTGAGGACGCGTGGTCCTGACAGATAACGCTATCTCTCCCGCGACGACACCATTAGGCCCTCGGTCCCCGACAACAGTCGGATCGTTATGAGCGCCCCGTGCAGTCTTGAACAGGTGTCGTTGTCACCACCTCTCTGTACTGCACATTAATGACTAGCGAGATTGCATGCAGATTCATTGTTGTCACTTTCTTGATACTGTCTGAACATCCACGAACAATAAAGAAAACGCTACATTCAACCTGCGTTGGATTTTATTATTGACGGTCGATAAGTTTTCATTCCATTAAAGCTGATCTCAGCGGTGTGTCTTAATTTTTAAGTATCTACGGTTCGCATAATTATCCAATTACTATAAGACAAAGGGTAAATTATAATTATGTCTATAACCCAATTTGTCGTCGCCAAAAAAGAAATTAAAAGAATAGAAGATATTTCCATTTGCAATTTAACAAGCTTTCAAAGCTCTTCTAGAGTTTATACAGTGCGTGTCAAAAATGTCTCTCCGTGTCCTAAGGTTTATAGATTAGACAGGTTGTCAGGTAAGTCCGAGAGGGGAGCGACGCGAGAGGAGGGTAATACGTCATGTGAAGTCTAAATGCCAAAAGTTTAAGTTTGGCTTTGGTGCTTAAAATAATATTTATTAGAAATTTAGATAACTTTTAATGTGTTTGCTAAAAATGTTTCGAATACGATCAGTTACATACATATTTTAATGTTTATTTTGTACGAAATAGCAATGAAATCGACACTATTATCTTAAAGACTGTATTTTATTTTTTAAGGTGATTTGTTGTAATGTTGTAAACATAAGTGTACAGTGAATCAACCTTAGGGCGAATTGGACGTTATTTAATCAAGAATTAAATCCGTAACTCATCATAAAGGTAGATATGTGTTTAATTTCAAAAAATAAATTATACATACTTAAAAAAAGAAGCCAATAGATAACTTAACCTAAGTATCTTTTTATATGCCTAGTGGAACAATTTGTAATGTATCAACGTGCAAAAATAATGCTAAAACGGCAAAGGAAAGTGGAGAGACACTTTCCTTCTTTTCTTTTCCTAAAGCGCCTAAGATTCAAAAAGAATGGATAAGAAAATGTTATCGCAAAGGTGTCTGGCATGTTGCAAATAAGAGAATTTGCAGTAAGCATTTTAAACCTGAGGATTTTGAAGATGAGTTGCGGGCTAGGATAATGAATACACAACCGTCGCATCTAAAAAAATCAGGTACAAAGTTTGTGTTTGTTGGTTTTGATTATTTATTTATTTTGTATAGGAATATGTAGTAGATACGTATTATTTGAGGTTTGCCTGAGACCTATGAAAGTACCTATTATACCCACTTGTAGTAATAAATTTATATTTTTAGCTGTCCCCTCATTATATCTGTTAAACGGGCAAGAAAAACATAATGAGAGTGAAAGGTCCAAGAGAATGATGCATAAAAATAGGAAAGCTATTGTGGAAAGTTTAATTAGCACGAATGAAGAACCATCATTGAACATTACAGAACCAGCTGATGACATTAAGCGTCAAGAGCATAGACTTGTCAGAAAGACCACCCCTTAGTAAAGAAACAGAGTATGATATCTTAAAAAGAAAATATGAAGAATTGCAAATTGAAAACCCGTGTTTGAGGAAAAAAATTGATTACTATGAAAATCACCAAAATTTACTGCAGCAACATATTTCTGATCTAAAAAGGGCTAAAAGAAGCTAGAACTAATTATAAAATATAAGATGTATAAGTTTTTTTTTGCTTACAAAGTGATTGCAAAAATTATAAAGCTACGATTTTTATGCGTACAAATGGATACCTACCTAAATATTATATACTAAAATTATTTACTTATTTTGCTAACTCAGTGTATCATTTTACTATGAGTTTTTTGCTTAGAAATTGATTGTAAAAATTAGAAGCCTACGATTTTGTATATGTACAAGTAAATACCTACCTAAATATTATGTACTAAAATTATTTACCTATTATGTATAGTAGCTCAATGTATTATTATTTTACAATCCGTAACAAGAAGTATGATTTTTACTTTGAAATAGATTGTAAAAATTATAAACCTATTATTTTGTATGTATACAAATAAATACCTCCTTAAATATTATATACAAACATTTACTTATTGTTCTAACTCAGTGTACTATTTTACAACTCCAAAGATGTGGGAGTTTTGTGGTTGAAATTAGATTGCAAAAGTTCTAAACCTACTATTTTGTATGTGTATAAATACATACCTACCTAAATATTATAAACTTAAAACATTTACTTATTGTGAAAGTTGCATGTTATTAAATGAAGCTTATCAAGTAAAATAGGAAAACAAGAAAAAGAAACCAAAAACCTAGATTGCAGTTTATAAGAAGAAAATGATGTCCAATTTGAGGCATTATGAATTTATAATTTCATAAATATTATTTAATTTTTAATCCTTTTCAAGATAAACCAATTAATTGAATCCATTACTTTGCATTCGAATAATATCCTAAAACTCCAATACATTTTGTTGCTATGTGAACAAAATCTTAATTGTAACTTATTATTAAATGTTTCATCTTGTTATAAGTTCAAAAGAACATAACTTTGTAAAGACGCACATAAAAATGCCGGCTGGTTTCTTTATTCAATGCACCATTAATCCACTAGATTTAAATTCAGACTTCATGTGACGTATTCCCGCGCCACTTTCTGATTGGTCGAAAGTTACCAGACAACCTGTCTAATCTATAAACCTTGTCCGTGTCCCTCAATATTTTTAGAAGATATCTGCAAATGAGATATTGGAGTTTATTTTGCTGAATGGGATGAATTAAGGAATGTTTACACTTCGTTTTCTTGGGCAGATCTGTTCGAAATAATAATCACACAGAATTCGCCAACTCGATTACTGAAAGTATTATTCTATGTTAGGCACAGAAAACTATATTTCTAATTCACTAAACATGTCTAGTTCAAATCAAAACCCTGGATCGTCAATAAGGTTTATAAGTATACTTTTGAGATCCCCATTCATCACAGCACATGTTTCAAATCTGACTTGGTAAGAGAAACGATCGTCAGGTGTGAAAAATGTTTT
Organism: Tillus elongatus; assembly: GCA_964006375.1. NCBI lineage: Eukaryota > Metazoa > Arthropoda > Insecta > Coleoptera > Cleridae > Tillus > Tillus elongatus. Next base: position 60,400,697 of record OZ023267.1, on the reverse strand, counting down.
GTGATGAATTGGGTTCTCCAAAGTGTACTTATCAGTGCTCATCGCACGTTCCAATATTCATTTAGCCAATAAAGTTTGCCAAACAGCAGTAGTTACTAGAAATTCTGCCTACACTCTTTGGCGCAAAAACCAGAGCAGCTAAACTCACGCCGCCGCCTCTATATCAGCAAGTAGCTGTTTATGATCCTGGGGCCGAAGCCCCTGCCTTCCCGTCCAAATATTTTTGGCTCTTACACTCCTAGGTCGAAGCCACCCTCAAAGAAACTCCTGCAACCTCCACACACTCAAAATCAGCAGGTAATTTAAGACCTTAGACCCGTAGAACCCTCCTCACATTCATACGAACGTTCACTCCACTCTCGCTTTTCCCGCCTTTCGTCTAGTTATTGATTCGGCACTCTCTCTTTCTTCGCGTTTTGCCACAATTGCACTCCGCATTTCCTTTTCTAGCTCCATTTCCGCAGCCCATTAATTGAAATTCCTGATTTCCTCGTTCTTGGTAGACTTAGTAACCTTGAACGGGTAGGAACATTCAACCCTGTTCTGTTTTCGACGCATGATCTACAGGGAATGAACCCACCAACTATTCCAGCTGTAAATTCAAAAATGGGACAAATATTTTTCAGGCGTCGGCATCGTACTGTTAAGCAAATATTAAAATCTTAGACATCAAAAAGGAATCAGTTCTATAAATGTGTCGTCCTGAACTGACTCCAATTTTGTCTCGCCTCTTTTCAATGTCCTGTAAGATAGGGGTATTTCCATCTTCCTCGAAACAGGCACACGTTTAGCCGGTCCCTAAAAAGTGAGACAATTCCATCGTGGGGAACTACCGTCCAAATTCCATTCAGTTTTTTTTTAAGTTATGGAAAAAACTACCAATATACAGTGTGTTCCACCGGGAAGGGTCGCGATCGATATATGGAGAAGTACGTACAGGGAGATTTTGAAAATTTGGTTACTTACAAAGGTCAATGGGGCTTACCTTCTTTAAATATATTTACGTTTCTGGTTCCGGTTATACCGGAAGTCGACACCAACTTGCTTATTTTAAATAGAACACTCTGTATATTTTTGCAGTTTTGGATTCTACGTTCAACTTCAAGTCAACTTTATCTTAAGTTGTCTATACCTAAATTCAATTATTTTCGTAATATAAGAAAAAATGACAGTGATAGCAACATATTAAAAATGTTGAATCTTGAACAATGAAAGACCTTTAATTCTAATAGCTGCAACGATAATCGTTTCGGCAACGCCAGGTCTGCAAATGATTGCACAATGCCTGAGGAGCATACAGAGCTCTCAAAATGTATAAGCCAATTTACCAATTAAAAAAAAAGATTTTTTCAAATAGAAGACCCAGTATATTATTCTCCGCTCGAAAGAAGAATTAAATTTTGAATCTAGTGGTGCAGATTGGTATGTACCTATCGTTTAAGGTTTCCCAGTTACGGCAAATTTTGTTATAAAAACGTGTAAAAACTGAAATATTTCATTTTGTAGGCTGCCAAAAAATAAAACAAATTATGATCTTGTGTAGGCCGATACTTGATGTAAATCCACTGTCAACTTAGATAAAGTAACAAATTTATTTGCACTATTTTATTGAATGTATGTATAACTGCTGAAGTTTTGCTGAAGTACTCAGTTTTGTAAAATACAGAATCCATACATAATTCAATTTATCCAAATATTAGAGACAAAAAAGACAGCAGGTATATTTCAATAACTTATTTTGGAACCATTTCAGAAAACATTTCAAAAATGTTAAATACCTATACAAATACAAAGCCAGCTTTTCAATCTTACAACACGACGCGTGATTTGTTATGTAACGCTAAAGAAAAATTTTGTCTCTTGACAAAATCTGGAGTTTATAAATTAGCTTGTACAAATTATAACGCAATCATATCGTTCAAATTTCTAGAAATTTTAACACCTAATACAAAGAACATATTTCTGCATTTAAAAATAAACACGCTGACAAATCTACATTTGTAAAACACTTTATTGATACCCAACATAGACCCCCAATAAATAACCGCATAAAACCACTAAATGTTTGTAACGACAAGCGTAAGCTAGACTTTGTTAAAGCTATAGTAGTAAAAAGCACATAGACGACAATAGCTATCTTGTTTTAAACGGGCAAACTGATTAAATAGATTCTCCTTTCTCGGATATTTTTCTTCCTAATTAAATAAAGCCTGGACGCAGCAAGTGCGTTATGGTAGTCAATTTTCATAGAAATAATCTGGCACCAAATATTTTATTATAACTTTTTTTTCTTATAACGTAGAAAGCTAAATTTTAGTGTGTAGTTTATCCTTTATATCGTAAACCTAACTACCAAATTATCATAGGTTATCATAGCTTTTTTATTTTTTGAGATAAAAAATTTATTCGAATAAAAACTCAAAATTTGCTCTGAAAACCTTGTCCGATTTGCCTGACTAACGAACCTGTCCAAGCCACTTACAAACGGAAGGTACGTGCCAAATTTGATCAAAGTCGACCGATTATTTTTTGAATCATCGGTGGGATACACACACACAGACATATATATATATATATATATATATATATATATATATATATATATATATATATATATATATATATATATATATATATATACATACATAAACATATAAAAATTGAAACTGACCCCGGATATGGGTTCCAGAGGTCCTAATTCGCGCTCATTTGCAAAAAATTTTTCAAAATTTAAAAGTCGGGATCTCCCCATTAGTGAATTTTTTCTACGAAAATTCACTAAAATCAAACAAAATAAAAACTTTTTTTTTAAGTTGTAACACAATAATGAGTTTTTATGTGTGTCGATATTTTCATTGTATATAGTCTGCTTCATTACTGTTTTTCTTTAGTTACTTTTTGTTGTAATTGTTATTACAGTTATTACTGTTATAGGTTAGTTCTATCTTTATGTTAAATATTGACATGCATCACGTAGACCTTTTGAACGCGTCATGCGTCATTTTTGTTTTATTTAATTTTCATTTTTAAAGAATTTTCTAATGAAAACATCATAACATAGCAAACGATTTTATTTGTACTTGTCATGATTTCGTATGAATACAATTTTCTTCTGGCTGATAATGCTGGTATGCAGCGAAACGGATTACAGAAACGTTGAAGAACATCTAAAATTCACTTGATCCACTTGATCCAGTTAGCTTACGCGCTAGCTACGTTCTTCATTTACAAAATCGAGAACCAAAAATGAAGCCAGAGAAGTAGTCTCCAAGTATGTATGTAGTATGGACCAATTTCACCAAGTAAGGGCAACAACAATCAATGAATTATCATAAGATATTTTCTCGATGCCAGTTTGGATACAAAAAAAGGCAAATCAACAACCGAGGCAATGATTAATATGGTTCAGAAAATTATTTAAGTACAAATATTTTTTCTCGCACCCCAAATTTCTCTGTAGGGTTACTAATTGAGTATCTTTTTAGCAGTACGAAAAACATTCTATTATGCTTAATGGTGTTCGAAAAAGAAAGGACTTTTAAAAAACAAGGAATAGATTCAACACAATTGCTGCCTTTTGTTCCTGATAATAGTCAAGTCGATCAACAAATTTTCGTAGCACGTTATCAATGACTTCTGAAGGTATAGCAGCTATTTCCTGCGGAATTTTTTGCTTCAGATGGTCTAAATTGTTTGGCCTGTTCTTGTAAACTTTGGATTGTAGATATCCCTCTGTAGCAAAAATCTAATAAGGGATATAGCAGGACAACTTGGTGGCTACGCTATAGATCTTTACTTCTAATTCACCTGTTCGTAAACACCTGACGTAGGTAAATCCTAACAGGGATTGCATGTATAAAAGTTTGAAAACGAAGTGCTTAGCTGGGAGAGCAGGTTATCCTTATCCAGACTCCATATTATGAAGACATATACAAATTATACTACGGAAATGCATATGAGGCTAAGCAATGAAGAACATATACAAATAAGAATGTTCATGTACCTTATGACTATTATTACGAGTCTTAATGTAGCATAAAACTGAGAAAGTTGATAACGATGACAAAGCAAGCACTTAATAGACAAATTATTCTTCTCACTAAAAAATATTTTGGCTTAGACCTGAGTTAAAGGTTCATCACGTTATAGGTATAAAGTGTTATGATGTGTGGGGGAGGAAATATATAATCAGCGTTGATAAAACACGAAGGAAAAAGACGGTTTTGATACTTGAGCATGGAGAAAAATGACAAAAACAAGATATAACGATATAAAGACGGATAAAAGACGCTGGAAGAGATAAGGGAAGGAAGATGCTTGCTGAAAGGAGGAAAGCAAAATTTGTTCGAGATATTCTGAAACAAAATAACTTTAAACATTGTGTTGGGGGTACAAACTTCACAAAAAGAAAGAGGTAGGACAAGGGAGAAACTTCTATAAAACCTACGACAATTTATGAAGCACAGAACCTAGAATAAAATGAATAGAGCTGCTAGAGACAGGGAGTCGTGGATGCGACGACATGGCGACATCGCCCTTACACTGTTAAGCTGATTAAAAAAATTATATTGTAGGCTAATAACGTTTAAATGCATCCTCATAACTAATTATCGACGTAACCAAGAAATTGTACTAAATATTTTTTTTTAATAATTACTTTTTGCGACAATTTATTGGCACAGTGTAGTCTGTAGCCATAGTGAACGAAATACGCCGGCATAGGAATAGCGCTTAAATAGAATTTACTGAAAACTCCCGCTTTGGAGAATGCTTATTTCATTTTCAGCGTAATCTTTGCATGCCAGACATGCCAGCGGTCGATGAACATTGAATCCGTCAAGGAGCTCGATATCAGCAGTCCATGGGTCAATTTTAAATGGAGCACTTAAGCAAATAAAATAAATTGAGTCAACAACAAAACAATGTTTTAGTGACAGTAAATCTGACCAGATGGTAGCTAGTTGTAGTCTCGACAACCATAGTGAAACTAAACAAAGTGTCCATAACATGAATCGTTCTATTCAATAAATTCTGCATCATCTGATGAAACTTATGATGTTGGGTATGACAATGAACCCGTTTCTCCATATAAACACAAACTGTGATGAATTTATAGTCGCATTAAAAATAACGTCTGTCGACCGACCGAAATGTTACAAACCACACGCATTATATGGTCGCTAATTTAAAATAACATCGCTCCAGCAATGCAGGGTTCCAGACCATAATCATTATCATTAATAATTGCACTACCAGGACAATATCCTAGCGGTTTACAGTACATTTCATTAATATCGTTTACTAATTTCGTTGCCGTGTATCCTTCAGATAATGTCGACCTGTTAAATTTGGCGACATTAAAAATATTTTTCTAAGTCTGAATCTAGAAGTTGTTTTATGCCAAACATAAAGCCCCTATATCCAAGAGGCAATAACTCAACATAGGATAAAGCCCTCAGTAAATGAATTATTAAGCCAAAGGTTCACTTTGAACTACGAGGGTGATCCCAAAAGTAGATTGTAGATTTGTAGATCCAAAAAGTAAGATCTATGTAATTTCGTTTTCAGATTCAATGAACAAAGGTAAATAACAAGCCCTCCCTAGAATGCTATTTACACTTACTTATCAACAGAGGAGTTCAAAAACCTGTCAACATACAAGTCAGCAATATCATGAAAAGAAAAAAAACACATATTCTAAAATAGTTCTAATACGTTTACGCACGGGTATTCACTCATTCCCCAAGCGCTGTACACATTATTTGTCAAATCTTCTGGTTATATCCTGTTCATTTATGATCTTAGTCATTGGATACTCTACAACTGTGGTCAGTTCACTGTGTCTATTCTGTGTTCACGAACCGGCAAGTGTGATAAGTGAAGTATGTATTCCTTCAGTCATACATTATTATTTTTGACACATATGTTTTCCACGTCCACGTTAACGAGCATTTTAATAGAAATAGACTATAAATTGTATCCAAAGTTAAGTGTACATAATCACATATTATATTATTCATCGTAATCTGTGATTGCACTATGACTATTCTGGTAAATACATCCGTAATATTTTTGGCGATTCATTTACACTTCTGCATATTCAAATATACTCCTCGGCATCCTGTGAAAAATATGCTTGTCGGACAAAACCTTTCCCAAATAAGAAAGCAGGTCCGCAATGCTGGACCGTCATTAGTCATCGACGTAGCTAATTCATACTCTCAAAAGCTGTATCATAAACGCACGTCTCTGGTATCCCAACCGGATGACTAGTATCTTAGCAATTTATGACGTTGCAAAGGATTCCGGTCAAGTCACTTACTTAACCGATTAACATTCTTACACCGCCCTTAGGCTCTGTAGGAACACCTCTACCTACATATTATGTGTACGATGTGCCAAGGTGTACATACACCACCTACCCTAATCATTATTATATCGTGTATGGCCCAGGTATATAGCTAGCTATTGGCATGGCTTTTCTCTACATTAACGTACCTGGAGGTAAGCTCTTACTTAAATATTATCACTGAGTAATAGGTACACATATAGAATTTATACTCAACAGAAATACGTTAATAATATATATATATATATATATATATATATATATATATATATATATATATATATATATATATATATATACAACTCCTTTAAAATATGAGTTATGCAACACATGCTTAATACCAAATATACCTCATTTCTGGGACTCCAGATTATAACTCAATACCACAGCATAGGTCTTCTTATACTGTGTCAATACTTCTAGTGATACAGTCACATTGAAACTACCTCTCGACCTACTACTCTCGGACTAAGACGCATCAATTCTAACATATAGAAGAAACGCTCCATGACTCTAGTATTTCAACAGAAACTCTTTGTACTTAGAGGTTATTGTTCTTAAGTAGAGCTAGTGGTCTAGAAATATTAACAGTATTTAAATTGAAAGAATTAAACATTTTCACAATGAATATCGTTGGTCAGAACAAAAATTCTTTCGGCACACTAGAGCAAAGGTTTCAACATCGACTTAGTTTAACCTATGGTGCAATATGCTTGGCGATCAACTGTTTGGTACTTTGTTGTGAATAAGCGTCTTACAATTTTTGCAAGAAAACTTACTCTTATTTAATAGTTTGCATGGTGTTTTCTTAGGTAATAAGGTGACAACCTGTATTTCCAACATGATAGTGCTCCTCCACACTATAATTTCTAGGTCAACATTTTTTGAACACATGTTTTCCTGATCATTGGACTGGCACAAATGGTCGTTAAAATAGGCCATCTAGGTTACCTGACCTGAATCCATTGGATAATTATCTCTGGGGATGGATGAAATCATTGATTTATGCAGCAAGAGTGGAAATAAGAAAAATATTAAGTGTCCCCCCACCCCCACCCCCCCTAACATATAAACTTTAAGGAATTCTTAATAATGTACCACTACAGCTAAGGTCTAGGAGTCGGGGGCCAAATGACTTCAGGAGGTAAGCTGAGGAAGTGGGAACAAGAACATGACCTTTCGATAAAGCTGTCCCCAAGACCGTCATGCGCGATGAAGAGCCTCATCTTCCACGAGGTGACCCTGCTTATAACAGAACATGACGGATCTAGACGTGGAGGTCGATAAAATCCCCAAATATACGGTGTCAAGTGAACCGTGCCTAGGGATGGATGGCACCAGGGTGGTGATGGTGTCGTGAAGAGTACCTCTGGAGTACCGGACAACCCTATAGAGTAACCCGCCTTGCACCACATAGGGGGCTCTGCTGTTGTGGATAGTTACTTCCCCCATACTCGTGGGAACAACATGGAGGAAATTTTAAATGGAAACAGCTCCAATGCAAATGAGGCTCGAAGAGTGGCTCCGGCTACAGACTTGGGCTTGAATAAATGCCGGAAACGAGACCTGTCAGGGGGCGGTAGCGTCCGCGGACTCTGGCAGTCTCTCGACGTAAGCACGTGGGGTCAAGGGGCAGCTACGACTACGGACCTGCAACCGGGGGTTGATGAGACTTAGGTTCCTTCAAGTCCATCTCCAACGCAGTACGTCAACCACGACCGAACTACTGATGTCTCTGAAGAACACTGATGTGGCCCTCAACCAGGAACCGCACTCCTATAAAGGGGAGATCAAGGGACTCGGCGGAGATGCTGGAAAGCTCATTTACAGCAGATCCGGTGAGAACCCGAGGGCCTGTATTTTTCTCAGGGAGGGAATAGAGTTTCTGCCTCTATTGAATTTGTGTACCAGGAACCTGGCAATCATAAGAATTCTATTTGGAGCGGATGGGCCGAGGGACATTATTGTCGGATCGGCCTATCTACCCCGCGACAGCACGGATCCTCCTTCACCCAAGGAAATGGAGCACCTAATTGTGGGCAGCAGAGCAGGTGGATGGCATACCATCATCGGCATGGACGTGAACGGACGCGACGAATTGTGGGGTAGCACGGACACAAACTCTAGGGGTAAGTCACTTTTACAATTATTTATGAAATTTAATTTAGACATATTGAATAAAGGAAATAAACCGACCTTCGTCACAACGCGAGGAGAGGAGGTTTTAGATCTAACAATTTCCACCCAGTTTCTGGGTGAGATTGTAAAGAACTGGGTTATGTCTGGGAAAGTGAGTAGCTCAGATACGTTCGGCTCGAAATTTCCAACTTCGAAAGACAAACGGTGTGGTTCCGGGGCCCTCGCAAGGCGGACTGGGAAGCCTATAGGGCAGACCTAGCACGGAACTGCCGGGGGTTAAGAGTACCATCAACAATTCGATAGTCCTCGAGGTTGAGGCAGCCCAAGTGCGAGACGCAATCACCTTGGCCTATAACGCACACTGCCACCTGAAAATGAGCGCGTCCACCAGAAATGTCCCCTGGTGGAACGATGACGTCATGCAAAAGAGGACGGAGGTTCGCAAGCTGTTCAACGCGGCCAAAAGGTCGGGTGCATGGGATGAAGACAGACATGCCCTAGCGAGCTACAACAAAAGACTGAGGGACGCCAGGAAGGAGTCTTGAAGGAGGCCTTGCGAAAAGTGGAGAATACATCCGAGAGTGCTCGACTACAAAAGATCCTGCTCAAGGGCACTCAGGCAAACATAGGCTCCCTTAAAACATCCGTGGGAGGTTTTCAAGCTCGGGGGAGGAAACTATGACTACAGACGGACTTCCCGGATGCAACATAATAAACCAATCACCTTCGCACTGGTAACATTCAGAGATAGAGCCGCCGTACTGACGGGCATCTAGAGTAGACTGGACAGTCGCTAAAGAGGTGGTCACTTGGAGCAGAATCAGATGGCCCATAAACAGCTTCAAGCCATTCAAATCCCCGGGATTTGATGGAATAATGCCCATCATGCTCCAACATGGTATCGATATACTGGCGCCGGTGCTTCCCCGAATTATAAGGGCCAGCCTGGCTCTGAGGTATATGACGAAGGCATGAAGACCATCCAGGGTTATATTCATTCCTAAGCCTGGGCGTCGAACAGACCAGGCAAAGTCCCTCAGGCCAATAAGTGTCGTGTCCTTTCTGCTCAAAATAATGAAAATACTGCTCGACCGGTACATTAGGGAAGGTGTAATGGAAGCATATCCACTACACTACGGACAATATACATACAGAGCAGAAGTTTCAACAGAAAAAGCACTGTACCAACTGGTGCTGAAACTGGAGAACTCGCTGGAGAACTAGGAGGTGGCGCTGGGGGCCTTCCTACACATAGAGCGGAGCTCCAGCAACACCGAATTATATCGGTACTGGCAGCTGTCAGGAAGCGGGGAATAGAGGAGACTTAGTGCAGGTGGATCGGTTCCATGCTCAGGGACACCTGGTGTTTACCTCACCCGCTAGGAGGACTCTGTTGGCGTAGGTCGCGGCGGGGTGCCCGCAGGGAAGCGTCATATCTCCCCTGCTTTGGTACCTTGTCGTCGACGGCCTGCTGCGGAGGCTCTCAGGATGGGGATACGAGGTACAGGGTTATGCGGACGACATTGTGATCATGGTCAGAGGAAAGGTTACACATTTAGTCTGGGAGCGTATGCAGACACTACTGAAAGTGGTGGAAAGCTTGACGGTTAGCCAAGAGCTCGGGGTGAGCCCCGAGAGAGCCACTGTCATACCATTTACGAGAAGGAGGAAGTGGGACATCCACAGGCCTCTGACTCTATATGGTAGAAACATTCGTATGGCCAGGGAGGTAAAATATCTTGGAGTCGTACTGGATTCCAAGTTAGCCTGGAATGGCGACGTTGAAAAAATACTGCGCAAGGCAGTCATGACTCTAGTCGTCACTAGGCGGCTATATGAAAAAACGTGGGGACTGAGGCCTAGTATGGCCCATTGGCTTTACACAAGGGTGGTCAGACCATCGTTAGCATACGCGGTACTGGTATGGTGGCCTACGGTGACACAGTCCAATGCCAAACAAAAATGGGGAAGATTCAAAGGATGGCTTGCCTAGGCATCGCAGGGGCTATGACCTCAACCCCAACAGCCGCGATGGAGCTGTTGCTGGATCTTACCCCACTTGATTTTCATCTTGGGGGGGAAAGATAAAAACCAAAGTATATGAAACGCCCGTCAATTCACACAAAGAATTAGAAATCAGAGTAAGACGGGCGTTTGAAGAGTCAGATAGGAATGAGATTCTGTCAGCAACCACTAGCGGTGTTACGACACGAATATTAAAATGTTTCAGTGTTAATGGACAACATTTTGAGCAGATACTAGTTTAGGAGGTGTGAGTTGTTTTGTCACTCGTGTTGTAATAATACTTCGAGGAATTATAAGATTGTATAAGGTATAATATAACTGTTGTTATCCTTAGAATATTTTTTTACAATAATTTAAATACATACTTTTCAACACAGTAACAATATTTCTTTATTATGATTTTTAACTTGAACGTGGAATATTTTTGTTTCTAATGTATTTTTTGTTACGTACAAAATGACATCACCCCTCTAACAATTGCTATTTCCAAATCAATTTTCAAAGAAAACTATAGGAGACAGGTATTGTGTAATGGGTACTTAGAAGATAGGAAATTTAACGCTGAATCAGATGCTGGGGACATCTGGGTACCGTTCCATTAGAAAAAATCAAGTTATCTATGATTGAAAATTTTCAAATTTAAATGTATGTTATAAAATAGTTATGTTAAAATCGTATTGTGTTTACAACAGTATATAGGAATTTTTAGACTTTATGAAATAGTGTAAATCTTTCTATCTTGCATGTCTTTAAAGATATCCGAATTTTTCTAAAGCGCTCCAATCGTAATTTTTTCTGCAAAATGGCGAATAAATCCA